>CAWUFW010006729.1:0-600000 GCA_963921515.1 Calotriton arnoldi | reverse complement strand
TTAGTTTTCTTATTGCTTGCATAATAACTGTACAAGTTAATTTGAATTGGTTGCATTTTCGTTCTATTTTTTATCCTTTATTCAATAAGGACTCTAGTTTTCTTGTTGTTTGCATGATAAATGTTCAAGTTAAATTGATTGGTTACATTTAGAGTTGTTACGTGGAACGTTAAGGGAATAAATAACCCTATAAAAAGACAACGGGTATTAACCCATTTAGCTAAGTTAAATGCTGACATAGCACTAATTCAAGAGACGCATTTATCTGATGTTGAAGCGTTGAAATTGAAACGATGTTGGGTGGGTAATGTTTTTTCTTCCCAAGCTCTCGGTAAGAAAAATGGAGTCTCTATCCTGTGTCATAAAAAATACCATATATCAGTCACCCATCAAGAATGTGATTCGGAAGGTCGTTGGATAATAGTTAAACTTCTCTTAAATCAAATTCCTTTAGTCCTTTTTAACATTTACGCACCAGTTACTGTTGACAATGTTTTTTGGACTCATGTTTCTGAGAAACTCCTCTTATTTGACAATGAATATATTATTTTTGGTGGCGATTGCAATCAGGTTTTTGACCCTATATTAGATAGACACTCTTCTGTCAGATTCTCTAACACTAGGATGCATTCCCAATTTACTTCCACCATAAGAAGCAAATCCCTTGTAGACATCTGGAGACTCTGTAATCCTGATACTCGAGAATATAGTTTTTATTCCCCTTCACATCACTCACAATCCCGAATAGATTATCTTTTCTTTAGTAAATCCCTATCTCAACTAGTTTCTCATTCCGAAATTGGATCCATTTTAATATCTGACCACGCTCCAGTTTCTGTTGATTTTGACTTGTTACCTTTTACTCCTCATGCACGCAGATGGCGTTTCAATAATACTTTACTATCCGATCCTAGTTTTACAAGCCAGTTCACCTCTTTTGCTTCTGAATTCTTTTCCTTAAACTCTACTCCGAATACTTCTCCCGTTATGATCTGGGACTCCTTTAAAGCTGCGACTAGAGGCTTTATTATCAAGTTTGTCTCTCAGAAGAAGAAATTTTTTGAAACTAAAAACTCCCAAATGCTTGCTGAAATTAAACGTCTTGAGTATACTTACTATCACTCAAACTCTGAATCTTCATTAAAAAATCTTATCACCGCAAAATTTAAGTTTAATAAGTCAACCACTGAAGCTGCTTCTTCATATCTTTTAAAGAGCAGTGCTCGTTATTATGGAGGTCAAAATAAGATGGGAAAATTATTAGCTAATTATTTGAAAATAAGACGTGATCGAACTAAAATAGAGTCCATACGAAATAACGCTGGTACTTCCTTATTTAAAGATAATGACATTTTAAATGAATTTGTTTCCTTTTATAAAACATTATACACTCCCGAACAACAAGTATCCTCAACTAATCTTTCGACTTATTTTCAATCTATTGACCCTCCTCCTTCTCACGGTATTGACTTTACATCCTTGGAAACGGATATTACTCTTTCTGAAATTACGCATGTAGTTTCAGTCCTAAAAAGGGGAAAGGCTCCGGGCCCAGATGGATTCACTATTGAATTTTATGCGCATTTTGCTAATCTACTTCTTCCCCGTCTTCTATTACTTTTTAATTCTTTTATCACAATTGGTGCATCTTCTGGAACATTTCAAGAAGCCATGATTTGTTTAATACCCAAAGATAACAAAGACCCTCTCTTTGCAAAAATTATCGTCCGATCTCCTTAGTCAATCTTGATTATAAGATTTTTGCAAAAATTCTTGCTCTTCGTATTGATCCCATTTTACCTATTCTTATTGGCCCCGAACAATCGGGTTTTGTAAAAGGTCGTTTATCTTCTGATAATTCCAGAGTCTTTTTAATATCCTTAGTAAGGCTTCCTCTCTTCAGTACCCAATTGCAGCTATAGCGTTAGACGCAGAGAAAGCATTTGATAGAATTGGATGGGATTTTATGTTTCGCGCACTAAGATGGATAGGATTTCCTCCTAAACTAATATCCTTTATTTCATTATTGTACTCGGGTCCTAAAGCTTCTATTTTTGTTAATGGAGGAATTTCAGATTATTTTTCTCTTTTTAGAGGAGTACGTCAAGGATGTCCCCTTTCTCCTCTTTTATTTATAATAGCACTAGAACCCTTTTTAACTAGAATTAGACAGGACGATCAGATCACCGGTTTTCAACTTGACACCTCTCAAATTAAATTGTCTGTCTATGCAGATGATATACTCTTATACTGCTCTAATCCTTCTACGTCTACCCCCTCTTTTATAAAACAAGTTGATATGTTCTCTCAGTTATCCGGTTATCGTCTCAATTCAGACAAATGTGAAGTTCTTCCCCTCAATGTGCTTTGTCTTAAACAAGATTTCATTTCTACCGGTTTTTCCTGGCAAACTTCCAAGATAAAATATCTGGGCCTATGGTTCTCTACGAACATTCCGGAAACGCTAAAGCTAAATTTTGCCCACATAACTAAAACTTTGTCTGAATCTATTGATCGCTGGCACCCTCTTTTTCTCTCCTGGTGGGGACGACTGGACTCCATTAAGATGATGCTCTCTCCTTTAATTCTATATATTATTTCCATGATTCCTGTACATATTCCTGGATTTTACTTTAAAAACATTGATTCTCTTTTAACAAAATTCCTTTGGAAAAACAAATCTCCCCGAATAGCTCTATCTACCTTGAAAGCAGACAAAACTTCTGGTGGTCTTAAATTTCCTGATTTTAAAAAATATCATTATGCATTTTCTTTAAAACAATCCTCCCGTTGGCTTTCTCTCGATCAGAATCCGTATCCTCCCATCTGGTTGACCATAGAAAATTACTTTATAACACCGTTCAAGTTTAAAGAATCTCTTGCTTTTACCAACAATGTTTCTGGTCTTAGAACTCCAACCATCTCACATGCTCGTAAAATTCTTGCTCCACTAATACCCTCCTTTTTACCCTTCGTATTCTTCGCTAGATAAACAACCCATTTGGCATAATAAATTATTACGAATTAAAAATCGTTCCATTTACTGGAGATCCTGGAGAGCTAAGGGACTACTCTGGATTTCACAATTATTACTTAATAATATCCCTTTATCCTTTTCAGATCTTCAAGCACAATTTTCCTTACCATCTTCTTGTAAATCTCAATATAACCTTTTATACATTTCTCTTTCTCAATACCTTCGATCTCTGCCATCAACGCCTTCTCCTTCCCCCAAATGTTCCAAAATATTTCCCTTACTATCTATCTCTTCCTCAGCTTCATCTCTATATAAATGCTTATCCCTTACGTCTGATAGGAGCAAGACAAAGGCTGAATTGGCTTGGGAAAAGGATCTTATAGAATGCTGGACAACCCCTTTTTGGCATAAGTTGTGGCTCAAAATTCATAAAACTTCCAGAGCAGCTAACACTTCTCAAACCCTTTATTTTGTTTATCAGCGCCTCTTATTTACTCCCGCAAAACTAGCCTCCTTTTCTACAGACTCTACCTCTACTTGTTGGTCTTGCCCCTGCATAAATGCTGATTTAAAACACATGCTTTTTGATTGTCCCTCGGTGTACCGCTTTTGGCAATTAGTGTGGTCTCAAATTAACAGAATTTTTCAAATAAAAATTCCCTTCTCCCCCTCTAACGTTTTTCTAGGCTCCCTATCACCTTCCTGGCCCCAATCTCCATCTAATTTTAAACTAGTGGATTTGTTATTGGCAATAGCTCTTCACCTTATAACTTCCAATTGGAAACAGGCCGACATGGTCACCTTTAGAGCCTGGTGGAATGCCGTTTGTTTTCATCACAGACTTGATACTAACCACTGTACCCCTACTTCTCTGTCCATTAAAAGAGACCTTTTGTGGATCCCTATTTCCACGTACTTAACTCGTATCGCTTCTCATACTGACCCATCAGTTAAAACTTCTGATGAAGTTCGGAAACCTCCTTGATATACTTGTTGTTTTTAATCTGTTTTAAACAAGTTTTCATCAATATTCCCTTTGATGTTTTTACATATATAACTTGTTGATTGTATCTCTTAAATTGCCATTTATGTATATAGCAATCTAGTTCATGTGTTATTTCTCTTTTTTATGATTATAATCGTATTAAGACTATAACAGTATATGTTTCCCCCTCCCCTTGCTCCCCTTCTTTTCTTGTTTCTTCTCCTCCTCTTTTTCCTTTCTCCCTCCCCACTTTTTCATAGAATGATTTCTTGGAAATTTATTATCTTAATGTCATGTATTTTATGCTACTTGCTATATTTCTTGTACCTTGTTTCATTCTTGATGAATAAACCTAAACTTAAAAAAAAAAAGAAATAATATTGGAATCAGAAACCACGCCCGCCTTGCTGTGGGGATGATTTATTGCCTCTGGGTTGTGGGTCAATTTAGGATAATTTAGAGCAGACAGGGTGAGTTGGTTTAGATGGAGTTAATCATTTCCAGGGAGATCTGTGAGGCTGTGATTGGTTGCACAAAGAAGTGTGAAGGAAGGGTTGGACAAGGGTCTGAGGCTGGCCTGGTAATGGTTGTGGTGTCTAATGAGAGCATTTTCACTGAACTTTGGTAGTTGTATTTCAAACCTGGATGTCGAACGGTGGCGGCTGGCATGGATCGGGGGTGGAGGGGGAACCGGGTGTAAAAAAATAAAATTAAAAAGAAACTTACCTCATCGCCGAGTCTCTCCTCAATTGCCTCTCCACGTTAGGCCACAACGGAAACAGGAAACAGCCCAGTGAAGAACATGCTAAGTGAGCATGACTGTTTGGCTGGCCCAAGACGGCCGGCTAAACTGTCATGCACACTTTGCCCACCACTCCTCCCCCTGCTCTGTGAGCAGAGCATCCCCGCCCGCTTCGCCCTGCCCCGCCTCGCCCTGCCTTGCCCCGCCCCGCCACGCCTCGCCCCACCCCGCCCTGCCTCGCCCTGCCCCGCCCTGCCCCGCCCGCCATGCCTCGCCCCGCCCTGCCCCGCCCCGCCTCGTCCTGCCTCGCCCCGCCCATCCCGCCTCACCCCGCCTGCCTCGCAAAGCTCCTCAGCAGGAAAAAATAAAATGATAATAACATCGAGTTATTATCCTTTTATTTTGCTTTTTTTTGTACTGCTGAATAGCAGGGGGGGCGACGCTCCTCCACCTTAGCGGAGGAGCCTCCACTGCATATTGGAAACAACTTAAACAAAGCAAAAGATATGAACGTTGTTTTTGAGTCACTGGGTTCAAAATTTACTTCCATCGAACAAGTCCATCTGAACCCCATTTATGAGCGCCTGGGGGCAATAGAAGGCCACCGACTAAAAGTGGGAGCTGGCTTACGTGCTATTGGGGCACAATCCCACATTAGCATAAACACACCACTGACCTTCGTCATACCTGACATCAGTGGTGGCTCCTCCGTAGCAAAGGAGGAGTGGTGGGCACTCTGTAAGTGTGCATGACGGTTTGGCTGCCCGTCTTGGGCCGGCCAAACAGCCATGCGCACTTAGCATGTTCTCCACTGGGCTGTAATACACAGGCTGGGTTGAGAACATGCACAGGCCCGCCCATAGTCCCCATCTGAGCGCCAAACCACGGTGCTCAGACCAATCACGATGCTGCTGACAGCGGCGATGAGGTAAGTTTCTTTTTCATTTTATGTTTCTACACCCCTTTTCCCCCCTGCCCTCCACCCCCGACCCGTGCCAGCCGCCACTGCCAATATGGCTGTTTTGCATGTGCACCACCGTAGCTTGGCCATCACATGACCTGATGACTGGCAGCCGCTTATTCCTCCTCCCAGGTAGTGCCACAGGTGGCAAAAAGGGAGGGGGGAGAAGTGGAGTAGCAGTGTTGGAAGACTGCATACCATTAGATCCCATTTTAAGGGCTGTGGGACTTATTTACAAGCCCAGTGCGCCACTGGAATATCACTTTTTTTAAAGCTCCGGCAGCTCAGAGTGCAGACCAATATCTACGAGACCTGCATTGCTTTTCATGGCCTCGTAGACATGGTGTAAGGCAAAGCAGCGCAAGTCGCTGTGTTGACTCACACTGCCTCTGGGAGCTGTGACATGGGCGTTGTGGTGGGTGTTCCCACTCAATGCCCATGGTTTTTGACAGATTCTCAGAGTTACAATATAGCGTACATCTGGGAAAGCGTCAAAACCCTGCGCCTCACTACTGGTGGCATAACAGTGGTTTTTGTGAAGGAAGCTGCCCCTTCCTGCACAAAACCAACCTGATTACAATGCAGTCACCCTTGCACCATGGTTAAACGGTGCCTGCATTGGCAGTAGGCCATTTGTGCACCAGCGCTGTGTAAGACGACAGGAATTTTCCGTAACTCAGAGATACGTCGCATTCCTGCCCTTTTCTTTTGACACAGGGTAACGCAGCAAAGTCATGTGCAGCACTGCCAGGCATCAAATTGTTGTAAATGAGGCCGTAGGTTTGAAAGATCAGCATTAGAAAAGAGGGCCTGCACCGCCACTGTAAATGGGGGCAACGTGGCAGGAAGTATACCAGGACCGTCAGCCGAAAGTGACAATAGTCTTTTTGCCAGTTCTATTTCTTGTGTGATTATCTACATAGCACGTTCAAAGAAACCATCTGTTGTTGAATTTTTAGTTGTTTTTATCTTTTTGGGTCCAATTTTTCCCTTACCCATAGTTATCCTCTCAATGACCAATGGCAAAGCTGCAGTGACACCCAACATCCAGATGCACAATTAACGTAACTGGCGGTTCCAACATCAATCACACAAATTGCTGTAAATGCAGAGGACAAACGGGCCTCTGGGTGGCCCTCACATACACTGGCGGCTGGCAGGGAATGAGGCTGGTGGGGTGGGAGGGTGTTGGGGACAAAATATTTTTTTTAAGAAACAAATTACTTAATTCCTTATGCCGCGGCCGCCTCCACCTCTCCTCTGTCGTTGCTGAAGAGCCCAGAAGCACACCGGCTCCCCTAAGCCAATCACATTGCTGCAATGCAGCTTTGTGATTGGCTCCAAATAGCCAATCACAATGCTGCAATGCAGCTTTGTGCTTGATGTGAGCGCTGTGGATTGATGCACAGATGGGGACTTGGGGTCTGGGCATGTTCTCCACCAGGCAGTGTTAATGTTAATGTTAATGTCATTGAAATTTGTAGAGCGCAACTGTTACCCAAAGGTGTCCTCGCACTGTGTGAAGTCCTAAAGAGGCCTAAAGACAGAGTGACTATAATCTGAATTTAAGCAGAGAAGAGCCATGTTTTTAAGGCCTTCCTAAATGCAAGTAAATTAGTCATGCATCTAAGCTGTAGCGGGAGACCATTCCAGGCCTTAGCTGCGCAAGCCACAAAACTTCTGCCACCCCAGCTTGCTTTTCGTACCCAGCGCACCGATATCAGTTTTGCCTCTGCTGAACGAAGTGATCTTTTTGGTATATACCAATGAAATTGTTGTTTAAGATACTCGGGACCAGATCCTTGAAGGGCTTTATAGACCACGCACAGGGCTTTAAACTGAACCCGTTTCCTTACAGGCAACCAGTGAAGACTTTTAATGTCAGCCGAGATAGAGGCATATTTTGGTATACCGGTGAGCAGTCTGGCCGCTGCATTCTGTAAAAGTTGTAGTTTGTTCATAAGCCCTTCCTGAAGGCTGATGAAGAGGCTACTGCAATAGTCCAGCCTAGACATGGTTAGGTCAGTGATAACTGTTTGTATACTGTCTTTGGGCAGGAAAGGCATTATTTTTTTACAGGATCTAAGGATATATGAAGTGGATGAGACCACCGCATTCACATGATCTTTAAAGCTGAGTTTATTGTCTATCCAAACTCCCAGATTTTTTACCTTCTTGTTGGGAGTGGGTAGAGGACCCAGTGTGTCCAGCCACCAGGCAGGGGTCCAAAAGCTGGGGTCATTGCCAAACAACACAACCTCCGTTTTACCAGAGTTGAGTTTAAGGCAATTTTGAGCCATCCAAATTCCCACGGCTGTCATGCAGTCACGGAGCCGTGATGCCATTCCCAGCATCATTCCTGGCATCAGCACCACAGTGTAATGCAACCTGGTGGGGAACATGCAAAGTACGCATGACGGTTTGGCCGGCCAAGCGGTCATGCGCACTTAGTGTGCACAGTCCACTCCTCCTCCCTGAGCCCCCAGCCCGGCCCCACCCTAACCCAGCCCAGCAGCAACGAAAAATAAAATGATAATAACCTTGTTATTCTCATTTTTTCCCCCTTTCCACTGCTCTGAGAGCGGTGGGGCAACGCTCCTCCGCCTTAGCGGAGTAGCCGCTCCTGCGCACATATTAATATCCACGGAGACACAACACAAGTTTGGAGGGTAAGGTGTGTTATGGGCTAGTAGTCCCCAACAGTTCCTTGGCATCCTGCGCTGTGGACGGAAACTTCACGCTTTGCAGAATCCACCAAGGGGGCAGAGGGGGAGGGACTTGCCTCCACCACCCCCTCTTCATCACAAATATGGATTATGGGGCTAGTGAAGTTCAACCATTGGCTGCAGCTTGCTCTTTGGGTGAGAGTTCCCGCCCATTATCTGTCCTGTTCTGTTCAGTGGTGGTGGTGAGTGTTCGACTGCAGTACCTTTGCGTGCCAGGGTGTGGTGCTGTGGTGCCTTCGAGAGACCATAGACCCAATGACAAGGGCAACAGATGTGCTTGTTTTCACAATAAAAGGTGCCATCACTCAGGCTTAAAGCGGGGTCTGCAGCAAAGCTGTATTTGAGGTAAGGCAGGGCATGGTTTTGAGTCTACTGAAACGGGATTCCATATGTATTCAGTCATGCAATAGGTAAAGTCATGTGAGAGAAGTTCTTTTTAGCTCTTGAAAGAAACTGGCGAATCCGGGTCCTGCTGGGTGTATTTACATTGCTGCCTCTTGGCCACCCGTTTCTTGGGACACATCCAACTGGACTCATCCAACTGGACTCATCCAACTGGACACATCCAACTGGACTCATCCAACTGGACACATCCAACTGGACTCATCCAACTGGACTCATCCAACGGGACTCATCCAACGGGACTCATCCAACTGGACTCATCCACCTGGACTCATCCAACTGGACTCATCCAACTGGACTCATCCAACTGGACACATCCAACTGGACTCATCCAACTGGACACATCCAACTGGACTCATCCAACTGGACACATCCAACTGGACTCATCCAACTGGACTCATCCAACTGGACACATCCAACTGGACTCATCCAACTGGACTCATCCAACTGGACTCATCCAACGGGACTCATCCAACTGGACTCATCCAACTGGACACATCCAACTGAACTCATCCAACTGGACACATCCAACTGGACTCATCCAACTGGACTCATCCAACTGGACACATCCAACTGGACACATCCAACTGGACTCATCCAACTGGACTCATCCAACTGGACACATCCAACTGGACTCATCCAACTGGACTCATCCACCTGGACTCATCCACCTGGACTCATCCAACTGGACTCATCCAACGGGACTCATCCAACGGGACTCATCCAACTGGACTCATCCAACTGGACTCCTCGGTCAGAGGTCTGGGATCACTCAGCGGAGGTGGAAGGCACTTTAAAAACATAACCTTCCAGGTTCAAGCATGTACGTTGACGATGCCCCACAAGGGTGTCAGAGAAAATCATACCATCTAAATAAATAATTATTAATTCTGCAAGGATTGAGAAAGGTCTGGAAGCATCATTGACCGATGTGGAAAGGCCACTCTGGCACTGCAGAGGCCAAAGCAGGACAAGTTCTAGAAGATGCTCTCCTCAGGGATGAGTGCGGCTTCCACTCCCCCCTGTTTTACCCTCAACATTTTTAACCCCACTGGGGGTTGTTTGGAAAAGACCTTGGCCTCTTTGATCTCTACAGCAAAGAGTGACTGGTGGAGAGATGCGAGTGTTACTCCCAGTCAGGCCGCCACCTCGCCCTCGCCCTTTCCAGCCTCTTGTGCTATGCACTGCGCATGATGACGAGGGACAGTAGAGCAGTGGCGTAACGGAACTTGAGGGGGCCCCCCTGCAAAGTACTTAGAGGGGGGCCACCCGCACATCGTTGCTACAGTTCCAAGTTGCTTATGTGAGACAGTTCAATGGCTGAAGTGTGCGTATGTGTGACATTGCATTGCCTTATGTGTGACACATGAGTGACACTTTATCGCAAATCAAAGTAGCTGTGCCTGTGTAATAATGTTCATTTCAGAATGTCCTGAGCAACCCTGAAAAAGTGGAGTGAAGGTGAATTTAGGTAGGTATGTGCTTGTTTCCTGCAAAAGGGACATAGCATGGTGAGTGTTGCATGCGTCCCAGGCTAACTTATAAAAATAAAAGAAAATATCCCAAATAGCAGGCTGGCTACACTGGGATTTTGCCAGGGTACAGCTGTCTGTAGCAAGCACTGGTGTCACCATGTGCTGAGTTCAGCCACACGTAGCTGCAGTAAAGAAAACACAGCAAGGCTGAGCATGTAACAGCTAAGGCATGGTACGACCAGGACATTAGGCTTTAAACCAGTGCTTCCTTTTCTGTATCCACCTACGAGCATCTCTCATTTACAAGCAAACTGGTTGTGTGAATAATGAAGACTTTTTTCAGGAAATGCAGTCAAATATATAAGGCTAGCCCTGTAACTGCCTTTCCACATTCTGCCTCCTTTCCCACCATATACTGGATGTCATCCACCACCATCCACATCTGGGCTCCCCATCACCTTCCTCCTCCAGCAAATCTGTATCCTCATGCCCAGTGTGTCTGCCGTTCAGACCTGGCGCTTTGGTGTGGGAGTCAGTGCTTTTGTCGCATGAACAAAGTAAATAAACTGTTGAATCTCGCCTCTACAAAGTTGATTGGGGGAGACAGAGCCATTAGGACAGACAAAAAGCAGAAGCTCTCCACGGGGGGCTACAGATCCTACCTTGTGAGTCATTGCTATGCCTGATCCTTTTTCTATCGTTTCTTGCCGCTTCAATGAACACATTCAACAAAATGGTGATCAAAATCTAGCAATAATTGTGGTACAGTGGTCCCATCACAGGCTTTTGTCCCCGTGCCGCAGCACCTGCTGCACTCCCCCTCCACCTCCGGCAAGCTCCCACATTGCTCCAGTCCAGGAGGGACCTCAAGGCCTGGCTCTTCGGATGACCCCAGCACTCAACTTAGCTGCCCCTCCCCCCCCAGCGCCTTGAGACCTTCACAGGTGAGTAGCTGCTCTTTACCAACCCTGATTGATTGATTGATTATCGATACACCCGGTCCCTCCTGCAGAACCCAATGGTACTGGCCCGTGGCCTGGTTGTGCGCGGTACAAGTTATATGTGGCAATGAGAACCCTCACCCCCTGATCTTGGAAACCTTAACCCCCTCCGGTCCAGATATCACTTAATTTCTGTCCATTTCACAGGCGGTCTCTTTGACTCACCCTCATATGCAATAAATAAATTGAAAGATTCAGCAAAACAACTAGGAGTTTCTTTCAAAACTAGATAGCCCAGAATTGTTTGTTGTGCTTGTGACATGGTTCATTACATGAATGTATTTTGTGGTGTCCCGCAATACTTTACAGGATGTATCCAACACACGCCACGATGAGGATGAGTGGCAGAGACAGCCCTGCCGACATTTGAGCCTGTGTCTTGTGCATTTGATCAAAAATATCCACAGAAGGCACGCGGGGTCCTGCATCCCCACACTCCCGCTACCCCACAAACACCGACTTGAAGTTTACGGATACATTTTGCAGAATCTTTTTGTTTTCTCAAAGTCCCAAGTTCCCAAACTCGATTGGTTGTTCTGCTAGTGCTGGGGGACCTCCGTTCATCTGACAGCCTTTTCCAGATTTTTAAGGGTGATAGTCTTTTTTATGGGCAGATAAAGGACCTTTAACTTTTCACCAAACACAAATTATTGGCCATCCCAGGAAATATTTGCCAGTTACCTTTTCAGGAACGTTTCACATATGAAAATAAAAAATGTTCAATTATAAAAAGTTGTGTAATATTGTAGGGGGGGCTGTTTTGGATGGGGGTGAGAAGCTGTGAAGTGCTTCTTTTGCAAATTACTCTTAATTCCTGAGAAAACTATAATTATTACTGTTAGTACCAATTGTATCTGTAGGTCGGTTCTCAAGTTAAAATCAGACATTTTGTCCACCAATTAAGTTGCTTAACGGAAAATTTATCAACATGCAATTCACCTTCATTTTCAGTTCCAACTACTACTTTCAAAGAAATGCTTCCAGGTTGTGGATAAAAATGACACCACTAAACGTTAATGAAAACAAGAACCTTCTAGAAGGGCATGTTTGCCAATAATCTGAATCTATGTAAGACTTTGCTCATGTAATAAAAAATGCGCTACCTCTGCTCTGATGTGCCTGATTAAAACATCAGTGAATTCTGTTATCCAAACTCTGTCGTTCAGCATAGGATCATTACGCATAAAACAGACGGTTATTTACAGGCCGGAAGTAATGGCGAACTGATAGCAACTGTCCTTGTTTTCAAAACAACTCTGAGCGTTTACTAACAGTGCATGGAGGACGATGCTGTATTCTTCTTATTTACGACCACCATGTCTTTCATTTAAAGACAAAAAGGCATATTAGGGTGCCCGTTCAACACTATTTAGCCCACAATTAGTCGCTGGGCCTCTGGCGAACGGTTCTGGCCGGGGCGAGGCTCTGCGATCAAAAAATCGAGGCCTCCGCAGCCAGATCCTATAGGGGAGCCATCCACCTCGTTTTACATGAGCCCCAGCTAGTGGTCTTTTCATGTGTATTTCATTTGTGCTGGCGGGTCATGGAGCACCCAATGCTGCGAGAAGTTCCTGGTATGTGGAAGAATGAGGCTCAGTGGCGCTACCTACAAGACAACCTCGCACACACAAATATCAAGCTCCGTTTCAGGCAAACTTTTTATACAAGGCTGAGGATAATCGGAGGGGCACACACACATAAATGAATTAAGCCTGATAGAACGCCCTGACAACCATCATTTTGGTGGCAGTGGAGGAGGGAGCAGCGGGGAGCCCAACCCCCCCCTGCAACATCCGGCCCAGGGCTCAAAATTTGCTCCGCCGTGAACTAAAAAGCGGAGGGAGTAACGCGACCTCGCTGCCCCCCCAGCATGAATGCCGGCTCACCCAAATGCCACATCCTCTGGCTCAGAGAGCCGCTCTTGAGCACGGCACTATGCCCGAGGCAAAGAGCAGAGGAGGGGAACCTTGCGCCGCCCGCTGCCCTCTCCCACCATGCCACTTCCGGCCCACTCGGGCCGGGGCCCCGGTCCAACTCACCCGGAATACAGTCACGGAGGGAGCCACGCGACGCTCGCCCCCCCCTCCCCCACCGCGCAGCCACAAGTCCCCGAGGCCGGCAGTAAGGAATGCGCTCGCCCCGGAGCAAGGAGGGGAAATGTACAGCACTCGGGCAGGGGTCTCTGCTCTCCAATCATCGCCCCACGAATGCTGCTTAGTTGTCCGCACGGGCCGCAACCTATTGAGCTACAGCAAACAGTGGCCGGGTCTTTGGCTCGGGCTGCTGATAGTTCCTCTGATGAATTGGAGCTCTGGTGCGGGCAGCCGCCGGGCCCTGAAACGCCTTTCCAACCCTAACCCAAAGCTCCCCCAGGACCTCGGTAAAACTCGCAGCCCACGTGGCTGCATGGGTAGAGCAGTGGGGTTGCGCACATCCCACGCAGCCCCTCCCGCAATCCAGACCCTAACACACGGGAGGCCCGTGCCGGCCGGCTGTGCAGCGGGACCGGGAAGAGAGCAGCGAGGCGCCCACTGCACGGACCCCGAGCGCCAGAAGGTCCCCACGGAGACGCTGGTCGGGGTATTTACACTCTGGAGGAGGGGGAGAGAGCTACCGCATCCCCAAAATACATGCTTTCCCCCGCCTCGTTCCTGCCATCTGTCGGGCCGTCGTAACCGGGACGCCACCTCCTTGCCCTACAAACTGTTGGCCGGCTGCTCAGCGACACCGGGGACGTTCTATGCAAGACGCCCACTGCACGGACCCCGGGCGCAAGGGGGGGTTGAGACACTAGGACACTGGCCGGTCGCAGTGGTACTGAGTTAACATCGACTGCCATGGGGTCGGCAAAGTGGGCCGTGGGGTTACTCTTCCCGGGACGTTAATCTCCCCGGGACGCCAACCCGGCCCAGCCACCACACACCCAACACCTAACCATCGGAAAGGGTGGGGGGGGGCGGGGGGGATCGATGATCAACCCCCGAGCCAGAGCCTCGTAATTGGCGAGTGTGACAACAACTAACCTCCTTCCCGATGGCAGTAGGATGCTCGAACGGCCTCTCAAAACAGCGAGACGGGCAGCGGTCAAGAGACCGTCCAGTGGGCGGGGGAAGGCTTTTGTACCCCTGTCCCCCTCCCACGGCCGGAAGTGACGTGGCCAGCAGACCCCCTGGTCCCTAGCCCAGGGAGCCTAGTCTGTAGACTTCTGTGCCTTCCTGTGGCACTAAGGCGGCCGCCCTGTTGGAGGGTCCCCTACGTGGCCCCCCCGGGCAGCCTTGGCAGTCTGCATACAAGACAATTTAGTTTCTGGCATTGATTTACATGAAATTATACAGTGTCTGTTCTACTGCCGCTTTTCAGCAGAGCCCATGGTATACAGGCTCCGGGAGCTGCGAGGCTGAGCTGGCTAGTTCCACTTCCTGCTGCAGTCTGAGTGTGCAGGTCAGGCTGCCAATGTGTGCCCTCTGCTTAGAGTTCACCCGACCCTGGAGAAAGCCCTGAGCAGAGCTCTGGGCGCTGCTCTTGTGTGAAGCGCTTACCTTCTCACTTAAAAGCTGGCTCTCAACATGCTGCTGAGAGGGCCGTCTGTGCATCTGGTAAACATGGTGCCGGGGTGTGGCAGTGACCCTGCTGTTACATTTCTGGTCTCTCAAGGCACCTCCCATTACATCCCGTAAAGAGAGCGCGATTCAATCACAGCAGTATAAGAGTCCTGGGTCCGGACGAAATGTAACAAAAATGTAGCAATCCGGGCCCAGTGGCGATTTCCATGGCAACCATATTCACCTCGTCTCTGGGCCTGGCTTGTACTGCCTGGGACACATTAAAATAAGTAAACAGACAAGCACTGGCTATGCACTTGCCGAATTCACTCTAAAGCGCCTTGACAAAGCTGCGTTATATGCGCTATAATCTTTTGTATTGCTGTGATTTGGGGACATGCCTTCAAATGCATTAGGCTAACCCATGATGCTTTGCAGGGCTGTGCCATGCTCCCGACCCAGTCAGGACCTCTCAGGCCCGCCCGTGCACAGAGCCAGAGGGGGCCCCCTCGAGCTCGGGGCCCCCCCGCACGGCGGGGGCTGCGGGGGTTATTGTTACGCCCCTGCAGTAGAGACTAGCGCAAGGGACAGAAAATGGCCAATCACTAAATGGCCTTATAAAAAGCCATACAGTGATTCGCCATGTTCTGTGAACCACACCTCCCACCCATGTGCTGCCTCTCTCATGTAAAAGGCTACACTCAGTCTCCTCACGTCTCTTGAGCCAATCCAGACCCTGGTCCTATGCTGTTTATATTAGAAAACAGCATGAGAGCAGCACCTGGATTGGCTGGAGCAGGCAAAACCAGCGCTCCTTAGGAGACCAGAGAGGCTGCGGTTGAAATGCCCAGCTCACTAATGGTGCGCAGCTAGAAGAGGCCTCAAGTGCGCATGACAGGCTGGTCATAGAAAGACATGCATCCAACCCAACAATGCCACTAGCACTGCACTTAAGTGCCGACCCAGCCAACCTGTCCGATGTCAATAATTAAGCCCCACCCCTGCCCGCATAATGCACACTCATGATTGAAAGGCATCCGCCTGCAGTGTGCCCCAAACCTGGTCTGCAGCAGCCCAACGGAAATAAAAAAGTGTCCGGGGGGAAAAAAACTCTTTAATTTAATTTAACATTTTTAATAAATGGCTCACAAGGGCAACAGATACAGGGTGGCGATGGTCTTACGCCCTCATAGACGAACAGCCCTTGAACTTATGCCTTATATGCTCTGCCGCTAAATTCACCAAGGGCCCATGCCTATACCTGTTTATATAAAGCTTTGAAACTACAACCCATGTCTGTTATTCTTACAAGAATGATTATCACTTGCTACTAAACTTAATTGAGTTAACCAAAGTCGGGGAACACCAAAGTCTGTATTGGGACCACACCGCTCTCAATTCTAGTTGTTGGCGTGCCCCATGAATGGGATTTAAGGTAGAGTGTTTGGTGCTGTCACCTCTATCTTTTTCCGTGTGGAGAGCACTACCCTGAGTGCATAGTTCCCATACGCATAAGTATGTTTTTTAGTTATAAATGTGGGAGGGAATGAGGGGAGTGGCTGAAAAATAGTGAATACTCATTACTAAAGGGGGGGCATAGGGAGGAGAAAGGAGGGGTTAAACAAAGGTCAGGGAGGGGTTTAAGGAGGGACCTGTGCCCACTCACCAAAGAGAAAGCCCATTCCAATTCACAAACTGCACTTTTAAAATTACTACAGCCAAAAAGGGACCCACAATGGTAGTAAATGACCCCAGCTCTGAGCTAAAGGAGGGTCAGCACCAAACACGGCCAACACTCTCCCATAGACGTCAATGCAGTAAGGGACTTAAATTAAAACTCCATAAGAGATAATGTTAAAATTAAACATATTTAAATAAAATGCATACAATTTAATGTTAAAAAATATAAAAACTGTACATATTTGTAATTTAATTCTAAAATGTTTTAATATTTTTTAATTTAGAAATGAATGTAACAATGCATTTTATTAAATATAATTACATTACTTTTAATTAATTCTAATATCACTTTTTATATTTATTCTTGCATAATTTATTTGGACTATAGTTCCACATTTAAAAATATCTAAAATTAACTTACGTTAATATTTATCCTAAAAATATTTTTTCAAACATTTCCATGTTTAATAAAGTATCATAATTTTTCCAGATACTTTACCATATGGAGACTCTGCAGTCGGGGTCGAGAGCTCCATGTGGTAAAGTATGGAGAAAAGTAAAAAAGTTTATGTAGATAAGTAAAAAATGTTGAGTGTATGCTGCTTTGTCTGGAAATTTGCAGTTGAATCTGGATTCCAACTTCAGCAAAAAAACTGCACTTTTTCCCAGTACAAATTTTGTCGGGTAAAACCTGGAAGAATTTGTATGGTGCAATACTGCAATATTCTGAATTTTACTGCTCGGTACAGGTGAAAAAAATGTATTGCAGCCATCACGGCTGGACTAGGAACAGAAACCAGCCCTGACAATTCCACTCGACTGGCCGGAGGAGTGGGGGGTGGGGCTGGGGTGCTAGTGTCAAGCACTGCTGCTGCTTTTGTTACAGGGGGCCGATATTGCTGCAAAACTGCCCCCCAGTAACAAAACCAGCCCCCACAGGTCGAAAACCCGCCCCCATCCTTCCAGCCCCCCAGGGAAAACGCTCAGGGCCCGGTACGGCCAGCCCCGCCCTGGTTGCCATGTGATCCCTCATTTTAAGGTGTAGACCTTGGAATGGGTAGGTAATCCCATGTCGTAAATACCTCAGCATATCTGTATTTACTGTTTTTGTTAGTTTTATTTACATGTGTTTTATAGCGGCTGTCATACTGCACCCTACTCCTTTAACCCTCTCCTGTACGCCAGCAAGTGTTTCACTAGGGCCTAGTAACAGAATGTCTTCAATTTTGAGTCAGTATTAAAAAAACTATCCGCAACTGCTATTTCCACCACCAAGAAGAGTGTCTCTCAGACTGAGCAAAGTCAGCCTGACCAACCCTTTCCTTGTTCAGGTCAGGCAGCCAGAAGCTAGACATGCGCTAAATGCGCATGCTCCTGTGTGCGAGAGCTGAACTTTGCCGGGCTGAGGATTTCACAGCCCTTCCTCAGCCTGGTGAAAGCACCTCACGGCCCTCTCCCTCGTGACGAGGGGCAGCGCCACTGATTGCCTCAGACCTGGGCGCTTCAGTTTTAAGCCATGAAGTGCTTAGGGCCGAATGTCTATCAGTGACACCCTGTCAGAGAGTGGGCTGGGGGTGGGGTCACCAGTCTCACTGACCCCTTCCCACTCTGACTAGTGCAGTGCCGTAGCTAGCCCGTGGCGGTCTCTGCGTTTGCCACCCAGCGGTGGCCGCAGTGAAGAGCAGGGGGTGCTGGCAAGCATTTACCGCGGGGGGAGGGATGCTTTTGCCGCCCCGAGGTGGCAGGTTATAGCTGGGGAAGGCCGCCGCCCCAAAAACTCATGCCGCCTGGGGCAGACCGCATCCCCCCTCCCCCTCCTAGCTACGCCACTGGACTAGTGAGGGACTGCTGACTCCCCTCATTGGATGACCTGAGGTCAGCCAATTTCTGCCTTCCCTCAGCCAATGAGGGAAGACAGCAGTCCCAACCCTCTAGGGACCTCTGAGGCTTCCCTCTCTACAATGAAGGTAAGTCTTATTTTTTTTTGTATATTTGGTGCGTGCGTGTATGTAGGAATGTATGTGTATTTATTAGTGAGTGTTGTGAATGGGTGTGTGCGCCGCCACCCTCCCTGGTAAAATTACCGGCTGCCACTTCTTCCAAGTTATCTGGGAGCGCGGACCTCCTAGTCCCAGAGCCACTGACCGACCTCAGCAGGCACACTTCACTCAAAGGCGGAGGGTTCAATGATACTGCATGAAACACTGCTTGCGGGCAGTGGCGTAAAGAAACATTACCCTTCCCCCCCCCCCCCCCACCTCCCACGACGCAAGGGATGGGGAGAGGGCCCAAGTCAATACCCATACACTCGAGTTGACAAGCTGGGGAGCCCCCGCCCCCCCTTTTTTTTGCATAGAAGACTGACCCCCTACACCGCGGGGCCTCTGGGGGTGTCCGTTACGTCCATGTTGCATGCAATATTGTTTCAACTTAAACAAACACAATATTTAACATCTGCCGATTGAAGCACATTCATTCCTGGCCTGAAAGCCGCCCGCAGGGGAAGTAATGATGACGCCCCAAAGAAACGGCCAGAGCATCAAAACCCAAGGAAACAGCACACAGGTCCGACATGTACCTAACTCAAGCGACAAGGAAAGAGGATACGGGCTATCCACCGCCCCCTTCTATATAAAAGTATTTCTTCTGTGTTGTTACTTCCTGCCAAGGGGAGCCGGATTGTGGGAATGTAGTGTACCTCAACGACGCTGCTTAAATAAACAGCAGGAAAAGAGAGTGCTTAACATGAGCCTCCTGTCTTGTAATACATGTAAACATGATGCTGGTTATTCAAAGTTGGAAAACACGGCCTTTATGCCGAGAGTAAGACATGCCATCTTTTCTCGTAGAGGCGAGGATCACAGGACATCATCGACCATTGTTTTTCTCACTATCACAGTATTGAAGACAGCAGGAAAACACATCACCGGCTGCCTCACAAGCCTTGCGCTCGTTTCCTCACTGTTGGATGTCCAGCCCAAGGACTTCGGGCAGTGAAGAGTCTGAAGCTTGCAGCTCACCGGAAGCTGGTCGGGTACCCCTGGCACTTGGTGCACGTGAGCCCTGGGCAGGAGGCAACAGCTGGACCCTTCCCGCTGCCTCATCCGATCCACCTGGTACTTTCTTTAGACTTCGCCAGCTTTACAGTTTGCGAAGGTGGTGCCATTAAAACCAGATAGGTGCAGCTGTGAAGCGCTACAATATGCAAGTTAGCACATCTGTACTCCAGAGGTCAGAGCTAGAGGCCCAAAGTATAAACTAATGAACAGATGAGGGAAAACAGGTGGAAATGAAGCGTCTCGCAGTCCCCTTTCCTTCCCCAATGGCTGCCAGCAGTGGCACATTCCTCTGAAAGCCCTGGTGCCACACAGCCCTGCCAGGGTAAATGACAAGTGGCACAGCTGGTCACCCCCTGAGGCCGCTCTCTGGTGGCCAGAGGAGGCAGTGGCAGCCACAGAGACAAGAGCCAGGCAGGGCCCACTCTGCTCTTAGGCACCTGCTCAGTGCCTGATGCCTCCGTTTTAAGCACTGTATCAAGCGCTAGTATTAGACAATGCAATGCTTGTTAGTTTACCGTCCTTAGACAGATGAAAGGAGGAGTTGGCTTTTGAAGCTTCAAACATAGGACCTCGAGATGGCACCACAGATCACCTGAGTGCACTCACCTCATTCAACCACCTTGACAAGATGCACACATGACCTGTTAATTTGCAAACTCTAGGAACTTTCTGAAATGTGTGATCCTCGGCACATCCACAGAAAAAGAACAGAGCTTCATTAAAGTGCAAAAATAAACCACTTTGTGTATTAACCGCACCAACAGCACATGTGTAATGCCAATTAAGAGCCCCGCCTTGCACACTTGGCAGGCGCTCGCCTAACACACCCGTTCACCGCATGCCTGGCATGCTTTTCGATGGGTGAGAACCAGGGCTCTGAGTCTGTACCAAGAACCCGCACAGCCGCCGCCGCGGTGTCCTCACACCGCCAGGCTCTAAGAGTGCACAACACGGAAGCAGGACACGCCTCAGCCAGACCTGTCCCACAACCCTTGTGTCACCGAGGAGTGTGATGTTGTACCTCAGTTATTGATTGGAACCTGGCAACGGGGTTCTAATCCTGGCGCTGGCAAATGGCTGAACAGGGTGCCATTCTGTGCACGTCATGCATGACGCGCTCATGACGTCCTCCTTGTAGTGGCATCTGAGGCTCCTGCGTCCTCCCTGGGATCAGATCAGCTCTACATCACCAGATTCCATCGATGAGAGGGTTGAGTCGTCTTTAACACGTGCCTGTGCGGCCCATGATTACACAAGGATGACAAACCCTTCCGGTGCTTATGCAGGGTGCGTGCTGCTAAAGGATGGCAATGCTCTTTTTTCACTGTCTACCAGCAAAGGACTCGGCTACTCTTCTGGCAAATATGGCGTTGTTGACTCAGGGGTTTATTTAGGGGGAATTGCGTAGGGCAGCGTCTTACTGCGTTCCCTACGCCAATGTAAAAGGGAAGGAATGCACCGTATTTTTGAAATACGGTGCATTCCTGTTCTTTCCCCCTGCGCTGGTTCACAATTTGCTGCCTGGCACCAACACAGGCACCCTAGCACCAACACAGGCACCCTAGCACCAACACAGGCACCCTAGCACCAACACAGGCACCCTAGCACCAACACAGGCACCCTGGCACCAACACAGGCACCCTAGCACCAACACAGGCACCCTGGCACCAACACAGGCACCCTAGCACCAACACAGGCACCCTGGCACCAACACAGGCACCCTGGCACCAAAACAATCCTAATAGGCGTTTTCCTCTTGAGTCGCGGCCGGCATGACTCGCGGGTGAGGGTGCGGGGGGTCACGCGGGTAGAGGGGGGGTTAATTTAAAAATAATAATAATTAAAACTGACCTTCGCCTCCGGTCCTGCGTCGCATCTCCTTCTCTCTCTGCTCCGAGTCCCAGGAAGCAAGCAGCCTCCCTCTCCTCCCCTAATCCAATCACAACGCTGCAATGGCAGCGTTGTGATTGGCTCGGACGCCGACCGCACAGGCGTCTATGAGGAGGCCGCTTTCTCCATGCAGGCTGCATGCAGCCTACATGGAGAAAACGGGAGAGTGCGTATGACTAGTTTGGACTGTAGGAAAGTACGATCTGCTTCTTATGGTTACCCCCACTTTTTGCTTGATGTAACACTGTTTTGACTAGTCTGACTGGGATCCTGCTAATCAGGAACCCAGTCTATCTTCTTTCTCCTTAAAATGTTATGCCATGTACTTTGGTTCACTCCAGATTGAATACTGGGGTACCCTTATAAGTCCCTACTATATGGTACCCATGTACCCAGGGCATAGGTACCCCAGAGGCCTCCCATGGGCTGAAGCATGTAATATGCCACCCATGAGAGGCCATGCAAAATGGAACTACAGGTCTGCCATTGCAGCCTGTGTGAGCTGGTGCTTGCACCACTTACTTTTGATATAGGTTCACTATATCTATAGGTCACTACACTTAAAACTTATAAGTCACCCCTATAGCAGGCCTTATCAATCCTGAAGGCAGGGTGCTGGGTTTTTAGTGAGAGGGTGCTCCTGCATGAGCAGAGCCTCTCTGCAGCCTTCGAAGACCATTCTCCCGGGTTGTCTGTGACTCAGCCAGACATATAGGTAGAGGTGCATTGTAACTTCCCGGTAAATGCTATCTCGAAAACGGCTGAAACAAAACATGTTGTGTTTGGTATCAAACACCTTGGAATCATACCTCCACACCGGAAATCGGTGTGGGAGGTATGATTCCACCCTTCTGAAGCGAGCTTCGTGGGGTCACTGGCCTTTCCGGTGCCAGCCTTCTCGACCCGGACAGCACAAAATGGATGCTGCTGACCAGAGACACATTTCTGCCCTCCTGCTGCTGAGCCAAGCTCGAGCAGAGGAAGGCAGCACAATAGGCATCCTGTCACTGGGAGGTGTGACCACCTCCCAGACAGGATTTAGTGTATTGGGGCAGGGTGGGTGCACTCCCAAAGTGCCTGAAAGTCTGCATCAGGGGCACACTTGGTGTCCCTGTGCATAGTCCAGCTCAAACCAGTTCTGGGAGCTGTTGGCTCCTTCTCTGGTGCGAAACTGGACAAAGGACATGGGAGTAACCTCCCCTCTGTCCTGATCCTCCCCTAAGAGGGTCCCCTGAATCTGTCCAACCCTCTCCCGTGGGTACATAAGGGCTTACCTGGCTGTAAGACTTTAGATTTTACGTGGACAAGATTCTGCAACAAGAAACCACTGACCTTCGACTGTCTGGACACTCTGGACTTTGCTGGACTTCGACTGGGCCCGACTTCGTCTCCCTCTCCATCTAAAGCATCGTCTGAGCCCTTGCACCATACAGGCTCCGTGCAGGACCTATGGAGCACTAAGGACAACCGAAGAATCTCCCTTGGGGTGAAGGAGTCACTCCCCTGCATTCGCAGGCACCGCAACGCAACTGACCAGTCTGCTGATCCTGAGCTCCTGTGTACTCCGAAGGCTCCAGCAACACAGGAGGTGGGTTCCAAAGTTTCTTGAGGTCAAGCTGCCCTCTCACCGAGTTTGAGGCCAGTATCCCTCGTGGGGACCGCATAACCTGAACCCCTGTGCACCGCGTACATTTGCAAGTGCATATGCTTGTTGGCAATTCCCGAGCTTGTGCATTAGACTTCATGTAGTCCTGACCCTGAGCAGTATTTCCACCAAAGAACTCCGGCCTCCTCGCACCGAGTGCTCCATGGGCTGGTACTTTGTGATCTTGCTCGAGGTCCCCTCGCGACTCCTGGTCCTTCGGCCTGTGGGTCCTGTTGAGGGTCATCTTGATTTCTATTGGGCTTCCCTGGTTGCTCCAGATGTGCCCTGACTCACCAGTGCTTGGTGAGTCCCCTGAACCTTGCTGGTCCACACTGTAACCTGCTTGACTTTCCGGCGTGGGTTGCTGTGGCCAAGGCTTGTTGGTGCTCCAGCCGGACACTGACCCCTCAGCACTCGGCATCCTTTGTGGGACAGCTCGCATCTGGCTCCTGGTCATCCTCAACATTTCCTGGACCTCGTGGCTGCAGAGTCAAGCATCCCTTCTTCGCACCTGAAGCAACCGACATCGGTGGGCATTCATCTACCGAGCCCCTGGTCACCCTGAAGTGACCCAGACTCTGTCCCCTCTGCTTTCAGGTTCCTGCCATCACAAATCCACCCTTGGATTCCTACGGACACTTTCTTCCTTCCCAGTAGCAGCTCTTCTTTGCAACCCTCCATTGAAAACGACGACGGTTTCCGACACCACTCCAGGCGTATGCACCCGGCTCCTCTGGGATAGGTAACTCGGGTACTATGGTATCCACGGGTGGGGTGGCTCTCCAACCTCCTAAGTTCCAAGGGTTTCCTCGAAGTCCACCGAGAAGGGTCCTTAAACATTAAAATTGTAACCGCGACTTCCCCATAGAAATGTACGGAGCCCGCGGTTGTGTTAGCACACTGCACCCGTCCTCCGTGGGGTCCCTTTCTACTCACCTTGGGTGGTTCCTTGGGGTTCCGGAGATTCTACGTGTTCTACACACTGTCTCGACTCCAGTTGTGGTTCTTATACCACTATTTTAGTATATGGTTTGGCCTCCCCCTGGAGCCCACTGTGTATTGTGCCACTTACAACTGTTTCTTTGCTAAAGTATTGTGTGCTTTGTGTTGTATCCCCATGTAGAGGATACTAGAGAGTGTTATATAAATAAATACATATTTTTATAACTACTGTGTGGTTCTCCTTTCATTTAGTTAATACTAAAGGTGATATTCTGGTAAAACAAGCTGCTCTACTTTCCTTCAAGATTAAGCCGGAAGGCTGCCCTCCACAGCTACCAGTAGGATAGATTTCTAAAGGTTATCTTTGACCTCATACATCATAAGGGTCGTTTGGACTGGTGCAAAGTGCCCACTTTAACTAGTGGACAGCATATACTGGGCCAACTTCTCACATGGACGGCCCTGGGGCCGAGCAAACAGTCAGCGCCCACAACAGTGGGAAGCCACTCCTCCCCTGCCATGCGGCAGGACTGCCCGCCCCCAACCAAACCCTTCTTTCTGCTTTCTCGCAGTGCGAGAAAGCAGTGGAGCGACGCTCCTCCGCCCACAAGGAGAAGCCGCCCCTGTTCCTCTTCTGCGCTAATGCAGCATAACTGTGTGCAGAGGAAAAAATGAGGAGAAATAAAAATATTTCTCCTCGTTCATTATGCCTGCTCTGCGGGGGGGCATAAGGTTTTGGCGCTGCCCCAGGTATACGTTATCAAGGAAATCCGGGGCAGCATTAAAATCCATGGGTGCTGCGTGGGAAAATCCACTGCAACGCCTCCCTGCCTCAGAGTAAGGCAACGCAGCGACCTGCACTGCTTGTCTTACTCCATATCTATGAGGCCCTGCACAGCCATGCAAAGTGGCTTTGCGTCGCCTCATAGATATGATTGAGAGGCCTGCACTTCCGGAGCATTCGAAAAAGCGACGCTCCGAGGGCGCAAGGGGCTTGTAAATAAGCCCCTCGGTTCCTATCAGGTACCACTTGAGACAGTGTGTGGGCGTCTCCTTCGGAGGCACGTGCCTCAGACCCTGGGCGTAGAACCTAATGGATGATGTCCTGGAAGTCGGAGGCAAGTTAGGGGTCACCATCACTGATCTGTAAATTGCCTTTTTTGTTTGGGTCTGACCTCAAGGGAATGGTTAAAAAAAAGCCCCAAAAAGTGCTAAGGCCGTTTAAACCTTTCACTGATAAAAAATCATTCAAATCCAAGAAGTCTGTTTTCAACAGTCAGGACAGACGTCCTTTTCGAGGACAGGTTTGCGGTTGGGGGGTTGTGGTGTGTGTGGCGTAATTGTGGTCTAGATTAAGACCCGACCATCCCTCACATACTCTAGCAAAAGCAGAAATGGCTGTATGGAAGTGGGAGGGAGATTGAAACACTTCTTTCAGCAGTGGGGTCAGATGGTAACAGACGTGTGGGGTCTCTCAACAGTAGAACATGACTCTCACAGAGACATTTTAAGGCCGGGGCAAAGTGGGCTAATGATCCGGGCCCCGCCTTCCAAGGGCCCCCGGAGAAAGCGAACATTCTCCCTATTTGACCTCTTTATTCATTTTCGTTATCCAAACTTCTCTCTCTCTCTTTCTTTCTTTCTTTCTCTCTCTTTCTCTCTCTCTCTCGCTCTCTCTCGCTCTCACTCCCTCTTTCTCTTGCTCACTCGCTCTCTCTCTCTCTGACCCCCCCTTTTATTTTAAGGATATTTAGGGTTCCAGGCAAGACATATTTCAGCAAAGTTTAACATATGATTGACTACTGTTGCCATCATGTGGGTCTAAACTAACAGAAAATCGGTACTATAATTGAGAGTTCTTCCAATCATGGACCGGCAAAAGCTGTGTTGCCTGGGCCCCAAAAATCCATCAACATGACACTGAGGTATTGGATGAGGTTCAAGTCTCCTCCTCCATTGTCTCATTTCTCACAGACTCCATCACCGAAAGACAGAGTCAAGAGCCAGTCCTCAACATCTAAGATCCAGGCTCTTTTCAGCAAGAAGGCAATCGCACCAGCCCCACAGGGACAGAGAGATCCGGGTTTTACTCCATCCTCTTCCTAGTTAGAAAGTCAGACGTGAGGTACCACCCTGGATCTGAAGACATTAAACAATCATGCGTTGGTGGAACTGTTCAGGATGGTGTCCTTGAAACCGATCATCCAGCCGACCACGGCAGGCGACAAGCCGTGGTGCTGGACCTTCAGGATGGTGTCGTTGAAACCGATCATCCAGCCGACCACGGCAGGCGACAAGCGGTGTTGGTGCTGGACCTTCAGGATGGTGTCATTGAAACCGATCATCCAGCCGACCACAGCAGGCGACAAGCCGTGGTGCTGGACCTTCAGGATGGTGTCGTTGAAACCGATCATCCAGCCGACCACGGCAGGCGACAAGCCGTGGTGCTGGACCTTCAGGATGGTGTCGTTGAAACCGATCATCCAGTCGACCACGGCAGGCGACAAGCCGTGGTGCTGGACCTTCAGGATGGTGTCGTTGAAACCGATCATCCAGCCGACCACGGCAGGCGACAAGCCGTGGTGCTGGACCTTCAGGATGGTGTCGTTGAAACCAATCAACCAGCCGACCACGGGAGGCGACAAGCCGTGGTGCTGGACCTTCAGGATGGTGTCCTTGAAACCGATCATCCAGCCGACCACGGCAGGCGGCAAACCGTGGTGCTGGACCTTCAGGATGGTGTCCTTGAAACCGATCATCCAGCCGACCACGGCAGGCGACAAGCCGTGGTGCTGGACCTTCAGGATGCCTATTTTCATATCCCGATTCATGTCGACGTTAAACCGGTTCTGAGGTCCGCAGCGGAAGAACAGCATTTTCAGTTCCATTTGGATCTTTTTCACCTATATGCGTCATGCGCAGGAGGGAATATATCTTGCCGCTTTTTGCTAGCACTGGTAAAGCCAGTAGGGCAGGCTTTAATGTGATGCATAATATTTGTACATACAGTGGATGCAAACAGCATTTGTGAATGCCTGTGTGTACATTTTGTGGGTACATTAAACCTTGGCCAATTGGCTGTGCCAATGTTTGTTCATACGTTTTGTTCCATGAACGATAGCCAGGCCAAATTTGTGTTCTCCTTATTTATTTTATTTATTTATTTATTTAATTATTTATAAAGCGCGACATTCATCCCAATGGGATATCACGGCGCTAATTGTGGTGGAGAAATGATGAGTAAGGTTATGATTAGTTGGGGGCAGACGGCTTGGCTAGGGAAATAGATATGTTTTGAGTTTCTTCCTGAACGCCATGTGTTCTTCAGTTAGTCTTAGCTCCAGCGGGAGCTCATTCCAATGAAGTGCTGCAAGGTGCGAAAAAGTGCGTCCACCTGTCCTGCTTTTACTTATTCTCTTGGTCTCAGCTTTGCTAATTGAGCGTGACCTTAGGCATCTGGGTGGGACATAGAACTTGATTCTGTTCTGTAGAATCTTGGGGCCTATGTGATGGAGTGCCTTATCCCCATGTACCAGGGATTCTAAAGGGTTGTGGATTCCCCTGAAGGGAACTGAGAAAACAGCAAAAATGTACCTAAGTGAAGCTTATTATTAAATGGGAAAAAAGCGATGTGCATGAATGTGTCTAGTTTACCTCGAAAATGGCGTCGGCACAATCTTTACGCTGCTAAGATTGCCCTCTTCACAGTTTTTAGGAACCGGCGCAAATCATGTTGTCACTGGAGTTTTTGCAATTTTCTAAGTGGTGGTTAGTGTTGTGATATCTATCTGCTTGCAGTATTTGGGGGAAAGCGATATGAAATCCAAGGGTGAACCTGGAAAGATATAAACTTCTGATAAGTACAAAACATTTAGCAAAGTGTCATTCATGTAGATCGGTCTCGACTTTTCCAAAGGAGCTAATCATTGAAACTAAAAAGAACGTATGTATAAAAAATAAAAATAAGTGTCAATATTTTTATCTGGATTATTGGCAAAGTTATTTGTTTGCACTGAAGGCTGATCGACAAAAGTGATGTACGGTTACATCCTGTAGATTCCTCTAGTCACAGAGGTATATAGTGTCGCTTGGTCCAGAAACACTCTATACCCAGAGCCATGAACTGACCTGCAGCTTATAATGATGTTTCATCATGTTTGGACATACATCAATTCTAAAAGTCAAATCTAGTAAATAGAAAAGGGTATGTAGAACACCTATGCATTTTTTTAAATGTCCTAAGAAGTTCGGTTTATGAATAGGATTATTCGTTCCACCCTGAATTTGGGGTTACCTATAATAAAGTTATTCAGAGGAAGTTTTCCAAAGTGTATTCTTTTAGTCATGCTAACGTACACATGGGATCTAAACTTGTAGAGAAATTCAATAAATAAATGTCTACTATTCTGCGTTCCCATTTTCTTTTCAAATAACTGCATCACCCTTAATGTGTGGGTAGAACCTGCCACCTGAGATAGAAAAGGCTCCAAAAGGCCCCATAACTACATCAAGATTTTTCTTTTGAAATGTGTTCATTCTGGTGATTTGAAATGCTGCCTCGTCCGTGCCTGGGTCAATCAAGTCCCAGAGAAACCTAATAACTACAAACAGCAGCTAGGTTAACCACTGTGCACCTCTCAAACCTCCCCAAGTTATAATATTGGTGCACTCCTTAAGTAGTGTCCGCCACTCACTGATACCTCTGCATAGCAGACCAGCATAAAATCACAAGTCTAGTAGTGCACCCAAAGGAAAAAGTCCACTTGTAATGTCTCAAGTTCTTGTGTCTTTTTTATTTCATCTCCAAATAATGAAACACTTTGATTTTCCTTCCGTTTTCATTTATAATAATACAGACTCAGCCAACACGTTTCGCTCAAGAATGAACTTCTTCAAGGCTTATTCATTTCAGAAGGAAAAATAATTTGTGCATATGTCCAAACAAAAGTCATTCATTTAGCAAAGTCGCAATTACTAACTCATTCTTTCCTTATACTGCCAAGTGACTCATCGAGTTGTCAGTTTTAGGTAACCCTGGGTGTAGTTCGCGTAGTAGCGCTATGCGTAGCTACGCGAAGTGCACTTCGCGAGCTACGCGTAGCTACGCGAACTGCGTAGTGCACTGTGCAAAATGCTGTTCGCACTGATTGCACAGTGCCGGATGCTTGTCCGCACTGTGCAATCAGTGCAAACCACATCTTGCACAGTGCAAGCGGTCGTTTTCTTCCGCTCGAGTAGATTTCTACTCGAGCGGCAGCTTTCTCAACGCGGACTGGTAGTTTCTCATCGCGAGCGGTCGCGAGCATACGCGACCACTCGCAATGAGAAACCTGACCTCCCGCGTTGAGAATCTCGCCGGGAGGTTTATTTTCCACGCTCGAGATCGGCAACTTGATGTTGCTGATCGCGAACGAGGAAAAGTCTCGCCGGGATGTCATTTGCTTGCTCGCGGTCGCCAACTTGACGTTGAGGACCGCGAGCAAGCAAAAAATGACCGCTGCGCTACGCTACGCGTGTTTGCACTGTGCTACGTGCAATTCGCGTAGTGCGAAGTAGCGCAAACTTCGCAAACTACGCGAGCGTAGCATAGTACTTCGCCCAGGGTTAGTTTTAGGACTAGCTGTCTGTCACCACAATCCCCACATCCGAAATCGGGTGCATCACATAGTGACACCAGGATCCCTGTCCTCCACAAGAGATCCTGGTTTCACTATGTGATGCTCCCTGGGAAACCTAGTTGGCTCATCAGTACCCCAATTGTTTTGGTGGGTGTTAGACCTGGCCCTTTGGACAGGTTTACCCCCAAACATTTTGCCTTTTGCCTCCTAATTTTCTGACCCTGTTTTTGTTGGCTACAGGATTCTGGGCATTTTACCACTGCTGCTCAGTGCTAAAGTGCATATGCTCTCCGTATAAATTGGATTATGATTGGTTATCTATGATTTCCTGGTAAGTCCTTAGTAAAGTGCACAGTGTGTGCCATGGCCTGTAAATCAAATGCTACTAGTGGGATTGCAGCACTGGTTGTGCCAAACACACAAGCAGCCATTTCAAGGTGTCTCAGACCTGCCAGTGCAGTGTCTGCGCACACAGTTGTAAACTGCCATGTTGCCCTGGCAATTGTGTTTTACATGTCCTGATAGTGAAATACTGTGTATTTTGTTTTTCACAATTGAAATGCTGTCTGTCCCATAGGCTTATCATTGGGGCTGCACTGTAACATTTTACATGTGTAGCTTTCAATAGGGACAAGATAGGAAAATGAAGTTTAGGCTCTCTGAACTCAGAATTTATGAACACACCTTTTGGTGAAGGGGGTTTTTAAGTTGTGTGTTTGAAAATGCCACTTTTAGAAATTGTATTAGTAAAAAGAACACACTTCTTGCGTTCCCACTGTCGCACTGCAAAATGTAGGAATTGATCCCACCAATGTATTATTTTTATCCGGTACTCCAATGTAATCTCATTATAACTGTTTCATTATCCAATGTTTATTCCATGTACTATTATCTTCAAGTCATAACGGAGACAGTGTGGTCAAATCTGTAGTCTTTATTAACATCTTCAAATACCAATTGTACGCCAATCCAAGCTTTATACAGAGGTACGTCCACATCAACCACTTTTTGAAGTTAACACACTTTGTGAATACCCAATGCATTTCGAGCCTGCCTGGCTCTTCGACAGGGGTTACTGAAAATGCAATAAACAGTATAAGTATTTCTATAAACAATGTTTTTTAGATGTAAAACACAACGTCTAAATCCGGCTAATTCATTTTCAACTACATGTCTTAAACAAACAAAATTCAAAATTCAAATGCTACTGCTTATTACCCCAGGTTTCTCCCAATGTCACCCACAACTATGATTACCCTTCATATGCTATGAACGTAAAAAACAACGTGCCGACCATTTCATCAGAAAACCATACTCTGGCTTGTGAATCCTCCCCTGTTCTACTCCCCTTTCACTCTCCTCCTCAACACCCCTCCTTCTCCATATCCCACGTTTTTCTTTCAAAACACAGTCACCTTCAGTGCTCTTGCCCTTCACTCGGTACCCTGTTCTACTCCCCTTTCACTCTCCTCCTCAACACCCCTCCTTCTCCATATCCCACGTTTTTCTTTAAAAAACAGTCACCTTCAATGCTCTTGCCCTTCGTTCGGTACTCTGTTAACAGACTGCTTCTTCCTGCTCTCGATCGTAACGCAAGAAGTGTGTTCTTTTTTGTAATACATGTGTATTGACTGTGGTTGGGGCGATCCACGGACACTGGATGCACGCACTTATACACAAGTTTTGAATTTTGTAATAATTTAAAGGGAAGGAGTGCAAGCTCTACATATATGTTTTTTACTTTTAGAAATTGGGCATTTTCTTACTTTACCATCCTGTGTGCCTCTTACTGTTTGGGTATGCAGTGTCTGGTTCTGCCTTGTTGGAAGACCCTAGGGGCCATATGTATCAAGCCCATTTCCCGTTCGCAAACGGGACGATTCTCAGAATCGGCCCGTTTGCGAACGGGAACAAGCCTTTTGGGATGTATCATCCCAAAAGGCATTTGCAAAATAGAGAATCGCAAACATTGCGATTCTCTATTTTGCTGAATGCATTTAAGGAATCGCAAATTGCGATTCCTTAAATGAAATGTATGAAGCACCTAAGTTGTGCGATTATGGCTTAAGGAATCGCAAATCACCACCAACTACAGGTTGGTGGTAACTTGCGATTTCTTTGAGAAATGCATTTTTTTGCATTTTTCAAAGTGGCATGTGGCGCACATACATGCCCTTAGGGCATGTATGTGCGCCACATGTGCACCCATGCTCATTTCAGGGGTGCAACAGGGTGTCCTTTGGACACCCTTGCAACCTTGAAATTGCATTCTCAATTTGCGATTCTCTAATTGCTAATCGCAAATTGAGAATGTCCTCCCATTCATTCCTATGGGCCTCTAGGCCCATAGGAATGAATGGGGAGGGTTTCCTTAACTGCGATTCGCAATTTGCGAATCGCAATTAAGAATATGTAGGATTCGCAAATTTTCTTGCGAATCCTACATACATCTCGTTTGCGATTCTCAAATAGCGATTCTCAAAAATTCGCTATTTGAGAATCGCAAACACAAACTTTGATACATATGGCCCTAGGTTTAGAGGACTCTGGGTAGAAAGGTGACATACACCCACAGGATGTTGTCACCTCAGGGACGGGTTAGCTGCAGGGACCAGTAGCCCATTGGCCACTGTCTCTTATGCCCTTAAAGCCCCCTAAACCAGGATTTAAGGGGCTCCCCTGACACCAGAACCTCAGTTCTGACTTTGAATCCGAGAACAGGCACAGAGAAGACACAGTCACGGACAACAGGACTTTGAGTTGCAGTTCAGAGAGGACGCTTAAGTGCCCTGAAGAGACCATATACTAGAACAATTTGCTCAACTTGTGTCCATGGAAAAAGATCATTGCTCTTAGCAATAGGGACTCCAGTGGACACCAGAAACCGAAGCAGACTCCCCTGGATTGGTGGGACCAGTCCCCTTCAAGAATTGGGACCCGCTGGGCCTGTCGAGAGCGAGTCCAAAGAGAAGTGGTGTCCAGCAAGCCCGGAGTGGTAGCTAAGCTTTCACAAAGTTTCAAACAGCTACTCCACTGCTGTTGCCTTCCAGCCACCGAACTAACCATGGAGTACATTTGCCACAGTCAAGGCTTGGTGATCGCCAGTTGGGTGATCGACCCTTTTTAGTGACATCTTCACACTGAGTGCACCTCACAGTGACAATGACAACGTTGTCAATGGCCCCGCTGCTGTGCTCTTCAATCCTGAAGGAGGTTTCAACAAGCATGTGGCAAAGCATCTTTGGCGCAACCTGTCCCGGTGATTGACAGCTGCCAGCTACCTCTGCACCCAGAGTCGTCGAGCAAGGTAGAAGAAATCCATCTGCTAAACACGGGTCCTCGGACCCCAAAGGCCTCGACTCTCCAAGGGTAGAGTGTATCTCCATCTCCAAGTGTGGTTTGTCGAGTGTTGCAAGTTTGACAGCTCCAGCAGATCCCGTTCAGTACCAAGGACAGCCAAGGCACCTGTGCACCTGGACTCCCAAGGCGAGGTAACAAAGTAATGACTGTTGAGACTTGGGCTAGGGACCCGCTAGACCTTATCCACAACAGGGCTCGTCTTAACTCACCCAGCAAGTGGCCGAGTGTCACCTGTGTTTTCCTTCACTCATTTCAATGGGACCGGTTTGAAAGCTTAAAGTGCATCTATTTTTTAACGCTTTAAAAACCCACAACGTCTGTTGTATGTATGATAGAAAGTTTGTTTTGGTGTCAATATTTATATAAAACTACACTCTATTTTTATAAATTGGTTTCAGGATTTCTTTCGAGTCGTGTCACTTGCTCATTGTCAATGCTTGTACTGTGAAATGTTTAACACACGTTCCTCTGAGTATGCCTGACTGCTCTGTGCCACACTACCAGGACTCAGCTAAGGCTGCGAAGGGCGAATCCGAGGTCCACTTCTGTGTATTGTGCTGGTATTACACGATAAGGCCCACCAGCGATATCACATAACAACAAGGCAACATGAATCTATCACAAAATCTAGGAAGGTCATACACTGGTGAGAAGTCAGTGCTGATTTTAGTGACTGTTCATGAACCCTAAGTCCTGGAGCAATTCAATTCTTGTGTTCAAATTACGTTGTTGTTGGTGAGGACATTGACCCATCAGTAGAATATTATACAAATAAGTGGTCATTCTGATGCCCCTGACTCTTACGTGTGTCACCACTGGATGCAGTAGCTTCGTGAAGCACCAGAGGCCGATGACAGTCCAAAAGGCAAAGCTGAACTTGTGCTCGAGAGCATGGTGACGGCTGCTTAGCTCGCCACGTTAGCTGCTCCCCCGAATCCAACCCTGAATGTCAGTACCGATGCTAGACCTTACCTTTTTTTGGATCGTGTCGGTCTCCATCTCTGTCGGCAGCTCAGCTTTGCTGTCAGGCTGCTGTGAACGGGCAGGACTGCTTGGAGAGACGCATTCGCCCTGTACAGCATCCGCTGTGTTTCTTCCTGGTTTCGGCTTCCGAGTACGGGAAGCCCGACGATGCCGCTGAAAACCAGCAAACAGCCTACGGAGCGGGCAGAGCCTGTGAGGCCAGCCCCTGTGCACACTATGGCAGGCACCAAGAAGCTGCTTTCAGCACGGAAAGCTGAGAAGGCACGGCGACCCTTACAGGAAAATTGAATGCCAGCACATATGGGCTGAAATCAGACCATCTAGGAGGACAAGGGACATCGATAAGCGAGGTAGCCGCAAAAGAGAGAGAGCCTTCTATTCCGGAACTCTTTTCTGGAAAATTGCCAGGTCAGCCGCAGAAAGATCAGAAGGATCTGGGTAGGTCTGCTGCCTCTATGCTTTTATTGACTGCGCCTGCGAAAATAGGGGTTAACCCCTTGGGAGGATCTGATAGGGCCAATTTAGGCTCACTAGAGGACATTGTGCAAGAAGAAAGTGATATTGGAGAGAAAGGAGAGTCAACGATGGTGGTGGGGGAGACCGGAGGGGACAGGGCACAGGGGCCAGAGTCAACCATCCCTTCACTACTAGATCCGGGAGTGGGAGGGGCTGAACCCCCCAGGAAGGAAATGAGAGACCCCCCTAGAGAAAGTTCAAGGCTCTCCAGCAGAATTAGTGAAATCTCTTGGGAGGTGGAAAAATGCAGACTGACAGGTAGACATCTTTCAAGTCCAACCTGACCATATAATGAAGAACATCTTTCAATAGATTCATTTGCTCCATCTTAAAATGACGGTAAACCAGCCACACATCTGAAATGTATTATGGGTCTGAACATGGAGCGTATGACGGCGGAAAGAATGGCTGCCACGGCTGCACACCAGCGAGATGTGGCTGGGACCTTCCATGCCCTGCAGCACATCGTCATGGCATTGCTGCCTCAAGGCCTTGCGCAGATGAATGCTGCTGCTGCTTCCACATCCACATCTCCGCCCCCTGATGTGTCAGTGCCTCACAGTGCGGCAGGCAATCCACCACCACCCACGTGTGAGGCACATGTGACATCAGAGGACGAAGATGCGGGTGAATCAACCTTACTGGTGAGGAGGAGGCAGTAGCATTCATCTCCGCCATATGGCCTGTTCCTGCTTGGTTCTGCCCTTTGCAGCATCACCTTACACTGTCCCCCGATACACTCTACGACACTCACCTTGGACCTCGACATGGACTGCCATATTCCGTTTGGTTACCAATGACACAGCGATCAGACTGCGGACTGAACTCTTCCTCTTCCGATGTACTTGTCATTCCCTGAAGGACTCTGTCTGGCCCTCCACGGGCCATTAATGTGAAGTGGGGTTTGCATGGCCCTGTACTGCTCCAGCTGCAACACTCCACTGGATGTGAATTGAACATTCAGAATCGCACAGATGTGTCATGCCTTTGATCATTCAAGTATGAGAGTATGGATGAATGTAGGGTCAGTGATTCCCCCTTACGTCCATGTTGCTCATGTCCTGGGACTTGAGTCACAGGGTGCAACATTGCCAATTGCGGTCCGGGTGGCGTAGACACTGCAACAGAGACCCAAGTATCAGTTACTTCCATGTCTAGCCCAGAACTGAAGCACGCCCAGAGCCCCGGGCTCATTGTTCCCACCCCTACGCTGGCCTGCCATACGCCAGGCCAGTCCACTACGTTTACGCTCAGAGGGGGGGACGACAAAGCTACATGTCCCAGGTCTTCCCTGTAGTGATCTGCTGATCACTGGTCTAGTTGTCAGCATGCCACAGCCACTCCCTGAGGGCTGGTTCATACCCACACCATACCCATCCAGCACAGGCGTCACAGGACATGTGACCCTGCCAATAAAAGGGGCCTAGCACGTCACATTCCCCACTGCCGGAGATGACATGATGGCGTCCGCACCACGCGACCCAATCATGAAGGGTCCATGACTTGTGGCGCACTGAGTTGGTGGCACCCGCCTCATTGCAGCCGGCACGGGCCTACCACCACGGGACGATGACTTGCGGTGCACTGAGTTGGTGGCACCCGCTGCACTGCGGCCCTCACGGGCCTACCGCCATGTGACGATGACTTGCGTTGCACAGGGTCAGTGGCACCCGCTGCACTGCGACTGGCAGGGGCCTACCGCCACGTGATGATGACTTGCGTTGCACAGGGTCAGTGGCACCAGCTGCACTGCGGCTGGCAGGGGCCTACCGCCACGTGACGATGACTTGCGTTGCACAGGGTTAGTGGCACCTGAAGAGCTGAATGGGTGTGCAGCCTGCGATGATGTGGCGTCCAGCGAATCAAGACTCAAATTGAACAGTGTGCCCTGCTGGACCGCAGTGTAGGCGCAGGCAGCAGTAAGCACACACATGACTCCGCGGTGCGGTGCCGCAGGGTGCGCTGGGGGTCTGTGGCGCGGAATCCAGCGATCGGCTGAGGAGGATGCACTGGCACGTGGTGGGCCCTCTTGGAGACACGCCAGTGGCGGCAGGTGAGCATTGAGGCCTGGGTGCGCAGGGGCGGCCAGTCATCGCTGGGCGGAGGACCGGTCTGGGGACCAGGGCTGTGGTGCATCAGGCGCACAGGATCGCGCAGGCACCACCGGTCACGGCGGAGGCCTCATGGCTGGGTGGGGGGCGCCGCCCTGGCTGACACGACCCTGCATGCGATGATCGTGATGTGCGCGGGTTGGTGTGGGACGTAGCCACCTCGTCTCCAGTGTGAATGTGCCCGTTGAAGGTGGTCAGCCACTTGTGTGTAGGCCTATGGGCAGGTTGTGGCGGAGGCTGAGACACACGCAGTAGTCACTTTGGTGGTGGATTGGTGACGTGTGCATTCCCACAGTTGTGAGTTGGGGGATTGTGGAGTTGAGGTGTGTGGTGTGTTCAGTTGGTACTTGTCGATGGGCAGTGCATTTCCATGGGGGTCATCCTCAAAGCGCTGGTTGGTGGCGGACTTGTGGACATGTGGGGATCATGCACACTGCCTGGGGAGTTTGCAACGACATTGGTTGACAGGCCACGGTGGTCCACTTTTGTATGCACAGTGATGGCATGCGTGTGGTTGCTGTTGCGGTGATTGTGTGCAGTGTCGGCAGGGGGCACAAGTCCTACACGTGTGCTGTGAATTGCTCCCGACACGTGCGTGACGCCAGCTATGGCGTAGTTCCCTTGCGTGGTCTCAAGATGTTGCTGCGCAGTGTGGGGGGAGTGAGGGGCAGGGGTATCGAGCTGACACACCGTGATGCTTTCAGGTATGATGAGTCCTGCATGATGTGACCGTAACAGCAGTTTGTGTGTTCATTACCTTCCTCTTCATTCCTATGATGGTCACGGCCACACGTACTTCTGTTACGGTCTTCTCATGCATGGTTTATCAGGCCTGTGAGCATTCCGGTTTGTCCAAGTGCAGTACACTGTACCAGATTAGGCATGTGACTATACGGAAGTTTGACCATTGTCATCTTTTCTCCCACAGGTTTCTGAAGACACGTTGCCCTGTTGAAGTTCCCCGTTGGGAATGGAACGCGTTGGCTGAGCTTTTCGTTTTGTTGATTTATGTATTTGTAATAAAGTTCTGTTTTTACACTACTGTTGACTACTGGACTTCATGACCTGGCGCACCCACATTTCGGTTACTACGATCTTGGGTCTGGGGCACGGAGGCGTCTAGCATGGCTGGCGTTGGCGTTGGTTGCGCAGGTACACTATGAATTGGAACTATTGTGTGGTGCGGATACAGGGGCCCGCCGTTGCTTTTGTGGACATGCATCCATGACATGTGTGAGGGAGTTTGATGGGACTGGCTGTGTGACTCCTCCGACTCGGGCAGTTGTTGGTTGGAAGGTACCAGGGGCCAACAGGTGCAGCACAGCCAGCAGCTTTGTCTGCAGGGGGATGTAGGTTGTCCGCTGTGTTGGTACCGTCAGCCTGTGGGCAATGTGGGTCAGGATGCGGAGGATGGTTGTCCTTTTGAGCCTGTGTTGGCCAATGGCTTCCTCTGGCGTTGAGTCTCTGGGGCTGGTGCATTTTAGGGTCGTCCGCTGTCCTGCACTGCCTAGGTTGTAATCCGGGGGGGGGGGTGCCTGGGAGTGGTGGCGGTGGGTGTTGTGGCCCTCTTGGGTCTCCGAGGTGCATGATCAGTGTCTCCATGGCATCTGTTGGTCTTCAGATGTGGCTCTGGGCTGGGCTCCCTTTCTACTGCAGTTGGTCGTCCTGCTTAACACCAGTAAAAGGCAGGTGCTAAATCCCTGCTGCTAACGCGCCTCATCGCCTGTTCTTGGTTCGCATCGCAGATCTGACTGGTCGCGAAGTGGTGTTTTCGTGTGTTTTTGCACGGGAACGCCTACTCTGCATATCATTAGCATTAGTTGTCGCACTCATCCGTGGCGATGTTTTTTGCGGCAGCTATCGCTGGTAAACTGGCGATATCGGCAGTTTGCACCAGCTTGGGAATAGGGCGATAATTCTATCGCCACTTTTGCGGCGCGAATGTGCCGATAAATCGGCGATGTGTCCTTGAGAATATGCCCCTATGTGTCCCAGAATGCAACATGCTGTTAGTTACAATGCCAGACACCTAGAGGTATCAACCATGGGAAAGGTCCACTGGCAGCTTCAGTGCATAGAAATGGTATGACTTTAAATTCCATGTCGTGCGCCCATCCTTCTTCTAGTATCAATCTTTATTTATTGCAAATGTCTAGCATATGAGAGAAAACACCAAGTTGTTCCAGTATATGTAATGTTAGTCCACGTCTGCTATGCAAGACAACCCTGAGGCCACATTATCACCTATTCCCAACTTCCCATGCTCCCATGGGGCCCCATGGTCCTGCTGTGTCTCAATAACCTCCATTCTGTCCACAACTAGTACACCCACCATTCACTACCTGTTAATAGTCCTCAAGGTCAGTAGCATGATACTAAATAACTCCTTCATTTTGCACTGTCCCATATCAATTCATCTCTATTTATGCCCTCTGTCTCTATGAACATTTCCTCAAAACCCCCCGTGCATTCACCAATTACGTTCCACGCTTCTTTTTTGCGCGTCTCCAACACTGCCCTTCTTTCGTACACCGTCATGTTCAAGCTGGTTTTTCCCCCCTCTCTTTTATACTCCACTTCCACCAATCAGTGTTCATTCAAAGTCTCTAGTGTGCTCCCTTTCTGGTCCACACATCCTTCAACCAATCCATAACCTTGTTACTCAGTAGGTTCAATCTACTGATCACTCAATTCTGGCTAGATTCAGCCTAGTTTCCATTTCGCTAATTCAAAATCTACTTCCACCAATCAGCATTCATTCTGTTTTCCGAATCAAGTTTCCTCTCTAGTCCTCCAGCCAATCACGTTCATTCTCTCCAGCCCAGGGTGCCGCCTTCTGCCTGTCTTGCCTGACCCAAGGCGTAACGTTATTACTCAGAAGGTTCAATCTGCCAATCACTCAATTTCCGCTAAATTCCGCCTAGTTTCCATTTTGCTAGTTCAACATCTACTTCCACCAATCAGTATTCATTCTGTTTTCCGAATCAGGTTTCCTCTATGGTCCTCCTGTCCTCCAGCCAATCACGTTCATTCTCACCAGCCCAAGGTGCCACCTTCCGCCTGTCCTGCCTGACCCAAGGCGTTGCCCGCACAGTCATTTGACGATTCCCGAGCCTTCCTTTTTCAATTAATTCAGCCAATGACAAGGCGCCACCCCCTATGTAATCCGCACAGTCCATGGCATATTCTACACAACCTTAAACTCTTATCACTATAAGTGCACGGTCCTATTAAAAATCAAACATTTTATCACTGAATTTCACGTAAATCGACTGTATCCTTTCCTTATCTTAAACATTCATTCACCCTGTTTATGGACAGTACTTCGTGTTCCTCTCATCCTTCCTGTTCCAGCAGTAACAAACCATCATACAGATCTTCACTATTCAACTTGATATACATAACCGCAAATAATCAAAATCAACATGACCTACCCGCAGTAAAACACCACATCCATGATTACTACTAATCCTGTAATATAACTTCTTTTTTTTCTCTTCACACCTCACTCATTATCCACTTATAATTCCATACCATCCAACTCCAATACCCTCTTACTTCTCCACTGTATCAAATAGCATTACCCAGCATATGCTTCCTTTTCCAATTCTTCCTATAAAGATACGAATCTCAGTAATTCCTATTCTTTCTATACGGGTACAATCACCTCCTCTCTATCAACCAACCTGGTCCCATATGGTGCCACTTGGAAAAGAAACTCCGAAGGGACACCACCTAACATCCCAGTCACCTCAATATTATTAGTCGCTCATTAGGGGAACAGTGATCGCTATCACTGTGATCCATTCACCCATGACTCTTCATCGCTACCAGTGGCTCAAAATGTGCTCCAGAATCTTTCATAGAGAATACTGGAACGTGTTCAATATTATATCCTCTATCATCTGACATTACCTGACATCGCAGTCACCTCATTCATACTGGTCAGTTCTAACTTGTTGTTAGGGAAACAATGATCGCTATAGCCACGGTCCATTCACCCATGACCTTCCATGGTTACCAGCGGCTCAAACATGTGCTCAAAAATCTTCATAGAAAATAATGAAACTCGTTATAACTGTTCAGGCCTTTCTCTACAGATCTTAATCTGCTGATCCATTTCACCTCCTCTTGACGTATTTTAAGCTCCCAGTCACCCCCCCTTCTGTCAGCTAAGACCCTTTGAATTCCATTAAACTTAAAACCGGTCAAGGCCGGATGATTATCCTGAAAATGCTGGTAAATGGGGGATCTAAGATCAGTATTTATAATGGCACGACGATGTTCCTGAATCCTGGCTTTCAGAGCCCTCCTGGTGCGCCCCACAGAAATGTTGTTGCATTCACATTTGATTACATAAATTATACCACAACTGTTGCAATTTATGAATTCATTGATACAATATTGTTTGTTTGTTTGTATTGTATTTGAAATACTTCAACTGGCTTGTTGTCAATTTACAGCCCTGATGATGTCCGCGTAGGACGAAACGCGTTGGCTGGATAAATTGGATAATGTACCTTTGTGTTGAAAAATTGGATTGAATAATACATTCGGAATTGGCTTTCCAAATAAACAAGACTCCACTGGGATTTTCTTGGTTAGATACACAGAGAATGGACGATATATGAGCGCACTGCTTGGAACGCTATCATTATTTGGATGAATCACATGCTTCTCTTGTATACATTGTAGTTATTGTTTGTGGCCCAGTGGCGGTGGGACCACATAAAGTAGAGCGTGATCAGAACTTTGAGAATAAGTAACAGACACCTGTGCACACTTTGCTTGCCACCCTCACCGCCAGTTTGTGTATAATATGTTGTAAAACTGGTTCTTTCGCTTCCCGTTGGACGAAACTGCAAAGTAGAACAAAATCTTTTATTAGTAATTGAAAATAAACACACTCACTCTATTCTTCGCAGTTGAAGAGAACTTCTCCCGCGGCTTTTCCCTTAAAACTCGCGCTGTGGCAGGATTTCTGCTGACTCCTATGCACGGCCTTGTTTAGCTGCACGATACGCGGTCTCACTAATGAACTGGCGTTTTAGGTCAAGCCTAGAGTCAGCCTAGCTCTAGCTAAACACTTATAAGGTCCCAAAGGCGAGACCTATTGGCTATGCCAATGCTTATTTAACACGTTAACACTGCCTGTGCAAAGGGTTGACCTCCTTTGTACCAGCTGAACATACAACTACAGTAGAAACCAAGAGAAAGGTGAGCAGCCAAGTTTTCAACAGGACCTTCCCCTGCGCACTAACATGTTGCTGTTGCTTTAGTAACTTTTGATGCATTTTAGCTGGAAACAAACTTTATTTTGCAAACATTTGGAGCTTATGCACCAGATGATGATTTATGTGACAATTGCGGCAAATCCATAATAATGCAGAAAATGACACAGCCACTGATTTGCTTAATTCCAATGATCCTGTTTATTACCCAAAACAGCAATTACCCATGCTTGCATGGGCCATCACATACACCTGCATTATTTTCTCTAAGCATTTTTATTATATGCAATGTTTAAAATACTACTAGCCAGACAGGGAGCAGGTCCTCGTGCCAGCTCCCCCGTGGCAGTTCTCTTGTCCAGCTTGCCCGCGTTCCGCTACCCTCTGCTGCCTGTCTACCTGCTGCCCTCTGTGCCTCCTCTGCTCCTTTCTTTCTCTGTTTTGCCTTTTTTGCACATTTTTCCACCCTCTGTTATGCCTTTTTCTGCTAGTATTTCTGCCCTCTGCTTTCCCTTTCCTGCTTGTTTTTCTGCCCTCTGTTCTGCCTTTTCTGATAGTTTTCTGCTTGTTTTTCTCCCCTCTGTTTTGCCCTCTTCTGCTCTGTTTTGCCTTTTCTGCTCATTTTTCTGCCCTCTTGTAAGAAAGTGCCTCTTTTTTACATGTTTATCCCCCACTTTGTGCCTGGAACAGTACGTGACTTCGACTGAAGTGCACTAGGTCCCTGTTAACCAGGTTCCCAGAGCCAGAGCTCTTTCCAAAATCTGTACTACAATTGGCACAAACTTCAGCCACCATATAAGTCCCTAGTAAATGGTACCCCTGATACTTAAGACATTGATACGGAAGAGGGTCCTCCAGGGCTGCAGCACACATTGTGCCACCCCAGGGACCCCTCACCAAGATCATGCAGATTGCCATTTCAGGCTGTGTGTCTTGGTGCAGACAAAACTGAAGAGTCGACATGACAAACATTCCTGTGTAATCAAATAAATGACATAGTGCACACCCAGTTTTTTAACAATTTTAACCATTTTACTACGCTCTATGGCAAACAATGTCTGGCATGCAGCCCCTCATTGTAGATACCAAACTGATCGCCTGGTTAGGCATAGCAGTCCCAAGGTGCACAGCCCTTGAATGGGCCCGTAGGCCAATTCGAAGCCAGTGATAATTCCACTCATTATTGTTCTTCCTTTCTTTTATCATTTTTATCCATCTTAATCCGTATTTAATCCAGTTTGAACAAACAAAATGTTAAAATTCACATCTTCCATGTTTTTTTTAGCAACATGATGATTCTGAAGGAAGTGACCCGCTTAGGGCCACCCGGGTCACCACTGACCACCTCTCAGCCTTCCGTACCAAATGAAGAGTCGGGCAGACAGTGGAGAATGCAAACCAATAACTGTTTTATTCATATACACTCAGAGTGGAGCCCCATCTGTGCAGTCGCTAGGAGTGCTACAGAGGGAACTAAAATCAACAAGCATAGAGATACATTATGTACATTTCATACCCGGGCGAAGGCACGCCCACAGTGGAATTTTCCAAGCAGATGCAACTGGACAGTGGAATACCAAAGAAAGGTTTCTGTTCCCGTATCTTGCACAACGTAACCCAGTCCAAGGTCGTTTCACCCCGGTCCCGCCACCAGACAAGTCGGAGAGGGCCCCTATCTACTGAGAAAGCTATGTGCTAACATGAACAGTTAACTCATTACTGAAACAGAACTTTTCAGAAAGGAAACTTAGCAGACGGCATTTCTCAGAAATGAACGAGATCACTTTCGAATAGCACAAAATGGCGCCTAAAAAGAAAATGGCGCAGCGAATGCTAACTAAAACAAGACATTATGTAAGCATTCTACGGCCCTAATCTAACAATTCCAATGTGTGACAGTCCACAATCTTACTTCCTTCTGTGGGTGTACACTTGAGGGAAATGTCATATAATGTTGATTCTGATGCAACTTTGTTCCCAACTTTCCTGTTTCACTTACCCCTGACGAAGAGCATTTATCTCGAAATGCATTGGGTGTTGAACATCTATGGGTGAAATTGGATTGTGATATGTGAAGGAAGTAATATTGTGGATTGTCACACATTGGAATCATCATGTGGCTAAAAAAACATTGAAGACGTGAATATTGACGCTTTGTTTGTTCGAACTGGATTAAATATGGATTTAAATGGATAAAAAGGATAAAAGAAAGGATGAACAATAATGATTGTAATTATCGCTGGATTCGCATTGACCTACGGGTGTATTCAAGGGCTGTGCACCTTGGGACTGTTACGCCTAACCAGGCAATCAGTTTGGTATCTACACATCACTGTGTGCCAAGCCCACAGACACTGCATGAGATGTAGGTAAGCCACCCCTACTGCAAGCTTTACAGCCCTAAAGCAGGGTGCACTATATCTAATGTGTGGACATATCTGCATGAGCAGATATGACCCTACAATCCCTGAGTCCATTCTTGGAAATTGTAAGTGCGCAGGGAAGCCATAGAGAGTACATGGGCTGGACACCCGTCATTACTGGTTCCCCAGGTCCATGATGGCTTCACTGTACCCTAAGATGTTAGGTACCAAACATCTCATCTAAATAAACCCTCACTGATGCCAGTGTTGCATGTATTAATAAATGCACACAGAGGACACTTTAGAGGGTCCCCTGAAAACATACTAACTACCAGTGTGGAATCTGACTGGTCTCCGCCAGCCTTCCACCACTAGACGTGTTTCGTGCCTCACGGGGTGAGAGCCTTCGCTCTCACAGGCCAGGAACAATGCCTGCTCTGGCCAGAGGTGCTTCACACCTCCTCTAGGTACGACTTGCATTCCAATGTGGAAGCTTCAAAGGCGATGCCGCCTTTGAAAGGCAACCCAGGCTCCTCCAGTTAGTAGAAGATGCCAACCCCCCTGTCCAAACCCCCCTTTTGGCGGGAAGACAGGTGGGAAAATTAATTAGATTAGGAGGTGTGCCCACAGTCAGAAAACAGCAGCCCTAAGGTGGGGCAGGCAATGTGGACCCCACTTTTCCAATTCCTCCATCTTGTGTTGCTGGAAATAAGCCAATTAGGGTCAGACTTTTGGTCACTCCCCAAAGGAAGTGGTCACATAGAGGGTGTAGTCACCCTAAAGGTAGGTAGCCGATTGGCTACTTCCTGGCACTCTCTCTTATGCCCCTAAATTCAGTATTTAGGTGGCTCCTCTGGACCCAGAACCTTAGATCCTGTCAACCTAAGAAGAAGAAGGACATTGAAAAGCCGCAAAGAGCAAGGAGTAGAGGACGTGTAACTGATCTGGCGCCAACCCTGCTGGCCTGCCTGCTGTCTTTGACTCCAGCACCAAAGCCAACACGTCCTGCAGCTGTTCTCCAAAAACCCAGGAGGCCTGCTTGCCTTTGAGAAAGAATCAGGAATTCCTTTGGATTGGTGGAACCAATCCCCTGCACGACGCAGGTCAACGAATGACTGAAGTGCTCGCTGCTGGGCCCGTCGAAGTGGTGTCTCCCCCAGCAAAGTGGCTAGACCTCTCCCACCCCCAGAGTGGTAGCTGACTCTCACCAAAGTTCTGAGCCCCTACTTCACTCCCATCGAACTCCAGCTTGTGAGGTCCCTTTGTCCTACATTTGCAGCAGCCAAGGAGTGTTGGTAGCCAATCTGGCTACTGACAACCTCAATCTTCGCTCTAGCAAGAAGGGCACTCCACAGCACCTGCGACCGATGTCGGAAACAACCTTGTTCCTGTGTTCTTGCATCTCCTGTTTGGTGGCGTCGACTGTGTGGCAGAAACCATCTTGGCATGACCACCGCTGAGTCGAAACTTTGGCGCATCCTCCCCCAGTGACGGATATTTCTATGTGTACCTACATCCAGAGTCCCTGAGCAAGGTAATAGAGAACTGCCTGTTCCACATGGGTCCTGGGACAGCAAAGACCTCTGCTCTGAGCGACTAGAGACCAAATCCGACCTTAAGTGCTCATTGGCACAAGACTTGCAAAAGCCTGTGTGTTCTTAAGTGCAATGGTCTTTGATTGATGGTCCTGTCCGTCACCCAATTTCCTCCCGTTGTCTGCAATACTAAATTGTTTGATGGTGATGCAGGTTAGCACAGCGTATTCTACATTGACCATCACAGTCATTACTTGATGGTGTTTAAGCATTTTCTTCTGCAACTGTTTTCTACTGCATTTCCGAAATGCACTTGCCTAATCATACTGATTTTGGTGCCAAAACTATGTCCAAAAATAAGTATTGTTTTTGCAAATTGGTCTCGGTACAACAAATGCTTTACACTGCCCTCTGATAAGCCTAACTACTCGCCCACACTACCACAAATAGTGAGCTAGTATTATCTACTTTTGCCTCTGACAACCACTCTGGGTCTCACTGGACAGTCTACACCTCTGTTTGGCCTTTTCTGCTCATTTTTCTGCCCTTTGTTTAGCATTTTTTGATAATTTTTCTGCCCTCTGTTTTGTCCTCTTCTGCTTGTTTTTCTGCCTTTTTTTGCCATTTGTGCTTGTTGCGTAGTTCCCACTGATCAGTAGGATCTGCCCTCTGTTTTGCCTTTCTCTACTCATTTCTTCCTGCCATTTCCTCAAGACTTGGCTTTTCCACAGAGACCTCTCATCCCAGCACCTGGATACTCCCAGGGGTGACAGTGCCGTGCTTTACAAATGCTGATTGATTGATTAACAGTGCTGGCCCTAGAAGTGAATTTTATGGGGGCACACATTAAGTCACAGATAAACCGGCGCTACACCTGGGCACTGAGAATAAGGCATTAAATGGAAAGGGGAACTGCCAGTCTCATAGAATGGGAGCTCCAAGAATTTATGGTGTATTAACTCGCTTTCACCAAAATAAGACAGGGGTCCTCCTTAACTAAAGGGACAGGACACCAAAATGACAACAGGTCAGCAAATAATTTCCCTTTGGATTATTTAAAACGCACAATCTGTAACTCATATCACATCCATACACAAACAAACTGATATCACCAACGAGTGTCACAGAATACCAAAGTGAATATATAAATGTTTATTAGATTAATCCTTTTCTTATATATAAAAAACACTTTAGAGATACATTAAAAACAGCAAAACAATTGTTATGCAATAAATCAATGGACAAATCTAATAAATCACATACACAGAAAATTTTTGCTCATACAATTCAATACGGGAGAATATACTAAACATTAAAAAATTGTATTTGTCATATAAAGCGCTAATCCAACAGTAATTTCATGATCAGCACATCATAGTCTAAAGTTCTTATTTTTCCGACCAGAACCAATTCGGTTTAGTGCTTTTTAATAGCAGTGCAACACGTTTCGGTGGTATAAGTTGATCCAACCACCTTCTTCAGGCAAAATTACTTGAAATCTCCCCACACTTTATCTATTGTAAAAACATCATATAAAACCAAATTTCAGAATTCATCATTTCAATACATGACATTTACATCAAACTATTTATTATACATTTCACATCATGCATAGACAGTACAAGTTATGCAAGATAAAAAAACTTTTTTCTCTTTATAGATATATATATTATGCTTTGGCTCGCTCTCCACCCTTGGTGATTTGTGAAAACTCACACATTCACACAACTACCCATATTAATGGTATGGCATCTAATCCATACTTCACTTACATTCTCGTTTTTAGTTTGTAAAATATTAAAATATATAAAATATTCTAACCCAAATGCTGCAAGAGCAGCTATAGGGAATAACCCACCAGAAGTGGTGATGGCGTGGCGATAGGAACTCAAGGGATCTAGCTCCTCCGGATTGCTGTGTCTTATCTCGCATAAACCCCACGGTTGTGTATCCAGTAAAGGAGAGAAGAACTCTCTCTGGGCCTGGGAGAGAATGGGCGAGAATACATTTGTGAAAGGCCAGCTTGTCAATATATGATTTTAATGTCTAACTAATAATATTTACAAGGTTATTACCTGTAATTCAGTGGGGCAAGAGAGAGAGAGATATACGTAATGACTTGTCTGTGATTATGAAACAAGACAGTCTCCAAATATTATTGGTGAAACCTCCTTCGTGTGCCCATTTCTCCTTGCAGTTAAAATCAATTGCCTGTTTGTACAAAAAACCATTGTAAGCCATCATCGTTCCAAACTATATACAACCTACTTTTATGCTCCCTATTGTATATTGTGCCTCGACCTCTTGGGAACAACAAAGTACTTCAGAACTTGTGTTGAAAAGCAAAGGCGTAACGCCCGCAATTCCCGTGGTAACCACAGGATGGCAGTAGTGCCGTGAGGTTCTGGAAACAGATTCGGGAAAGGATGGCTGTCGGGTGATGATGACATCTAAGACAATGAAGGTAAAGTAAACGTGAAAACAGTCTGTCTAAACTACATGCACATTAAATGATGGCCCCTGGTGATGCACACTCAGTGCTTCTGCTCACCCCCCTCCCCCACCCGTACCCTGTGTCAGAAGCAGGCACGTGCATTAGTGAGATGTCCTAGTGGGCCCCTGGTGATGCACATTCAGTGCTTCTGACCCCCCCCCCCCGCCCCCTGTGATAGAAGCAGGCACGTGCATTAGTGAGATGACCTAGAGGGCCCCTGGTGATGCACACTCAGTGCCTCTGAACCTCATCCCCACCCCCCATGTACCCTGTGATAGAAGCAGGCACGGGCATTAGTGAGATGCACAAGATGGCGCCTGGTGATGCACTCAGTGCTTCTGCTCCCCACCCCCTCCCCCCCGCCCCCCCCCGCACCCTGTGATAAAAGCAGGCACGTGCATTAGTGAGATGACCTCTTTGGCGCTAACCACATCCTGGAAACTCCTGCTGCTGTCATGCAGATGCAGGAGGCAAAGGTGAGGGGCCTCTACATGGTGGTGACTGTGAGGGGATGGGCACTGTGGGGCTGTCTCTACAATCAGCAGGGTGCAGAGCTGTCTCTGTGCAAGGACCAGCAGCGCGCAGGGATGTGCAGGGTTGTGTCTATTCAACATGAAGAGACTGCAGGAAGTGACGCACAAGTGCCTCAAATGATGATGTCATTTCCTGCATCGAGCCCTCTCCATTCATATCGCAATGAGCACGGCAGGTGCCTCGACCTCTTGGGAATAACAAAGTACTTCAGAACTTGTGTTGAAAAGCAATGGCGTAACGCCCGCAATTCCCGTGGTAACCACAGGATGGCAGTAGTGCCGCGAGGTTCTGGAAACAGATTCGGGAAAGGATGGCTGTCCCGGGTGATGATGAAATCTGAGATAATGAAGGTAAAGTAAACGTGAAAACAGTCTGTCTAAACTACATGCACATTAAATGATGGCCCCTGGTGATGCACACTCAGTGCCTCTGTCCCTCACCCCCACCCCGTACACTGTGATAGAAGCAGGTATGTGCATTAGTGAGGTGCCCTAGAGGGCCCCTGGTGATGCACACTCAGTGCCTCTGTCCGTCACCCTCACCCTCACCCCCACCTGTTGATTGGGATGCCCCCCGCCCCGTACCCTGTGACAGAAGCAGGCACGTGCATTAGTGAGATGCCCTAGAGGGTCCCTGGTGATGCACACTCAGTGCTTCTGCCCCCCCCCCCACCCTGTGATAGAAGCAGGCACGTGCATTCGTGAGATGCCCTAGAGGGCCCACACAGCACCTGACGTGCCAGTGACGTGACCAGGGCAAGTGCCAGGCAGGCACCGGAGTGACGCGGAGCTAGGAAATGCCGAGAAACGCCTTTAATCACGACCTTAGTCATGGGTCCCGTCGTGGTCTAAAAATAGCCTTGATATCCAGTGGCGGCTGGTGGACTTGGAAAGTGGTGGGGAGAAAAAAATCCCTTTGATCCCAGTTAGTAAGTGAAGTGAATGAGACCCATGTCCTTGAAAGGGATTCAGTGGGTCTCTCTTCTAGAAAAAAATCTGAGACAATGGTTGCATTTTATAGCATCATTTGCACATAAATCAGCCCAAAACTCAGGTGTTCTGCTGGGATACTAATAGAGGCTGCTGCTGGACGGGGGAGTCAGTAAATTAATAGGGACAGCCGAGCCAAAGTGAAATCAGAGGTCCGACTTTGTCCTATGTGCAAAAACACAAGCTGAGCCATCACAATAACCAAGAAGCAAAATATACAATAAATGGCGTGTAAAACATGATAAATATGTAAAAATTGAGTGCATTTTTAGTACATAAGGGGCCAGGTGTACAAAGAATCAGTGTGAATAACTTTGTAGAATTCATCACAAGTAATACAAAACCATTCTAACACGCTTAACATTTTAACCTAAATTAGAAATATTTTAATTCCACGCGCTCCTGTATGTACATCTCCACTGGCACATACATTTAAAAATAAATAAAAGGGACTAGCATTGCGCTTAATTCATTGAAGGACAGATACCATGTTTTTGAGCACATAGTAATGTTTGATGCATGCTTTTCAATGAGGTCTGCGTTTACAGCCGTCTGCATTGATTGAACTGATCACAGGGTGCATTTGGGAATTAACATTCTCTGTCAGAAGGGTGAAACCACTATGAATCCATAAGGGTGGGGGCCCGATTACCCTCTGTGTCCGGAGGAACTGCGTGAAGAAGGAGGTTTCACTACATCTGTAACTGCATGCAATAGATTCACAGCCAGCCACAACAGGAACGGAAGAACGTTTATTTCCCAGTCCACGCAAAGAGATACAGGTAAGTCACTCGGAGCAGTGAGTGCCGGTTAACGTCCCACTCCAGACTTATATACACCATCAACCGCCCCTTCCCCCTTATGGTCCCTCGCTCACAGACAAACACCACCATCCAAAGACAAACCGAGCGGTTGCAAAGAGCATTCCTTAATCTCCTGCACGAGTGCACCACAACCGGTGCCATAGTTGTGTTGGCAGATTCCCCATTTCTTTTTTAAATATCGCAAACTCAAAATGAACATGAGAACATACCAGATGTCACCGCGCTGGCACTGCACCCAACAAACTACCTTCGAAGTGTGCAGCGTGTCTGTCTAAAGCACATGAAGTACGCAAGAGTTGCGAGAAACGGCGGTCAGGGGTTATTACTCTATGACTGAGGAAGAACCATCTCATCTCACAGTGTACAAATGATACTCCTTAATTAGCAAACAGGTCGCCTGCCTACCTGAAAGGTATCTTATAGTTCTTTCCCTCAAATGCTGGCATCATTGAGTAAACAGTGACAACCAGTCGTGGCCGGCAAACAAGGTGGGGTGAAGGGTCGAGCGGGGGGGAAGCGAAAGTAATTAAAATAAAAAACTTACCTTCAATGTTAACAAATGAAGGACACCCCTTACTTGAGAGGGTTCCATACCTCGGTCACGCCCGGAATCCGACACCCTCCAACAGATAGCATCGCTAGTAACGAGAAAGTATCCGGCTCACACCCAAAATGAAAGGCTTTTATATATGATTTTTGCATGTGAAGTAACAGAACTGCAGAATTATCCTGGTTTGAGAAAATGTATCATTTCATTGGCAAATCGAACACAGTAATATTTAACATCATATCTCCCCTAACACCTGCGCACTATTTCACTGCATAAATAATTCTGTCTTCTCTATGCAATGTCATTGTAGTGGAGCAAACTGGGTTCAGAAACAACAAGGTTTCATATGAATGAAGTGGGCGCGGGGGCCTTGCAGAAAGATCTTGAAGAAACAGTTATAGTTCTGAGACAGAGCTAGGGAAAGAGCATCGAAAACAGCTTGAGCAACGACATTGGAAATAAACACATAATATATCACTTGACTACACCTGGCAAAAAGGACAGGCAGTGAGTCGTGCAGCGGGAGGACAAGAGTGATGCGGTGGAAGTCATGGTCATTAATGCCAAACTGAGCCTTTTTCACAAGAATCAGAAAAATGCGCTTCTACACTTCATAGGAAAATTGCTTCAATTACAGTCGTATTCTATTAGTGTGTACATGTGTAATCACGTGTGCGCATACATGTTATTAATGAAACACAAAAAAAACCAGCACAAAACTCCTTACCAGCTATGTCACTAACCTACCTTCACTTTTTAACTGGATTGTTCTGGAACTTTTTGTGCTATTAAAATAAACAATTTACAAGTCATCTAAAAACTCTTTCAATTTTTTTTAGTCACCCGTATTATCCCCGATTTGGAAATAATTTGCGAATGAAAACAAATGTAACTTATACCCATTTGAATTTTTGGCTTCAAAAGTTGAATGTTTAGGAGGAAACTTTAGGAGAACAATGGGATTATTAGTTCTATAAAATGTCTCTTTTTGCCATTGATTGTGAAGAATAAATGAATGAGAGTATCGTGTCTTATATAGTGCTTCATACTGTACTGATGTGTTTCTAAGAGCTGAAAATGTAGGGGCAGATCTACAAGCCCCTTGCGACAACTTTACTTCTGTGACGCAGCGGCGTCGTAAACAATGCTCCACGTTGCAACATATTTACAACGTGACGCATCTAGGGAGATGCGTCACGTTGTAAAGCCCTGCGCTACATTATACCTGCGTCAGGTATAATGTATGCAGGGTGGGCGTTCCGATGTGAGAGAGCCTCGTAAAAGTGACGCAGTAAATGTACAAGATTTCACTGAGTCACTTTTACGACGCCACTGCGTCAAAACCTTGCGCTTGCTTGAAGCAGGTGTAAGGACTGACGCAGCATGTTAGGAATAGGCATTCCTAACCATTGCTGGAGTTGCGTCGTACTTGCAACACGACTCCAGCAATGCGCTGCCCTTACGCCGACAAGATGCGTCACGCATCTGTCTATCCTTGCGCCACTGTGCGCCGCATTATAAATGCGGCGCATCCATGGTGGCGCAAGGGTTTTTGTACGTGTCTCAATTTAACTGGCGCATCCCTGCTAATATGCAGGGATGCGCCAGTTCTTGTAAATCTGCCCCGTAATATGTAAAATGCAGTATAATGGTACTGACCTTGAAAGGATGGGAGGCTGAGGTGGCCCCGCTTACTTAAGCATTTTATTTGTAGAATTAAGGTTTAAATCAAAGGAGTGCTTCTCACATTTATACTTATTGCCTGCTGGGGTTTGACCTTGTGAACTTTCAATCACTGTATGTAGAAGTAGAAACTTACAACCCACTGAGCGCCATGCACTTAATTGAAGGAATGTTTTGAGTAAGTGAACAAAACATAATACTTTAGAGGAAAAAAAAACATTTTGAGACTATCAGTTCTCAAGTTTTCTGATTTTGTGCATCTGAGTAGGTCTTCAAATACAGATTTACTTTGCATTCTGACACTTGTATTCCTGAGTTTATAATGGGATAACTATACCTATAAGTACCAGAATGTAAAGTAAAACCTGGCTTGGAGGTAGTGACAGAGTGGTGCTTGAGAGCAGCTTGCAGTATACTGTTTAAAAGTGCAGAATTCGCACAACAAACACTGAATACAACAAATGAGTTATTAGCTATAGCTACCAGGAAAGTACAACATGACACTTAGGCCTAATTACAAAGGTACATTTACACGTGTAAAACTACACATGTAAGTTTACTCTTACATTTTGTAGTAAATCTACTAGTTTAGTCACCATTTACAAGTGTAAAGTATTATTACAAAGTGTAGCTTACATATCACCACCCCCTGAATTCAGGGGTGGAGCCTCATTTAGGAGTGTAAAGTTACTACTTGTAACTTTCACACACTGGCAGAGATCTCTGCCACCAGGCCAGAGATCCCCTATGGTAAAGTATAATGAGATGTCTAAACATTTTTTTTTTTAAAGTAAAAATACATTTAAGATAAATATTAATGTAAATTAATTTAAAATATTTAATTGTACAACAAAATAAAACAAATACTATACCATTATTAACTTAATTTTGAATTTAATATGTAATTAGTTTGAATATATCAAAGTAGACCTATTTTTCTTAAGGTTTATATAAAAGAAAATTCCCACCTAAAATGTAACATTTATATTTATTTATTATGCAATCAAAAGTGTCAAAAGTTATGTACAGATTCAATGAAAAGTACTTTCATTATTTTATTGAAATCCTAAAGTTACATTAATTTTGAAATTTAATAAAATATTATTAACTTATTTAAATATATACTAATAATTATGCTTCATTTAAATATAATTTTATAGGCATTAAATTAAATGTATTTATATTTTTGAAATGTTAAAATTATTGAATTAATTTGACATTAGTTCCTATAGGTTTTTATTTCAAGTCCTTGCCTTTTTCTACGGCCGTCTGTTGCTGTCTCTGTGGTTGGCCAAGTGCGGTGCTGCGCTTGTTCCAGCGGTGAGCTGGAGTACATATACAACTGTTTTGGGCCCTTTTTAGGTTTCGCCTGCACAGCTATTACGCTGTTGTGCTCATGAAATCTATTGCTTTAATGTAAATCTTAAAAGGGGTTTACATCCCACCCCCTCGCTTTCCTGGCTTTTCATTGGTTCCTGTGCTTGTCACGTACTTTTCCTCCATTTCTATTGGCTGTAGCATATTTTCCTGCATTTATCAATGAGTGTTTCTTGTTCGCTTCTCTCATCAGTTTCCCTTAGCCGAAGTACTGTTAACATCCGCTTTGGTGGAACTATTTTTTCATAAAGTTTTGCCTCTTTCTGCTTTTTCTCATGCAGCAGATTTATATAGCTCAACTTATCACACTGAGAGATTAAGTGATTTGCCCAGAATCACAGGATGTTGCACTGCTGAGACTCGAACTGGGATCCCCAGCTCTTGAGTCAGCAGCTCAGGCCACTGCACCACATGTCTCCTCTCCTGTAATACTTGTAAAGCAGCTCTTTCCTTCGTACTGGACGAGATCAAAGAGTAACCCTAGACAGGTTTATGACTCTCCTTGTGAGACTGCTACCAGTGCATTTTTCCGACAGCTGAGCTAACAGAAAATAAAAGATTTTCCTTTTAGCAGTAATTATGTGGAAAACATTTGCAAACTAGGATATTTTGTCATCCATGTTTGAACTGCTCTTGGGAAAAAAGGGAGGAGATATGCTGATGACAGAAACTGCAAGGCTCGGGGACAAATGGCTAGTGATTCCACTTTTAAGCGTATTTGGGACATTCTGTGATTGGAAACTTATCCCACTTTGTGAATGTATTTTAATGTCAATAACTCATATTAAACCTTACATTTGTGTATCCATTGATTGAATTGAATTAATTTAATAAGCTGTAACTGGTCAGTGAAATGGCAACAAATACTAAAAATTGGCATGTTTTGCTCTTTCTGGCCACACCTCTGACTCCGCCCACTGACCCAATCCTCTGGTTATTCCTGCCCTCTGATTCTCCGCCCACAGTTCCCCCACTTTTTTTTTCCCCACTTCGACCACTGTCTTGGATGTTCTTGCTCGGCCCAATCTGAGCTGTGAAATCAATCCTGCGCTTTCAAAAACAGAACCCTGAATATGCTCCAAGTCCAATCAGCCGTATGCCTGCAGGTGTTTAGTTCCCCATGCGGGAGGTTTCGGCTTTCGCCCTACTTCCCCGGTGCGTCTGTAAACTAACATAATCTTGGCTGAGCACGCTGTAATATTAGGTGTTCATAACAAAGGACCTGTCATGTTATGTTAATATCCATTGCTAGAAGTTATGAACACTAGAATTGCTTCTTCTCCCTTGTTCAATCTGGGTCCTCTCTCTTTCTGTCACTCCTTCTCTTCATCTATCGCTGTCTACGTCTCTTCACCGCGCTCTTATGACCAGGGGTGGGCGGAATTTGCGTAGTCGCGCTACGCAAAGCTCCGCGAAACGGTAAAAAAATGTCCGCGAGCACGCAAAAGTTCCGCGAACACGCGGAATTGCTTGTTCCGCCCGTTCGCGATGCTTTTTTCCTGTTCGCGAACGCTATCTGCGTGCTCGGGGAGAAATATCTCGCGAACACGCATTTTGAAAGCGCGAACAAGCAAAAAATTCCGCGACGTCGCAGATCGCGGAATTTTTGGCAATTTCGCGTTCTCCGCGGAACGCGAAATTACCCAAATTCCGCAAATTCCGCGAGCGGAACGGAATTTACCGCCCAGGCCTACTTATGACCCACCCACCCCCTTGCATCTGTTTTTCTTTTCGTCCCCTCGGCTTACTTTATTACTTTTGCCCCACTTTCTTTCTTTCTTTCTTTCTCTGTCTTCCCTTCCTTTGCTTTTTCTGTCTCTTTCTCTCCATCTTTTCTTCCCTGCTTCCGCTTTCCCATTATAGCATAAGGGTTATGTACTGTTTCTGGCCTGCATGAGTGAGTGTGAATGTTCTGCTAAGGATCCTAGGGCCCGATTCACAAAAGTAATCTGAGACAAAACCTAACTTACGACTAGATTTTGTCTCAGCTAAACTTAAGTTTGTCTTAAGTTTAACTTAAGACCAAAACTTAAGTTTAACTGCGACAAAATCCTAACTTTGGTACTCCTAAATGCCTTCTGTGAATACCGAAAGTCGTAAAGTTAGGAATTTGTCTCAGATTACTTTTGTGAATCGGGCCCCTAGTCTTTTAGTCTTACAGTTTCAGATTCCCTGTAATTATAGTTCAGTTCCACAAATGATGTGAAGTTTGCCAACCTAATTGTTGCTGCCACTGTGCAGTGAGGGCACAGTTAGAAATATGTCTTTGGACACTTGTGCTCTGCTTGCTGTCTTTGGGCATCGGAGGCCACACAGTCGATCAGAATCACAAAAGGGAAGGGCATTACAATCTCAAAGAGCCCTGTGGCTCTAACACTGAGACGGATATGGCAGCCACACCGTGCGGCAAATCCATAATTGTGTGAAAAGTGCTGTTACTGCACATATTGCCTTTCTCAATGAACAAGTCATAACACTTTTACAAAGTTTCAGTAACTTATATTGCACAGCTGCTCACCAAGCTAAAATTTACAACAAAAATACGTATTAATCATATAGGCGAAAGCTAATGAATTTACCAATGCTTTTTAGATGTAGTACCTATAGAAGTGCAGTGTGTGTGTAGGAATGGACCTACTCTTTTGTGAGTGGGTGCATTCCCCTCCCTATTGTTCCTTAACCTAGATTTATTCCCCATTTTCCAGACATCCCTCCCACATTAATGTAAACCTACTTGTGGCGAGAACTCCATAGTCAGGGCAGAGCTCCACACACATAAAAGATAGAAGAGGTGGAGGCGTGGAACTTCCAGTGTAGGTTTGGGAATAGGATTTTATAGTATGTTACTAGCACTTATATATTCTACTATCGTACTACAGAATGCAGTTTGTGCTTAGGCCCCATAATAGGGCTGCTTGTGCGACATGAAATGAAATAAAATGAAATTAGGATTTCTAAAGCGCACTACTACCCGTAGGTGTCTAGGCGCTGACTTCCGGGGGGTGGACCAATGTAAAGACAGCATCAGACAACGGCGTGTGTGGAGCCGGTGGGTGATGATCCTGAGCTAGTTGTTAAATAGCCAGGTTTTAAGGGCCTTGCGAAACATCTACTGAAAACATTACTGTGAGTCAAGTAAAACAGCAGAAAGCCTTTTAGAGCCAGGCTAGAAAGCACAATTTTAAATAGACCCACTTGAAACTCAAATGTTTGTGGGGTTGTGGCCAGGATGTTTTAGTGGCAATATTGGCTCCGAAGGCAAGCACCACTGGCTTGTAAGGCATCTTCTGTTGTGAGCTTGTGAAAACCCTGGCGACTGACTGCAACTTTTGTCCCCTACATGTTTATTCCAGAGGCGCCTCTCGGCAGGACGCACCCCACATTGTAGTCTGGTGCTAGAAGCGAAGCACACTTTCGCCGCTGCTGTGCACCGCACAATTCAGCTGAATCTTATGCTGTGGTCTCTGAATCTTATCCTGTAGTCACTGAATCTTATGCTGTGGTCACTGAATCTTATGCTGTGGTCACTGAATCTTATGCTGTGGTCCCTGAATCTTATGCTGTGGTCTCTGAATCTTATCCTGTGGTCACTGAATCTTATGCTGTGGTCACTGAATCTTATGCTGTGGTCACTGAATCTCAGCTGTGGTCTATGAATCCTATGCTGTGGTCTATGAATCTTATGCTGTGGTCTCTCTTGGCATCCAGGCTTCCTGATCACAGGAGCACTTGTCTTGAAAGCCTCCTTGCCTCAGATGAAGTGTGACTGGACCCAAAGTTAACACAGGTTTCATAGACTGTCTTGACACCCAGAACCCTGATGGACAGTGCTGTGTGCAGTGGGCACATGAAACTAGCTCTCACTCACAGCACTGCACACGTGGCTCGCTTGGTGTTCTTACCACCCCTACCCCCCTATGCCGGCTCTGGCATCCCCGAGGGCCTCAGGCCATTGGGTTGGATTCCAGGCATCAATATAGACTGTGCTGACTAGGCCAGCTACAGTGGGGAACTTTTAGACTCAGCGTTTCCACTCATTCCAAGGATCGGAACTGGGGACTTCCTCTGCAACCACACAAGTCATTTTATCACACATTGCTAGAGATTATCTTTGAAGTTACTATTTGATTGGCAGCTCTTTTCCTTACCTGGCACAAGCCATGCAATAAACTCTGCTGTTTCAATCCTTGGAATGGTTACACACAACCCTGTTATGTCCTGAGGAGGTCTTGAGTTAGATGGCCGAAACGCATCAACCTTTCCTAAGACAAGTTCACAATAACGAGAAAACATTACACTCATAGGAGGACAGCAAGCAGTGACCATATAATGCGGCATTACCTCGTCTCATCATTGCACGAATGTGTTGAACTACCTTAGGGTTTACTACGGACAACTAATATAAGCTGATCCCCATCTTGTTAAAAAAATTCTGACAAGGACTGTCTTTCATTGATTAAGCAAGTAGACATATTGTATGTAATGTCCATCACGCACAAATAAATGTATTACATTGACAATGTTTGGGTGTTTAACTGCATCCTTTGATGTTTCTTAATCATCTTGTTTGACTATATTTGTACACACGCACATTCTAAATTCTGGGAGACAGCTATTCATGGAATTGATATAGAAATGTTTGGTACTAAAACGTTGCTGCAAATTAAGATGCATTTCCACTAATAAGTGACACTATTGTCGTTGACTGAGTACCACAAGTTTAATCTTTCCCTTGGGGAACCCTTTATTTTCCCATATATACGCTAAGCCCAGGCTCTGCAGGGTGACCAATACAACCCCAGTCTTGTCTCTGTGCAGTGGGCTCATCAGCATTTTGTAGGGGACACTGGTGACATCCAATCAGCAGTCCAGCTCCAACGCACGCTGTAGTGGGTGCAAGGGGTGGACAGGTCATTAAGGTCCTGGCTTTCATAAGAGATGACCAACCGGTCGCATCGCCGTTAGTCTGCACTGGTATGAATGAATGTGAGACTGCCGTCCATGCATGAACAGTTGTTCAAGAAAGAGCAGGTACTCACTGAACCTCTCTGACACTCAACAGCTACAGAGTCTGAATATGAGTGAGTGCAAACGATGAGCGAACGAGCCAGCAGCTGAGCTGTTCAGCTGATTAGCGTGATAAACGCCAGACCCTGCGGGGATGCAGGAGTTTATTGAAAATGTGTTAGTGTAACCCGAGATGCGTTATACTTGGCAGGTGTGATGAGTGGCAGCTTATCTAGTCCAGGTTTTTCATTGCTATACAATTATAAAACCCAGAGTACAATTCCTAGAATGCAAAGCAAAAACCAGGGTGAAGCAACTAGTTGTGTACCGACCTGGGAAACGACAGTTTTTATATTTATTTATCATCATACAACATTGACAAAGTTCTTCATGTGCAGCTTCTCTTATATCTCGAGAATGAATGGCATGTCTCCACCATATGATAACGATGTCGCTTATCATTCTGCAGTCATGATAGCTGCCGTCCATGCATGTTCGCTTTGGTCATCGCATACATCATCCAACTGGTATTCAAATACTCCAGTTGCCAACACACTGCCCGCATTTCATTCCATCTCTTTAAGCAGATATTTTAATGAGCCACAGTACCGACAACCATAAGAAATATTACTTATTGGTGATCATCCTTATCCAGAACCAAAGTCCTCCCCGCCCCAATCCTTACTCTATGAGGGGGCGGGGCTCCTCCACATGCCCGCCTCAAAGTCTTTCTACAGTTTCCATTTTAAAACACGCCCCCCACCCTTATTATGCACCTCAAACCACGTCCCTTAATGACTAGCACAGGGAAGTAATATTCTGTGTTATCCCAGAACCGGTTCTGTGCGTCTCAGTCCTCACTCTGTGAGCAAATACACAAGCAGAAAAGGCAATCCCTGAATGCTCAGAAAATACAAACTGTCACAAAGTAAGGGAGGTACCCTAATACTTGGAAAAGGGATGGGTGTATGTGCTTAAACAACAAAAAGGTTCCCTTTTCCCACTGTTACCAACTGAAAAGGCTATAATCCAACTAGCAGACCAGATATGGTAGAACCGTGATAAAATCTCAAATACTCAATTTCCAGGTTGCTAAACTTACAAACATATATATTGAAAAACACAATTCAGAAAAGTGTATCCAAACAAATCATACAATTTCAAAAGGAATGCTATATAAATCAATTTTTATTAAAAAACTTATTTTGTTGTTTGTACAATAGTATAGCACAAAATTTGTGCCTGAATTTAAAAACAGTCAATATTTAGACATTTTAATAAAATACATTATTATAAAACAAAGAACAAACTGTCGATGCAGCGTTTCGGTGTTAAGGTGGTTCCTCACCTTCTTCAGGACTATTGAACTATTAGCAACCTGGAAGGTGAGTATTTGAGATTTTATCACGGTTCTACCATATCTGGTCTGCTAGTTGGATTATAGCCTTTTCAGTTGGTAACAGTGGGAAAAGGGAACCTTTTTGTTGTTTAAGCAGAAAATACAAACACCTCAACCATCATTACAGGTTAAATAAGATTATTTAATCTTTTACAGAATCATCTCATAGAGTGTTGTTCTTTCACAGCCGATCTCAACACACCTGAACCAAAATTCATCGAATCACCGAGCCCCACGTTGTAAAGGTTTATAGGAGTAACCTCCGACGACCAGGGCGCAGCCCAGCACATTTCCATCAAGGGGACCCCATGAGGCTGAACACCCCTGTGGGTCTTCCCGTAATCGGGCCAGGGAGCTCTAAGTGCATGTTATACGCCTTATTAAAGGCTTGCCTACCCTATTCTACTAATAGCAGGTGTTGAGGGCTCTTTCCCCCTTGTTAGCTGGACCAAAGGCCACCAAAAGAAAATTAAACTTTCTTCTATCGCTTGTTCAACCTAGAAACACTAGAAGAGCCCTTTTAACACTGAACCCCAAAGGAAGGTGGGCCTTAGAGGAAGAATCCGAAAGAGTTACTTCCTGGTGTCTGTGAACCTGAGACTGTATTTTGGGAGAAACCTTTGGGTCCAATCTTAACACTGCCCTGTCTGGAAAGAACCCGATACAGGGGAGGAAGGCAGAAGACCAATGTTCTCCTGATCGTCTTGTTGAGGTAAGTGCCAAGAAGAAGACTTCCTTAACTACTAACCTCTGAACAGAAGCTGACTCCAAGGTCTTAAGAAGTCTCCTTTTCAATCAATCAATCAAACAGGCAATCAATCAATCAAACAGTATTTGTATAGCGCTGCTTACCTCCGCAGGGGGAATCCAGGCGCTGGGGCGACAAGCCGTGCTATACAAACACTGTTTGATTGATTGATCGAAAAGGAGACATCTTAAGACCTTCCAACACAGGGGTAAATCCCATGGAGGAACCACTGGGCTGCTGATCCTGAACCCCCTCAGGTATCTTCTTACCAAGGGTAGGATTTTAGACAGGTCTAGAACAGAACCAGTCACACCTTTAATAGCTGAGCACAGCGAGGACAACGTGGATGGTGATAAACCCTCATCCAATCCATCTTGAAGGAACTGCAATATCATAAAAGGATCTCTACATGTTACACTACAGTTGCTAAGGAAACACATTTTTCAAAACCTCCCCAGCGCTTTGAATAGGACACTGACGTAGGCGTTTTCCATGACTGCTGCGCTACAGCCGTCACGTCTCTGGGGAGGCCTAAGGTCTGCAAACCCCTCTTTTCAACTCCCAAGCAGAGTGTTTCAGGACCTGCAGAGAGTGAGCTAGAAGAAGAGGGTCACCGGTTGAGGGTTGATATAATGGAACAAGTCTCCTCTAATGCCAGGTGAGAGAGCATGAAACCATTGGGAAGAGGGGCTATTAGGATGACCAATACCTTCTCCCCCGAAACTTCCTCAGCATCCTGTGGAGAAGGGGAATGGGAAGAGATGAGTATAGCTGTCCCTTCGACCACTTAAAGGATAGAGCATCCTTGCCAAAGCTCAAGGGTCCTTTATGTCTGACCAGAACTTCTGTAGAAGAGCATTGCTTGGAGAACGTAATAGGTCCAATGAAGGGAGACCGAATGTGTCTACCACTAGGTTGAACGCTTGTAAGCTCGGACTGAAATCGACTGACGAGGCCATATTCCTGCTCAACGAATCTGCATGTAAGTTGTCCTTGCCTGGAATGTACATCACTGATAAAGAGACAAGATGAGTCCCTGCCCATTGGCATACTCTCCGATCGAGAACCCTCAGAGCAAGTACCTCTGTGCATCCTGGTGGTTGATGTAGCTCTATTGCTACTTCATTTTCTGCATTTGCCACGACCACCTTTTGATAGATCAGAGGGCCAAAGTATAGTAGAGCTTTCTCTATAGCAGCTAACTCCCTGGAGTTGGAGGACTGGACTGCTTCCACAGTCAACCATTTTCTTTTCACTTCCTTCTCCCGCAAGGTCGCTCCCTAGCCCCACTGACTGGCATTGGATGTAATTACCAATGGAACAGGAGGTCACCAGCTCACTCTTCTCCTCCTCCTGTGTTGTGGCTTTGAGGTCAGCTCAAGACAATGTCACCAACCCACTGCCCTCCTTCTGTATCATGGCTTGGAGGTCAGCTCTCGACAAGATCATTCATGACTCACTCCCCTCCTTCTGTGTCATGGATTGGAGGTCAGCTCTAGGCAAGGTCAACGTCACACTACCCTCCTCCTCCTGCTCATGGCTTGAAGGTCAGTTCTTGACAAGAACACAACTCACTCCCCTCCTCCTTTGTCATGGATTGGGGGTCATCTCTTGACAAGGTCACGACTCACTCCCCTGCTCCTCCTGTGTCGTGGCTTGGAGGTCAGTTCTTGACATAAACACAACTCACTCCCCTCCTCCTGTGTCATGGATTGGAGGTCAGTTCTCGACAAGGTCACAACTCACTCCCCTCCTCCTGTGTCGTGACTTGGAGGTCAGTTCTTGACATAAACACAACTCACTCCCCTCCTCCTGTGTCATGGATCGGAGGTCAGTTCTCGACAAGGTCACAACTCACTCCCCTCCTCCTGTGTCGTGGCTTGGAGGTCAGTTCTTGACATAAACACAACTCACTCCCCTCCTCCTGTGTCATGGATCGGAGGTCAGTTCTTGACAAGGTCACAACTCACTCCCCTCCTCCTGTGTCATGGATTGGGGATCATGTCTACGGCTTATACTTTGCCAAGTAAAACTGCATTTGTTGAACAACATAAACATCAGAACTGTGCGAGACTGACTCCACGCACACAATCCGGATATGTTGGCCTTAGTCATGCTAGCTCACAGTGCGCCATCCTACCCATACCCTCACAAGGTAAACAAGCATTGGAAATGCAATAGGTTTCGCATTTGTTGGAGTTGGAGCTTTTGGCATTGTAAATGGGAATGTTTTTTACTTATGTGTTTAGGCATACCGGATGGGTGAAAAAAACAGTAAATGGGTTGAAAAAGTTTGTAATGCACAGGTTGATGTGCACATTACATGCAAAGAGAAACTTGCACAAGGGATGCACTATTCAACAAATTCAAAGGGATAGTATTCTTTTAGAGACGCTTTCAAGTTCTGCGGTTGAGTACAGAAAATGCTGAATCTGCAGGAACTAGTGAGAGCAGGACAATAGAATGAACCCGCACATCATTACAGCTGAGAATCATTCACCTCATTTAGATCAGTCAGGAAGAGAAGACCTGTTTTGTGCTGTAGCATTTATATGCCGCTTGATAACGCTATGTGGGGCGATGAAGCACATTTTCGGATGGGTAGCACACTTCATAGGATGTCAGTGAAGGGACCTAGGTGCAGCGGAAGCGTGGACACATTTCCAGAGTTTACAGGCCAAACTCACTGGCACGTTTTAATTCTGCTGGAGTTTCCCACTTGCACATCTGGAGAGACCAAGATATCAAGTGGTTGCATAAAAAGTGAAAAGTCCCATTTACAGAAATGACCAGCCCACTTGAAACATTCCGCTGGCTGGGCCCCCTAAAACATAATATAACAAGCATTTGCAATGCAATAGGTCTCGCATTAGCAAAGTTTTAAGCTATTGCCATTGTAAATGGCATTGTAAAAGGCATTGTAAATGGCAATGCCTTTTATTTATCTGTTTTCAAAACTAACACATAGATAAAAGGTTTGTTATTTACAATGCCAGTAGCTCAATACCATTGCAGGAGAGAGACACGTAGAGCTCCGCCAGTGCGCCTCGATCTTACCCTATTATTCTTGTACTGGAACGAGCACCTGAGTCCACTGTTGCAACACTCCTACAATTCCAGTAATGAAACAAGAACACCGTTGTATCATAGTGCTGAAGACCCACTGTGTGCTCTGCCAGTGCCCCTCAATCCTGAGCCTTGCTATTGTACTTGTGAGGCTAATTTACAGCTCTGCCAGTGTGACTGAATCCTGATCTGCGCCATCCCTGCCATGCCACAAAGACCCACACGCAGCTCTCCCAGTGCATCTCAATCCTGGACTGCAGCCCCCTATTTGATTCCAGCTCTGATACCACACACTGTTCTTCTAATGCACCTCCTTCCAAAACGTACACCCCTGCCGTTCCATTATATACAGCTCCCCACGTGTACCTGCAGCTGTGAACCCATACGCTGCTCTTCCAATGCACCTCACTCCTAACTTACACCACCCCCTCCATTCCACCTAGATTAAATACAGCTCCCCCAGTCTACCTGCAGCTCTGAGACCACACGCTGCTTCTCCAATGCACCTCCTTCCTAACTTACACCAGCCCCGCCATTCCATCACATACAGCTCCCCCAGTCTACCTGCAAATTGGACCCCACACGCTGCTCCTCCAATGCACCTTCTTCCAAACTTACCCCACCCTGCCATTCAATCAGATAGAGCTCCCCCAGTGTACCTGCAGCTCTGAGACAACACGCTGTTCTTTTGAGGCACCTCCTTCCTAACTTCACCACCCCTGCCATTCCACCACATACAGCTCCCCTAGTGCACCTGCAGCTCTGAGACAACACGCTGCTTTTCCAATGCACCTCCTTCAAAACTTGCCCCACCCCGCCATTCCATTATATACAACGCCCCACTGTACCTGCAGCACCCCCATTATATTCCAGCTCTGAGACCACATGCTGATAGTATACCGAGATCAGTTACAGAAAGTAAGTAGATATGATCCGGATGTTAATTACTTTATCAGTGCGTTTATATAGCGCCACAAAGCATGACCTCGCTGTAAGGCACATAGCTGCCTTCCTGCTAAAGGTGTTGTAGTTTAAGACACAGTAAAGTAACTGTTTTTCGGACATAAAATAAGCACAAATCCTTACTCAGGCGAGCCTTACCTGTTCTTCTTGGCGACGGCGTGCCTGTCTGTATGTTACAGGGACTTCTTGCAGAGGTGTAACTTTCGGGGTACAGGGGCTCCTTGGTGCCCAGATGCGCAGGTTTATTTCTTGGGGTGCAAGGGCTCCTAGGCAGTTAGTGCTCACAGCTCCGGGTTGGGCACTCACTCCACGGAGCCTAACAGAAGGAGAGGCGCTGCAGCCTACAGAGAAGCCCGGCCCAGCCCCTGGTTCATGCTTCTGCTGAAGGAGGAGCTGAGGTGGGAGGAGGAACCAGCCGGAGGTAGTGAGTACCTACGTCTGTGTGTTGTGAGAACCGATATAGATGAGCCTCGTCATAGAGCGCCTCTGGGCTCCACCCGAGGGTGGCAGCACAAGCAAACTTAAATCGCCAAGACACATAAGCCCACAGCCAGAGCGTGCACATCGGCTGTCCGACGCCGTGAGCGTGCGAGCGTGCACATCGGCTGTCCGACGCCGTGAGCGTGCGAGCATGCACATCAGCTGTCCAACGCCGTGAGCGTGCGAGTGCCCATGTTTCCTCTTGGCGGGGGGCTTGGTCGGGCCGGCGGAGCTGGGCTTGGGACCGGACGAAGAGCGAGGCAGACTGTATGGCACCAGAGGCAAGACGGGGCTCCCGAGTGGTGAGGAGAGCCCCGCGGCGTGCCGAGGAGACGGCTAGGGAACCTGCAGACCGAGGAGAGACGCCCTCCTGAACCAGCGGTGAGTGAGGGCTTGGCTGGGTGCATTGCCGGCACCCATTGTTTTAGCAGACCCGCTAGACAGCGGGCCGCTCCATCATGGGGGCAATTTTGTAGACCTTCTGAGCCCCGGTGAGACATGTAAGGCGCACGCTGAAGGACACGCCATGAGCGTGCACATCGGCTGTCTGAAAGAGACGCCGTGAGCGTGCACATGGCCTGTCCGGGCGCCGTGAGATGTGCACGCGTATGGTGCGAGCAGGAGTTGTGACAACGCCGCGAGCCGTACGCGTGCACATCTCCTGTCTTGCCATACGCGTGCACATGTCCTGTCCCGCATCGCTAAAAAGTCGACAACAATAGATCTCGCCTACGCGAGCAGCGCATGGCGCTGCATCGCTAGGCGAGACCTAAAAAGATAAAAAGGATGGGGGAGCAACAGAGGCTCAAGGCAATGCAGCTGAGTAATGAGAAGTATGGACAGGGGAGAAAAGGAGGAGGAAGTTGTAAAAAAAAAGACGAGTGGGGCAGGGCGCAGTGGGGTGAGTAAGATACGAGCTGAGGTGGATGGAGAAGAACAATGGAAAGGGCAGGCAGAGGTATGAAGGGGGAGCCGCATGCAGGGAAGAAAGCAAGAAAACACATGCACTCTCAAGGAGAGCTAAAAGTAAACCAAACAAATTGTGTAAGCAGTGGAAAAATACAAGTCAACCAATCACAAATATGGCAAAAAAGCAATGCTCCGGGGAAGAGAGAAAAGCAGGAGGAGGATGGAAAGTCACTGAAAAAGAAGCAAACAAGTAAGATCAAGAAAGCCACCAAGGATCAGCAATGGGCTGACCCAAGGGTTACTGCGCATGGTAATATTGTTCCTGAAAGGTTTATCATAAATACAGCTAGAGAGGTCTGTAGCCAGACCTAAAGATCCATAGCAGCCTACATTTACTTCAAACAGAATATTCAATTATTCAGAGAGATGCACAATTCGAAGAGGAAGAGAGAGCGGCCGAACAAACGTAACTTAAACATTCATCAGAGAAAACAGGAAGCCTCATATTAAAGAAATGACTTCCGAGACTCCGAACGGTTAGGTACAAAAGAAATACGCTCCACAAATCAATTACAAAAGCCATTACTCGGATAATATCATTATAAAGGCAACTGACTATCTGGAAACTCAGTGGGAACGATAGAGTTAGCTAAAGTGTGAAGGGCGTGAGATGAAAGGGTGTCCACAGAGGAACGTTTTGTCACAGCATGAAATGGAAAACACCAGGGAGAGATGAATTATAGAGCCGGTGTAAGAGAGGAAGGGGCAGATTTACAACTTCTGGCGCATCCCTGCAAATCAGCAGGGATGCGCCAGAATAGTTGCGACACGCAATTCTCTCCTTGCGCCACCACGGAAGCGCCGCATTTACAATGCGGCGCACCGTGGCGCAAGGAAAGACCGATGCGTGTCGCATCCTGTGGCGCAGAGGCGGCGCATTGCTGGAGTCGTGTCGCAAGCGCGACGCAACTCCAGCAATGCTCGTGGGCCGCCCATACCTAACGTGGTGCGCCACTCCTCCACGCCTGCTTGAAGCAGGCGTAAGGATTCGTCGCAGCGGCGTCGGAAGAGTGACTCAGTGAAATCTTGTAGATTTCACTGCGTCACTTTACGAGGCATTCCTTCGACGGAACGCCCACCCTGCGGAGGAACGCCCACATGAAACCTGACGAAGGTTTCATGTGGCGCAGGGCTTTACAACGTGACGCATCTCCCTAGATGCGTCACGTTGCAAATAATGCGCAACGTGGCGCATGGTTTACGTCGCCGCTGCGTCACAAAAGTGACGCAACGGCGGCGCAAAAGTGGCGCAAGGGGCTTGTAAATCTGCCCCGAAGTCTTCAGGGACACGCAGGTAAGGCAGCAATTAGGGCACGCGACCATAGCATGATTACATCTGGACGACAAAGAGCAAGATGGTTGTATTACTAAAACTTGAGCCAATCAAAACACAATCTTTAAAGACGCCAATAATTCAATCCCAAAATTGATTGTTATAACAAAAAACAGACCAGGGTAGAATTCTAGGAGGGCTTGAAACCCACTTGTTGTTTAATGAACTTGAGTGTATGGTGCTCTCTTAAGGCCACAATACCTGTCAGTTGTAAGGTCTATGAGAGTTGGTGGCACTGACTGTAAAGTGAGCACACACACCAGAAATCACAACTGATACAAATATGAAACAGATCAAGCTGAACAGGAAAAGGCCAACCCTGTGGGAGAAAAAGAAGAATTAAATGTTACCTTTTAAAGTGAGTGCTTTTGTGGCACAGACTGAAGGCGGTGCTGACATTCTGATACACACATGTTACAAAGTCAACACTTTGATAAAAAAAAATACAGGAAGATAAACTCTGCATAGGAAACCAGTGACAAGCAGCATGAGTAAAGGTGTCAGCGAGGGAGGTTTCACAATGTAACATTTGTGAAACCTCTCGTGGAGATTTACTGTGCAAAAAATCGTTTCACATTCACAGTGTTTCTTGGCTGAGCTTTGAAGCGCCCACAGTTTTTCTCCAATCTTAAACTTTAGATTTCTAGCAACTCACAGTCTTTGGAGCGCCGACCGGGCTTGAAGCATTGACATTTTCAAACTAAGGGGCTTATTTACAAGGCCCTTGCGCCACTTTTGCGTCATTTTTAACATGGGAAAAGTGACGCAAAAGTGGCGCAAGGGGCTTGTAAATCTGCCCCTAACAGCTTTACTAGACGCTAAGAATATATTGCTTTGAAAGCGCATTATAAAAACAATCTGGAGAATGGATCTCTTCAAAGCACTTGTACAGAAACACTAACTCTGCTGCCAGTGGAAATGCGGCCTATTACTTACCAGTAGAAAGTGTTCACCTGGGGTTTTTGAAAGCTTGTAGTGCACAACAAAGTACTCCTTGTTTGGGGCACCATAGACACTGATTATATTGAAAGCCAAGAGCATTGACTGACTGACCTGTTGGTGAAGACGGATGTTCTCCCACCTATTGATCTGTAGGAATTATCAGGCAATTGTTCTTTTAAAAACATAAATTGTGGTAGCACCATTTTCAAATATACTGTTCTGCAAATGTGCCTATCTTGTCACTTATTGTTTAAAATTGAACCCTATTGGCCTACAAGGTTGAAGTACCACAGGTTTAGCGTTGGAAGATATTGGATAGTAGCAAGCTAGATCCTTCTATAGATACGTGTGGGGCATTATGTGCAAGGATGCATGGACCTATGGCCTCTTTTTTTTAATTTGTGGGTGTTTTACACAGCCGAACTAGACCCAAAGGTATCAGAGCGCTTTACATGAGCACCAGTTGTGTTACAGGTGGACATATTCATTTTTGTTAGGCTTGGGGAAATTAAGTGATTTGCCCAGAATCACAGGATGTTGAGCGTCCCTGCCGAGACTCTAACCCGGTTCCCCAGCTCCGAGGTCTTAGAACAAAACCCTCTGCTGACCCTAAATAACTATAGGCCCATATCATTGTTACCTCTCCCTGCTAAAATACTGGAGAAAGCACTGAATGAACCAGAATTTGTGGAGCAACTGTACCTGCTGATTGCAACACAATCAGGTTTTAGAAGTGGTCACAGCATTGAATCTGCCCTTGTGTCAGTCGCCGATGATATTAGACTTATCCTCGATCAAGGAAGTTTTGCTACCTTGATTTTACTAGACCTCTTGGTGGCTTTTGACACTACATCCCATTCACAGCTCGCTGCCGCCTGGACTATCTTGACGTAAAAGGTAAAGCTTCCCTTTTCTTGTCTATCAGATAGACCCGAAACAGTGTCATACCCCGTATAAGTCTAAATCTTTATCCTCACCATGCGAGGTCCCACAGGGATCCTCTCTCAGCCCTACTCTTTTTAACCTGTGTATGTCTCAATTGGCCGAGTTAGTGAGATCCTTTGGGTTCTCGTGGTGTATCCAGAAGAAAAACACAGTTAAAAACACAGTTAAAAACACAGTTAATTTATGAGGGTTATGACTACCTGAGCTTCCCTATCGGGGACAGCACCCCTCCTCTTTCTCCAACTCTCACTCCTTTGCCTGGGTCTAGGCTTCTAGGGAAGGAATGTGACAGTGTAAAGTGTACATCTTGAGATGCCGGGCCTGAAGCTATAAAGCGCTATATGCAGCCCAATATGGGTAAGGGGTGGAGAAGAAGGATAAATTGAAGAGATTAACTTTCCCAAAAGGACTAAACATAGTAAAACAAGTGGATATTTATCAGAGTAAGAACTCCAAAACCCAAAGGTGTTTTTATGACTTGGGAGAAAAGCGTCCATGAGCAAAACCACAAAGGGGGTAAATGCATTGAACACCCAATCAGAACTCAGTGTACCGAAACGCTAACATGCAAAAAAGCTCCTGTGTTTCTAAACTATCTTTTCCAGCAGCCAGGGTCTGACTGTGAGAGAAAATAGGCCAAGGCACCAAAATAAAATTTGCCCCTATTAGCCAATCAGATAGCTAAAAAAAGTGGCCCACATTAGCAAATTGGCAAGTTTTCAGCTTGTAAACACTGTGTAGGTGTTTCGCATGGTACAGGAGGCCGCATGCATTTATGCTTGCTGCAGGCAATGTTTGTGGTAATATGAGGGAGATCAACTTACAAAAAAACAAGCATTTGCAATGCAAATTGGTCTCGCATTTGTGAGAGTTGGAGGTATTGGCGCTGTAAATGAGGATGTGTTTTACTCTTGTCTTTTGGATTGTAGTGTAAGTATGTGGTGTGGAGTGGAGTGGAATTATTTGATTTGGAATTGTTAGTTGTGGAATTATGTTTGGTGGATTTGTGTAGTGTAATTATGTGGCATGGTGCGTAATGGAAATATGTGGATAGTAATTATGTGGCATTGAGTGTATTGGAATTATGTGGAGTGGGATTGTGTGTCAGAGTGTAATTATGTGGAATGGCATTTTATGTGGTGAAGTGGTATGTTGTTGCATTTAAGTATGTGGTACGCTGTTGAATTGTGCGGCATGATGTGGAATTCTGTGGTGTGGATTAGATGCATGTATTGTGTTGTGTAACTATGTTGTTGGGTTGAAATATGAGGTTTGTTGTCAAATTTTGTGGTTTGAAACGGAAATGTGTACAGCTGAATTATGTGCTGAGTGAAATTATGCTGATTGGAATTATGTGGCATGGTGTGGAGTGTATTTGTGTGGAATGTGTTACCAAGTTTGAAAATGATGAAACATAATAACAATCAAAGGAGCCTTTTGATTGTGCTCAAATTTACAAAACCTTATAATATGCAAAAACTTGTCCAAATATTAAAACAAAAACATGCAGAGTCAACCCCCAGCAACATTTGTGTTCATGAGTTCTGAACAATGTACGTTTATAGGGGGCATTTATTTAGCAGAAGGAAACATGTTGGCCTTAGTCCCATACCAATAAGGGGAGAGTTCGAACTCCTCAGCCAGCAGACAAGCATAGCACTAGGTGGTAATAATGTACAGCTTCTGGAGGGGAGGGAGAGGAGAGGAATGAACAAGCTATTGGCTTTGGCAATCGGGTGTGGGTGGGTAACGGGTGGGGTTGGATAACGGGGCAATTTCTTTAAAAACGCTGTCATGTCAAAGATTTTTGGGGCCCTGCAAAACATATTTCAGCTATTTTGTGTGAAAGTTTAAGTATAATCCAATATTGTTTAGCATCATGCAAGCTTGAATAATAGGAAAATGGGTTACAGAATTTAAATATTTTCCGAACAGAGGGCCCAAAAACATACCTTTCTTGGGCACAAAAGTCCTTAAAATGACACTGAGGAAGGGAAGAAGAAGCAGGAGATATAAGGCAAAGAACAAAGGGGAGGGCAAGGGAAGAGAAATGGAAAGTAGGGAAGGAAAGACAGGGAGTGGTGAGAGAAGGGAAGGGGAGGGCAGGATACTAGAGATAGCAGTTTTGACTAGTCAAACGTCCTGGCAAGGAAGGCACGAAGATGTGGTGTGGGTAGCAGCGGCTTATGTAGAAGTTTCTTACATTTTAGAGTAGGCAATGTCTTTTTTTCAGCAACCAGGTCGTGGAATCAGTACATCCGATGCACGCTGTGTCGGTTGAGATTACTTTCCTGGTCTTTGAGATTGTGTTATGTTTTGTACACAATACAGACAGGCACGGTCTGTCTTTCTAACTTTATTCTTGTTTTGAAAATAAGAAACTGTGACTGCAGTCAGAGCTCCTTCCTCCAACTGACCAGCTCCTGGTAATCCCGAGGTTCTAAGCATTCTACAATGACTGACTACATTCTGCAATTCTTGGCAAGCACAACAGTACAATATAAAGGTAAACACAATAAATGGGCCTGGTGCAACAGCAATTACTGGCTGCAGGAATGATACCAGGAAAGGAGTGCTCCAGCCCTGAAAATTCATAAACAAAATGATCATAGCCGCAGGAGGCTGTGCAAAACTAGTTTAAAAGTAAATGGCACAGACACTTGACACTAAGTAGCATCAGCAGACACAAAACACATGCTGCTAGGGCTGTCAATGGTTTTATCTTGGTGGAAACAACTACTAGCTTAGCACAATATACAATCAGCCTGTGATGACCGCTAGCTACCACTACAGCCAGGATTTGCTCCATATCAAAGAGGTCGACAGCCTCCTCCCCAAGTGAAGAATGGTCCGATAGTTGGAATCCACCTGATGGTACGACGCTATAATGCGGCTTGTATTAGCACATTTTGAGGCAAAAATGCGCTGAAACTTTACCTAACATCAGTCAGTGCATTCCATCATTAGGTCTCGGACTAGGCAGCGCATGCGCTGTCTCGTCGAGAGATGCTGTATACAGTATGTGGGGGGAAGCTCCGCCCACTTTCCGTCTATGTTTTTCTATGTTTTTCATTGGTTTCAATTGTAAATGCTGCCTTCTGATTGGTTTTCCACGTGTTAGTCCCTCCTCCCGACGGCCATGGCGTAATTTGTGCACATCCGAGGCTATTGGCCCCTTTACTGAAACATTATTTTATGCCCTATGTCCCCCCTCCCCCTCCTGCAGTTCGTCACTTCTGACCTCCCATCACCCCCTCTACTCCCGTTCTTGCCTTCTTAAATGGCCGCACTCTCATTTGTAATGCAATACCTCTCGCGTAAATGCGAGCCGTATTGCATTGCAAATGCTTGTTTTTAAAGTAGTGCGCATTAACATGCGCGCGCTTCCTTATATCGTAAGCATGCGCCAAAGTCTCGCAGGAGCATAAACAGCCAGTATGCCTTACTTCCGCAGTGCTCAGAAGAAACGTGGCATCTCGAGCGTGCTTTAGATGCATCCAAGGCACATCATTAGGAATAAATCATAGTAAAATAATGTAGGCTTTCCAACAGTACCCCAGAGGCGTAATATTGGTATCCCCTGGGCACTAAACCCTGTCTGTATCCCGGGGGTGCCAAAGGGACTTAAACTCCGCCTGCTGTCACGTCTCGAGTTGTTGTCTTGTGACGTGTAATGGTCATATGACATCTGCTGCCTGAGCGGCGCTTCCCTATAGCCCCTATTCTGCTCGAGCTCTGTGGGTGCTTCCCTTCCCACCGCTGACATGCTGACCCTCATCAATAAACTGTTGGACTGGTTCACGTGCCTATTCTGGAAGGAGGAGATGGAGCTTACGCTGGTGGGGCTTCAGTACAGCGGCAAGACCACCTTCGTCAACGTGATTGCGGTAATTTTAAGGCAGGGTCGCTGCCACCATGATACAGCACAGTTCTATTCACACTCCGTGTTCCCGTTTACACGCCCTCGCTTTTCTTCCGTGGGTCTCTGTAATAATGCGTGGTGCAAGAATAGGAGCTCGGCCGCCCTTCCTGCACTAAATCGGATATTATTTCGCACAGTCCCATGCTGCACATTCCACCCTCTTCCTAACAATTCTACTTTTTCTATTCCACCTTTCACGCCGTTCCTGACATCTTGCGCCTTTCCCTTTCAACCTGTTCCCATTTCACCCTTTTCCAATTCCACCTTTCTCTAGGTTTGTGCCTGGGTAGTTCAAATAGTTCATTTTTCCGTTGCATTCTGGTACGCGTAGTTCTGAATTTATCATTAAGAAAGAGGACTACAATTAACAATAAAACATCAAGGGCCGAATGAGCTCTTCGGGATTAGACCTAGTCTGCACTGTTATTCAATTATCTACCCACATATCCACTGTTCTTGTCCCTGTTGCCTATCCCCACCATTTACATTGTTCCGCGTGCTAAGTCTTTCACCGTTTCCATTTCACAGTTCATTCTGCTCCCACCAAACATTTCGCCCTATTTTCCCTGGTTTACACTTGTTCTTTCGCCCAGGATCAGACTGAAATGCTCGAGTGCCCGTGTCAGGATGCTTGTATTTACTTACCATCCTCAACTTCTGATTTTGCTTCCTGTACCTGTTGCTCTTGACCTTCAGGTCCCTTGTTTAGAACGTTTTATGGCCTCTTTTTGTAATGTTTACATTCTTCGCTAATATCCATCTCCACCTACATATTCTACAGGTGTCGGTGCCTTTTTCCGTAGAGTTATGTGGTGAGTTAAAGCCCAACATCTAACAAAACAGGCTAACAATTCACATAATGAAAATTCCAAAAGTAAAAAAAAGTCAGATGTTGGTCTCTGCCGCATTAATCTTGGGACGCTCTTTTCGGTGTTTGTCCTGCTTCTCCGCCAATAGGTGAGGCCCTCTTCCCGTCACGAGACCAGGAGAGCAGTCTTGAAATATAGTGAGTTTTGTTTTTTTCTGTAGGCCTCTGAGTATTGCGAAAGATTATGTGGGAGGAAGGTAGAAGTGTGAGTGTTGCACTTTTAACAACAAATCACCCTTACCCTCTCCTTCCTTCCTTCCTTTCATTTGTTCACCTGTGAATGTAGCCTTTTACTGACGTTTTTCTATTCCAAACTGCAACTTCGGGATGGAGGAAAAAAGTTCTAAATACAAAGAGAAACAAGCATTTGCAATGCAATAGGTCTCACATTTACGCAAGTTTAAGCCATTGGCATTGTAATTAACAATGCCTTTTATTTATGTTTTAAAAAACAAAAATAATAGCCATAGCTTAAACTCTCGTAAATCCGAGACCTAATGCATTGCAAATGCTTGTTTTTGATCGCAGTGACTTTGCTGTCAGCTGTTCCCTGTCCAGCTATACAAAAGGGGATGATGGACGGAACGTTTGAGCCAATCAAACACTCACCCCAGTCAACTGATCTGGGTTTAATCCATCATCATTCTTTAGCTCACTCCACCACCCCAGTTCAGACATGGCCATATGCACATCAGTCTGACCCTGTGCCTCATGGGAACAGTCCAGCCCGAACTGCCAAGCCATGTCTTCCCTGGACCGGAAACAAGCATCCTAGGACCGGTTTCTGGCATTCCAGCCGTCATCAGCCAGGCTTGCTTGAATCCAGTGGCAAAGTGAGCAAGGGACCCACGTCTGGGCATACCCCCGCCAACTTAGGGCGAACAAAGCGATACAAAGGGGATGATGGACGGAACGTTTGAGCCAATCAAACACTCACCCCCAGTCAACTGATCTGGGTTTAATCCATCATCATTCTTTAGCTCACTCCACCACCCCAGTTCAGACATGGCCATATGCAAATCAGTCTGACCCTGTGCCTCATGGGAACAGTCCAGCCCGAACTGCCAAGCCATGTCTTCCCTGGACCGGAAACAAGCATCCGAGGACCGGTTTCTGGCATTCCAGCCGTCATCAGCCAGGCTTGCTTGAATCCAGTGGCAAAGTGAGCAAGGGACCCACGTCTGGGCATACCCCGCCAACTTAGGGGCGAACAAAGCGATACAAAAGGGGATGATGGACGGAACGTTTGAGCCAATCAAACACTCACCCCCAGTCAACTGATCTGGGTTTAATCCATCATCATTCTTTAGCTCACTCCACCACCCCAGTTCAGACATGGCCATATGCAAATCAGTCTGACCCTGTGCCTCATGGGAACAGTCCAGCCCGAACTGCCAAGCCATGTCTTCCCTGGACCGGAAACAAGCATCCTAGGACCGGCTTCTGGCATTCCAGCCGTCATCAGCCAGGCTTGCTTGAATCCAGTGGCAAAGTGAGCAAGGGACCCACGTCTGGGCATACCCGCCAACTTAGGGCGAACAAAGCGATACAAAGGGGATGATGGACGGAACGTTTGAGCCAATCAAACACTCACCCCCAGTCAACTGATCTGGGTTTAATCCATCATCATTCTTTAGCTCACTCCACCACCCCAGTTCAGACATGGCCATATGCAAATCAGTCTGACCCTGTGCCTCATGGGAACAGTCCAGCCCGAACTGCCAAGCCATGTCTTCCCTGGACCGGAAACAAGCATCCTAGGACCGGTTTCTGGCATTCCAGCCGTCATCAGCCAGGCTTGCTTGAATCCAGTGGCAAAGTGAGCAAGGGACCCACGTCTGGGCATACCCCCGCCAACTTAGGGCGAACAAAGCGATACAAAAGGGGATGATGCTTGTTTCCGGTCCAGGGAAGACATGGCTTGGCAGTTCGGGCTGGACTGTTCCCATGAGGCACAGGGTCAGACTGATTTGCATAAGGCCATGTCTGAACTGGGGTGGTGGAGTGAGCTAAAGAATGATGATGGATTAAACCCAGATCAGTTGACTGGGGGTGAGTGTTTGATTGGCTCAAACGTTCCGGTCCATCATCCCCTTTGTATCGCTTTGTTCGCCCTAAGTTGGCGGGGGTATGCCCAGACGTGGGTCCCTTGCTCACTTTGCCACTGGATTCAAGCAAGCCTGGCTGATGACGGCTGGAATGCCAGAAACCGGTCCTAGGATGTTTGTTTCCGGTCCAGGAAGACATGGCTTGGCAGTTCGGGCTGGACTGTTCCCATGAGGCACAGGGTCAGACTGATTTGCATAAGGCCATGTCTGAACTGGGGTGGTGGAGTGAGCTAAAGAATGATGATGGATTAAACCCAGATCAGTTGACTTGGGGTGAGTGTTTGATTGGCTCAAACGTTCCGTCCATCATCCCCTTTGTATCGCTTGTTCGCCCTAAGTTGGCGGGGGTATGCCCAGACGTGGGTCCCTTGCTCACTTTGCCACTGGATTCAAGCAAGCCTGGCTGATGACGGCTGGAATGCCAGAAACCGGTCCTAGGATGCTTGTTTCCGGTCCAGGGAAGACATGGCTTGGCAGTTCGGGCTGGACTGTTCCCATGAGGCACAGGGTCAGACTGATTTGCATAAGGCCATGTCTGAACTGGGGTGGTGGAGTGAGCTAAAGAATGATGATGGATTAAACCCAGATCAGTTGACTGGTGGTGAGTGTTTGATTGGCTCAAACGTTCCGTCCATCATCCCCTTTTGTATCGCTTTGTTCGCCCTAAGTTGGCGGGGGTATGCCCAGACGTGGGTCCCTTGCTCACTTTGCCACTGGATTCAAGCAAGCCTGGCTGATGACGGCTGGAATGCCAGAAACCGGTCCTAGGATGCTTGTTTCCGGTCCAGGGAAGACATGGCTTGGCAGTTCGGGCTGGACTGTTCCCATGAGGCACAGGGTCAGACTGATTTGCATAAGGCCATGTCTGAACTGGGGTGGTGGAGTGAGCTAAAGAATGATGATGGATTAAACCCAGATCAGTTGACTGGGGGTGAGTGTTTGATTGGCTCAAACGTTCCGTCCATCATCCCCTTTTGTATCGCCCTGTCCAGCTAGGCAGGACAGTTGGAATTTGTGGAATATAATGCTACTGTTGCAATAACTGCCCTCTGCTATCTGAAGACCGTTTTGCACACTTCTCGTTCCTTTTCTAACTACAGTTAACACCTGTGCACGCATGTTGTTGAACATGCATGTAAGGTACTCTCGGGAAGCCCGTGTAGAGCAAACTGATAGGCTGCTGGCTGGGAGGGGTTGGATTGTGGAATGTATGCACCGTCACATCTATTCCTACAGTCCCTTGTGTGCGTGAACACACACTCAGAAGGGTAAAGCAATGCTCACTGCGGCGAAGAAACCCCCGCGATCGAGCATTTCAACCCACGTGCAGCAAGCAGCAAGAGAAGTGGAGAGAGAAGTAATTGAACACTCGTCGCAGTTGCTGTATAAATCATTATTGTATTCCTCTAGGTGGCAGTGCAGATACATACATAAACAGGCATGTATTGTTGGTAACTTTACATGGGGCTTCGTGAAATGTCCAGGGTTTTTACAAACGTGCAGATTTTGGCCAACTGCAAACTTTCTGCACCGCGGAGGGTGTGTACAGAAGAGAAAGGTAGATCTTGTTCTTTTTTTTAAATTTAATTTGTGTAAAAAATGTAAACCACACATCTTGTCCATTGGATGCTGCATCTGAGTTGCCCAAATTCAGAAAATACAGGGCTGAGAGGGAGCATTTGCGGGCGAAAAGAAACTGGTGCAGGTCGGGGACAAAGGAACAAGGAAGGGGAGGGTAGAACTTGAAGGTTGAACGAGGTTGTGCGCAAAATACCAGGAAAGGCTGCAGACTGGTTTCTTGTCAGCGAGTTGAAGCAGCAACGAGGCGGGTGGGGGAGGGAGATAAAGCCGGCTCAGCCGGGTGTTTTACAAGTGGCGTGACGGAGGCTGCGCTCCAGGGAAACCTGTCAGAGTATAGGCTGCAAATAAAACAAGGGGGAGGGGGTGCAATGCTGACCTGCCTAGCCAGAGGGGAGGATGGAAGAGAGGCCATCACACGCTGTATGTGTGATGGACGACCAAAATGCTCTCTGAGTGAAATCGCCGGAAAGATAGCATTTCTGAATGCCACAGATAGTAACCAATGGCAATCGGTGGGTTTGCCATACCTCACAGAAGAGATACAGCAAGTCGATCGAAGCTCGACCTAAAAACGACCCACCAGACCATACAACAGGCCCACAAACATCCAAAAACTGGCCCACTCGCTGGCCTGTCAGACCAGCCCTTCTGGCACTGCCAGACGGCCATAAAGGCGAGTCCAACCCTAGCTACAGTGCCTTCTGTTTGCCAATGTTCTTTATGCAGATCTGTTTTTGAGGAGTGTTATGTTTGTAGAGACATCACTGTGTTCATGCGTAAATTTCAGGGTGAGGCCCCTACCGATGGCTGGTGATAAATGACTTCGCAACACACCAATCTTTCTGCCTCGTCTCCTCTGAAAAGTTTCGAATGCACGAAGAGCAAGTCTTCAAGAATGCAAAAATGCGGGGAATGTCTAAGATGCTAGCCACTCCCCTGACAATTATGTGTCCTACACCATGGAATGTCTAAGATGCTAGCCACTCCCCTGACAATTATGTGTCCTACACCATAGAATGTCTAAGATGCTAGCCACTCCCCTGACAATTATGTGTCCTACACCATAGAATGTCTAAGATGCTAGCCACTCCCCTGACAAGTATGTGTCCTACACCATGGAATGTCTAAGATGCTGGCCACTCCCCTGACAATTATGTGTCCTACACCATGGAATGTCTAAGATGCTAGCCACTCCCCTGACAATTATGTGTCCTACACCATACAATGTCTAAGATGCTAGCCACTCCCCTGACAATTATGTGTCCTACACCATAGAATGTCTAAGATGCTAGCCACTCCCCTGACAATTATGTGTCCTACACCATAGAATGTCTAAGATGCTAGCCACTCCCCTGACAATTATGTGTCCTACACCATAGAATGTCTAAGATGCTAGCCACTCCCCTGACAAGTATGTGTCCTACACCATGGAATGTCTAAGATGCTAGCCACTCCCCTGACAATTATGTGTCCTACACCATGGAATGTCTAAGATGCTAGCCACTCCCCTGACAATTATGTGTCCTACACCATGGAATGTCTAAGATGCCAGCCACTCCCCTGACAAGTATGTGTCCTACACCATAGAATGTCTAAGATGCCAGCCACTCCCCTGACAAGCATGTGTCCTACACCATAGAATGTCTAAGGTGCCAGCCACTCCCCTGACAATTATGTGTCCTACACCATAGAATGTCTAAGATGCCAGCCACTCCCCTGACAATTATGTGTCCTACACCATAGAATGTCTAAGATGCCAGCCACTCCCCTGACAATTATGTGTCCTACACCATAGAATGTCTAAGATGCCAGCCACTCCCTGACAATTATGTGTCCTACACCATAGAATGTCTAAGATGCCAGCCACTCCCCTGACAATTATGTGTCCTACACCATAGAATGTCTAAGATGCTAGCCACTCCCCTGACAATTATGTGTCCTACACCATGGAATGTCTAAGATGCTAGCCACTCCCCTGACAATTGTGTGTCCTACACCATGGAATGTCTAAGGTGCCAGCCACTCCCCTGACAAGTATGTGTCCTATACCATGGAATGTCTAAGATGCCAGCCACTCCCCTGACAAGTATGTGTCCTATACCATGGAATGTCTAAGATGCCAGCCACTCCCCTGACAAGTATGTGTCCTACACCATAGAATGTCTAAGATGCCAGCCACTCCCCTGACAAGCATGTGTCCTACACCATAGAATGTCTAAGGTGCCAGCCACTCCCCTGACAATTATGTGTCCTACACCATAGAATGTCTAAGATGCCAGCCACTCCCTGACAATTATGTGTCCTACACCATAGAATGTCTAAGATGCCAGCCACTCCCCTGACAATTATGTGTCCTACACCATAGAATGTCTAAGATGCCAGCCACTCCCCTGACAATTATGTGTCCTACACCATAGAATGTCTAAGATGCCAGCCACTCCCCTGACAAGTATGTGTCCTACACCATGGAATGTCTAAGATGCCAGCCACTCCCCTGACAATTATGTGTCCTACACCATGGAATGTCTAAGATGCTAGCCACTCCCCTGACAATTATGTGTCCTACACCATGGAATGTCTAAGGTGCCAGCCACTCCCCTGACAAGTATGTGTCCTATACCATGGAATGTCTAAGATGCCAGCCACTCCCCTGACAAGCATGTGTCCTACACCATAGAATGTCTAAGGTGCCAGCCACTCCCCTGACAATTATGTGTCCTACACCATGGAATGTCTAAGATGCCAGCCACTCCCCTGACAATTATGTGTCCTACACCATGGAATGTCTAAGATGCCAGCCACTCCCCTGACAAGTATGTGTCCTACACCATGGAATGTCTAAGATGCCAGCCACTCCCCTGACAAGCATGTGTCCTACACCATGGAATGTCTAAGGTGCCAGCCACTCCCCTGACAATTATGTGTCCTACACCATAGAATGTCTAAGATGCTAGCCACTCGCCTGACAATTATGTGTCCTACACCATAGAATGTCTAAGATGCCAGCCACTCCCCTGACAAGTATGTGTCCTACACCATGGAATGTCTAAGATGCCAGCCACTCCCCTGACAAGCATGTGTCCTACACCATGGAATGTCTAAGATGCCAGCCACTCCCCTGACAAGCATGTGTCCTACACCATAGAATGTCTAAGGTGCCAGCCACTCCCCTGACAATTATGTGTCCTACACCATAGAATGTCTAAGATGCCAGCCACTCCCCTGACAAGTATGTGTCCTACACCATGGAATGTCTAAGATGCCAGCCACTCCCCTGACAATTATGTGTCCTACACCATAGAATGTCTAAGATGCCAGCCACTCCCCTGACAAGCATGTGTCCTACACCATAGAATGTCTAAGATGCCAGCCACTCCCCTGACAAGCATGTGTCCTATACCATGGAATGTCTAAGGTGCCAGCCACTCCCCTGACAAGCATGTGTCCTACACCATGGAATGTCTAAGATGCCAGCCACTCCCCTGACAAGCATGTGTCCTACACCATAGAATGTCTAAGATGCCAGCCACTCCCCTGACAAGCATGTGTCCTACACCATGGAATGTCTAAGGTGCCAGCCACTCCCCTGACAATTATGTGTCCTACACCATGGAATGTCTAAGATGCCAGCCACTCCCCTGACAATTATGTGTCCTACACCATGGAATGTCTAAGGTGCCAGCCACTCCCCTGACAAGTATGTGTCCTACACCATGGAATGTCTAAGATGCCAGCCACTCCCCTGACAAGCATGTGTCCTACACCATAGAATGTCTAAGATGCCAGCCACTCCCCTGACAAGCATGTGTCCTACACCATAGAATGTCTAAGGTGCCAGCCACTCCCCTGACAATTATGTGTCCTACACCATAGAATGTCTAAGATGCCAGCCACTCCCCTGACAAGCATGTGTCCTACACCATGGAATGTCTAAGATGCCAGCCACTCCCCTGACAATTATGTGTCCTACACCATCGAATGTCTAAGATGCCAGCCACTCCCCTGACAAGCATGTGTCCTACACCATGGAATGTCTAAGATGCCAGCCACTCCCCTGACAATTATGTGTCCTACACCATGGAATGTCTAAGATGCTAGCCACTCCCCTGACAAGCATGTGTCCTACACCATGGAATGTCTAAGATGCTAGCCACTCCCCTGACAATTATGTGTCCTACACCATGGAATGTCTAAGATGCTAGCCACTCCCCTGACAATTATGTGTCCTACACCATAGAATGTCTAAGATGCTAGCCACTCCCCTGACAATTATGTGTCCTACACCATAGAATGTCTAAGATGCTAGCCACTCCCCTGACAAGCATGTGTCCTACACCATAGAATGTCTAAGATGCTAGCCACTCCCCTGACAAGTATGTGTCCTACACCATAGAATGTCTAAGATGCCAGCCACTCCCCTGACAAGTATGTGTCCTACACCATAGAATGTCTAAGATGCTAGCGACTCCCCTGACAAGTATGTGTCCTACACCATGGAATGTCTAAGATGCCAGCCACTCCCCTGACAAGTATGTGTCCTACACCATGGAATGTCTAAGGTGCCAGCCACTCCCCTGACAAGTATGTGTCCTACACCATAGAATGTCTAAGATGCCAGCCACTCCCCTGACAAGCATGTGTCCTACACCATGGAATGTCTAAGATGCCAGCCACTTGTGAGAAAGTGCCCTCTTTCTGCATGGTTGCCCCCACTTTTTGCTGAATTGCTGATGTGCTTTGACTGAGTGTGCCCTGGGCTCCTGCTAATCAGGTACCCAGGGCCTATGTTCCTTCCCTAAAAACTGCATTGAAGCCTAAACCCAATTGGCATCCCTGGCCACAGGTAGGCCCCTGGTAAAAGGTACCACAGGTACCCAGGGCACTGTGACCAGGGAAGGCCCCTAAGGGCTGCAGCACTTATTGTGCCACCCTTAGAGGCCCTGCACCTTTTCACACACACACTGCCTTGGCAGGCTGCGTGTCTTGGTGCAGAACAAAGTGAAGAGTCGACATGGCACACATCTCTGTGTGCCATGCCCACAAATCACTGCCCTGGCATAAATCAGCCACCCCTCTAGCTGGGTGCACTATGCCAGTGGTGAGGGTACAAGTGCATGAGCCCTGTACCCCTACAGTGCCCAAGTCCATTCCTGGGCATTGTAAGTGCAGTGCTGCCATTAAGAGTATGTGGTGCTGGGAGTTTGTCATTACGAACTCCACAGCACCATAATGGCTACACTGAAAACTGGGAAGTTTGGTATCAAACTTCTCAGCACATTAAACCCACATTTAATATAAAATGCACGACAGAGGGCATCTTAGAGATGCCCCCTGAAACTCGACCAACTCCCAGTGACCTGACTGAGTGGCTGCCGAGGCTGCCACCAAGAGACATGTTTCTGGACTCCTGGGTCGAGAGCTGCTGCTCTCGGGGGCCTGAAACAATGCACATCCTGGGACGAGGTGCCAAGCCTCCTCCCCCAGGATGGGCAGGGTTCACAAAAGGGGAAGCTTCAAAGGCATGCCGCCTTTGTGAGCCTCCCCAGACCATTTGCTGCTTTCAGCAACTGGTCCCCACTGGTTCTACTCCCCACTTTGGGCGGGAGAACCAGCGGGAAAAACAAGTGAGGGAGAGAGGTGTGCCCACCTCTGCCAACTCCACCCCTCAGGTGGGGGAGGCGAGGTGAAGCACGACTCTGAGTCCCCGCCATCCTGAGGATGGGGGGACCCAACCAACCAGGGACAGGCTCCTGCCCCCCTCCCACCGGAGGGTGGCACGATAGGGGGTGTACCCACCCCAGGGAAGGGACCCATTGGTCCCTGCCCTTTACCTACCTATAACACCCCTAAATCTAGTATTTAGGGGGCACCCTGAACCTTGCTTCCTCAGATCCAGCCAAGAAACAAGAAGAAAAGAAGAAGAAAGACCGAACAGCCGTGCAGCCAGCTAACAAGAGGAAGACGCCCACTGACTTGGCCCCAGCCCTACCGGCCTGTCTCCCCTCGAACCTGCTCCTGCAAAAACCCGGTGTGTCCTGCAGCCAGAAACCTCAAAAACCTCGGAGGACCTGCCTGCCTTCACTTCCAAAGACTGCTTCTCCCTTGAACACCGGATTTGTTCAAACTGCAACCTCTGGCAGCAGCAGGAGACCGCAAATCTGCCCCACTCTGCACCTGCCGTCCACAGCCCGAGCTCGAGTGGGCAAACACCACGAGGAGGTCACCCCGGCGATCCTGAACAGAGATCCGGCGACCCCTGACCTGCCTCAAGCCTCCAGCCGACGCCTGCAGTAGAAATCCAGAAGGCCCCTCTAACCGCGACCCGGAGCTGGTAAGCTGATCCGACCCCAAAAGGCACCCCTGCACCCGACGCCCCACGGCCTTGTGTGCCCAAACCAACAGTGCCTAACCAACCCTTAACTTCCCAACTTACCTCTCGAAGTGGTGGTCGCACCCAGAAGTCCTTCGTCTCCCTACCTGCAGTGCTTTTGCTGACCGGAGGTTCTCCATTGGAAACAACAGGGCTTCCGACATCAAAACAGCACCCTGCACCCGGCCGCCCTAGTGCCGCTGAGGGTGCACCTTTTGTGCTAAGCTGTTTCCCCATTTGCCCTGAGCTAAAGTCCAGGAGCTTTGCTCCCACAACCCAGTGGCCTGCTTGCCAGCAGCCACCAACCGGAGACCCCCTATCCTCCATAGGATAACATTGGGCCTCAACACTCTACACCCAGCCGCCCTAGTGCCGCTGAGGGTGTAACAAGAGTGCATCACTGACCCTGGGCGACCCCTGAGTCTAACCTCAGAACCTTAACTCCCACAGTCAATAACTTACCTGTGAACCGATAACCTGTTTTTCCTCCATAGGATAACATTGACACTTTTTCTCCAAAAAGTTTCTGTGTGGAGTTTTGAAATCTAAAAATATTCTTTAAAAATCGCACGAATAACCAAAACGCTTTACTTACCTGTTTTCAGGAAATGTCCCTGTGCTGAATCCAGGTATCCAGCACTGAGTAAGAAAAGTAACGTGAAAAGTAACTTACCTGTAATTTACTGAAAAAGCCTATTCATTTCAATGTACTGTATTTGCTAAGTATTGCAACTTACTGCATCCCCTGTAAATCAAACAAAGTACAATTCCTATTGCATTTTCAAACTGTTCTACAATCAGAAACTTATTACTGTAAAGTATTTTATGCTTACCTGTGCCAGGCTTGCTTGGTTCTAAAATAAAACAGTATATTTTTATACAAAAACAATTGGCCTAGAGTTCAGTTCTTGAGTGTGTGAATTCATTTGCTGACTGAGTGGGTACATCAAATGCTTAACACTGTCCTCTGATACTGCCTTACTGCTCGACCAAGCTACCACTATTAGAGAGTAAGGTTCTATCTAACTTTAACCTCTGCCTACCTCTGGGGTCACCCGGACTCTATACACACTATACCTCATTTTGGTGTAGTGTATATATAGAGCCAGTTTCCTACACCACTCCCCTGACAAGTATGTGTCCTACATCATGGAATGTCTAAGATGCTAGCCACTCCCCTGACAAGTATGTGTCCTATACCATGGAATGTCTAAGATGCTAGCCACTCCCCTGACAAGTATGTGTCCTATACCATGGAATGTCTAAGATGCCAGCCACTCCCCTGACAAGTATGTGTCCTATACCATGGAATGTCTAAGATGCCAGCCACTCCCCTGACAAGCATGTGTCCTACACCATGGAATGTCTAAGGTGCCAGCCACTCCCCTGACAAGCATGTGTCCTACACCATGGAATGTCTAAGGTGCCAGCCACTCCCCTGACAAGTATGTGTCCTACATCATGGAATGTCTAAGATGCCAGCCACTCCCCTGACAAGTATGTGTCCTACACCATGGAATGTCTAAGATGCCAGCCACTCCCCTGACAAGTATGTGTCCTATACCATGGAATGTCTAAGATGCTAGCCACTCCCCTGACAAGTATGTGTCCTATACCATGGAATGTCTAAGATGCCAGCCACTCCCCTGACAAGTATGTGTCCTATACCATGGAATGTCTAAGATGCTAGCCACTCCCTGACAAGTATGTGTCCTATACCATGGAATGTCTAAGATGCTAGCCACTCCCCTGACAAGTATGTGTCCTATACCATGGAATGTCTAAGATGCCAGCCACTCCCCTGACAAGTATGTGTCCTATACCATGGAATGTCTAAGATGCCAGCCACTCCCCTGACAAGCATGTGTCCTACACCATGGAATGTCTAAGGTGCAAGCCACTCCCCTGACAAGTATGTGTCCTACACCATGGAATGTCTAAGATGCCAGCCACTCCCCTGACAAGCATGTGTCCTACACCATGGAATGTCTAAGGTGCCAGCCACTCCCCTGACAAGCATGTGTCCTATACCATGGAATGTCTAAGATGCTAGCCACTCCCCTGACAAGTATGTGTCCTACACCATAGAATGTCTAAGATGCCAGCCACTCCCCTGACAAGCATGTGTCCTACACCATGGAATGTCTAAGATGCCAGCCACTCCCCTGACAAGCATGTGTCCTACACCATGGAATGTCTAAGATGCCAGCCACTCCCCTGACAAGCATGTGTCCTATACCATGGAATGTCTAAGATGCCAGCCACTCCTCTGACAAGTATGTGTCCTATACCATGGAATGTCTAAGATGCCAGCCACTCCCCTGACAAGCATGTGTCCTACACCATGGAATGTCTAAGGTGCCAGCCACTCCCCTGACAAGCATGTGTCCTATACCATGGAATGTCTAAGATGCCAGCCACTCCCCTGACAAGTATGTGTCCTACACCATGGAATGTCTAAGATGCCAGCCACTCCCCTGACAAGCATGTGTCCTACACCATGGAATGTCTAAGATGCCAGCCACTCCCCTGACAAGTATGTGTCCTATACCATGGAATGTCTAAGATGCCAGCCACTCCCCTGACAAGTATGTGTCCTACACCATGGAATGTCTAAGATGCCAGCCACTCCCCTGACAAGCATGTGTCCTACACCATGGAATGTCTAAGATGCCAGCCACTCCCTGACAAGCATGTGTCCTACACCATGGAATGTCTAAGGTGCCAGCCACTCCCCTGACAAGCATGTGTCCTATACCATGGAATGTCTAAGATGCCAGCCACTCCCCTGACAAGTATGTGTCCTATACCATGGAATGTCTAAGGTGCCAGCCACTCCCCTGACAAGTATGTGTCCTACACCATACCTGCAGAGTTAACGGACAGACTTTGATCTGCCTCGTGAGGTTGTGTGTGGAGGGAGGTCTGCTGAAGTGAGCGCTCAGAGGCCACACAAGTGGCAGCAGTGCGCTATGCAGACGTCATGACAATAAAAACAACTTTGGGGCATATTATCAAGGGCTTTATCGCCGCTTTAGCGGCACTTTTTGCCGCTAAAGCGGCGATAATTTTATCGCCCTATTAGCAAGCTGTCGCTAACAGGCGTTAGCGACAGCTTTCAGGCGTTAGAGGCCGAGTTAACCATCGCCTTGCATGTCAGCGATAATTATCGCTAATGACATGCAAGGAAGGCGTTCCCTACTAAAAGCGACTGAAAACAGTCGCTAATCCCACTACCCCCTATTAGCAAGGCAGGCGAAGCGATAAAATAATTCGCGCTAAGCGCGTTTATCACTATATTTTATCTCCTGCTAGTGAGGATGACTTACCTGTTTAAGGTATAGGAGGTGGATTCTAATGCTGAATCCACCTTAGCGATAATGCGAGAATATCGCTGCTTTTCCAGCGATATTCTCACATTTTACCGCTATCGCTGGAAATAATATCGCTATGGAGATAAACCTTACTAATAGGGTGTTATCTCAGCGATATTTTCCAGCGATAGGTGGCGTTAACAAAAAACGCGCTAAGCGCGGTTAGCGATAAATATCGCTATTCCTTGCTAATATGCCCCTTTGTCCCCTACGCCCCCCCCCTTTCATTTACCCTCGCTGAGTCTGACCCTCTACTGACTGTGCACTTCCACTTTGCCTTCCTTTACTCTCTATGACCTTAAGACGTCATCTGATCATTTTATTGATGTTGCTAATATACTAGTTTAGACACAGATGCGGCAACAATGGTTGAAATCGTAGTGGGTGAAGCAACATGATTCGAATTGAAGGGAAGCACTACTGTGATCATTTAAATTCAAATAATTTGACGAAATCTTAATTCGGGTGGTTTGAAAACCGGATTAGTTGGCGTTTAATATTCAGGGAGTGAACCATGTTTAAAACGACTCCATTGGGGTAGTTTTCTGATAAACCTAACTCGTAAAATCTGCAGTGCTTGTCCATATCGGTCTGGTACTACAGAAATCCACTACTTGGCAGTCCCCAAGGGTGCCTACAGGCAGCTACGGCTGCTAGGGTCTGCTAGATTGCCACTGGAAGCATCACATACTAGCATTGCCTGGGAGGGCCCTTCATTAAGGGTGACAAGCATCTTTGCACCGGCTGTGCCAGTCTGTCTAGTTTCTGATCGGAGATGTGTCAGTTGTTACTCCGAGGTGTAAGGGATCAATGGCTGCCATAATGAAGGCATATTGAGGTAGTGCAAGAATATATTGTTCTCTGATAACATAGCATCATGCACAAAATAAGCCCTGGCTTGAAAAAATGTCCAGTATTAAAACTAATTATACACAGTGAGACAACTCTGAAACACTCTTGCATCAACAGGGACAAAAGTTAAACATGTATTGCAAGTTGCGTGTAAATGTGAGGATGGCGTGCTCGTGATGAGTAGGATTCTGAAATAATTCTTTATTCTGTTATTTAAAACAATATTTCACCGCACAAACCTCCAGAATGTATTGAAATAAAGTGAACTATGAAAAATCAAACAATTTCATCATTCACCATACACAATTGAATTAGCACGAAAAACCAGTGCTTAATTTGTTCCAGTGGAATGAGGCGTAATCAATTATATTTTCAATAATCTCACTTTTAAACTAAAAAGACTTGGTATTCGGCTAACTCTGGTTTGGCTGTGCCCCTGCCCTTATTTATGTTTTTATTTTACAAAATAGTAAATAACGTAAATTGAAGTATCAGGATGTACCATTATGTGTACACCTGCACCTGTGGGGGAGAGAGGCCATGAGACAAGGAGGGTTTAACATCTCTTCATAGCTGTTGACTACAGTCTAAAATGTCTCACATCAGTTCCATAGTTGTTGAGGGGTTCCATGGCGCCTGTGGATTTCGCTCAGCCAGTCCTAACATTTTTTTTTAGCCAGCAGCCAGTTGCATGCTGGGACATGCAGTCCTATACCTGTAATAGGAGCAATAAGGCCCTGAATTCCAATTGGTGAAACAAATTTGGGTTAGGCGATTGTATGCTTTGCAGGTGGCCCCCACAACCGCAAGGGTTCATAAACTTGAGTAGGAGCCTTCGGCAGAAGACGTAATTTGTCTACTCTCTAAATCCACCAATCACGAGATGTTCCCAGCTCCTGCAATAGCAATTTGCTGCTGTGAGGCACCAGCAAGATAAGACTGGGACGGAAAATAGACCGCGGCATCAAAATAAAAGTGGCCCCCATTAATGAATGACGCAGCTAAAAAAACGGCCATGCTTGCAAATCGGAGCAGTTTTGAACTTGTAAAGACAGGCTGTATAAGTGGTTTGCAAGGTATGGAAAACTGCATGGGTTTGTGCTCGCTGCAGGCACTGTTCGGTTTAGCATCAGGGAAATCAATGGGGAAAACCGGCCCAGCAGACCGTAAAACAGGTCCACAACCAGCCACGTAAGTGGGCCACACATTCCTCTTCAGTCCAGCCCGTCAGGCATTGCCAGATTACCTTGTAAGCCACCCTGGGCACCAGGACAGGAAGCAGCATGTTTCCCATCTTGTATGTCACACATAGCGCTTCTCGAACCCCAGTAGCAGTTGTTCTTGGCGCCTGGTATGCTTGGTTAGCATGGAGAGCGCGCCTTTGTCGGGGTGTGAAGATGACAACCTCTTGCGGCAGGGGGAAAGTCAACAGTGCTGACTGGCTGACCCCAGTCTCGGGCAAACCAGCTCCACCGGTCGGTCAGGGAAGACTGTTTTACTGAAAACAAAAATGTGCCAGCCCGACCTCCTGCTGCGAAGAAAGATGTTGAAAAATGTAACGCATCAAACTCTGACAAGCTGAGGCCGAACTGCCCCGCACTGCACGCACGCTCGACTCACCTGCTTCTTCTGAGCTGAGAAATCAAATCCCCTATCACGTCAGGTTTAAAAGAAGTCGTGTCAGTATAAACAAGCATTGGCAATGCAATAGGACTCGCATTTACGCGAGACCTATTACATTGCAAACAGAAATGCGTGCGGGCGACAAGGCACGAACAGGGGGTGGGGTGGGCGGGCGAGAAGGCATCAGACTGCGGGAGGGGGGCACAGGAAGAAAGTAGTCTGTGCAGTAAAGGGGCCAGTAGCCATGGAAGGACACAAATGACAACATGGCCGTCATAAGGAGGGACTAACAAGCCTACAACCAATCAGAAGGCAGCATTTATGACACAAGCCAATGAAAAAGATGGGCGGAGAGTGGGCGGAGCTTCCACGAAGTTTCCACGCTATACTGAATACTGCATGCCTCGCAAAGCGAGCAGCGCATGCGCTGCAACGCTAGGCTCGACCTAAAAAGATACCATTTCCTCCAACACGCAGTTACACAATTGAGTCATGGCATAAGAGGCGACCACATAGTCAACATAAATGACCATTACAAATCAACCAAGAGTTTGAGATACACAAATGTAAACACCATTCTGGTTAGAGAAGAACAGGTCACAAAAATACCTCATTACATTCTAAAGCGCTCATTTTCCCATGAACATGACCAGGGCAGCACTAGACGGCATGTGAGGTTTGAACAATAACAGTGCAGTCTTTCGGTTCGGACACAAAAGCACCTAAATTAATTAATGATGTGGGCGTGGCCAAGATGGCGGCGGTGTGAGATGTGCCTTTCAGTCTCTCCTGCCCCGGTGCCTGGTGCCCTGGGCCTGCCCGCGAACCCCCATAAAGCATTGTATTGCTTCCCTAGGGGTCATCATTAAGCAGGGGCGACCGGGGGAGCCTTCCAGGTGCCTGAAATTGCCCGCAGTGCCCAGCATTCGGTGACGTTTAGCTTTCAGAGGCATGCCTGAGATTAAGGGCGTCGGTCTCCCACACTAGCCTCAGCGGAAGTCCAGCGAAGCCGCCGAAGCAGGGAGGAGAATCGGAGCTGTGCGGCCGTCGGAGGCTGTGCCGATCAGACACAGATGGCGAGAAAAGTCGGAGTAGCTGTCAGACCGGGGGACATCTCTCCCGCAATGCTTTGTGCCGCCCCGGCCTGATGGACTGGCCCCCAGCATTCACCACCACTAGAGTAGGCCTGTCAGTGCCCGGGCAATCAAGGTACAATGCCGGAACCGCACCTACAGTGAAGCCGCTGAATTAGGGGGAAGCCCCGGAGCTGCACTGCCACAAGAGGCTCTGCCGATTGGACAAAGATGGCGAGAAAGGCGCACAGCAGCTCCCGGACCGGGGGACATCTCTCCCGCAACGCTTTGTTCCGCAGGACAGGCCCAGCCTGATCGACCGAGCTTCCAGTAGCCTCCAGCCTTAGCGTGGGCCTGGCAGCACCTGGGCAAGCAAGGAACACAGCCGGCACCGCACTTGCAGTGAAGCCGCTGAAGCAGGGGGAAGCCCTGGAGTTGCGCGACCACAAGAGGCCTCCCATATCGGACACAGACGGCGAGAAAGGTGTGGAGTGGCTACCACACCGGGGGACGTCTCTCCCGCAACGCCTTGTATTGCGGGGCAGGCCCGGCCTGGTTGATTGGGCCTCCGGAACTCACCAGCCATAGTGTAGGCCCGGCGGCACCCGGGCACGCAAGGAATACTGCCAGAACCGTACCTGTGAGGTAGTGTCGGTGCTGAGGCCGGAACACTGCCGGGAAAGGTGCTACATAGCTCTCACATCAGGAGGCGTCCCTCCCGCAACACTTTAAGCCTCTGGGTGAGCTGACCTAATCGTACGGGCCTCCCATTGATGAAGCGGCCCACGCAGATGTCAGCCGACACTTGGACTCCAAGACGGAAGTGCTGCCATAGCATCACCGAGCAGCTCCTCTATCAATCACAGAATTTGTAAAGCGCACTACTTACCCGCGAGGGTCTCAAGGCGCTGGGGGAAAAAAAGGGGGGGGGGGTGCTGCTACTGGTCGAACAACCAGGTCTTGAGTAGCCTCCTGAAGATCAGCAGGTCTTGGGTCTGTCGTAGGCTTAGTGGAAGGGTGTTCCAGGTCTTGGCGGCGAGGTGGGAGAAGGATCTGCCGCCGGTGGTGGTTCTTTGAATGCGAGGGACGGTGGCGAGGGAGAGGTCGGCGGAGCGGAGTTGGCGGTTGGGGACGTAGAAGAGGAGTCGTCTGTTGAGGTAGGCTGGGCCAGTCTTGTGGAGTGCCTTGTGTACGTGGATGAGGAGTTTGAAGGAGATTCTCCTGTCGACGGGGAGCCAGTGCAGGTTCCTCAGGTGGGGGGTGATGTGGCTGTGGCATGTTACATCGAGGATCAGGCGTGCGGAGGCGTTTTGTATGCGTTGCAGTCGCTTGATGAGCTTGGCCGGGGCTCCCGCGTAGAGGGCGTTCCCATAGTCAAGTCTGCTGCTGACGAGGGCCTGGGTGACTGTTCTTCTTGTGTCTGTCGGGATCCACCTGTAGATCTTGCGAAGCATGCGGAGGGTGTTGAAGCAGGAGGATGAGACTGCGTTGACTTGCTTGGCCATGGAGAGCGTTGAGTCGAGGATGACTCCCAGGTTGCGTGCGTGGTCGGTGGGTGTCGGGGCTGCTCCCAGCGTCGTTGGCCACCAGGAGTCATCCCAGGCTGAGGGGTTGGAGCCGAGGATGAGGACCTCTGTCTTCTCCGTGTTCAGTTTTAGTCGGCTGATCTTCATCCAATCGGCGACGGCCTTCATTCCTTCATGGAGGTTGGATTTGGCAGCGAGGGGTCCTTGGTGAGGGAGAGGATCAGTTGAGTGTCGTCGGCGTAGGAGATTATGTTGAGGTCGTGCTGTCTGGCGATGCGTGCGAGCGGGGCCGTGTAGATGTTGAACAGTGTTGGGCTGAGGGACGATCCTTGGGGTACGCCGCAGATGATCTCGGAGGCTTCGGATCGGAATGGTGGGAGGCGGACTCTCTGGGTTCTGCCGGCGAGGAAGGAGGTGGCCCATTCCAGGGCCTTGTCTCGGATCCCTGCGTCATGGAGGCGTGCGCGTAGAGTGCGGTGGCAGACCGTGTCGAAGGCGGCAGAGAGGTCCAGCAGGATGAGGGCTGCGGTCTCACCGTTGTCCAGCAGGATCCTGATGTCGTCGGTGGCGGCGATGAGGGCAGTCTCAGTGCTGTGGTTGCTGCGGAACCCCGATTGGGATGGGTCCAGGATGCTGTTTTCTTCGAGGTATCGGGTTAGCTGTTTGTTGACGATCTTCTCGATGACCTTGGCTGGGAACGGAAGCAGGGAGATGGGCCGGAAGTTCTTGAGGTCTCTCGGGTCCGCCTTGGGTTTTTTGAGTAGGGCATTGATCTCTGCGTGTTTCCAGCTCTCTGGGAAGGTCGCGGTCTCGAAGGAGAGATTGATGATGTTGCACAGGTGGGGTGCGTTGGAGCTGCTGGCTTTGTTGAAGATGTGGTGCGGGAAAGGGTCTGACGGGGAGCCGGAGTGTATTGTGCTCATGGTCTTGATGGTGTCCTCGATGTTCACGCTGGCCCAGGCTGGCAGGGGGTCGTGGTCGATGCTGTGCGGCGGGTCTGGTGCATCGATCTTAGTTGGGGCTGTCTGGGTGTTGAAGCTGTCGTGGATGTCGGCGATCTTGCGGTGGAAGAAGGTGGCGAGGGAATCGCACAGGGGTTGCGACGGCGGGATATCGTTGGTGTTGGAGCTGGGGTTGGAGAGTTCCTTCACGATGTTGAAAAGCTCCTTGCTGTTGTGTGCGTTGTTTTCGAGGCGGTCTTTGAAGGAGATTCTCTTGGCGGACTTGATGAGGTGGTGGTGGTTACGGATGGCGTCTTTGTGGGCTGCGTGGCTGTCCGGTGTCTTATCACTGTGCCATTTCTTCTCTAGTTTCCGGCAAGTACGCTTGGAAGCTAGGAGTTCCGAGGTGAACCAGCTGGCTCTTTTGGTGGTGTCACTATAGGTGAGTTTTTTCAGCGGGGCGAGGGTGTTGGCACAGTCGTCCATCCATCGTCTGAGGTTGCAGGCAGCGTCGTCGGTGTTGGATAGGTCGGAGGGAGGGCTGAGAGCGAGGGTTGCCCGTAGTTGGTCTTCGGTGACTTTGCTCCAGCAGCGGCGTGGGATCTGTCGGGTGCGGTGGTGGTCAAAAGCAGCTGGGAAATGCTGGAGCCGCCAGATCGGGAGACGTCTCTCCCACAACGCGGTAAATCACAGGGCCCGGCCGGACAGAGTGGCCAGACCTCCCCCCCCCCATACACTGCTATCATCAATTTGAGGCCAGGGGGATAAGTACTGCACACAGGCTCGTCCCAGCAGACTGACACAGGGCGATCCATCTGAGGGTACGGGTCCCGGTACTGGAGATTAGTGCGGCTTGGAAGTTGGAGCGGCGTAGGAAGTCACAGAGCTATTCCTAAGGGTCAAGGAAGTCAGAGGCCCACACAATCGACCATACCTGAAGGGGAGGCCCGCATAGCCACAAACCCTCTCCAGACCTTAAACGTGAACCCATCCACCCGCCCTTACTTTCTGAATCAGTGATAGGCAGATCCAGTCCAGAGGAACATAACTGCTCTGCACAACGGCCATTGTCGGAGTCTCAGAAAATTGCAGACATATTGTCCTCTTGCTTGGTTAATTGGCGGGCGGAACCGCAGCAGGGCCTGGAGGCAGGTGGGAGGTATATAGCCGAATGCGACCTTGTGAAGAAATCCGGTAGTGGCACAGAGACCCGTGTGAGATAAACACCCTTCTCACCCCTAATACGCCTGCGGGCTGGCACAAATGGCGTCTGAAAGAACAAAGAGAGGGGGTTCAATCAAAGACACGCTTACCCGGCTCCCCGAGGGGGATAGTAAAGGGAACACAAGTCGCACCATATCACCGGCAGAAGAGGATGCTGAGGCTCCGATCACACGCCCACACTTGGAGGCCCTCTTTTCGACCTTGCGAGATGACCTCATGTCAGTAAAGAAAGACCTCGCGTCCGAGCTTCAAGCAGTCTGAAAGGAAGTAACTGACATTGGGGACAGAGTTGATGACCTGAAATGTCAAGAATCCGCAAGAGTTGAGGAAATATAACAGATGCAACAAGAAATCATCCGCCTCTCAGAGCAGCACTTAGACCTCCAGGCTCACGCAGAAGACCTGGAAAATCCTTCTAGAAGGAACAATATTAGAACACGGGGGGCCCCGGGACGCAGAGGGAGAAGATATAGAGGTGTACGTCCAGGAACTTTTCTCACAAATACTGGGGGACACCCCTGCTGCGGACATTCGCTTGGAGCGCTCACATATGGTTAGCAGATGGACCTCAGTGGCTCCCCGCTCACTAGACATTCTGACTTTTCTCCACAGCTTTCCTCTCAAAGAAAAGTTTTTAAGAGCAGCCCATACCTCAACCCCGTTGGTCTTCCGGGGCACACACTCCACTTGTATCAGGACCTGGCGGCCTCTACCCTACAGAAACGGCGGGAATTTTGCCCAGTCACAAATCACTTAAGAGACAAGAAAGTCACCCACTCCTGGGGCCACCCCTTCAGACTAGTTTTTCGTTGGCAAGAGCGGCTCTATCAAATACATTCTCTAAAAGAGGCCTGTGATCTTCTGCAAATAGAGCTACAAGATGAGGACAAATCATCGTCACAATCTCATGCATGCAGGGCAGAGGACTGCCTGCGATGGCGACAAATCCCGATTGGCCACAGATCCACCGGGCTCTATCCGGACGCAATGGCATCGAAGAGGAAGGCCCTTCTGGACAAGCTAGTGGAGGGCACCGCATCTAACGATCCTGCCTGAAGGACGACAGATGGGCTGTGGGTTGGGTGGGGGGCTGAGCGGCCGGGGTGAGGGGAAGATTGATCCTTCAAAGTTGACCATTGCCCTAGTCAAAGGCTTCACCACTGGTAAGGGATTAGACTTCCTGTCTCTCCCCCACTACAGGGACTTCTGATGTTATTCATTTACGTTTTGGGGGTTCTTACGGGGTGCCAGCAATTTCAGCACAATCTATGTTTATCAACAAGTAGAGTCCAGATGACAGATACAATGTCCAATACTATGATGTGGGGATGTGGATGTTGGGGGCCAGCAGGACAGTTGGGTTGAGTGGGTATGGAGACCAGAATGATGCCCCTGAGGGTGATAACCCTTACTGTAAAGGGTTTGAATAACCCAGCAAAGAGGAGGGCAATCTTGTCGTATTTTGAATAGTCTCATGCCGATATATGCTTGTGTTATATTAACTAGATTTGTTTGCTTATGATTTCCAGCTCGTTCCTAGTGTTCCAGTCTCCATGGTGATGTCTCTGCTGAGACAGTTGAAGACTGGAGACGGAAGAGCTGGCAGTGTACTGTTGGTGGTGTTCGTTTGGAATAAACTTCCTATACAAACTACACAGTGTTTGTCTTTACAACAGCTTGTTACAAGAGACACACCTGGTTCGTAAGGACTGGCCTAGAATGCACTCACGTGCCTTTCCTCAGCAGTTCTATTAATCACCTTCATACAAATTGGCGGTGGTGGCACCCTTATTTTCCCGCACCTTTCAAGGGAAAGTAGGGACCAAGGTGGCCGAGATCAAGGGACGCCTTTTAGGTTATCGTCTTCACCTGGGTCCCCTCTCTATCGTCATAGGGTCAGTTTACGCACCTAACGAGGCTCAGGAACAATTCTTACGGGGAGCGGTTGCGGACATCATGTCCACTCAAAACCGATGGGGGGTTCTGGGAGGAGATCTCAACCTAGTGTTCCACAAACGAACTAGATCGTTCAACACAGAGACACAGGACAGCGGGAGCACTGGGGCCGGGAGGGGCTCGATGGCTACAGGAGCTGGGTTTAAAGGATTTATGGCTCGCCTCTCATTCCACGTTAAGGGGATATACATTTTACTCTCACACCCATAAGACCTATGCAAGGCTTAATTATTTTATAGGTTCCCGGGAAGTCGAGGCTGCAACCAAGTCCATAGGGATAGACCCCCATTCTCTGTCGGATCATTCGGCGGTCCTGCTGTTCCTCCCCATCCAGCCTTGGGGCCAGGTCCCCCACATGTGGCGGTTCAGAGAGACTTTGCTTCATAGACCAGAAGTCATCTCGCAGATAGATAAGGCGATTAGACATTATCTAGAAGCTAACGATAACGCTGAGACGCCCAATTCTATAATTTGGGATGCCCTGAAGGCAGTGATAAGGGGAGAGTTTCTTGCCTACTCGGCAGCAGACAATAAAGTGAGGAGGGAGAAGTGCACTCATCTCCTGCAACAAGTTCAAGAACTTGAGCAAATACACCAATGTACTGGGCCCCAGAGTCTGGCGCCAATCGGAAACGGTCATGAAAGTGTTAGCCGGGTTGGACTGGGACAATGCGGAGTACTCAATACTCAGACTTAGGCACGCCTTCTATGTCGGTAGCAATAAATGCGGGAGAATGCTCGCTAATAAACTCAAAGGCCAGCACCAAGCTAACGCTGTAGATGATCTCTTATCTGACGAGGGCGCTCTGATTGAGGGAGATGAAGCGATAGCATCGCGCTTAGCAACGTTCTATGGTAAGCTCTACGCCTCACAAGACCTCTCTCCTCAGGGAATTCAGTCATATCTGCAATGGTCGAGGGTCACCCGCCTTACGGATGACCAAGCGACGACCTAAGATGCACCCATTAGTACAGACGAAGTCATCTCCGGGATAGCCAGACTGAAACCCCACAAATCTCCGGGTCCCGACGGATTCATGGCATCTTTCTACAAAACTTTCTGCATCGTACTAGCGCCGTTCCTTACTCGGTTGTTTAATTCCATTTCTAACCCGTCAACACTCCTCCCTTCCATGACAGAAGCATCAATTGTAGTTATACCCAAACCAGGAAAAGACAGTGCGGATCTTATAGACCAATATTGCTTTTAAATATCGATGGCAAGCTTTTTACTGGGATCCCCGTGGCGCGTCTAGCCCCTCATGTGTCTACCTTAGTGGTCCCAGATCAAGCTGGCTTTAGCCCCAATAGACAGTGTCCAGACAACACCAATCGGATATTACATCTCGTCGATAAGGCTGCTCGCTCTCCACGAGAATCCATGCTTTTCTCTATAGACGCAAAGAAAGCATTCAACTGCGTCCACTGGCCCTATTTAACTGCTGTTCTGAAACACTTCGGCTTAGGAGAGTGTTTCTGTTCTTGGGTTCTAAGTAGCTATTGCAAGCCGCATGCTTCGGCTCGGGTCAACAGCAGGACTTCTCCTCGCTTCCCCATTAGACGTGGTCAAAGGCAGGGTTGTCCTTTGTCGCCCCTGTTGTTTGCGCTTTATATGGATCGGTTTGCTCAAAGAATTCAGGACAGCCCCAAGATTACGGGAATCCAATTGAGGGGGGCGAAGAGCACCTAATAACGCTATATGCGGACAATGTTATTGCTTCCCTCGATAACCCCAGAGAGGCTCTCCCCGAGTTCCTAGCGGAAGTAAGATTATTTGGGATGGTGTCGGGTTTCAGATTAATCTTGCCAAATCACAGGCGTTAAGCCTCATGGTCTCCCAGGACATGCAAGATCATCTGACCCACCTTCTTTCTATGTAATGGGCGGGAGACACTGTCCCATATCTGGGTATCCAACTAGCCCCGACTATAGAAGAGATAATCTCTCTTAATTACCGAAGTCTTGTCGCACAAGTGAAATCAGACCTTTCACGATGGCAACAGTATCCACTCTCATGGATGGACCGAATAGCTGCTCTCAGGATGACTGTTTTCCCCGTATACTGTACATCCTTCAGAAACTACCCTTGTGGCACCCAACCGGGACACTTCAGACTCTCCTGTGTTTATTTCAGAGCTTTGTCTGGGCAGGGCCGGCGCTCCCAGATGAAGCGAGATAGAAGCTGGCGATCACCAACGGATGGTGGCTTAGGCGTCCCATGCATTCTCCGCTACTTCCAGGCCGCTCAACTCTGATATATTGTGGAGATGACCCGGCTAGAATCCGAAAAGGGATGGTTGTTCATGGACAGGGCCCTGCCAAAACAGCCCTGTGGAAGATCCCCTTCTTAGATAGGCCTCATCGCCCCGCCAACCTTTAGCTATCGGCAATCACCTCACCTACCCTGAGGGTTTGGGACACAGTGGCGTCCCATAAAGGCTTTTCTACATTCCCTTCCCCACTTACTCCACTTACTCCAGTGGTGGAGAACCGTGATTACACACCGGGTTTGGATATTGCTGCTTTTAAAGAATGGCAAAGAGATGGACAAAGATCTATAGGCCACTTCTTTGACGAGGACGGCCTCATCCCATCTAACACTCTATGGACTGAGAATGAGATCCCAGAGACAGAGCGCTTTAGGTATACGCAAATAAGACATTGGGTGATGCAACCTTCAGTGAGAGAGGCTACGCAGTGACACCTCACTAAGTTCGAGAGATGGCTCCTGGTTAAAGACACTGACAGGCGCCTTGTCTCAGAACTATACACAATGCTCTCCCAACAGCCGCCCGACTTAGACAACCTGTACAAAGGCGATGGGAGAGGGAGATAGGCCGGCATTTCACTACCAAGGAATGTGAATCTATTTACAATCGAGCCAGGCACACAGCATCTAACGTGGCCAGTATGGAAACGGCAACAGCTTTTGCTACATATGGTATCTAACACCTGTACGCCTTAACAGAGAGAACCCTGAGAAAAGAGATAGCTGTTGGAGAGGGTGCAACAACCCTTGGACACTGCTTCACATCCTGTGGGAAGGCCCTAAACTAGCAAAGTTCTGGGCAGATAATTTTTTTTATTTTTTAGAGTTTTATATAGCGCAAACTAGACCCGAAGATATTGGGCATCAGAGCGCTTTACATAGCACCAGTTTCGTTACACGAGAACAGATACCTTGACAGACATTGATACACATTTCGACACCCAACTGCCCAGGTTTCCTGCATATGTTGTGTTGGGACTTCCTAATCCACAAACGTTCCCGCTTAAATCTAGAAGAGGCCGGCACATAGCATTAGCATTGGGGGCAGCACACCAATCCATATTGGCACAATGGGGTACAGACAGGGTTCCTACAAGATTGGACTGGCTACTATGCCGTCTCCTGGGTATGGAAAGGCTATCTCTCACACTTACACAACAAGGTGATACCTTTAGCGAAATCTGGAAGCCATTCATTGCATTTTTGTCACAAGAGTTCACAGCATTAACCTGCCGAAGATATCTCAGACTTTTAAGATTGACTACATTGACGCAGCACAACGCTGCCGCCCAGTCTAAATGAGACACGAATGATTGGACCTTACTGGATAACTTGTTAGCACTGGCACCCCAGGGAAGGGTAAGGGCAGGAAGGGGTGGGGGGTATTTCTATCTCTAGTTCATCTTGTTTGGCCTGCTTTCTCTTATTCCTTTCTTATTACAAAATGTTGAGCTGAACGGGGCCGGATGTTGACGCTCCTACAGCTGCTGTGATGATTGCCCTTAGTTCTGACAGCAACAATAAAACAAATTTAAACATAAAGTAACAAATGATGAGGTGCCTGAATATTTAGATACAGACCACTCAATCATATCACATCACAGGGTGCACATGATTTAGCAGTTTGGATTGAGAACATCCGTCATGTTGAGCAGATATATGTGCAAGTTGTAAAGAGCACCATATAGAAGGCAGAAGCTGCCAGAAACACTGCGTTCCTGGCAGTGGTTAATTTGTAAAAAAAAAATAAGTGCCAGGGCTCTCGTCAGGAGACAGCTTGCGCCCGCCCATTTCTCCTGTTAGCCGCGCCAAAAACAGAACCAACTACTAACCATGAAAGTGGGGAGAGGATGTGGCAAAATGGCCAGAGCTGCCGACTTCGGAGCTGTGGAATGAGGTTCGAGTCTCAGCGTCGGCTCAACATCCTCTGATTCTGGGCAAATTACTTAATCTACCCGGGCCAACCATAAATGAATGTGTCCATAACTGAGGCTCATGAAAAGTCTCAGTGTCGTTAAACAAGTGCCGGTGCTCAGCACCTGTGTACTGGGAGCCACCGCCTCAAATTAAGCACTGCATAACTTGCTGAGGCCAAGTAAAACCTAAGAATTACTATTTTCTGAGAAATGGATGACACTGACCTATTCACCTAGAAGTATCACATCTTCCTGCCTCTGGCTGACTGCAGACGCTGCTTTTAATTATCCCAGATGTTTCCTTAGTTTTAAGCGTAGTTTTCATGGACCTTTAATATTTAATTACGGTGTGCATGGCGCGGGATGGGAAATAGTTCACACACAAACAAAACATTTTAAATAAGCGTCATAACTCCCAACTCTCCCGGCGCAGCCGTCTGTCTGTTGCACAGTGTGCTCTGAGGCAATGGTACCTTGCTTCAGTGGCACACAAGCACACTCGCGGTTTTCACCATACCACTACACCAAGATCATCCTGCCCTCACAGTGAAAGAGGGAAATTATTTCTGTTTTCCCTTTGACAAATAATACACTGACAGATGTTACAAGGTCCATAAATAATAAACGTGTTACAAGTAAGGACTGTGGTGAGCATCCCCAATAGATACCTGTAAAAGTCCAAAAGACCCGTCAAATGTTAGGAAAAAAGTCAGTTAACATGTATGTATGTGGTGGTACTGGGTTGGAACGTGCAAATACCAATAAAATATTAAATACGAAAATTATGCGTAGGTCAGTCATTTCTAGCTGTAGAGACATGAAAGCCCAGCAAAACTGTCGCAGTAGGGCGTTTCTAAACAGCAGGAAACAGCTCGATCACAGCTTCAAAGCGCAATGCAGGCCGGTCACGTGACGCAGCGAAAGCAGTATTGTGGTGTTCCGCTCCACTTACCATGTTCACTGGGGCTGTTTACACTGCCAAACAGAAACAAGCATTGACAAGGCGAATAAAATCTAGCTTTGGTAGCTAACAAATGCGAAGTGCACCTGTGCATGCCTGCATTTCCCTGTAAGCATCTGTAAGCCACACCCAATAACTTTACCAATGCTTGTTTTACTTTAAGCACCTGGATGGTATGCCCTTGTGCATGCATGTATGTGTATAAACACGTGTGTGAGTGAGAAACACACATTTCTCAACTAAAACATTTTAAAACAAGCAACTCTATGCATGCTCGACCTAATAAAAAGGAAGAATGTCATCAAATGAAGCCCTCACTGCTTACTGGAAGCAATATTTTAAAATATACAAAAAAAGGACTAGGGAAGGACGCGCTGGAGCTGGACATCGAAAAAAGACACAAACAAAGGACTTCAGAAGGACGCACGCTGTGCTGCTGAAATAACAGTGAAAAGCACATCTGTGAAGGGATGGGCAACCAGGAGGAACCATGCACACGTTGTGATGGCCGACCCAAAACAACAATAAGTGAAATTGCCTGGCCGTCAGCCAGGCTCTCAAAGGAGGGACAAATAAAAGGAAAGCACCAATAAGAAGTCTGCATTTCTGAATGGCCCAGCAAGGAACAAATGGCAATGATCGGTGTGCCAAAAGCCCACTGAAGAGATTACAACAGGTCTTGCAGACCGTGTCTTAGGCTCAACCTAAAAATGGATGTGCAACCTTAGAACATGACAACCCTGACTCCCCAAGGAAACCATGATAGCAGATCTAGAACCCTTCCGCTTAGTTACTTATGCATACCCAAAGAGATGCACAAGAGATTCACACCCTGCAGTTTTACTATTTGTTGAAGCATTGTGATTCTCAAGTAAAATGCTTGTGGTGCAGTTGTCAATAGAAGGAAACAATTATAATTTGATTAGCTTTATGACAATGGTGAAAAAGTTAAACAGTTCAACCATTTTGCTTATTACAGAGAATATATGCTGGCATACAAGTAATGTAATATATCGCATTCCTACCTAGCGCTTCCTAACCTATTGTGCCTTGGGTGGGTGAATCTGCCCGAACCCCTAGAGGGTGACCTAACTTCTCTGTTACCTGTGGGTGAGTGTCATCAGGGTGCCCACCTTGGTTAAGAGCTGGGCAGCATCCCTCCCAAGAGGTAAACAGGAATCAGCTGAGCTGGAAATGTTCCTCTGTCTAAGTACGGAGTGATGTTGTATTTATAGTAAACACCATCCATGTTGCCATGCCGAAGCCCCCGTCAGGCCGCTATTGTTTATTCTATTGTGATACCTCTTTCGCGAACTGACAAAACAGCAGTATGCATGATGAACTCAGCCCTTGTATGGAATGTTCAGGGTATTTGATAGTGTGCCTATGGAAGAGAAAATGTAAGCAAAGCTCAGTTCAGAGAATATGATCCTGTATTTGCATGCAAATGAATGTGTGTCAAATGTCATTGTGTTTAAGGAGAGAAGGCAACTTAACAACATGAGCACGTAAAATGGCATTTCTATCCGGGCCTCATGTAACCATGGGACAGTCAGCTCTCGACAAGGTCACCGGCTCACTCCCCTCCTCTGCCTGGTGCCTCTTTTGGGTGGGCTTGCCCTGCTCCATGGCTGCAATCTCCCTCAGGAAGTAGAACTGCCATCACTGTTGAACTTCAATCAACTAATGGGGTAACAAGGGGGCTTTTTTACAATCAGAAAATCTCATCCACCAAGATTTTGTCCCTTTAAAAACATGTCCCTTGCTGTGCTTTGCCTATTCAAGCTTCGTCGCTCTCAGGTGAGGGAATAAACATAAGAACAGCCCCCCCGAGCAGCAGGGCTTAGGGAGCCCCACACCCCAGCCCAGCACATGGGCAAGCAGCATCTTTGGAATTATTTACATTTCAGAATTGTAGATGAATGTCCTGCAGTGGTGTTCCAAGCTACCTGTCCTGAGGCTGTTTCTTTATTTAGCAGCAGAGCAGCCTTTCATCACCCATGCCAGAGGCAACAAAAACTCACCAGCCGGCGCCTCTTCACTAAGATAACATCGGCTCAGGTAAAATAAACACTTCAATGATTCCACTTACATTGTAGCGGACGCCAAAGACACGAAATAAAGAAGCCTTAGGGAAGTGGCAGGGGTGTGAGCTCTACAAGGTGTAGAGACACTTGTAGCGGGCGGTGGAGTAAGGCAGGGAGTCTCCTGCGTTGTGATACTGAGGGAGGGGCAGACAGCTAAACAAGCCTTCCTGCCAGGGTGCTGCTGCCTGATAAAAATGAAAATGTACTCAACAGGCCAATCTGCAAATGTAAAGGGTGACTGGAAGATGGTATTGGCTTTAATTGATGGAACCACTTGAAGCTTCCTGTATACACCTATTTATTGATTTTGGGTGGCAGTGCAAGAGAGATACCAGCTGTGCTTTTAAAAGACAGTTATAAAAAAATGCACTACTCACAATTTGAAAATGACTAAAATCTATATTCTGGAAGCACTTTTTTTTATCTAAAAATCTTTTTGTGCATTTTGTAGCAGCCTATCTTATACTGTGTGTAATGCACGTTTCAAAAAATGACTTACATATGCACAGTGCTTTATATCACAGACTGGGACCTCGTAGCACTAGACATACACAAGTCACTATTCTCCACTGCATCAACCTAGGTTAATTTCCCACTGATTAACTTAACTTGCATTTTTTTTTCATTTAAGCTGTGTGTCATTTTATTTGTATTTAAAACTGTGATGGGTTTGTGCCTTAGACATATATACAGGTTCCTGGGAAAAACGAAATCCCAAAGTCTGATGTTGCGTTTCAATATATCAGGTTTTTTGTATTTATTCATTATCATAAATGCACAAGAGCAAAAGAACAGTCGGACGCTGACACGTGTTTCGGCCATATGGCCGGCAGGCCAAGGGCTTTCTCAAGTAAAATAGTCTTTAAGAATAAAGATTGAGGGGCCGATTCCGATCTCGGCCGGTAGGGCTCCGAATCGGATTCGGCTTTACCGGATCCGATTCGGAGCCCTGTTTCCCGACCAAATCGTACGCGGGTCCGGCCGAGCGAGTATGATGCGACTCGCCGACCGACTCGTCCGGGCGTCCCGACCGCTCCGACCGACTCGTTCCCGGCTCGAACCGCACCGACCGACTCGCTCGGACTCGACTCGCACCGCGCAATGGAGACGTTCCCCGGCCGGGTAAGTACGATGCGCGCCGCGAGCAGTCCGACCGAGCCGCGCACTCCGGCTCGAAAGAGCTGTCGGAGCCGTACTTTGGGGGTCCGTGTCGGACCCCCTGTACGCGTAGCCGCGCGAGTCGCACACAGGGGGACCCATGGGTCCCCCTACCTGTGCGTGTACGGCGTGAATCGCTTCGCCGCGTACCCGCTGTAGGGGCGCACTTGTCCGACTCGCACCCATTGAGTCAATGGGAGCCCGCGTACGCGTTGTACGACCGGCTCCCATTGACTTCAATGGGAGTCCGACCGACTCGGGTCCGATGGCATACGTGCGCATCGTACTCGTTCGGTCGGACTGCACGGGTCCGATTCGGTCGGAAATCTCTCCGGGTCCGGCTCGGTCGGAGAGATTTCCGGCCCGAATCGGAATCGACCCCTGAGTCTTGAAATGGGGGTTGAGATTAGAGAAGGCTGTATCCGTGATGAGGTGAAACATCGAAGTACGAATGAGGAAATCAAGGTCTAGCAATCAGAAATTGAATGGAAAAAAAGAACCTTTCTTTGCGTCTGCTGCTGGCCAAGACTGTGTCATTTTACTAATTTTACTAAAAAAGATATGTATAATATACTTAAAGAGGCCTTCAGCCTCCTCTCTTCATCCATTGGTCTGTTGTTCTGTCTTTGACAGTTTGCACCCGCCCACTACAGCATGCAGCGTGGGGCCTACTTCAGCCACTTGTTCCCGTTACTTTGAGTGACTGCATTTTGCTCTTGCGCAAGGAGCACATCCGCACACAAGATCATTCACTTCAGTGTCAGTATTTTTGTTTTTACTTTATCATTTTTACTGTAGTGATGGCTTATGTTTTTAGACCCTGCTATGATAGCAGGGTGCTTTTCATGTGAGCACAGCTTGTTCAGTGCCTGTCTCCTCCCAATTCTGCTCTAAATTCCATTTGGAGTGGTCATTGTTTATCTGACTGCTGCTATTTCACAGCATATTAGATAGTGTCCACTGGAAACAAGTTCTGTATTAAGTTATCCTCTTTCTACTATGAATAAATGAAGTGTAATTATATATATCTGTTGGAAAATGACCCTTTCTGAAGGGTCACCCCAAACATTTTGCCTTCCTCCTCCTCTTTTCCTGACCTCAGTTTTGTTGGCTTTAGGACTCTGAACACTTTATCAATGCTAAAGTGCATGTGCTCCTTTCTCTAAACATGGTTTAATTGGTTTGCTCCCGATTCGCATATTTTATTTACTTGTATGTCCCTTGTAAAGTGGTATTCCATATACCCAGACCCTGTAATCTAAATGCTACTAGTGGGTCTGTAGCACTGGTTGTGCCACCCACACAAGTAGCCTTTGAAACCTGTCTCAGTCCTGCCACTTTGATTTGTCATTTAAAAACACTTGCCAAGCCTTAAACTCCCCTTTTATTACACATAGGTCACACCTAAGGTAGGCCCTAGGTAGCCCTATGGGCAGGGTACTGTGTAACTAAAAGATAGGGCATGTACTTTCAAGTTTTATATGTACAGATAGTGACAAACAGCTACATTTATTTCTCACTACTTTGAGGCCTACTCCTCTCATAGGCTAGCATTTGGAATTCCTTAAAACACTTTTAAGCTGTAATTCCTGATTAGAAAGGAGTAGCTGCTTCACGTTTCATATCTGTTGAATGGTAATGATAAATCCCTCTTAGTGGTAAATTTGGATTTGACATTACCATTTTAGAAATACCCCTTTTAGAAATTGGACATTTCTCTGCTCTTAACTTAGCTCTGTGTGCCTGCAGCCTGTCTCCAATACACATCTGGGCTGGGCGACAGCTACACTTTGTGCATTCCCTCCAGACAGTCACAAACTCAGGAAGGGTTGGTGTGACAGAGGACGCATCTGCTTTCATTTGCATTGTGATAGCTCTTCCTGGGCAGGAAGGAGGAGTGGGAGATGATGCTTAAACCTGAATAGGCAGTATCCTGTGTCCCGCACAATGGGCTGATTACCCCCCACAGATAGCCTGGCAGACAGGAGTGGGATGAAAGGGGACCTGTGCATTTCATGCAGCTGCTTTGAAGTCACCCCCACTTCAAAGGCACATTTGGGTACAAGTACTGGGGCTCTTACCCTACCAAGACAGTAGACTACTGGACCTGCGAAGAGCTCTGCCAGGAGTAAGGACTGCTGGGCTACAAGGATTGCCACTCCTCTTGACTGACTGTTCTAAGGAACTGCTTCACTGCTGTGCTGAGCTGCCCCTGCTGCCTGCTGATCTCTGTCCTACTGAGGACAAGGACTGGGCCCATCTCACTTGAGCCCTGAGTGACCCCAAAGGCTTGCTGACTTGCCTCCAGTTTCTGAGGTCTCAGGGTCATAAAAGACTTATTGCCATTCTCCTATTGCTGCTGGACTCTTCCATCTGTGAGTCCTACCCTTGCCTGAAGGATCGACGATGACTCAGCGCCTCCTCAACCACTCACCTCAAGTCTTCGACGTCATCACTTTGCTCCATCCAAGGTACTCTGTTAGTGGGACCTGTCTGAGTCCTGTAGCCAATTTGCACTCCAAACGCGGTCGTCCTGAATTTTGGATTTACCCCATGTAGCACAACTTCTAGTAACCTTTTAGCTCTACTAAGCACTATTTTTTAATTTATTCTTTAAAAATTCATAACTTTGGTTCTACTTATTTGAATGTTGTCATTCTGGTCTGGTCTTGTTTTACTTAGATAAATATTCTCTATTTTTCTAAATCTGTGTGGAGACTTTTCGTGGTGTTTTCATTGTGTTACTGTGTGTTTGTGTTGCACTAATATTTTACACATTGCCTCTTAAGTTAAACCTGCCTACTCTGCGCAAAGCTACAAAAGGGTGAGCACAGGTTAATTTAAAGTGTATAACTAGCTTATCCTGACTAGGATTGTGGTCTCTACTTAGACAGGGTGCAAACCTCTGCCAAATAGAGAGCCAGTTTCTAACAATATCTATTCCAATATGATACATTAACCAAAAGATTCAATATTATAGGAAGTGAATAAGTGGACAATTCTGTAGAACACATTTATCCAGGACTCAGTTTCACCAATGGCTCTTTATTAAGCTTTGCCCAGAAAGAAAAAGGGTTTTATTGTGTTTAGCTTGCACCACAGTTGTAGCACTTTTATTTAAACACAGATGGGGTGTAATACATAATTACAGGTGTCCAGGCACGACCTTGACCTCGCCTTGCCCTTCTGAGTTGTGTTGGAGTCTGTCTCCTGCCATTTTTCTTGTTATCTGCTTGTTCTTCCCCCCACTTGGTAACTGCTCTTTCTTGTTTGTGCTCTATGTTCTATCTGCTCCCTGTCTCTGTTTAACTGCTCTTTTTGCATCCTTTTTTCCTTTTAACTTCCCCTTTTGTATGTTTTTCTCCTCACACTCCTTCGTTTTGCATCTTTGTCTCTTCTGCCTTCCATCATGTTCCCCCAAATGCATTTTTCCACCTTGCCTCTCCTGCTAGCCTTTTGCGTTCTCCCCACCGGACTTCCCCCCCTCCTCTTTTGCTGCGTCCTCTCCTGCACCCATCCCACTTCCCAAGGCCCTACTTACTGCAGACTGCAGCCCACCGCCAGAAACCTTAGTCCAAACGCCTCTTGCATATATACCGCCAATGAACTCCACCTGCTCAACTCATGATGGACATGGACCTCAGTCCACGGTGGGCTCCTTTGCCAGCTCACATTGCCTCTTCACCTACCATTACACACCCGCTTGATTTTCGGGACAGAATATAAAAAAGAAATAACATCAGGTATGTAAATCTAGATTTTCTATGCCTTACTCCATGTATATGTGTCTACGAGGTACATATATCTTCAGGGTACGTAGTTGTGGAGTTAGGAATAGTAAATCTATACTTCCCTATATGCACTTACCCTTCAATATTTGGTCCCTTGATATCCCTTCCTAGATGTTCTTGTCCCACAATACTCTGCAAGTCGATATTGAGCAGTAGAACCGCTCTGTGTGATTTGAACGCTGATTTAAAGTGTTCACAGTAACCCACAAAAAGCTTGTCAGTCATCGCCCAAGTTCCTTGTAGACAAATTATGTCATAAAAGGATAAATGGTTCTTAGCTTCTGTGGTTGAAGCAATTATCTTAATGCCTCTAATTTTGCATCAGCAGATTGCTATCACCATTGGGCTTGATGTATTCGCTTTTTAGGTGTGAGGCGGGAAGACAGCTCCAGTCATCACCTGGGGCGATCGCTTTCCTAACTTTTTTAGCCATATCGCATCTTGACATCAATTTCTAATCCCTACCAGCAGGAACATCTCCTGGGCCTACTGCACCCTTGAGCAGCATCCACTGTCATCAGAGTGTGTTCGCTTCTGCAGGGAATGAGATGCAGGCTTGGGTTCGAAAATGTCATTACAAGAACAGACACAACTGTTGATATGGAACTTATTTCAAAGAATCATTGAACAAGACAGCAATATACTGTAGTCTGATCACATAACAATCCTGATCATAGGTTTCCAGTAAATAAATGTGGATTTATTCACCTTATAAATCACATCTTATAATGAATATTAAAATACTACAAGTCAGTAGCGGCTCGTGGAGGGAGTGCCGCCTGGCGGTGAGGCGGGGCGGGGGAGGAGCAGGGTGGGGGGTAGTAAACTACGGCATACGGCCGAACAGAGGTAAGTAAACAAATAAATAAATAAAACAAATTTCATTGCGCGCGCTGCATTGCCAAATGCGATGCAGCGCGCGCAATGAAAATCGTTTTATTTATTTATTTGTTTACTTACCTCTGTTCGGCCGTATGCTGTAGTTTACTACCCCCCACCCTGCTCCTCCCCCGCCCCACCGCCCCGCGGCACTCCCTCCATGAGCCGCTACTGCTACAAGTGCAAAGTGACCCCCCTGTGAGCAACAGCCATAATCCATTATAAGAGTGAAAAAATGAGTGGTCTCTCAGCAAGGCCCTGCTCCAAATGGGGCAGGGTAAATAGGCCCTGCTCCAAACAGGGCAGGATAACTTGACCATGCTTTAAATGGGTCAGGGTAACTGGGCCCTGCTCTAAATGGGCCAGGGTAACTGGGCCCTGCTCTAAATGGGGCAGGATAACTGGGCCCTGCTCTACATGGGTCAGGTTAGCTGGGCCCTGCTTTACATGTGGCAGGGTAACTAGGCCCTGCTCCAAATGGGGCAGGGTAGCTGGGCACTGCTCCAAATGGGGCAGGGTAACTGGGCCCTGCACCAAATGGGGCAAGTAACTGGGCCCTGCTTTAAATTGGGCAGGGCAATTGGGCCCTGCTCTAAATGGGGCTGGGTGACTGGGCCCTGCTTTAAATGGGGCAGGTTAATTGGGCCCTGCTCCAAATGGGGCAGGGTAACTGGGCCCTGCTTTAAATTGGGCAGGGTAACTGGGCCCTGCTTTAATTGGGGCAAGGTAACTGGGTCCTACTTTAAATGGGGCAGGGTAACTGGGCATTTCTCCAAATGGGGCAGGGTAACTTGGCCCTGCTTTAATTGGGCCAGGGTAATTGGGTCCTGCTTTAAAAGGGGCAGGGAAACTGGGTGGCCCTGACACAAAAGGGACCGGGTAACTGGGGTGCCCTGCTTTAAATGTGGCAGAGTAACTGCATGTTGGTGGAGCTCTGGTTCCACCACATTGTAAATTAAGCACTCTTTCTATGCCCTGTCATGAGAGAATCTGTGAGCACCGCCCAAGCCTTGCAATGGAAGCACACATTAAGGTCTCATTGATGAGCTCATTAAGAGAACATGCAGAGATTCATCTATTCACTGTGTCTGCTGTATGTGTGAGCGAAGCTTGCACTGTGAGTGCTTGACTGTCCTAGTTGTGTGTGTATGTGTGTCTTGTTACTAAGCCTGATGCAGTGATTCTGTGTATGCAAAGCTACCTACTCTATCAGCAGATGTGAGAGAAGCTTGTACTGTGAGTGCTTGCACTATCCTAGTAATGTACTCTACTGTATTCTTTATTGCTTGATTAACACAAATCTTTGCAATTAAAACTTTTAAAACAAAACAAAGTGAGAAGACACTATTCCCAGTATCTTTAGACAATATCAGCCTGAAGAAGAATGCATCTATGGTTACAAGCCTGACCATAACATTGGGACCATTTCTTAACATCTTTTAAAAATAACGCCATGAAATCATAGAACAAATAACATATTAAAATTTCATTCCAGAGAATACACAATAAAACCAGTAACATTATAATACATTGTGCGAATATGCTAAAAAAATACCCATCTATATAAACTGTAGCATTACGTTTCAAAGTGCAAATGAACAATAAAGTGGCTCTATATATTTTAAGGCCTGTAATCCAAGATTGCCTTAGATACCTAGAATTGTAACCATTAAGTTCCATTGTGCAAACAGGCAATAAAAGTGCATCAGTGGTTTCATATTTTCTCTGAGGTCTAATAACCATAATAACGTAGACACTAAGGGGCATATTCACAAGGACTTATCGCCGAGTTATCGCCACCTTAACACATCAAAAGTGGAGATAGATTTAACGCCCCATTTACAAGCGGGTGCAAACTGCAGACATTGCCAGTATTCCCCCGATAACTGCCGCAAATTTTACCCCCACGGGTGACACCACCAACTAACCCTAATGAGATGCAGAGTAGGCGTTCCCGTGCAAAAACACACGAAAACACCACTACACCACTTTCACAACGAACTGCCAGATCTGCGATGCGAACCAAAAACAGGCGATAAGCCGCGGTAGCAGCAGGGAATTAACACCTGCCTTTTGCAGGTGTTAAGCAGGACGACTACCTGCAGCATGAAAGGGAGCCCAGCCAAGAGCCACATCTGAAGACCCACAGATGCCATGGAGACAATGATCATGCAGCTCGGAGACCCATGAGGGCCACAACACCCATCGCCACCACTCCCAGGCCCCCCCCGGATCACCCCCCCTGGACAAACACATACCGTGCACGACACAAGAGCCACAAAAAGCACATGATGTCGCACAATCTCAAAAAGAAACACACGTGTGGTCAGAAGAACGAGAAACAGTCACTCATCATTGAAGTAACAACCAAAAACTTCATTGAAATACAACACAAAACATCAATGCGGAAGACTCCTGTCGGCTCCGTCCGGGACAACCTTGATGTCACAGCCTGGAAAAAAAGCACCAAATCAAAACGTGTGTCATGCGCACATCAAAGGAGCGAGACACAGAGAAACAGAGAAGGAAAGAAAGGCAGAGAGAGAAAGAGAGAGAAGGAAAGGAAGGAAGAGAGAGAGAGAAGGAAAGGAAGGGAGAGAGAGAGAGAGAGAAGGAAGGGAGAGAGAGAGAGAAGGAAAGGAAGGGAGAGAGAGAGAGAGGGAGGGACACTGCCGCCCCCGCGCACCCAGGCACCACTGCTCACCTGCTGCCACCGGTGTGTCTCCAACCACGTGCCGGGATACACTGCAAGCCACCAGGTCTGCAATCTGTAATCGAGGCCAGAGTCAATCATGGCAGAGTCCATCTCACTGCACACGGCAACAACGCCTGTCCGTCCTGCGCACACATGCAGCCGCACCCTACCCCCTCCTGCCGGCCAGCGCTGGCTGTCCCCACTTGCGCACCCAGGCCCCACTGCTCACCTGCCGCCAACGGTGTGTCCACCAGTGGGCACACCACGTGCCCGTGCAAGCTCCAGGCCCCGGTCCTGCCACCATGGCATGCTCCACATCATGCGGACCCGCACCGCGGACCAGCAGGTCCCACACATGACGCTGAGTCCTGAGGCATCAATGGCAGAGACCACATCAGTGCACACGTCATCATCGCAGGCTGCACACCCGGTCAGCAATTTCGGTGCCACTAACCCTGTGCAACCCCAGTCAGCGCCACGTGGTGGTAGGCCCGTGACGGCCGCATGGCTTCGGGTGCCACTAACCCTATGCAACACCAGGCAGCGCCACGTGGTGGTAGGCCCGTGACGGCCGCATGGCTTCAGGTGCCACTAACCCTGTGCGCAACAACTCATGGGCCCTTTATGATTGAGAATCGTGGAACGTCCGTCATCCAGTCACCACCGGCAGTGGGGAATGTGACGTTGTCAGCCCCTTATATTGGCGGGGTCACATGGCCTGTGACGCCTGTGCCGGATGGGTGTGGTGTGTGTGCAAACCTGCCCTCAGGGAGTGGCTGTGACATGCTAACAACTAGACCAGTGACCTGCAGACCACTAGCGTGTAAACCTGCGACATGTAGCTATGTGGCCCCCCCCCTCGGAGCGTAAGCGGAGTGGTCTGGCCTGGCGTACGCCAGACCAGCGCAGGGCTTGCATCAATGACTCTGGGGCTCTGGGCGTGGTTCAGTCCATGTCCGGACAAGGAAGTGACTAATGCGTGTGTCCCTGTTGTAGTGTCTACGGCACCCGGAACGCAATCGGCAATGTAGCACACTGTGACTGGAATCCCACTAGATAAGCATCATTGGCGTTAGGGGGAATCACTGACCCTACATTCATCCACACATTCATACTTGAATGATGAAAGACATGACACAGCAGTGCGCTTCTGAATGTTTAATGCACATCCAGTGGAGTTTTGCAGCTGGAGCGGTACAGGGCCATGCCAACCCCACTTCACAATATGGGCACGTGGAGGGCCAGCCAGAGTCCATCGGGGAATGACAAGTACAGCGGAAGAGGAAGGTACAGTCCGCAGTCTGGTCGCCGTGTCATTGGTCACCAAACAGGATATGGCAGTCCATGTCGCGGTCCAAGGTGAGTGCAGCAGAGTGTATCGGGGGTCAGTGGAAGGTCATGGGGCCATGTGCGGCACTAAGCAGCAACAGGCCAGGTGGCGGACATGAATGCTAGTGCCTCCTTCTGATCTCAATCCCATCCACGTCCTCATCCTCGGATGTGTGCTCTGCCCCACCTGTGGGTGGTGCAGTTCCGGCTGCGGCACTGTGTGCCACTGACACATCAGGGGCCAGAGGTGGATTGTCGGCCGCACTGTGTGGCAGTGACACATCAGGTGCCGGAGTGGAAATGCCTGCCGCACTGTGAGGCACTGACACACCAGGGGGCGGAGATGTGGATGGTGTAGGAGCAGCAGCATTCATCTGCGCCATGCCTTGTGGCAGCAATGCCATGATGAGGATCTGCAGGGCATGGTAGATCCCAGCTACATTTTGCTGATGTGCACCAGTGGCTGCCATCCTTTCCGCCTCCATCCGCACCATGTCCTCCATGAGCCTCCGCATGTGTGCCAGCTCACGGCTGAGATCGCTGGAGCCACTCTGAGCGGACAGGTGTTCTTGTCTCCGAGTCATGACTCCAGCGATGTCAGCCAGGGCTCATTGGAGACCATGGAGCGGCCTGTGGGTGTCCGTTAGGGACTGGAGGTGGTCCCTGATGGGACTTAGACACCCATGGATGGCGTCAAGTTTGGTAGCCATGAGGTCGAACCCCACCCGTACCTGCTCAGACATCTCCCTCTGGCCCTCCAACACACGGCGTTGGAAGGCCATGTGTTGTTCGGGGGGGTCTTGGGAGACAGCCGGGGTTGTGGGTGCCTCCTGCTGGGTGGTTTGTGGAGTGGGTGGGGTCTCCTCGATGCAGCTGGGCTGGAGGTGAGTTGCGGATGATGTAAATGATGTCTTAGAGGGCTTGGGTGTCGATGCTGGGGGTGTCCTCCTCGTCATCAGTGAAGAGGGGCTGGGACTGCTCTGCAGGAGGTGTTGACGGTGCCCCTGCAATGTGAAGGGGAGATGCTGTATTACAATGTGTCCACATGTATGTAGCCGCATGGTACATGTTCACATTCAGACAGCATGGCAATGTACATTGTGTCAGTCTGTAGATCAGGGCCATGATCCAGGGTCATTGTGGGTGTGCACTGTGCTCTGCTTGATTGTGCATGTGTGCCATTGTGGCCATCTCCCCCTGTCCCCCCAGTACCTGGTGGTTACTCACCCTGTTGCTGTTGTGTTGTGTCGTGTCGAGCAGTGTCCGCTCCCCCAACTCCTGCCACAGTCTCCACACTGATGACTGTCAACACCAGCTCCTCCGTGTCATCCAGCTCCAGCTGTGGGGCTGGGCTCCCACCTCCAGTCTGCATTGCTGCCTTCTGGTTGCCTGCGAGTTTCTCCTTGGTTTTGCGCTTGATGTCAATCCATCGCCTCTTGACCTCGTCCATTGACCTCTTGTGCTCTCCGACGGCATTCACCTTGTCCACGATGGACCGCCATATTCCATTTTTGGTGCCCAATGACACGTTGGAGGTGACAAACAGTTCTTGATGGTGTTCCATCACCTCCGTGACCAGGATCCTATTCTCCTGCGGACCGAACCGCCTCTTCCTCTTCTTCTTGTCCTTGCCCTTCCCTGTCCCCGAGGTCCCAGGCTGGTCGTCCGGGGTGCTTGTGGGGTTCCGCTCGTCCTCTGCGCCTGCTCCGGCTGCCTCCATGGTGCTTCGGTGTTGGTTATTTTGTGTTTGTGTGTTTTTTCTACTTTTGTAGTGATTTTCCCGCCTGCCGTGTGTGTATTGCAGGCCTGGCGCTGCTTATCGCTGATTTCCTCATCGCGGTTTGGCCCATCGCATGTTTTTTTGCTTTGGGGTTTGGGTTTTTATCACCATCGCGGTTGTTGTATCGCGGACATTGTCCGCGTTTTCGGGAGACTATCGCATGGTACCGCCGTGTTGTGAATTCCACGTTGACACAGGGTTATTTTCCCGCGATAGACTGCGATGTGTAAAGTTGCGTTAACATTTTTTTGAGATGTTTAGCGCACGTTCTTGTGAATATCCCCCTAAATCATTCAAGATATCAACAACCTTAAAACAAACACCATGGTCCAGAATTCATTAAGATACCAATAATTTATCAGCAATAGCTAAGAACTCTATCAAACAACTTAACAATGGGATCGACTCTCCCGAAAGACATAAAATAAGGGTCTGACAATCCCGATCTAACTCCAGCCTTAAGAAGTAAAGGTTTTAAAAATATACAGCGTATTTTAAGCAGTTTTAGGGCACGCACATACTATATGCAATAAGGTTTCACGTGGACACCCACAAAGTTTACAATTAGTACTAGACCATTCATGAATCCAGGTCGGTGTACCGTCCTTGGTTGAATTTATGCCCAGTCTTATTTTTAAAAATGTTTTTTTTCATTTGGGTCGAAAAATGAGCATTCAAATAAGGCTAGATTTGCAAAGACTGATGTAAATTAATCACAAACCATGCGTGAGTTTTGGATGCTAGGGCTAACTTAGCCGCATTAAATGAGTTAATTTTGATTTGTTTTTTAAAAATTTGTTTAAAACTGGGCATTGTCAGTTCAGTAAGCCCTATCTGCAGATCAAAACCCTGAAGGCAAATTAAGATATAAGATCGCCAGGAAGCTGTATATGCAGAAATATTTATTTCATGCCAACAAATGTTTGCTACTGAAGCTGGGTCAGATAAAAATATAGGGGCAGATTTACAAGAACTGGCGCATTTCTACATATTTGCAGAGATGCACCAGTTAATTTGCGAGATGGAAAAATAGCCTTGTGCCACCATGGATGTGCCGCATTTACAATGCGGCGCACCGTGGCGCAAGGAGAGACAGATGCGTGACGCATCTTCTGTCGGAAAGGCAACGCATTGCTGGAGTCGTGTCGTAAGCACGACGCAACTCCAGCAATGGTCAGGAATGCCTATTCTGACCATGCTGCGTCACTCCTTACGCCTGCTTCAAGCAGGCGCAATGTTTTGACGCAGTGGCGTCGTAAAAGTCACTCAGTGAAATCTTGTAGATTTCACTGAGTCACTTTTACGAGGCTTCCTTGCGATGGAACGCCCACCCTGCATACATTATACCTGACGCAGGTATAATGTAGCGCAGGGCTTTACAACGTGACACATCTCCCTAGATGCATCACGTTGTAAATATGTCGCATCATGGCGCATTGTTTACGACGCCGCTGCGTCACAGAAGTGACGCAACAGCGGCGTAAAGTTGGCGCATGGGGCTTGTAAAGCCCCATAGAGTACATGCATTTCAAAAACGACCTTTGCAACACCATAGACTGTCTTTGAAGGCTGAACACCAGTCTGATTTCGGCTTGGCCGATCGACTTAGGGATACCAAAGATTAATTTATAGGCCTTAATTACTAATAGATCTAGTAATTTCACATCTTTCCCCCTAATAATAGGTGAGCCATATGTTATGGTTGGCTGTAGCTTTGCTCTCATAACTTTAAGAAGATGATCATATGATTGACATCTCAGTGATTTGTGTAGACATTTGAAGGCATAAATTAAGGTTGCAAATTTTGCCCTCAGGACTTTAAAATGACTTTTAAACGAGACTCTGTTGTCAAATAAAATACCTAGGTATGCATATGGTTTTACCATTTCAATTGACCCTTCTATGGCCCACCATGAATTGGTCTTTAATTTTGCCAGACAAATTTTCATAATTTTAGTTTTTTTAACATTCAATTCTAGGCCATTCAATAAGAAGTAATCGTTAAATGCATTATTTAATCTTTGTAGGCCTATCGGGGTTTGGCTCAGCAAAATAGTATCATCAGCGTATTGTAAATAACTAAGTTGCACCTCACCTATTTTTGGCGGATGGGCATTAACGGACACTAGGTGCTGGAGTAGATCTGACAGAAATAAATTAAAAAGGCGAGGAGCAAAGACACAGCCTTGCTTTAAACCATTATAGGTTTTAATTTTGATTTTTTGGGATAAAGTACCACCGTTGCCTAGCTTGACCTGAACACAAGTATTAGTATACAGAAGTATAATACCATCTAGTACTTTTTGAGGAATGGCCTAGCCTACTAGTTTTTTCCATAATAAAGCTCGGGGAACTGAATCAAAAGCTGCCTTTAAATCTATAAAAGAAATATATAAATTCTGTTTTTTTAAAACAGCCCATTCTGCCAGTAAAATAAGGGCCAGCATATTGGTGATGGTAGATTGTCCCTTACGAAAACCTGTTTGGTTAAGTGGAATTTTACCTTGCAGTGCTGCACACTTTTCTAAATCAATCAATAAACGAGAGGCAAAAACCTTAGCTTCTACAACAGTTAGGGCGATTAACCGTTAATTTGCTGGGCTATCAACTGGGCCACTTTTATAGATAGGCTGCAAGATGCTACCTTGCCAAGATGCTGGAACACATTTCAATGCCAATACCTGGTTGAACACTGGAGTCAACACTTCGGCCCACAAATCAATTTTGGCACGGAATAAGGCATTGGGTAGCCCAATTGGGCCAGGAGCCACATTTGATCGCAGACGACATAGGAGAATGACAATTTCATTAGTACTTATAAGATCCAAGTCATTTTTCAAATCAGGGGTACTCACTTGCTCTATATGTGACTCACTAGATTTCACAATGTTATTTGAATGGGCCAAGTCGTTGCCCAGGCTCATACCACTCACTATCTCTATGTTTGGCTTACTAATTTTATCACAATTATAACACGTCTTGCTTATTCACATCTAGATCGCACATGCCATACAAGTTGGTAATAACATTTACCCATTCGTCCTCCATAATATTTGTACTACCAGCTCTGTTGCCTCCCTTTCGAGTTCATTAATTATTTCCCAAAACATTTTTACATTTTTTTGTCTGGTGGGATGTAATAATCTGTGCCATAGACCTGAGTGATAGCAAGATTTAGCCAACCAAATTTCTTGTTTATATGATCTTCTTAAAACCATCATTTTATCCTTAAAAAAATAGTGAGATTGACGGTACCTATTAGAAGAAACTTCCTGTACAGCTTTTTTTGAGTGATCGTTTTGATTTAAACTATTGAAATGTATACCATTTATTGAAGGAGCGTAAAAATGAGTTTGTTTTCTTTTGATTTCGTGCTGAACATTTTACCAACAGGGATGAGATAATATAATTCCATTTATCTAACATTAAGACCTACCCCCACCTGGCACTGATCACTATCTTTTATTAGTGCTTCCGCAGCCTGTATTATTTTATCTTGTTTTTCCGAATGCCAAACCAGTCTCTTCAAGTTGTATGAAGATTGGACCATGTTAAGAAGGTCATTAGATCTAGGGTTACAACTTATTGGCAGTTGTAATATAATTATCTGAGGGTTGTGATCACTTTCTAGTCGAGGCATCACCTTATATTCGATAATTTTAGGGCCCAGATTTTCTGAAATAAAATTGTGATATAAATAATTGAGCCTTGCTTAGACTGTTTAAATGATGGGACTGGCCAAAATTTGGTCAAGGATTTGTCTTTTAACCCAAGCTGGAACATATTGTCACAGAAATCACCTGCAATACCATTGCTCTTTCCATTAAAGAAGTGAAAGGCGACCAGGTGTAAATTAAAGCCGCCAGAAATGAATAGACCCGCATCTGGGTGCCGAATTACTAGTGAACTTATGATGTCCCATAAGATATACAGCTGGGTCGCCGTATTTTTCCTAGCACTTAAATAGATATTAAGTATTACCATCTTGTGTCGATTATACTCTAGTACAATGCATTGCAACCAGTCCAAGTGCAGATCTACTACTTCTACTGTTGGTTTTAGTTCAATCGCAATGTAGCATGAGAGACCGCACTTTGCGCGGCCTGATTTGTTTGTTGCGTACCGGAGTTGCTTGTATTCTCCATGTTTCTTGGAACATTAAAATTTCAAAAGTATTTAAAAATGAGATAGAATCTGAATCGGCCAATAAGTTGGCCAGCCCATGCACATTCCAAGAGCACATTCTCAGTTCTAAATCTTTACCATTTGCAACAGGCAAGGTTCACTTCTCATCTTCTAGATGCACATTTGCAAGGGTTGCTGGAAGCCATGTTCAATCCTCAAGTTGCATTTTGTTTTTAGGTAGCAATTCACAGGTACGCACTCCTTTGAGTGAGTTAGTAATTAGCAAACCTGTATTACAAGATGATTTATTCGATGGGCCAGTCGCAACTCTGAGTAGCGGAATTTACTTTTTACGTTCAACCTTATATCTTTCTTGTTCCACCTATGGTGCTGGTGCCTCTAAAATAGAGGGATATTTTAATGGGGTACAGTTCTTAACTTCAAAGCCCCCTTCCATAAAATAAGAACTTGAATCTAAGATTTTATTTACTATTGCATTAGTGGTCCAAGTTGTTATGGTGGACTCAAGGAATTAATTAGGGTGTATTTATTTAAACTGAACAGTAAGAAGATCAGTAGTTTTAATGAATGATAGATCAGAGATTTTTGAAATAAGTTTTAGGATTAAACTCCGTTTAAGACTATCATGAATCCCCCTTGATTTATATAGAGGGTGAACAACTAATTTCACATTATTTTGTTTTCCGGCACATCCCTTAGGGATATTGTTGGACTTAGTTTGCTATCATTGAGTAAATAGTTGATTTGATGACCTCGCAAAAATTATGAACTTAGAATAACATTGGGCCTTATACCGTCTGCTCGACAGGCCCCATGCATGATCTGAATTGCATGATTTTGAGGCAAAGGCAAACCTATCCAGCACAGCCCGGTGACATCGCAGCCCACAGGCACCATCAACCCGGGTCACTGGGGGCTCGCGCACGGTACTCCAGCAGCAGGCGTCGGGGCAGCTCGCGCTCACTACGTCAGGGCGGCAGCTTGCAGACAGCATCCCTCCCAAGCAGCCGCAGTGAAGGACTCTGGTACTTTTGTGGAAAACGCCCTTCTCCTCTCTGCAGCTCGTCTCTTTCAGCGCTCTGAGGTAGCTTTACTTCCTAGTTATGTGTTTATATCTTGTTACTAAGCCTTATGCTGTGATTGTGTGTATGAGAAGCTACCTACTATACCAGCGGGCCTGAGTAATGCTTGCAGTGTATGAGTTGTGTTTGTATAGCTATACCAGCTGGGTGTGAGTGAAGCTTGCACTGTGAGTGCCTGCACTTTATTAGTTGTTTGTGTGTATATCTATACCAGCTGGGTGTGAGTGAAGCTTGCACTGTGCATACCCACACTGTACTAGTTGTGCGTGTACATCTATACCAGCTGGGTGTGAGTGATGCTTGCACTGTGCATACCCGCACTGTACTAGTTGTGCGTGTACATCTATACCAGCTGAGTGTGAGTGAATATTGTATTGTGAGTGCCCACACTGTACTAGATGTGTGTATATCCTGTTACTTAGCCTGACGCAGTGATTGTGTGTATGAGAAGATACCTACTATACCAGCAGGTGTGAGTGAAGCTTTCACTGTATGAGTTGTCTTTGTATAGCTATACCAGCTGGGTGTGAGTGAAGCTTGCACTGTGAGTGCCTGCACTGAACTAGTTGTTTGTGTATTTATCTATACCAGCTATGTGTATGAGTGAAGCTTGCACTGTGAGTGCCCGCACTATACTAGTTGTGTGTGTTTATCTATACCAGCTAGGTCTGACTGAAGCTTGCACTGTGAGTGCCCACACTGGGTATGAGTGAAGATTGCGCTGTGAGTCCTGACACTGTACTAGTTGTGTGTGAGTGTGTGTGTGTATATCTATACCACCTTGGTGTGAGTGAAGCTTGCTCTTTGAGTGCATACACTGTACTAGTTTTGTGTGTATATCTTGTTACTAAGCCTGATGCAGTGATTGTGTGTATGAGAAGCTACCTACTACACCAGCTGGGTATAAGTGAAGCTTGCAATGTGAGTGCCCACACTGTACTAGGTGTGTGTGTATATCTTGTTACTAAGTCTGATGCAGTGATTTGTTATATTCCATATAGGTACCCCAATATAGGCCCGGGTAACATCCCAACCTTTCACCTATATTTGTCCCTACACTACATACATAACGGGCTGCTAGGACTGATCCTTTACCTAGTTACGGTACTGCTTATAGAACGTGGGGTTTTCCCTGAACAATAGCAGACCAAAGATTATGTCTTAAAGTACGGCATCTGTCAACAGATGAAGGGCTCCACCATAACACGTCCAGGAGAGACACCATTATTAAGATCAGACAGACCACCTGCGTGTGTCCATTTGGACCACTGCAGCCCCTTACAATCTGACAGGGCTTACAAGTACATCATTGTTGCAGTGGATTCCTGCTCGAGGTTCCTATGGGTATGGGCTCAGCGATCGGCTGACGCTCGAACTGTTATCAAAGATTTGCGAGTCTTTATAGGGACATATGCAGTTGGCACATTACATTCTGACTGTGGCCCCGAGTTTAGCTCTAGGGCTTACAAGGAAGCCATAGGAAGTTTGGGTGTTGCACTGCGGTACTCCTCTCCGTACCATCCCGAGGGGAATTTGGTTGTGGAGAGGAAAACCGGGACTTAAAGCAATCGTTAACAGCTAGAGTATTAGGCACGGGTGGCAGTTGGGTCAATCACTTATACGGGGTACAGCGGGCCTTGAATAACATGCCAAGAAGTTCTCTAGGGGGTGTCACTCCTTATGAGGTCCTATTTGGGATGAGAATGTGGGTACCTGATCTTGATTGTGAAGGCACAGTGGCGGATGAGAAACCTTTTGACATCAATAAACGTTTGGCTGTTTTACAGGATCTGAATGAATCCAGAGCACTACAGAGCAATTTGCAGGTAAAGCGGACCGCCACTGGGGAAGTCAAGTCAGTCACGGCAAGGCCTGTCTGGGTCCCTAAAGTCGGGGATCTGGTCAGAGAAAAGATAACGGACAAGAAAGAATTTGGACCATCCTACAGAAAGCCTGTACCTGTCCTGGCCATTGAAGGAACAAGAACTGTACTTCTGCCGCCTCTTGCCGGAAAAAAGGAGAAGAGATTTGTCTCCATTGACCTAATCAAACCACACTATGTGGCCGATTCTGAATAGTAGGCCTAGTGGGCTCCTGGGTTTCCGACGCCCTCCTCTCACTACCATAAAGGAAGTTCAGACGGAAAGGCTCATCACGTTTGAAGAGTCTCATCAATCAATCAATCAATCAATCAAGGTGTTTGTTAAGCGTGACTACTCACCCGTAGGGGTCTCAAGGCGCTGGGGGGGGGGTTTATCAGGTTCCAGTCCATCAAGGGTGGGGTCTGTCGAAGAGCCAGGTTTTGAGGTTTTTTGCGAAGATGGGGAGCGATGTTGTCTGTCTGAGGTCTCCTATACGCAATGATGGACTATGCAACAATGCCATGGAACTCATTCCTCTTGAAACAGAAATTAAAAATCAAAATGACAGACAAATTTCAATTAGACCCAACACTGATGTCTACATAAACACGCCATCTACAAGTTCAACAAAACCTGCTGAGCTACCTAAAATAGATCGAACTGCATCTGGCTATTTCATCAACTTTGATACCTTTTCATTGGATCCAAGTGAACCTGAAACGACGCCAGCCCCAAAATCTCGTCAACAACAAGTCAAAGACTTCTTCATTTTTCTTAAAAAGACTTACCTGGTGTCACCTTGGATAGAACTTTGGATAATCACCTGGATACTTTTCTTTCTTTTCTGGATTGGCTTAGTAACTGTCTTCTGCTTATTTGTTAATGGAACTTACCTTCAACAAAGCTCTGCAGCATCAAAAGTGAACTTGTTCCTGAAACCTCATGTTTCATCACATCGTGAACAAAGAGACTTGTCATCAGTGAACATTACAGCAGTTCCTATACCTGATGGTATAGTATGGGACAAGGTTGATTATGATATATTTGGCCCAACCAAACTTTTAAAAATGCCACATTTCTTTAAAATTTCCTAAAATTATATCATTACTTCCAGTACATTTCCCGATGATTGGGATTTTGAAACAGTAAACAATATGTTGTCTGATTTAGAACAATCTGCCGCATTTTCTAGCAATGAAATGTTAGAAGACACATCAGATTTTAACACCATGTATTGTTATCAACATTATTTTCATCATTTTCTACACAAATCCAGTACCCCTAGGAATGTTTTTACATATCACCAATGGGAAGAGTGCCTTACACCACCAAAAAGTAGTTCGAAAACGTTTGCACAGAAATGTTCATATTTTTCAGGGTTTAACGTTTCAGACCCAACCTCATATTACTATAAGGTTGCACCGACATCCACACAGAAAAATATGCTGACTAACACCAAACAGATTTACTCTTCTTCCTTTATTACCCAACTGTCTGACCAGGGTTTCGACTTATAGAAAGACACTATAGACTTAAAATCAGTCTGGGTTTCTAGATATTGGCAAGTCCATGGGACAGAAGCGCAATTTAGAGCATGCCTCATTCCTCGGCAGATGATATTTCTAAATGAAACTGTGCAACAGACTTCCTGTCTTAGAATAGCCAAGAAAAACGATTTGAACACACCTCGGATTCCAACACCATCACATACTGAGAAGAATTTGACATCACAAGAAGGGGCTACAATAGATGACATTTTACAATATAATAGATCAGACCCGAATTGGAAGGGATGGTTGGTTTGGCCCACAGACACTAATAGATGTCAGGGACGATTCAGGGGTACCACCGAAGGGTTCAGTATCCATAGGCCAGATCCACGCTATGTACAATGAGAACATCCGGGGGTGGTGACATCATACAGTGTTGGGAAGTTATACCTCGATTGGCTAAAGACCTCAACACTACAACAGGTGAAACAGCACTTATCCTTAATTACAGAGGATGTGGACCTACAGGATTTTTTACTAGGTCCAAGAAAGCCACGTCAAAAAATTTTCTTATATGCTTTCTATAATGAAATTTGGAAAATCTCCCAGCAAGAAGCAGCGGAGAGACTACGAGAAATAGATAGGATCAATTTAGAAAAGGTGTTAGCCATAGTTGACAATGATATGACTACGTTAACATCCAGGATTTATTCACTGGGCAACATTGTATCTTCTGCTATTGATCTACTAGAACAAGACTTGTCCATACTACAGTCCGGGCAATCGCAATTCCGTTGGATTATGTTATCGAGCTGGACGCTGCAATAATTGCGCGCAGGTTATGTGCCTTGGCGTTTTATCAACAGTACGTCACTGTTTTCTACATACAATCTAATGGAAAAACAGATGAACATAGCACAGAGGGGAGCAAAATATACAATGCTGCATATTGAAAAGCTGGACAGATTACTTTTTACTGTGGCCGAATCACCGTCCACAGAGTGGTTGATCCATGGCCATATAACATTACCGGTCACAACTTTCCAGTTTCATTACTGCCTAGAACAACAACAGGCAGGCAGATATGAAGAAATGGGTAGGGAATTCATCAAGGAATCTTGGGAATTACTGTATAGATTTTGATGCAGGAGTGGGGATCTAGAAGCGTTTCTAAGCGGTACAAACTGTGAGAACGCTTTAAGTGGATCTCTCATATGCCAAGATATTATGCTGCATGGGGCCTGCTATGGTTCAGTAGCAAACCTATCCTGTCACTTGAGGGGTACCCCGGCAGCCGTGATTACCTCAGTATTCAGGCTACTTTCAAATGAGAGTTACTTGATGCTGAACGTTCAAGGTTGTTGTGGGATGCTTCCAGGCATCGCATATCTAGTAACCGTGAGCTCCAGGGTTACTTACTGTATGCAAGTATTGTTTCCACCGACACATACAGTCAGGGAGGCGTCGCTATGACCTTCATTGAATGTTTCCTTTATACGGTATGATACTCTGAGCAGAATGAAAGCCATGCTTCTACAGAAAACCGTGCCCTTAACCTCCGCCAGGGAGACTTTTGATCTCCAAATAGCAAGGTCCTCCGCTGAGATACAGGCACTCATAAGAACGAACTGCCCCTTCCATTTCACAGAAATGGTAAATCCTATCTTTAACATGTCTGATACGACGGGTATAGTCCACCTATTTAAGACCAGAGGTTCGGAACTGTTAAGCACCTTTCAGACGGTCCTCGGAGTTATACCAAACTTTATACACTGCCTATTCGGAAGCATTTTTGGAGGACTTCCGCTGATCCTGTTTCTAATAGCAGGTATCCTGATTGTAATTTTTCTGCTACGCAATGGACGTCCCAGTCACCAAGGAGATGGAAAAAGCACTCCTGGAGTGCAAATACCGTAATCGCACGGTACAACATCTGGGGCACACCTCGTCTACGGGAACTAAGTGCCTCTTGGTTCATGTCATTTAGACCAGTCTGGATGGACTGCATCTTATCCGTTCTCCGATGCCTGATCTGCGGAGAAGAATGCATGTTGGATCTCTGTCTGACACTTCCATCAGTTGTGCAACCGGACGTTGATTCTTTACTGGACCCGATAACGGCCCATGTTCTGCAGTGTCCCCAGCGTATTCCTATGTTGATGGCGGCATTCTTAGAGCCGCCACAGGAAGTCTCTGCTCCTGTTGGAATGGATACCGGCTCCTCCACTAACACCCAGGCCTTGGATGGTGCACAGGCTGCCCCATCATTGGCTGCAGGCAGTACAGAAGATCATCTGTGCTCAATTTACGTAATCTGCGAGGTTTTACAGGGATCGTCGTCTGCGAAGGCAGACAACAGCAATGTTGCTTCTACCAGCCAGGACCCATAAACATTTGGCTCGTCATGTCCTGGGAAAAATGTGGCCTTTTTTAAACAAACTCAAATTGGAACTCCAAAACAATTGACACTTTTAAAGACCGGCATGGCTTTCCGATGCTTGTAGTCATTCGAACTATATACAGACACATTAGGGCTATTGCTTAAGTGACAATTTTTTTTTACTAGCATTTTTAAGAGGTTTTTAATTTTTTTTAGCAAACCTGTTGTTTTTACTGTCGTCGTTTGCATACCAGGGCTATTGCTTAAGTGACAATTTTTTTTTACTAGCATTTTTAAGAGGTTTTTAATTTTTTTTAGCAAACCTGTTGTTTTTACTGTCGTCGTTTGCATACCAGTGCCTAGACAGCCTAGTAATACATTAGAATTTGAATATGTCGGCCAGTCGGATGAGGAGTGGGTCTTTTATTCCATATAGGTACCCCAATATAGGCCCGGGTAACATCCCAACCTTTCACCTATATTTGTCCCTACACTACAAACATAACAGGCTGCTAGGCCTGACCCTTTACCTAGTTATGGTACTGCTTACAGAACGTGGGGTTTTCCCTGAACAATAGCCTCATACATTATGCATGAGGGTTCTTGGAAACTCAGCAGGTCTACCATCTCCTGCATAATACCTATGTACAAGGTTAATTTCCGACATCATCCTAGGTTCAACAATGGCACAGCAAGGTAGAACCCCTGGGGATACCTTTGGGTATATAAACATCTTGCTGAGATAGTCAGAGGAGCTCGGGACTTCCCTGCCGACACTGACGCGAGAGGCTGATGTTCCTGCATGCAGATACTCCACCTCGCAGTGGTCTAACGTTCCTTGCGGGGTGTCCAGCTCAAGACCAAGACAGGGACCCACAGTCTCTCACTTCAGGTAATGGGGTTGACTTTATCCTAGAGGGATTCTTGGCTTTACACCTACACACATGCTAGGTACACTTAGGTACATCTAGTTAGGGTAGCATCGTAGGAGTGCGCATTTTACTGTCATGTATTTTATATACTGGCCTATATTCATGGTTATAGCAAAATGGTAGAAATCTACCATCCTTTTACTTTCATAGTGCTTCTAATCATTTATATCTGTTTCTGTCTAGTGGTTGTTGCAGCACACCTATTTTACACTAGAATGACGAATGTTCAATAAATGCTTATTGAAAAACGTCCATATTGTTTATTCTGTGTATCTCTCTGAGACTAAGTGAGCACGAGTGACTGAGCGAAAAGTATTGCACTGTTTCCACGGCCCTGAGGGATCAGGGTTGTCCTGTTCAATAGTTGCCAAGAACTATTCTCTCCTTGGTAACAGGAGTTTATAGTGGCCCTGTGAGCAAGCTGGTATACAGGCCAACATACCCGTTGGGGGTGTCTGGAATCAGTCTGGACACCAGTCCCGCAGTGTATGTTGTCTAAACGCGCAGATCTTATATAGGTTTTATAGGAACTACACGACGCATTGTGTGTATGAGAAAATACCTACTATACCAGTGGGTGTGAGTGAAGCTTGCACTGCACAAGTTGTCTGTGCATACCTATATCAGCTGGCTGTGAGTGAAGCTTGCACTGTGAGTGCCTGCACTGTACTAGCTGTTTGTGTATATCTATACCAGCTGAGTGTGAGTGAAGCTTGTATTGTGAGTGCCCACACTGTAGGGCCTCTGCTTCAGATGTATCAGACATTTTTCTCCCCCTTGTCACTCAAGATAGGAACGATTTTCAAATGTAATGATGAAAAGAAACTCTCCTTATCCAGCTTCACAAGTTGATACGGTGTCCACAAAATGGTCCTGGAATTTCGCTTGTATTGTGAGTGCCCACACTGTACTAGGTGTGTGTATATCCATTTACTTAGCCTGATGCAGTGATTGTGTGTATGAGAAGATGCCTACTATACCAGCAGGTGTGAGTGAAGCTTTCAGTGTATGAGTTGTCTTTGTATAGCTATACCAGCTGGGTGTGAGTGAAGCGTGCACTGTGAATGCCTGCAATGTACTGGTTGTTTGTGTGTATATCTATACCAGCTATGTGTGTGAGTGAAGCTTGCACTGTGAGTGCCCACACTATACTAGTTGTGTGTGTATATCTATACTAGCTGGGTCTAAGTGAAGCTTGCACTGTGAGTGCCCACACTGGGTATGAGTGAAGATTGCGCTGTGAGTCCTGACACTGTACTAGTTGTGTGTGTGTGTGTGTGTATCTATACCACCTTGGTGTGAGTGAAGCTTGCTCTTTGAGTGCACACACTGTACTAGTTTTGTGCGTATATCTTGTTACTAAGCCTGATGCAGTGATTGTGTGTATGAGAAGCTACCTACTACACCAGCTGGGTATGAGTGAAGCTTGCACTGTGAGTGCCCACACTGTACTGGGTGTGAGTGTGCAGTGATTGTGTGTATGAGAAAATACCTACTATACCAGTGGGTGAGAGTGAAGCTTGCGCTAAACAAGTTGTCTGTGTATACCTATATCAGCTGGGTGTGAGTGAGACTTGCACTGTGAGTGCCTGCACTGTACTAGTTGTTTGTGTGTATATCTATACCAGCTGGGTGTGAGTGAAGCTTGTATTGTGAGTGCCCGCACTGTACTAGGTGTGTGTATATCTTGTTACTTAGCCTGATGCAGTGATTGTGTGTATGATAAGATACCTACGATACCAGCAGGTGTGAGGGAAGCTTGCAGTGTATGAGTTGTGTTTGTATAGCTATACCAGCTGGGTGTGAGTGAAGCTTGCACTGTGAGTGCCTGCATTGTACTGGTTGTGTGTTTATATCTATACCAGCTGGGTTGAGTGAAGCTTGCACTGTGAGTGCCTGCACTGTACTAGTTGTGTGGTTATATCGTGTTACTAAGCCTGATGCAGTGATTGTGTGTATGAGAAGGTAACTGCTATACCAAATGAGTGTGAGTTGTGTTTGTATAGCTATACCAGCTGGGTGTGAGTGAAGCTTGCACTGTGAGTACCTGCACTGTACTAGTTGTTTGTGTGTATATCTATACCAGTTATGTGTGAGTGAAGCTTGCAGTGTGAGTTCCCGCACTGTACTAGTTTTGTGTGTATATCTATACCAGCTGGGTGTGAAGGAAGCTTGCACTATCAGTACCCGCGCTGTACGAGTTGTCTGTGTGTGTATACCTATACCACCTGGGTGTGAACGAAGCTTGCACTGTATGAGTTGTGTGTGTATATCTTGTTACTAAGAATTTTGGCTAGGTTTGCTCTATGGTAATACCATACACACACATACATATATACATACCTATGAACCCCCTCCCCATACACAAAACAGCTTTCCCTCTCCAGTGATTTTGGTGGGTTCATCAATCACTCAGGTTTAGCATGGGAAAGTGTCTTACATGAGAGGAAGAGCCTGCCAGACCCGCCCCGCCTGCACATCAAAGCTGCCCTTTAACGTGATTCATTGCCAGCCTCAGGGCCAGTTCTGGGTGTGTGGATCCTGTAAGCAAAGCAGGAGGCTTTCCCTTTCTCAGTTTTATTTTACAAGTGACTCATCTGCCAGGGCCTCCAGCCCAGCATTACACAGACAGGTTATACTGCAGATCTTCTCCTGTGCTGCACCACTCCCCGCCACCGTAGAGCTGATTGTTATGCTACAGATCTTCTACCGGCTGCCCCACTCCCCGCCATGGCAGAGCTGGTTACTATGTTGCAGATCTTCTCCCGAGAAACACAACTCCTGCCACCATAGAGCTGGTTCAGATGCTACAGATCTTCTCCTGGGTCGCACCACTCCGCACCACCGTAGAGCTGATTGCTATGCTACAGATCTTCTACCGGGCCACCACACTCCTCCCCACAATAGAGCTGGTTACTATGTTGCAGATCTTCTCCTGGGAAACACCACTCCCGCCACCATAAAGCTGGTTGAGATGCTACAGACCTTCTCCTGGGCCGCTCCACTTCCCACCACTCTAGAGCTGGTTCAGATGCTACAGATCTTCTCCGGGGCAGCACCACTCCCTGGGACAGTAGAGCTGGTGGCTATACTGCAGATCTTCTACCGAGCCACCACACTCCTCCCCACCATAGAGCTGGTTGCTATGTTGCAGATCTTCTCCCGGGCTGCACGACTCCCCACCGCCCTAGAGCTGGTTCAGATGCTACAGATCTTCTACCGGGCCCTACCACTCCCCGGGACAGTAGAGCTGGTGGCTATACTGCAGATCTTCTCCCAGGACACATCACTCCAGTGTGCCATACAGCTGGTTCAGATGCTACAGATCTTCTCCTGGGCCGCACCACTCCCCTCCACCGTAGAGCTGATTGGTATACTACAGATCTTCTACAGGGCCACCACACTCCTCCCCACCATACAGCTGGTTACTATGTTGCAGATCTTCTCCCGGAAAACACCACTCCCTGCCACCATAGAGCTGGTTGAGATGCTACAGACCTTCTCCTGGCCCGCACCACTTCCCACCACTCTGGAGCTGGTTCAGATGCTACAGATCTTCTCCTGGGCAGCACCACTCCCAGGGACAGTAGAGCTGGTGGCTATACTGCAGATCTTCTCCCAGGGCACATCACTCAACTGTGCCATACAGCTGGTTCAGATGCTACAGATCTTCTCCTGGGCCGCACCACTCCCCACCACCGTAGAGCTGATTGCTATGCTACAGATCTTCTTCCGGGCCACCACACTCCTCCCCACCATAGAGCTGGTTACTATGTTGCAGATCTTCTCCCGGGCCGCACGACTCCCCACCGCCCTAGAGCAGGTTCAGATGCTACAGATCTTCTACCGGGCCCTACCACTCCCTGGGACAGTAGAGCTGGTGGCTATACTGCAGATCTTCTCCCAGGCCACATCACTCCACTGTGCCTTACAGCTGGTTCAGATGCTACAGATCTTCTCCTGGGCCGCACCACTCCCCACCACCGTAGAGCTGATTGCTATGCTACAGATCTTCTACCGGGCCACCCACTCCTCCCCACCGTAGAGCTGGTTACTATGTTGCAGATCTTCTCCTGGGAAACACCACTCCCGCCACCATAGAGCTGGTTGAGATGCTACAGACCTTCTCCTGGGCCGCACCACTTCCCAACACCATAGAGCTGGTTGAGATGCTACAGACCTTCTCCTGGGCCGCACCACTTCCCACCACTCTAGAGCTGGTTCAGATGCTACAGATCTTCTCCCGGGCAGCACCACTCCCTGACACCGTAGAGCTGGTTGCTACATTGCAGATGTTCTCCCAGGCCGCACCACTACCTGGCACCGTAGAGCCTGTTGCTATGCTGCAGATCTTCTCCTGGGCCGCACCACTACCCATCACTGTAGCGCTGGTTGCTACGTTGCAGATGTTCTCCCGGGCCGCACCATTCCCCACCACCATAGAGCTGGTTCAGATGCTACAGATCTTCTCCCAGGCCGCACCACTCCCCACCACCGTAGAGCTGATTGCTATGCTACAGATCTTCCACTGGGCCGCCCCACTCCCCGCCACGGAAGAGCTGGTTACTATGTTGCAGATCTTCTCCCAGGAAACACCACTCCCACCACCATAGAGCTGGTTGAGATGCTACAGACCTTCTTCTGGGCCACACCACTTCCCAGGACAGTAGAGCTGGTGGCTATACTGCAGATCTTCTCCCAGGACACATCACTCCAGTGTGCCATACAGCTGGTTCAGATGCTACAGATCTTCTCCTGGGCTGCACCACTCCCCTCCACCGTAGAGCTGATTGGTATGCTACAGATCTTCTACAGGGCCACCACACTCCTCCCCACCATACAGCTGGTTACTATGTTGCAGATCTTCTCCCGGAAAACACCACTCCCTGCCACCATAGAGCTGGTTGAGATGCTACAGACCTTCTCCTGGCCCGCACCACTTCCCACCACTCTGGAGCTGGTTCAGATGCTACAGATCTTCTCCTGGGCAGCACCACTCCCTGGCACCGTATAGCTGGTTGCTACATTGCAGATGTTCTCCCGGGACACATCACTCCACTGTGCCATACAGCTGGTTCAGATGCTACAGATCTTCTCCTGGGTCGCACCACTCCTCACCACCGTAGAGCTGATTGGTATGCTACAGATCTTCTACTGGGCCACTTCACTCCTCCCCACCATTGAGTTGGTTACTATGTTGCAGATCTTCTCCCAGGAAACACCACTCCCTGCCACCATAGACCTGGTTGAGATGCTACAGACCTTCTCCTGGGCCGCACCACTTCCCACCACTCTAGAGCTGGTTCAGATGCTACAGATCTTCTCCCGGGCAGCACCACTCCCTGGAACCGTAGAGCTGGTTGCTACATTGCAGATGTTCTCCCGGGCCGCACCACTCCCTGGCACCGTAGAGCTGGTGGCTATCCTGCAGATGTTCTCCCAGGACACATCTCTCCACTGTGCCATACAGCTGGTTCAGATGCTACAGATCTTCTCCTGGGCCGCACCACTCCCCACCACCGTACAGCTGATTGCTATGCTACAGATCTTCTACCGGGCCACCACACTCCTCCCCACCATAGAGCTGGTTACTATGTTGCAGATCTTCTCCCGGGAAACACCACTCCCCACCACCATAGAGCTGGTTGAGATGCTACAGACCTTCTCCTGTGCCGTACCACTTCCCACCACTCTAGAGCTGGTTCAGATGCTACAGATCTTCTCCCAGGCAGCACCACTCCCAGGGACAGTAGAGCTGGTGGCTATACTGCAGATCTTCTCCCAGGGCACATCACTCAACTGTGCCATACAGCTGGTTCAGATGCTACATATCTTCTCCTGGGCCGCACCACTCCCCACCACCGTAGAGCTGATTGCTATGCTACAGATCTTCTTCCGGGCCACCACACTCCTCCCCACCATAGAGCTGGTTACTATGTTGCAGATCTTCTCCCGGGCCGCACGACTCCCCACCGCCCTAGAGCAGGTTCAGATGCTACAGATCTTCTACCGGGCCCTACCACTCCCTGGGACAGTAGAGCTGGTGGCTATACTGCAGATCTTCTCCCAGGCCACATCACTCCACTGTGCCTTACAGCTGGTTCAGATGCTACAGATCTTCTCCTGGGCCGCACCACTCCCCACCACCGTAGAGCTGATTGCTATGCTACAGATCTTCTACCGGGCCACCCACTCCTCCCCACCGTAGAGCTGGTTACTATGTTGCAGATCTTCTCCTGGGAAACACCACTCCCGCCACCATAGAGCTGGTTGAGATGCTACAGACCTTCTCCTGGGCCGCACCACTTCCCAACACCATAGAGCTGGTTGAGATGCTACAGATCTTCTCCTGGGTCGCACCACTCCTCACCACCGTAGAGCTGATTGGTATGCTACAGATCTTCTACTGGGCCACTTCACTCCTCCCCACCATTGAGTTGGTTACTATGTTGCAGATCTTCTCCCAGGAAACACCACTCCCTGCCACCATAGACCTGGTTGAGATGCTACAGACCTTCTCCTGGGCCGCACCACTTCCCACCACTCTAGAGCTGGTTCAGATGCTACAGATCTTCTCCCGGGCAGCACCACTCCCTGGCACCGTAGAGCTGGTTGCTACATTGCAGATGTTCTCCCGGGCCGCACCACTCCCTGGCACCGTAGAGCTGGTGGCTATCCTGCAGATCTTCTCCCAGGACACATCTCTCCACTGTGCCATACAGCTGGTTCAGATGCTACAGATCTTCTCCTGGGCCGCACCACTCCCCACCACCGTACAGCTGATTGCTATGCTACAGATCTTCTACCGGGCCACCACACTCCTCCCCACCATAGAGCTGGTTACTATGTTGCAGATCTTCTCCCGGGAAACACCACTCCCCACCACCATAGAGCTGGTTGAGATGCTACAGACCTTCTCCTGTGCCGTACCACTTCCCACCACTCTAGAGCTGGTTCAGATGCTACAGATCTTCTCCCAGGCAGCACCACTCCCAGGGACAGTAGAGCTGGTGGCTATACTGCAGATCTTCTCCCAGGGCACATCACTCAACTGTGCCATACAGCTGGTTCAGATGCTACAGATCTTCTCCTGGGCCGCACCACTCCCCACCACCGTAGAGCTGATTGCTATGCTACAGATCTTCTTCCGGGCCACCACACTCCTCCCCACCATAGAGCTGGTTACTATGTTGCAGATCTTCTCCCGGGCCGCACGACTCCCCACCGCCCTAGAGCAGGTTCAGATGCTACAGATCTTCTACCGAGCCCTACCACTCCCTGGGACAGTAGAGCTGGTGGCTATACTGCAGATCTTCTCCCAGGCCACATCACTCCACTGTGCCTTACAGCTGGTTCAGATGCTACAGATCTTCTCCTGGGCCGCACCACTCCCCACCACCGTAGAGCTGATTGCTATGCTACAGATCTTCTACCGGGCCACCCACTCCTCCCCACCGTAGAGCTGGTTACTATGTTGCAGATCTTCTCCTGGGAAACACCACTCCCGCCACCATAGAGCTGGTTGAGATGCTACAGACCTTCTCCTGGGCCGCACCACTTCCCAACACCATAGAGCTGGTTGAGATGCTACAGACCTTCTCCTGGGCCGCACCACTTCCCACCACTCTAGAGCTGGTTCAGATGCTACAGATCTTCTCCCGGGCAGCACCACTCCCTGACACCGTAGAGCTGGTTGCTACATTGCAGATGTTCTCCCAGGCCGCACCACTACCTGGCACCGTAGAGCCTGTTGCTATGCTGCAGATCTTCTCCTGGGCCGCACCACTACCCATCACTGTAGCGCTGGTTGCTACGTTGCAGATGTTCTCCCGGGCCGCACCATTCCCCACCACCATAGAGCTGGTTCAGATGCTACAGATCTTCTCCCAGGCCGCACCACTCCCCACCACCGTAGAGCTGATTGCTATGCTACAGATCTTCCACTGGGCCGCCCACTCCCCGCCACGGAAGAGCTGGTTACTATGTTGCAGATCTTCTCCCAGGAAACACCACTCCCACCACCATAGAGCTGGTTGAGATGCTACAGACCTTCTTCTGGGCCACACCACTTCCCAGGACAGTAGAGCTGGTGGCTATACTGCAGATCTTCTCCCAGGACACATCACTCCAGTGTGCCATACAGCTGGTTCAGATGCTACAGATCTTCTCCTGGGCTGCACCACTCCCCTCCACCGTAGAGCTGATTGGTATGCTACAGATCTTCTACAGGGCCACCACACTCCTCCCCACCATACAGCTGGTTACTATGTTGCAGATCTTCTCCCGGAAAACACCACTCCCTGCCACCATAGAGCTGGTTGAGATGCTACAGACCTTCTCCTGGCCCGCACCACTTCCCACCACTCTGGAGCTGGTTCAGATGCTACAGATCTTCTCCTGGGCAGCACCACTCCCTGGCACCGTATAGCTGGTTGCTACATTGCAGATGTTCTCCCGGGACACATCACTCCACTGTGCCATACAGCTGGTTCAGATGCTACAGATCTTCTCCTGGGTCGCACCACTCCTCACCACCGTAGAGCTGATTGGTATGCTACAGATCTTCTACTGGGCCACTTCACTCCTCCCCACCATTGAGTTGGTTACTATGTTGCAGATCTTCTCCCAGGAAACACCACTCCCTGCCACCATAGACCTGGTTGAGATGCTACAGACCTTCTCCTGGGCCGCACCACTTCCCACCACTCTAGAGCTGGTTCAGATGCTACAGATCTTCTCCCGGGCAGCACCACTCCCTGGCACCGTAGAGCTCGTTGCTACATTGCAGATGTTCTCCCGGGCCGCACCACTCCCTGGCACCGTAGAGCTGGTGGCTATCCTGCAGATCTTCTCCCAGGACACATCTCTCCACTGTGCCATACAGCTGGTTCAGATGCTACAGATCTTCTCCTGGGCCGCACCACTCCCCACCACCGTACAGCTGATTGCTATGCTACAGATCTTCTACCGGGCCACCACACTCCTCCCCACCATAGAGCTGGTTACTATGTTGCAGATCTTCTCCCGGGAAACACCACTCCCCACCACCATAGAGCTGGTTGAGATGCTACAGACCTTCTCCTGTGCCGTACCACTTCCCACCACTCTAGAGCTGGTTCAGATGCTACAGATCTTCTCCCAGGCAGCACCACTCCCAGGGACAGTAGAGCTGGTGGCTATACTGCAGATCTTCTCCCAGGGCACATCACTCAACTGTGCCATACAGCTGGTTCAGATGCTACAGATCTTCTCCTGGGCCGCACCACTCCCCACCACCGTAGAGCTGATTGCTATGCTACAGATCTTCTTCCGGGCCACCACACTCCTCCCCACCATAGAGCTGGTTACCATGTTGCAGATCTTTTCCCGGGCCGCACGACTCCCCACCGCCCTAGAGCAGGTTCAGATGCTACAGATCTTCTACCGGGCCCTACCACTCCCTGGGACAGTAGAGCTGGTGGCTATACTGCAGATCTTCTCCCAGGCCACATCACTCCACTGTGCCAGAGAGCTGGTTGCAATATTCAGATCTTCTCCTGGGCCGCACCAATCCCCACCACCCTAGTGCTGGTTGCTATGCTGCAAATCTTTTCCCAGGCCTCACCACTCCTCACCGTCGTAGAGCTAGTGGCTATAAAACAGATCTTCTCCCGGACCGTATCAGTCTCCGCCACTGTAGACCTGACTGTTACACTGCAGATCCTCTCCACGCCCGCATCACTCCCCATTACTGTAGAACTCATTCTGGGGCTCTTTTCAAGGCAGTTAAAATTTACTGGGCAGTATGTGTGGTGGGCACTACCGTTTACCAATGGCACCCCAGAGGCACAGACATTATTATACTCCACTCAGGTGACTAAGTTGCTTTGCTTGTGCCCTTGACTCTCCAAGGGTAGCTGGTTGTGTTGTCAAGGGTTAGTTCAGGGAGCACTATAGGTCTTGGAACTTACATACTGTGTGGACATGAAACTGCTTACAGTGCTTAATAGGCCTTTTATGTATGAATAGGAAAATAGCATATATGATATTCTGAATAACACATGAAACTAGAAGGTCTATGTGCCTTCTGAGGATGAGATAGAAACCCTAACAGAGGTATAGCCCTGCATGTTCTTCATAACAAGTCTGCCCTTCTACTCTAGATTTTCAGTAGCTGTGAGGAAATGGGGTGTATTATATGGTGTGGTTGTGCAACCTCACGGTGCAATAGACTTATCAACCGCTTTAGCACCCTTGTGTTTCGTTTGTCAAACCTTCAGCTCAACCCTAGGTAGCTGTGGCTCTAAGCAGCAAGGCGTACACAAAGGAACAAGCGTAAGGCATTTAAACAGCACCAAAATAGTTGAAGAAAAAATCATCAAGACACCAAAGATGCCCAACAACAATTTACAAAGATAGACTGTATTTTTATGTATTTCTAGACACCACAATGAAAAAGATCCACTGGAGGGATCCTGAGATATAGATTTTAAAAGGTATAGTAAATCTGAATATTTCAATCCGCTACAAACAAGCATTGACAAATTTACCGAATGGGGGCCTCAGCTACAACTCGACGGCACTCACGGGCTCAGGGAACTTGGGTGCAAATTTGTGTGTCAGGTCCTGATCCCTGGTGCTGCATGGCAGCGGTTTGAAGACTTTGAGCTGCCAACTTCCTCCAGCAGGCTCTCAGCTGCTGTGAACAAGAGGCCAGCTCACTGACCCTTGGAGACTCTTGGCTTTGTCTGGGCTCTGGAGATGGCTTCTCCTCAAGCAGGACACAGCAGGCACAGTCCCTCTCTTTTGCTAGCCACCAGGTTAAGCAGGTGCAGTCCATTCCAGTGCAGCCTCTCTGGTTCCACAGTACAGCGTCTTCCAGTCTAGTCGAGATCTGGGGGCAGGATACCATGGGTGCCCTACTTATGCACAGAAAATGCCCTCTGGGCAGGATGAAGTTGGTAGCCAATAAGCTACCAGGTTCCTTCCCATCTGATCTCCACTTCCTTCAAATCCCAGGTTGCACCATTCTGCCCACTTCCAATATGCCAGGACCCATTTCCTGGCATGAGGAACTCTCTAGCCCTACCAAGAAGACTACACGCCCCAGGAAAATCAGTTTTCCCTCTCATGTCCTAAGTGCCAGCCTGCCTCCCTGAACAATGGTTATCAAAAACAATGGCTCCTGTGGACTAATGGCAAGAAAATCTCAATAAAATAACGCACTATGGCAATGTAATGGGTTATTGTGATGTCAAAAAGAGAAGGAGTCGAACACACCTTAGATTAGTATTTCATTCATAATTCTTGTTTATATAGTTCTTTGAAGCAAAATTACATTCATGACATTTAACAATCAATTGATTGTAGTGAGTGGTGTCCCAGTGAAAAAAGGAACCTAAACAAATAAGCCTAAATAATTTGTGACATATTCGTGACATATATACAAGGTTTCCTATATTTCATGAAAGCGACCATTGAAAGATATATATTATATAAACCACGCTTTTATACAATGATAAGTGCTGGCTTGTAATGATTCGCTTTGAAAAAACTGTTGACGGCGTTTCGACCCTGTGTGCAATGTAGGGTCTCTTCAGGACCTAAGATAGTAGGGACACCTGAAGGAAGGGTTTGCGCAGCATCGTGTGGAATTTGTGGCACCGTGAGTAAAGTGAAAAGGAAGGATACTCACATGGGACCCGGCCGGGCAACCATGTGAGGGTAGCTGTAGGCTGGCAAAATTCGGTTAGCACAATAGGAGGATTCCGCAGGTATGGAATAGAAGGGCACGGTGAGTGTCCAGATCATTGAACCAAGGCAGACAGACAGATGCTGTTCTGCTCCACAGATATCCTTGATGCAGGCACGAACATACTGATTCTTGAGTAAGACCCCCCATTACTTATCAACTGGCGGCACAAAGAGGCGCATAGCCGTCTTAAATAATTATCAAGAGCCATAACACATGGAAGAAGCCTGCTACTTCTACTTAAAAACCCTATCGGCTCGTGCTTGATCTGCACACTCACCGTGCCCTTCTATTCCATACCTGCGGAATCCTCCTATTGTGCTAACCGAATTTTGCCAGCCGACAGCTACCCTCACATGGGTGCCCGGCCGGGTCCCATGTGAGTATCCTTCCTTTTCACTTTACTCACGGTGCCACAAATTCCACACGATGCTGCGCAAACCCTTCCTTCAGGTGTCCCTACTATCTTAGGTCCTGAAGAGACCCTACATTGCACACAGGGTCGAAACGCCGTTGACAGTTTTTTCAAAGCGAATCATTACAAGCCAGCACTTATCATTGTATAAAAGCGTGGTTTATATAATATATATCTTTCAATGGTCGCTTTCATGAAATATAGGAAACCTTGTATATATGTCACGAATATGTCACAAATTATTTAGGTTTATTTGTTTAGGTTCCTTTTTTTCACTGGGACACCACTCAATACAATCAATTGATTGTTAAATGTCATGAATGTAATTTTGCTTCAAAAACTATATAAACAAGAATTATGAATGAAATACTAATCTAAGGTGTGTTCGACTCCTTCTCTTTTTGACATCACAATAACCCATTACATTGCCATAGTGCGTTATTTTATTGAGATTTTCTTGCCATTAGTCCACAGGAGCCATTGTTTTTGATAACCATTTCAGTACCCTGGTTCCAAGTGAGTAGGGTTCCCTTGTTGTTTTTCTCGTCCCTGAACAATGGAGCAGCCTCTCTCACAAGTGTTACCCGTTTTCCCTTCAAAGGCTGCTTCTCCTTTAAAGCTCGTCTTTTGGGCCAACACCTGTGTGGCTTCCTGCAGGAGGGAGGTGACACCTCCTTCCAGAGCATGTTCCTATTGTATCCTTTCCTGGGAGCCATTAGCATGTCTTCCCAGGAGGGACCCGTGTGCAACCAGTATGGGCAAAGGGGACTAAAGGCAACAAAGTGTCAGCTTTGCTAAAGTTGCCACTGCAACTTGTTACATTAATTCCGACCAGAGAATCTGGCTTAATATAGCAAGCTGTTGGATACCTTGGATGATCCACTTTGGTCGCACCGCTCCAGAGTTAACACAGCTGAGGGGTCAGCGTGTGAATCTGCAATCACCAATTGGGCGACAAAGCTTTTCCATAGTAAAAACGACAGTTTACTGATTTTACAACCAGAACATGTAAAATATATGTTCTGCCTGTGAGATATGTTGCATCCTGCCTTAGGACTCACTAGGCTGGCCTTAGGGGTGACCTACTTATATGCCAGCGGGAAGTCCGGCTTTTTTCGCTTGCTTTAAATGGCAACGTCGGTCTGACAGTTAAACTGCTCTTCCAGCCTGAAAATCGTAGGTGGGGAGTCTTGTTTTACTCGTGTCTCACCCCGAGTGGCACTATCCACGGGAGAAGACTGTAACTTACATGCCCTGGGTACCGTTTATTAGGGATGTACAGGTAAGACTGGGTACCATTTATTAGGGACTTACAGGTAAGTTAGCGCAGCCATGTGGATAAAAGACAATTCGACATATCAATTCAGGGGTAAGGGCACATGCACTGAGGTCTGGTTAGCAGGCCTCAGTGCACTCTCAGAGTCCAAAAAACCAGCAGCATCAGTCCAAAAACATGGTGGTGACCCCACAAAAAGACATTTCCTTACAGCAGCCTTTGGGCAAAGCTGGACAACTCTTTTGGGGATTGGTTTGATCCTAGGTGGCTGACAATCCAGTGAAATTGTCTAAAAATTCAAGTAACTCAATCAACCTCCCAAAATATACAGGAGTCCCACTCCCACTCATTGTCAACAGGGAATCCATAAGTGGAGATAATTCAAGGGAATGTCAGTTGAGGTCCAAACTGGTCTCACTACAGGTCTACTGGTGCCTGAGTTGGGACAGCAGCCAATTTTTTTTTTTGCTGCAGGGCTGACCCTCCCAGCAATGGTTGATTTCTAAAAAAATAACTGCTGGGGCTCTCGTCAGGAGGCAGGTTTCACAAGCTCATTTCTCCTATTATTGCCACCTAATGCAGAACCATCAAAGTGGAGAGAGGAGGTGGTGTAATGGCCAGAGCTGCCGACTTCGGAGCTGGGGAACCAGGTTTGAGTCTGAGCATCAGCTCAACATCCTGTGATTCTGGGCAAATCACTAAATCTCCCTGTGCCTACCATAAATTAATGTGTCCTTGGATCACTGACACAACATCGACCCCTATAAAATCGACCTACACAATTATCAAATCACTAATATCGCACACAAAAATATCGACTACCAATACACACAATTGAAATAACACAAATATCGAGCAGAAAATATTGTCAAAATATTTATCGACTACAAAAATATCAACTACAAAAAAATAGTACACAAAAATATCGGAAAATTAAAAATAACATATAATGCTACAAAAATATCAACATACATAACATTGACAACACAAACATCGCTAATATGCATATTAACTCAACATAAAAATAACATTTAAACATTATAAAAAATATTTTCAACTTTAAGAAAAAAGTAATAAAAAACACATTTCAAACATTAAAACACACATTAATAAATGAATTACACAAATACGAAAACCAAAATACAAACTAATAAACTTAAAAAATTAAATTCTACAACAAAAAATAAAGATTACCACTATCAAACATAAACAAACATATATATATAACATGTTTAAAAATAATATATAACATATATTAAAACATATATTTTAATTATATTACAATATAAAATAAAAAGACACATTTAAATAAATACAAATAACATTAAACAAATTAAATTATAACTTCCAAAAAATTCAAACAGACGCTATCCAGATCAATAAATTGAAACTACAACTACAAAAACCAATAGAAAACTGCAACTAATTAAAGGAACACTATAAAAGCAACCAGTTAATTAACCAAAAAGTAAAGTGAAACGGACAAACATTGGAGAAGGACAAAAATTTACCAGACAGACAACACAACGAAAAAGATCTACATATACAACTAAACCTAAAAACTCTCATTAAAGGTAAGAACAAAACTTTAAAATAAGTAAATAACTTTAACTAAAAAATAATTAAACATATAAACCTACTAAACAAAACTATTAATTATTTCTGTTTATATTTTATAGACTAAACTTGACCAAAAGTCTACATAGAAATTTCCAAACCACCATTTCCTCCCAAAAAAAGAACAAAATCAACATTAACGATATACATATAACCAAGTAAGTATATCGCTTAACTAATTTTAAAACGTAACTTATTAGACCTAAAAACAATGCTAACAAACAAAAATTATAACTAACAAATACTTTTATTTTATTCCCTTCTACAGGCTACAATACAAATACAACATCAAAGAAATAAATTACATCAACAAACAATAGTAAGTATTTTTTAGAACAAAAAAACTAAATAAAAATAGGCACTGACTAAACAAAACTAACAAATAAAATGTAACACTTCAATAAAACTAACAATTATTTTTTCAACCAGCAGAAAAAAAGAGAAACCAGTAAACCACCCACAACCTTTGAAAAAGCATCAAAAAAGAAAACAAACCAAGATATATGTAAGTATAATTAAAAATGTAATATGTATACCTAAATGTTTACTTTTCACTAAGTAACAATTAACATACATATATAATAGCCACATATATAATATATATTACCTATATATATATATATATATATATATATATATATATATGTACATGTACCTACTGGCGGACCTTTTTTCTATTCAAAAAGCGTCTTTTGTTTTGCCAATATCTTTGGCGCTGTTAGACGAATATTCGCGAAAGTTTCAAAACTAATGGCCCCCTCAGGTCTGCTCCTGTCTTGAAAGTTTTGGGGTGATTCATCAAGCGGGGGCCAAGCAAAAAGGGGGGTCCCAAAATGTGTTTTCTCCATGTTAATTTCCATAGGAGACTTTTGTCACAGCTAAAAGCCCGAACTGCTGAACGGAATTACACCAAATTTAGTAGAAAGGTAGCTCTTGGTCCAGAGTGCACTCTTTTTGTTAAATGGTGTAAATGTGTTCAGTAGTTCCTGAGAAATTCATTAAAAAAAAAACCTTGTTTCTAGCTCAAAGGGCTCAAACGTTACCAAAAATGCAGCAACAAGTGTTACAGCGTGGTGGAAGGCCCTTTGCAAAGCTGAAATGGTCATCTGTTACTTATTGCTAAATGTGGGTGTTAAATTGGTACTAATGGTGTGCAAACCACTCTTGTTTCTTTCTGCGCCTCTCTTACCCCTTTCTGCACCTCTCTTGCCTGTTTCTACACCTTTCTTGCTTCTTTCTGCACCTCTGTTGCCTCTTTCTGCACCTTACTTGCTTCTTTATGTACCCCTCTTGCCTCTATCTGCAACCGTCTTCCCTCTTTCTGTACCTCTCTTATCTGTTTGTACACCCCCTTCCCTCTTTCTGCACCTCTGTTGCCTTTTTCTGCACCCCTGTTCCCTCTTTCTGCACCTCTCTTGCCTGTTTCTGCACCTCTGATGCTTCTTTCTGCACTTCCCTTGCCTTTTTCTGCATTTCTGTGTCTTCTTTCTGCACTTCTCTTGCTTCTTTCTACATTTCTGTTGCTTCTTTCTGCACCCCTCTTGCCTCTTTCTGCACCTCTGTTGCTTCTTTCTGTACTTCTCTTACTTCTTCCTGCACCTCTCTTGCTTCTTTCTGCACCCCTCTTGCCTCTTTCTCCACCCCTCTTCCCTCTTTCTGCACTTCTCTTGCCTCTTTCTGCATCCCTCTTGCCTCTTTCTGCATCCCTCTTGCCTCTTTCTGCACTTCTCTTGCTTAGTTCTGCGCTTCTCTTGCTTCTTTCTGCACCTCTCTTGGCTCTTTCTGTACCTCTGTTGCTTCTTTCAGCACTTCTCTTGCCTCTTTCTGTACTTCTCTTGCCTGTTTCTACACCTCTCTTGCTTCTTTCTGCACCTCTGTTGCCTCTTTCTGTACCTCACTTGCTTCTTTCTGTACTCCTCTTGCCTCTTTCTCCACCCCTCTTCCTTCTTTCTGCACTTCTCTTGCCTCTTTCTGCACTTCTCTTGTTTAGTTCTGCGCTTCTCTTGCTTCTTTCTGCACATCTCTTGGCTCTTTCTGCACCTCTCTTGTCTCTTTGTGCACCTCTCTTGTCTCTTTGTGCATCTCTCGTCTTTTCTGTTGCCTCTTTCTGCACTTCTCTTGCCTCTTTCTGCATTTCTGTTCCTTCTTTCTGCACTTTTCTTGCCTCTTTCTGCACCTCTCTTGCTTCTTTCAGCAATTCTCTGGCCTCTTTCTGCACCCCTCTTGTGTCTTTGTGCACCTCTGTTGCTTATTTCTGCACTTCTCTTGCCTCTTTCTGTATCTCTCTTGCTTCTTTATGCACCTTTCTTGCGTCTTTCTGTACTTCTCTTGCCTCCTTCTGCACCTCCTTCTGCACTTCTGTTGCTTCTTTCTGCATTTTCTTGCCTTTTTCTGTACCTCTCTTGCCTCTTTCTGTACTCAAATGGGAAGTGCAAGCTATCTAGTTTAAAGGTCTGCCTGCTCTCGTGACTGTGGTATATGTCTACTTGTTTATTTTTATGTAACATGTCACTAGGTAAAAGCACAGACACACGCATGCATACCTTCACAAACTTGGTAAGACTTACAACAGTGATATGGTTAGGATTGCTGTTTTACATTTGGTAGGCGCGAAGCAGGCCTCTTTCTGCAACTCTGTTGGTTCTTTCTGCACTTCTTTTGCTTCTTTCTGCATCTTTATTCCTCTTTCTGCCCATGTCCTACCTATAGGCATAGTTATAAATTAGCATTTAAAAAACCTTAGAAATTCACTGAAAAAACAGAGGTTTTAGGGACATGATATTTAGTAATTAGCATTTAAAAAAACCTTAGAAATTCACTGAAAAAAACACAGGTTTGAGTGACATTATAGTTAGGGATTAGCATTTTAAAAAACCTTAGATATTCACTGAAAAAAATACAGGTTTCAGGGATGTTATAGTTAGGCTGGCATTTTACTCGTACAAAACCAGAGAAAGTCAGCTGTTATAGTTAGCTATGCTAACTATAACTCGCTCCCCGCAATGCAATGCTGATGATGTCACATATTACATCACTCATGACATGGTCAGTGACATCACTGATGACATCACTGATGACATCTCAAATTACATCACTGATGACATCACTAATGACATCATCCACTTAATATCTGATGCACCTCCTCACACCCTAATATAACCTTTCATACACCCACTCTAAAATACAGAATACCATTCTCCAAACCATATACACACCAATACCAGTTAGTACATACCCACTCACTGATTCATATGTCTACACACACACATCCACTCACTCACGCATATAGTCACTCATTCACGCAGTCACTCATCAATACAGCCACTGATATATGCACTCATATACCCATACAGACACTCACACACCACCACTCACCCATAAAGTTATTCCCACACCTAGTCAGTCACCCAAATCAATCAATCAATCAGGGAATTGTAAGTGCGCTACTCACCCGTGAGGGTCTCAAGGCGCTGGGGGGGGGTCCACAGATCTGTTTAGCCGAAGAGCCAGGTCTTGAGGGTCTTCCTGAAGGTGTTGAGGGAGGGGGCGCGTCTGATGTCTGCCGGTAGCTCGTTCCAGGTCTTGGCTGCAATGTGAGAGAAGGATCTTCCGCCTGCTCTGGCTCTGTGGATGCGTGGGGTTTCGGCCAGTGCGAGGTTGGAAGATCGGAGGTTTCTTTTGGGTACGTGGAAGTTGATTCTGTCGTTGAGGTATTTGGGTCCGTTGTTGTGTAGGCATTTGTAGGCGTGAGTGAGGATTTTGAAAGTGACTCTTTTCTCCACGGGGAGCCAGTGGAGACTTCGTAGGTGTTGGCTGATGTGTTCATGTCGGGGGATGCCGAGGACGAGTCTGGCGGCGGTGTTCTGTACTGTCTGGAGTTTGTGGAGTAGGGACTTGTTGATGCTGGCGTAGAGTGCGTTTCCATAGTCCAGTCTGCTGGTGATGAGTGCGTGGGTGACTGTCTTCCTTGACTCAGGGGGATCCACTTGAAGGTCTTGCGGAGGATGCGGAGGGTGTTGAAGCAGCTGGAGGTGACGGCGTTGACCTGTCGGTTCATGGTGAGTGATGAGTCGAGTACGATGCCGAGGTTCTTGGTGTGGTCTGAGGGGTAGGTGGGCTTCCGAGGCGGTCAGCCACCAGGTGCTGTCCCATGCAGAAGGGGTGGTACCGAGGACGAGGACTTCTGTCTTCTCGGCGTTGAGCTTCAGGCAGCTGTTGGTCATCCAGACTGCAACGTCTTGCATTCCTTTCTGGAAGTTGAGTTTGGCAGTGGTGGGGTCTTTCGTGAGGGAGAGGATGAGCTGGGTGTCGTCGGCGTAGGATACGATGTTGAGGCCGTGTTGTCGGATGATGTCTGCGAGGGGGGCCATGTAAATGTTGAAGATGGTGGGGCTCAGTGATGAACCCTGTGGGACTCCCAAAGAGTCAATCACATTGCCATTTACTCATCTATACAGTTATACACACACCACCTCACTTATTCATACAGATACTAACACATACTTATTCTCTTATACAATCACTGACACAAGCACACTCTCATCCCTGTAGCCACTCTCACAATCACTCACTCTCAAATATAGTCAATTATATACTCCAACACTCACATATACTGCCTTTCACATATGTAGTTACTCACACATATTCCACTGAAACATCCATTCACTCACCAACACAGCCATACGCACACTCACTCACCCATACATCCCCTCGCAGACGCACATATCAACCCATACACACAGTGAATCACCCACTCACACATCCATGCAGGGAGTCACACACACCCCACCCACTCACACAGACACTCAGGCACCCATCAGGTACTCAGACAACCAACCATTAACCCATATAGATGCTCATGTAGCTACTCATCAACCCATGCAGCCACTTACCAACTGACAGACTGATACAGACATTCACACAGATAAGTCATTCACCCATGCATTCACTAAGACACGTTTAATCACTCACTTATACAGTCAGTCATGCACCAAGTAAATCATCCATTCAGACACTCATACACCCACTCATTCTTCAATACACCTTGGCGTATATATATATATATATATATATATATATATATATATCAAAAACAAGAGGGTGCCTCAGTGAGGATATTACACCAGAAGGGGTTACAGCACACCATCGCCGGCAGCAGCACTTGTCAGAATCCCATCACGCTTCCATTATGGTAACAGCCATACGCGTTTCGAGCACTGGTTCGCTCTTCATCAGTGGCTGGAATAAGATGCTAATGCAGCAGTATTTGAATCCGCAATATTTATTCAAAAAAGTTCCGCCCCAATGGGCGCAAGGCATCCTGGTTATGGTAGTCCCTCAAATGGTTGCCTGGACTCTGGATTCAATATAAAACCCCAGTGGGTGCCGCATGCTTCAAAGCTATCAATCCAAGTGGAACAATAAAATTAATGTCTCCCAAGTGGGTGGAGATGCATGAAAAAAGGAAACTGCCGTGCTCCTTATTTGTATCCCGGCAGCGAGGCCCCCTTCCGTCCAAACGGTGCCAGCGTTTGCTTGCACCAAGGATCCGCTCAATAAGCAGCGGGACATCCTCGCGGCCGGACCAGCCGCATAACATCAAAAACAAGAGGGTGCCTCAGTGAGGATATCACACCAGAAGGGGTTACAGCACACCATCACCGGCAGCAGCACTTGTCAGAATCCCATCACGCTTCCATTATGGTAACAGCCATACACGTTTCGAGCACTGGTTCGCTCTTCATCAGTGGCTGGAATAAGATGCAAATGCAGCAGTATTTGAATCCGCAATATTTATTCAAAAAAGTCCCGCCCCAATGGGCGCAAGGCATCCTGGTTATGGTAGTCCCTCAAATGGTTGCCTGGACTCTGGATTCAATATAAAACCCCAGTGGGTGCCGCATGCTTCAAAGCTATCAATCCAAGTGGAACAATAAAATTAATGCTACAGAGGGACTCTGCAAATGCGGCTTCTGGTGCACTGGTGGTGGGGCGATGAGGTCCTCTTGTGTCCTGAGGACCTTATGACACAAGTGGACTTCATCCTCCGAGCAGCAGTGCACCAGAAGCCGAGTTTGCAGCGTGGTGTAAAAAGGGGCGTGGCCTCGGAACACCTCTCTGCAACTCAGCTCTATGGTGCTTACTGGAGGTACCTGGTGGGCTAGTTGGCCCCCAGGGGCCCTCAGGATTCAAGGGGACTTAATCCCCCAACTTACAACGCGCCAGGGGGCGCGTTTGCACAGTGGTGCAGGGAGGGGGCGGGGCCTGATATAACAAGTGTGCAAACACGCCCCCTGGCACGTTGTAACTTGGGGGATTAAGTTCCCTTCAATCCTGAGGGTCCCTGGGGGCCAACTAGCCCACCAGGTACCTCCAGTAAGCACCACAGAGCTGCGTTGCAGAGTGGTGGTCCAAGGCATTGACCCTTTTTACACCACTCTGCAAACGCAGCTTCTGGTGCACTGCTGGTGGGGTGATGAGGTCCTCTTGTGACCTGAGAACCTCAGGACACAAGTGGACTTCATCCTCCGAGCAGCAGTGCGCCAGAAGCCGCGTTTGCAGCGTGGTGTAAAAAGGGGCGTGGCCTCGGACCACCTCTCTGCAACGCAGCTCTGTGGCATTTACTGGAGGAACCTGGTGGGCTTCTTGGCCCCCAGGGACCCTCAGGATTCAAGGGGACTTAATAGGGACGTTATAGTTAGAAATTAGCATTTAAAAAACCTTAGAAATTCACTGAAAAAACCACAGGTTTTAGGGACGTTATAGTTAGAAATTAGCATTTAAAAAACCTTAGAAATTCACTGAAAAAACCATAGGTTTCAGGGACGTTATAGTTAGAAATTATCATTTAAAAAACCTTAGAAATTCACTGAAAAAACCATAGGTTTCAGGGACGTTATAGTTAGAAATTAGCATTTAAAAAACCTTCGAAATTCACTAAAAAAACACAGGTTTCAGGGACGTTATAGTTAGTTGGACATTTCACTCGTACAAAACCAGAGAAATTCGGCCGTTATAGTTAGTAGAGCTAACTATAACTTGCGCCCCCGCAATGCACTGCTGATGACATCACATATTACATCACTCATGACATGGTTAGTGACATCACTGATGACATCTCAAATGACATCACTGATGACATCATCCAGTGAATGTGTGTTTCTTTAAAGTTTAAATATGTTTTTATATATATATATGCCAAGGTGTATTGAAGAATGAGTGGGTGTATAAGTGTCTGAATGGATGATTTAGTAGGTGCGTGACTGATTGTATAACTGACTGGTTATGTGTATCTTACTGAATGCATGGGTTAGTGAGTAAACTGTGTAAATGTCTGTATCAGTCTGTCAGTTGGTGTATAAGAGGCTGCATAGGTTGGTGAGTAGCTACATGACTGTCTATATGGGTTATTGATTGGTTGTCTGAGTATCTGTATGGGTGCCTGAGTGTCTGTGAGAGTGGGTGGGGGTGGGTGACTCTGTGCATAGATGTGTGAGTGGGTGATTCACTGGGTATATGGGTTCAAGAGTGCATCTGTGAAGGTCTGTATGGGTGGGTGAGTGTGTGTATCGGTGTGTTAGTGAGTGAATGGATGTCTCAGTGGTATATGTGTGAGTAACTACATATGTGAAAGGCAGTATATGTGAGTGTTGGAGTATATAAATGACTATACGTGAGAGTGAGTGATTGTGAGAGTGGCTGTATGGATGAGTGTGTGCTTGTATCAGTGATTGTATAAGAGAGTAAGTATGTGTTAGTATTTGTATAAATAAGTGAGGTGGTGTGTGTATAACTGTATAGGTGAGTAAATGGGTGTGATTGCTTCTTTGCATGACTGAGGAGGGGGTGAGTAAGTCTATGGATGAGTGGCGGTGTGTGAGTGTATGTATAGGTGTATGAGTGCATATGATAGTGCTGTATTGATGAGTGACTGCATGTATGAGTTACTGTATGGGTGAATGAGTGGATGTGTGTGGGTAGACCTAGGAATCACTGAGCGGGTATGTATTAACTGCTATTGATCTGTCTATGGTTTCGATATTGGTAGTCTGTATTTTAGAGTGGGTGTATAAAAGGTTTTATTAGGGTGTGAGGAGGTGCATCAGATTATCACATGGATGATGTCATCAGTGATGTCATCAGTGATGTAATTTGAGATGTCATCAGTGATGTCATCAGTGATGTCACTGACCATGTCATGAGTGATGTAATATGTGATGTCATCAGCAGTGCATTGCGGGGGCGCGAGTTATAGTTAGCTCTACTAACTATAACAGCCGAATTTCTCTAGTTTTGTACGAGTGAAATGTCCAACTAACTATAACGTCCCTTAAACCTGTGGTTTTTTTCAGTGAATATATATATATATAATATATATAGCATTTTTAAACTTTAAAAAAACACTCAGTCACTGGATGATGTCATCAGTGATGTCATTTGAGATGTCATCAGTGATGTCATCAGTGATGTCACTGACCCTGTCATCAGTGATGTAATATGTGACGTCTTCAGCAGTGCATTGCAGGGAGTGAGTTATAATTAGCTCAGCTAACTATAACAGCTGAATTTCTCTGGTTTTGTACGAGTGAAATATCAGCCTAACTATAATGCCCCTGACACCTGTGTTTTTTTTCAGTGAATATCTAAGGTTTTTTAATTGCTTATTCCTAACTATAACGTTTCTGAAACCTGTGAATTTTTCTGTGAATATATATATGTATATATATATTTTCCACCAAAAGTAGTTTAACTCGCACTCCAGGAGTTTTGTTCCAGGGTTAGTTTTTTCCATCAAATTCTTAGCCATCACCCTCACCAGTTGAAAACCAACGCATTTCGACCAGATTGGTCTTGTTCACAGTTAGCAGTAGTCCATTTTTGTTTCCTTTTATACATGATTACCTTTTATACATGATTATATTTCTTTTTTCCACAGAAACACAAAGAAAATGACAGAAGGGGCTAACTTCATTTCGTCACAAAAAGGAAAACTACTACTATGCTACATGGGCTACAGGTACACACAAGAAAAATTAACAGGGGATAAAACACATTGTAAATGTACTAAATACTACTCCAATTCTTTCTATGGGAGAGCAACGACAAGGGAAACAACTGTAATAAATGTTAGAGAACACAACCACACCCCAACGCCACAGAAATAGAGGCTAGAGATGTTCTAGAAAACATCAAAGAAGCAAGCACCAGCTCACAACAAACTAGCACAGAAATCTTTAAAAATGTGCTAACCCGTGTTCCAGAACATGTAACTGGGCAGTTACCTTCCATCCCAACCCTAAAACGCCTCATAACCAGAACAAAAAGATCAAGTACTCAAAAACCACCCCCCCCCAAATCTTTCTCAGACATATAAATTCTACCAGAATACACAATAGCACTCAAAGATGAAAAATTCCTCCTTTATGACAACAATAGCCATGAAAAAAGAATTATCATTTTTGGTACCAACATCAAAAAATTATAACAATGTGAAACATGGATGATGGATGGGACATTTAAAGTTTGTCCTAAACCATTTTTTCAGCTTTATACTATCCATGGCGAATACCAAGAAACTAACATCCCTTTCATATACGCCCTACTTCCCAACAAACAAAGTACAACCTATATAGAACTACTAACAATAATTAAACAACAAACAGAAAACTTCTTCCCACAAAACATAATAATAGATTTCGAGCAAGCAATGATCCTGGCAATTTAAAAAATATATCCACATTCAGCAATACAAGGATGCTAGTATCATTTTAACCAAAATATATCGAAACATCTCCAAAAATCGACACTAAGGGGCCGATTCCGATCTCGCTTGGAAGGGCTCTGAACGCGATCCGGCCGGAAAAAGTATGAACCGTACGCATGTTTTCCGACCGACGCGTACAGCTGTACAAGCGAGCAAGTACGATGCGAGAAACGCGAAATCGCCGACCGAATCATTTCTGGGTACGAACCGCTCCGTCCAGCTCGTCCGTAAGCAAACCGTGCCGTGCAATGGAGGCGATTTCTGACCGAGCCAGTACGATGCACGATTCGTACAGCCAGATCGAGTCGGAGTCTCCGACACGCAAATGCTCCTGGAAGTGGACTTCGGGGGTCCGCGCCGGACCCCCCTTCACCCGTAGCCTTACGAGTCGATCACAGGGGGGGACCCAAGGATTCCCCGTACACATGCATGTACGGTGCGGGTGGCACAGACGCGTCCCCACTACAGGGGCGCCCTTGTGCGCAACGTACCTTTTTCGTCAATGGGCGCCTATGTACGCGTCGTACAACAGGCTCCCATTACCTTCAATGGGGCTCCGAGCGACCCATGTCCGTCAGCGCTTGTTTGCATCATACTCGGGTGCTCGGAGCCCCGGAGCACAAGTCGGTCAGAAAGCCCTCCGGATCTGAGCCGGACGGAGGCTTTTCCGAGCGAGATCGGAATCGGCCCCTTAGCATAGAATATGCAACAAACAGCAACTTTGCTTACCAAATTAAAAAACTAATAGCCCTGCTCTATGTACCAACAACAGAAGTAGCAAACCACTATAATTTACTGAGAAAAAGTCCATTTTACCAAGCCAACGATGCCAAACTAACACCCTTGCTTGACTACATCCAAGACACCTGGGTAGGAAGACTACATAGATCAGGACACCGAAGACAACACAAATTCCACATCCCCTGGTGAAATGTCCATGAAAGCACCCTTGCACAAAAAGCTAAAACAAATAACACAGTGTAAGGATCGCATAATGCCTTTAAAGCCACAATAGGAAAAGGACAACCAACTCTTCACGAACTAATAGAAGCCAGCAAAAAAGAACAAAGGGGCTTATTACGATGTCGGGCGGTTCGCCACCGCCGGGCCGGCGGTGGAGACCGCTCCGGCATCGTAACGCGATAAACCCCCCGCCATATTACGATGGCGGTGTGTACTGCGGCGGACAGAAAGACCGACCGCTGCTTTTCCGCCAGTAGCAATCGAAACAATTGTCTGGCGGAATGTTCATCGGGCTTATTATGGTGGCGGTGACAAGCAGGCTCCGCCGGCACGATTATGATGCCGGCGGTAGCCAGCCTTTACGCGGCGGTTGAACCGCCTTTGAAAGGCAGGCGGTGAATGTTTCCGGGGGCCCGTTGAGGGCCCCACTTGTGTTGGGGTGGGGTGGGGGTGCACTGGGGGGTACCCATGGTACCCCCCTACATTTCACTGCACCAAGTGGCAGGCACAGTGTAGTGCTCCTTTATGCATCGCGGCGGTGCAGCTGTCAGCACTGCCCGCCACAATGATAAAGGTGTGGAATCCGACCGCAGCGGTAGCGGTCACATCCTAATTGCATTGAGGGGACTGCCGCACGCATGGCGGTCGGACCCAATCACAGCTACGGTAGCGGCCGGAACAAACCCGACCGCCATCGTAATGAGCCCCTAAGTTACCAAGAATTAAGGCTTGAACAATCCCTAACTAAAATAGGTCCTAAACTTAGTAAACAAACAAAAACAATGTATGTACGAACACCTACAGTACAAAACTAGACTCTACCCAAACACCAAAGGATTAGAATATCTCGATATAATAGCCAAATCTATACTTTAAAAATAACAAAAATCCAAACACCATACACTATAAAAAAGTAACAAATGCATCAAACAACCAATTACTACTCCTTTTTAAATTAATATTTATAACTATGTAATTTTACAAATAAAGATGTACATCAAAGTATATGACATAATATAATTATTAAAATAAAAAATCAACAAGCAAACAAATGGTGACAGAAAACATTTTCCACCCATAATAATTAAAAATAACTTACAATTTTGTAGCAGTAGATCGTCCTCAAAAACGTACAAATCCATATGATTTCAAACGAAATACCAATCCATGAAAACAGGAATACCCCCCAAAAATTTAAAAATACAACTGTAGAAAAAAAGCTCCAACAACACAGTCCTCTCAATAATGAAACCCTCAAAAACCTGAAAAATTGTTTTTTTTTAAAAAACGCTCCAACACACCTGTATAATAAAAGGAAATGTAAAAAAGTAATTAGTTTCAATGAAACTAAGTACAATTTCGTTTTCGTAAAAAAAGTTTCTTTATCTCAATAGTGAATCGAAACTGGAAACCTGCAAAAATAGAAAAACAACACCCTCCCAAGGGCTGCAAATCGGATCCGGGAAAGCCAAACCCGATTCGGAGGCCTTCCGAACAACATCGGAATCGGGCCTTATATATTTTGTATTTTATTTTTTAAATTATATAATGTAATAAAACATTTAAACTAATAAATTACAAATATAAAAAATAAAAATATGACTTCAGACAAATATATTTTAAATTACTCCCCACCCTTATCCCTATAAATCCAACATCCTGCTCCTAAAAATAAAAATGTAAATAAAAAAAATATTTATTACTTTAACAAATATATTTTAAATTACTCCCCACCCTTATCCCCTATAAACCCAATATCCCGCTCCTAAAAAAAAAAATGAAAATTAAAATATATATATTAAGTTAAACAAATATATTTTAAATTACTCCCCACCCTTTTCCCTATAAACCCAACATCCCACGCCTAAAAATATTTAAAAAAATGTATAAACTATATTTTGACATTAAAAAAATATTTAAACATAAATAACTACTATTAACATAAAGAATTTTTTTAAACAGTATACTAAAAAATAAAATCACTAAACAGTCAATATTATTAACAACTATATTTTTTACATCAATATTTTCAAATTCGATTTTTCTTACTTACACAAATTTCGATATTTTTAACAACGATATAACTTACCTCCATATTCTTCTTTCACGATATTCTTCACTCCATAGCCATGTCGGTCCATATTTATAGTTTGATATTCTGTCTGTTCACATGTGTCCTTAACTGGTGCTCATGAAAAGCGCCAGTGTTGATGATCAAGTGCCGGTGCAGAGCACCAAAAACCACTGGCTCAAATTAAGCACTCATCACAAAAGGGGGTTTGGTAGGTCCAGCATACGAGCCCCGGTGTCACTATGGCAAAAGCAAGTATATGCAGTTCCTAAGGGGGGGGAGGAAAAAGGCAGGGATACCAGGTGTTAGCAAGGGAAAAAAGAGGTGAAGGTGGAATTTGAATAGCTCCAATTAGGAGCAAGAGCCCTCACACACCCTGTGTGGTGTCAATCTTCATCATCGGGCAGCTCCTTGTTGGGCCGGTGCAGCAATGCTCAACAGGCCCTGAAAGGGGGCTCTTTGCCGGAAATCTTCTCTTTTTGCCGACGTGAAGCTAAAAAGTATTAGTGGGGTGTATGTGTAGTGAGTAGAGATGGGGAGAAGGTGCGTGTGGATTAAAAATAGCTATCGGAATCCCACAGAATATTTTATGAACTGGGTTCCTATGCTATGAGTAAAAACAAACAACTAAAGAGCGAAAATTATCCCTGGTGACGATCAGACGCGGGTAGGTCCAGCGCTTGATAGGACTTCATTTGAAGTTCTTCTCTCGCCAAATTGCGAGTACTCTGAACGTCACTGCTGGGGCTAATAGACCCCCCCCATTTTTAGGTGTTTTCCAGAAGGTATACATTCATTCCTTTTTAATTTTTTCACTTTCACACAGGACTACCACATGAGTCCAGACTGTAGGGGAAAGGGCCTTTTAGATACATTCCCACACCGTCCCCACAAGAGTAGATGAGGATCTCTTGGTCCTGATGAAATGCCAAGATCCTTTGGACGACACAGGGCATGAAACATGTTGACCACTTTCACATCACACACATTATCTTAAACTCAAGTGGGTATAATTTCCCCTCTTCAGCTACGACTCTTTAGTCGTTTGTTTTTACTCATAGCATAGGCTCTTGCTCCCAATTGTAGCCATTCCACTTCCACCTTCACCTCTTCTTTCCCTTGCTAACACCTGGTATCCCCGCCTTCCCCCCCCTCTCCCTTTAGGAACTGCATACTCAAATTAAGCACAGTCTCCCAGTAGGGTTGGATTGTATAATATGGTGCTGTTCTTCCCTGAGGAATTTCGGGGAGATGTGTGTGAGACAAATGATCCATTTAAAGTGCGTTGAGTGAAAGCTAAATGGAATTTTGAGTCCTTTTTACAGGGGGAATTTTCCCCAAAGAATTCCGGCAAAAATTAATGTGATTATACTACATTTTGTAAATGGGGTTCATTGGAGGTTTATCCCAGTGAGAGTCGGGGACAATATGTGGCAAATGGCACAATTTAAATCCCATTAAACCTAAATCATTGCTAGCACGTTGAAAGATGGGTATAATAGTTTTCTCTCACAATCTATGTATACATAAGAATGTTAGCCTTGTTTCAGATGTGGAAATGGGACAGTACTTAAATAATTGTTTACAGTGGGGTTGCAGCTCTCCTTCAAGGAATTTATGAGAGGAATAGCAGTAAGTTTTACATTTTCAAACATCTTTGGTCTGTAATAATTCAGAAAAATAGGCAGAATTAAAAAATAATTTTACAGCATAGTTTTAGGATTCTTACTGTTCGAAATTGGGTTCCTGGTTGACTGGGGTGTGAGCCCTGGTCAAGCAGCAACGACAATACCAGTCAAGGTAAGGCACAAGCAAACCCAAAATTAACCTGTGATCAACCCCTGCTGGTTTGGCAAAGAGCACTCAGGCTGAATTTGGAGGCAATGTGTAAAGTATTTATGCAACACTTCAAACAGTAAAACAGTCAATACACACCACAAAAGATCCCACACCAGGTTAGAATAATAAAGCATAATTTAAAAAATAAAACAAGACCAAAATGACAAAAATCCAATCTGTAGAACCGGAGATATGAATTTATAAAGAATACACAGCAATATAGTGCCTAAAAGCATAAAGTGGCAACAGTGGCTATCTGTTCGTACTGGACCGGGGCAAAGTCAAAAGTTCAAGTTGACTGCAATGAAGCGTAGGCTGGATACAGCAGCAGATTATACCGGCTGAAGGTTTAGCTTCTCAAGTTGTGCCAAGAGTCCCATTCGCATTGAATGATGTCACCGGTAGAGTGTTACTGGCATTGGTCAGCATGGCACAAGGAGAAGGCCGGGCGTTGCAGACGGGAGGGCTGGAGCTTCGAATTGGCAGTCCACGTGGGCGTTGCGATGCTTGCTGTGTAAAGAGACAGACAAGTGGCGGTAAGCACTAATTTTCCATGCGAGCAGACCAGTTCCAGTGCAAATGAGCCCATTTTCAGTCGAGGAAAGCGCAAAAGCTGAACTCTAAAAGCTCAAGAGACACACCAAGGCCCAGGACTTTAGAGGCACCTCTTGGGGGCCAGAAACTTGCTGGAGCCAGAAACTGTGGGTGACCTGTTGTGCCCCTAGGCTCAGATCAGGAGGCCAGCAGGTTAGCCCTTTGAGTCCTTCTGGGGTCCTGGTTTCAAGGTGGAGATTGCAGATCCAGTTCTTCTTCCTCAGATAGTAGGGCAGGAGGTCAGCACAGAGTCGCAGCAGCTCCTTCAGAGCAGCAGTCCAGCAGAGTGGCAGTCCTTTCAGCAGCACAGCAGTCCTTCTTCCTGGCAGAGTATCCACAGGTCCAGAACTGTACTGATGTGGTGGTGTCTGAGGTCCTTATTTTTTGCCTGGCCTGGCGGTTCGGTCTGGACTGTCCCCATGAGGCACAGGGTCAAGACTGATTTGCATATAGCTGGGTCTGAACTGGGGTGGTGAAGTGAGATAAAGAACGATGATGGATTCAACCCAGATCTGTGACTGGGGGTGAGTGTCTGAAAAGTTCCAGCGCTCCGTCCATCATCTCCTTGTGTTTGTCCTTATTCTATACACTGGTGCCCTTGAAGTTGGGCACAGCTTTTAGAGGCATGTCTTTGAAGTGCCTTTCCTGCCCTGGCTCCAAGCTGGCTCAAATGACAATGCAGGGTCGTTAGGCCTTTTCTGTAGAGACAGGACACAACCTATTCAGGTGTAAGTGAGGCTGGGCACAGCTCCTCCCTCCCATCCTGCCAGTGATGTCACACCTAAGCTCCCATTGTATGTGGCTGTCTAGGAGGAATACACAAAGCCCAACTGCCAACTACACCCAGTCATGTGGCCAGAGATAGACTGCAGGCACCAAATGGCTATGCCAAGATAATGCAAACTTTCTAATAGTGTCAATAGATGAGGTAATGCCCCCTACATCATAGACTTATGCAATGAATGTGTAGGCAACATAATTATTCCATGCTTCTTTTTACCAACACACATTGGTTATTCAGGTTACTCTTCATGTGTATCCTCACACTTCTATTCCTTTGATGCTCTCATGACATGCATATGAATCAAGTCAAATAACTTTATTTTTGATTGCAGAGATCTTACAAAGTGTGTTATGCAACATAAATATAAGACAATACAAAGAAACAATTTTACATAGTGCAAAATGCAACAATTATTAAAACAATGCAAGATTAAAAATCCTTATTCAAGCACTGAACCATGGTTTACTGTGTAAAATTTGTAAAGGCTAAAAAGAAAAACAGCTCATAAAATACATTTAAAACGTTTGATCCATAGTGCATGCCAGAATCTGGCCAGACCAAGAACTACCACCCTGCGGGTGTTTGTGGCTAGGGTTCTCAAGACCTCGAGGTAATGGCCAGGACCAATTAATTTACACAGCGGAACAATCCACTTGCCCCTCAAAGTTCTATAGTGGGGGCAAAAATATAACAAGTGGACTATTGATTCGGAGCTAGCCTTGCAGGGCCTTACTACACCACTTTTTAAAGAACAATTTAGTGGGTAAAGTTTTCAAACGGAATTGTATTAATAGTTTACGTGCCAGGGGTGGAACAATTTCATCGATCGTTTCCTCATAAAATGGGACGTATTTAAAACTCATAAAATCCTGAGTCAATGTAGCTGCTGATTTGGCCATCTCCTTCACCGTAATGGTATCCCAGTATATCTCCTTGACCCTACATTTTGGAATGTGGGCAGTCTTTCAGGAGTAGACCAATACTCCTCCATCCCAAGTCTCTTAAGTAGATTTTTCAGGGAGCTAAACCACGGGGTAGAGTTTACCTGGGCTCACTTCAGGTGATCAATTGCCACTGCTCTGTAGGGGGAGAACTCATTAACCGACCACAGACGGTGCCAAAACATTAGCTGCTTGGCCAGCTTGTGAACTAATGGTTTTTGGCCCAAATCCAAAAACATAGGAGCCAAAGGGGTACTGCTAGGAAGGTTTAAAAGTGATCGAAGAGAACGCTTTTCTACAAAGGTGAGAGAGTTTGTGTTCCCAATGCCCCACAATTCGGCCCCGTCGAGAGCCCCCCCCCAGTATTTTAGTTTTATAGATTTCTAGTGCTGGGGCCACTTTCCTAGACACTGTGGGGCATATTAGCAAGACCCACGTTAAAATTATCGCCGTTTTAGCGGCAGGAAACTGCCGCTAAAACGGCAATAATGGGCTTGCTAATATGCGTTATAGAATTCCAATAGAAGCCCAGGTTAGATGTGCAGGACATCTAACCTGGGCTTCTATTGAATTCTATAACGCATATTAGCAAGCCCATTATCGCCGTTTAGCGGCAGTTTCCTGCCGCTAAAACGGCGATAATTTTAACGTGGGTCTTGCTAATATGCCCCTGTATTTTTAAGGATTTTACTTAAATGAGCAGTTTGCTGAATTAGTGACAGCTGGGCTTTTTCAATGTGTGATGCCCAATTTAACTTAGGGGTTAAATGGATACCCAGATAATCGAAAGCAGAAACTTGCTCTATAGGGGTGCTACCTACATACATGGGCCTTTTGGATGGTTTGGTGTTCCTCTTAGAGAAGATCATATATTTCGTTTTAGCCTCGTTAAGTACCAAGCCATACTCCTTGCAGAACCCAGTAAAGTAATTCAGTAATTGTTGCAGTCCAAGGGGGGATTTAGAGATTAATAGAGTGTCGTCCGCAAAGAGTACGGCTGGGACTCTTCTCTCCCCTACTTTCAGAGCATCACATCCGTCCCTGTCTAAATAATCTACCACCCCATTTATAAAGAGGGAGAACAGTGTGGGCGCCAAAACGCACCCTTGTCTCACTCCACGCTTAATAGGGAATTGCTTAGTGAGTTGGTTATTTTCCCCCCACCTAACTTGGGCTGTATTTGAGGAATGCAACCGAATTAAAATTTCTAATAAATTGTGAGGCATGCCCATTTCTGCCATCACTCTCCACAACTTGGCATATGAATCAAGGCATACTGCCAAATATGCAACACACAAAATATATATATATTTTATAAGGATAGACTATTTTTTGTGGACCTTTGTAGTTTGTCCACAAAGTATATTCACAAGACAATACGAAACATAATCACATAAATGACAATTTTAGCCTATAAAGAGACTTAACTACTGAAACAAATGACATTGCTTTACAATGCATGCATTGACTTTTTCACATAGTTCTTTTTGTATCAACAAAGGTAAGTGTCCAACGTTTGTAGTCATGTAATACTTTTTTAACAAAAAAGGGGGGGGGTTGTGAAAGTGTCCAACAAATATAATTCTATCACTGGGGATGTATTATTTTCCTCCATGTGTGTGGTCCTAAAGATACCGTGAGGCCCTATGTGGTCGGGCACGCTGTTTTCCAGTTGTTCAAAATTCTGGGAGGTATAAATCCTCTCAGTTTCTGTCCTGGTGCTGCTTTTAGCCTTGTGTGGGTGTGTCTGCTCTCAGACCGCACTTAACTATGCCAACACGTTTAGAACTTCTCGGTGCGCCTATTGAATTAGTGAAGGTCTTCCTCAGGGCTGTATGCTTTTGCTTGTGCAGGACATGTGTCTCTGTTTTCCTTAAGTTTCAACCGGCGTATCCCCATGGGAATCCTAGTATGGGATGTTCTGCATAAATAGGCAGGAAGAGTGCTTATCCATAGGTTCAACCTTTCTGCAAAGGGGGTTTGTTTCCTCCTTCGATTAAACCAATCCTGTGAATCAAGTTTAGTGTGATGATATTGGAATGGTATGGGAGGAAATCTCTAAATTAGAAACATAGTCTTGATGCTGGAAGACACGCCTTATTTGCTATTGACTTACCTGCAGCTACTCCTGGTGCTTCTGTGGGCTGCAGATATCGTCTTTACTGGTGGTGCAGCCAGTCCCGAGATATGAGTTTTTAAAGTTTTAAGTATTGTCAATAGTAAATGGTCGTGGTAGACTGGAACCTAGGCACAATTCGACATTGACCGCAATGGAGCATGGATCGGATACACTAACCATGTTTACTAACCCTGGGCATAATACTTCACTACACTCACGGAGCATGCAAAGTTTGTGCTACTACGCACTACGCAAATTGCATGTAGCAGAGTGAATAACTGTGCTAATTGACGTAGCGTAGCAACAGTAAAATAAACACCTTTAAATGCTTTGATAAAGCAATTTTCTATGCTAAAAAGCATATAACCAATTCACAAAAATGAACTTTGACAATAAAATATCAAGCAATGAGAGAGGTGATGATTTTGGAGTCCCCCTAACCTAGGGGAGGACCAAGCAGATGCCTTGAACACAAAAAGCATATCATGTGAACGATTCAATGGTGGTCCCTTCCTCCTAGGACCACTCCCAAGCACAGTTATGGGCAAAAATACAATCCCAACCAAAGGCCCTGCAAAGCATTATGGGACGAGATTAGCAGTGGGCAGTGAATATTATAGTGTCCAATATCAAAATAATTCTACAAAGAGCTGCAGTTCAACTAGTCGTTACTAGGTGTCCCTCACGAGTCAAATGCAAAAGCATTGAAATTATTAATACATCAAGCTGCAGTTCCACTAGTCGTTACAAGATGTCCCTCACGAGTCAAATGCAAAAGTATTGAAAACCTTTCATGAAGCTTTTGCATTTGACTCGTGAGGGACATCTAGTAACGACTAGTGGAACTGCAGCTCTTTGTAGAATTATTTTGATATTGGAAACTATAATATTCACTGCCCACTGCTAATCTCGTCCCATAATGCTTTGCAGGGCCTTTGGTTGGGATTGTATTTTTGCCAATAACTGTGCTTGGGGTGGTCCTAAGAGGATGGGACCACCACTGAATGGTTCAAAAGATGTGTTTTTTGTTTTCAAGGCATCTGCTTGGTTTTCCCCCTAGGTTAGGGAGGATCCTAAAATCATCACCTCTCTCACTGCTTGTTAATTTATCGTTTTCACTTTTGTGTAGTAACTATATGCATTTTTTTAGCATATAAAGACAGAGATATTTATTTTATCTTAACTTGCACTGTACAAGGTGCTTTTGGCAATTATTGTACAGTGCAGTCAAGCACACAGCTATGCACTACACAATGTGCATAGCTGCGTGTAGTTAAAAATGTACTTCACGTAGCTACGTGAAGTGCTACTACGCAAACTACGCCCAGGCTTAATGTTTACCCTGGTCAAAGTTTTTACCTTCTGTCTTTAGTCCTGTAAGTCCCAATCCACCACAAGAGTACACTTCTAAACCCTTCGATACCTCAGAGGAGGCCCTTAAAAATTCACAGCGTGTCAGGAATTACTCAAACTGCAGGGTCCAGTCCAGGTCCAGTAGCCACTGGTCAGCTATGAAGTTGGAGGAAAAGCCCTGTTGCAGCTTCTTGGTGATAAATCTGGGGTGCTCATGCAGAAAAGATAGATTTCCTACAACCTGAAATAGATATCCCTCTTTCCACACTCCCTCTATGATTCACCTGTAAATGATATTCCTTTTTCCACATTCCCACTGCGTTTCATTGTGTTAGAGAGAGCTCCACACTCCCTTTGCAATTTACTTGCGATAAAGATCCCTCTTTGCACACTCCCTGTACATCTCACCTGCGACTGACATCCCTCCTACAGAACCCCCCTAAATCTCAACTGTGATAAAGATTCCTCTTTCCTCATTCATTCCCTATCTCCCTGTGTCTCATCTGTGAAAGAGATCCCCGTTCCACACTCCCTCTGCATCTTACATGGGATAGAGAGCCCTCTTTCCACACTCCCTCTGCATCTTACATGTGATAGAGATCCTTCGTTACACACTCCATCTACATCCTACATGTGATAGAGATCCCGTGTTCCACACTCCCTCTGCATGTTACATGTGATAGAGATCCCTGTTCCACACTCCCTCTGCATCTTACATGTGATCGAGATCCCTTGTTCCACACTCCCTTGGCATCTTAAATGTGATATAAAGCCCTTGTTCCACACTCCCTCTACATCTTACTATGTGATAGAGATCGCTCATTCCAAACTCCCTCAACATTTCACATGTGATCGAGATCCATCATTCCACACTCCCTCTGCATCTTACATGTGATAAAGATCCCCGTTCCACAATCTCTTTGCATCTTACATGTGATCGAAATCCCTCTCTCCACACTACCTCTGCATCTTAAATGTGATCGAGATCCTCGTTCCACACTCTCTTTGCATTTTACATGTGATCGAGATCCCTCGCTCCACAATCCATCTGCATCTTAAATGTGATTGAGATCCTCGTTGCACACTCCCTCTGCATCTTACATGTGATAGAGATCCCTTGTTCCACACTCCCTCTAAATCTTAAATGTGATAGAGATCCCTTGTTCCACACTCCCTCTACATCTTGCATGTGATAGAGATCCCTGTTCCACACACCTTCTGCATCTTAGATGTGATAGAGAGCCCTCGTTCCACACTCCCTCTGCATCCTGCATGTGATAGAGATACCCATTTCACACTCCCTCTGCATCTTAGATGTGATAGAGATCCCTCTTTCCACACTCCCTCTGCATCTTACGTGATAGAGATCGCTCGTTCCACACTCCCTCTGCATCTTACATGTGATCGAGATCCCTCATTTAACACTCCTTCTGCATCTTACATGTGATAGAGATCCCCTGTTCCAAAGTCTATATTCATCTTACAAGTCATAGAAACCCCCCATTCCACACTCCCTCAGCATCTTACATGTGAGAGAGATCCCTAATTCCACACTGCCTCTGCATCTTACATGTGATAGAGACCCCCATTCCACACTCACTCTACATCTTACATATGATACCGATCACCGTTCAACACTCTCTCTGCATATTACATGTGAAAGAGATCCCCGGTTCTACACTCCCTCTTCATCTTACAAGTGATATAGATCCCATCTCCACACTCCCTCTGCATCTTACAAGTGATAAAGATCCCCATTCCACACTCCCTCTCCATCTTATATCTGTTAGAGATCCCCGTTCCACACTCCCTCTTCATCTTATATTTGATAGAGATCCCTTGTTCCACAATGACTCTGCATCTTACATGTGATAGAGAGCCCTCATTCCACACTCCCTCTGCATCCTACATGTGATAGTCATCCCCCTTTCCTCACTCCCTCTGCATCTAAAAGTGAGAGAGAGCCCTTCTTCCACTCCCACTCTGCATCTTACATGTGATAGAGATGCCTCATTCCACACTCCCTCTACATCTCACAGGTGATTGAGATGCCTCGTTACAAACTCCGTCTGCATCTTCCATGTGATAGAGATCCCTCATTCCACACTCCCTCTGCATCTTACATGTGATAGAGATCCCTTGTTCCACACTCCCTCTGCATCTTACATGTGATAGTCATCCCCCCTTCCTCACTCCCTCTGCATCTTACATGTGATAGTCATCCCCCTTCCTCACTCCCTCTGCATCTTAAATGTGAGAGAGAGCCCTTCTTCCACTCCCACTCTGCATCTTACATGTGATAGAGATCCATCATTCCACACTCCCTCTACATCTCACAGGTGATTGAGATGCCTCGTTACAAACTCCGTCTGCCTCTTCCATGTGATAGAGATCCCTCGTTCCGCACTCCTTCCACATCTTACATGCGATGGAGATCCCTTGTTCCACACTCCCTCTAAATCTTACAGGTAAGACAGATCCCTCATTCAACACTCACTCTGCATCTTACATGTGAGAGAGATCCCCCGTTCCATACTCTCTCTGCATCTTACATGTGATAGAAATCCCTCGTTCCACACTCCCTCTGCATCATAGATATGATAGAGATCCCTCTTTCCACACTCCCTCTGCATCCTACATGTTATAGAGATCACCTGTTCCAAATTCCATATTCATCTTATGAGTGATAGTGATCCCCTGTTCCACACTCCCTCTGAATTTTACATGTGATAGAGATCATCCGTTCCACACTCCCTCAGCATCCTACATGTGAGAGAGATCCCTCGTTCCACACTCCCTCTGTATTTTACATATGATAGAGATCCCCTGTTCCACACTCTATCTGCATCTTACATGTGATAGAGATCCCTCGCTCCACACTCCCTCTAAATTCTACATGTGATGGAGATCCCCGTTCCAAACTCTCTCCTCATATTACATGTGATAGAGATCCCTCATTCCAAACTCCCTATTCATCTTACAAGTGATAGAAATCCCCCGTTCCACACTTCTTCTTCATCTTACATGTGATAGAGATACCTCATTCCACAATGTCTCTGCATCTTACATGTGATAGAGATCCCTCATTCCACACTCCTTCTACATCCTACATGTGATAGAGATCCTTCGTTCCACAAGCCTCTGCATCTTACATGTGATAGAGATCCCCCTTCCCCACTCCATCTGCATCTTACATGTGAGAGAGAGCCCTCGTTGCACTCCCCCTCTGCATCTTACATGTGATAGAGTTCACTCGCTCCACACTCCCTCTACATCTCACATGTGATTGAGATGCCTGGTTCCAAACTCCATCTGCATGTTCCATGTGATAGAGATCCGTAGTTCCACACTTCCTCTACATCTTGCATATGATATAGATCCCTCTTGCCACACTCCTTCCACCTCTTACATGTGATGGAGATCCCTCGTTCCACACTCCCTCTACATCTTACAGGAAATAGAGATCCCTCATTCCACACTCCCTCTGCATCTTACATGTGATAGAGATCCCTCGTTCCACACTCCCTTGGCATCTTACATGTGATAGAGATCCTTCGTTACACACTCCATCTACATCCTACATGTGATAGAGATCCCATGTTCCACACTCCCTCTGCATCTTACATGTGATAGAGATCCCTCGTTCCGCACTCCTTCCACATCTTACATGCGATGGAGATCCCTTGTTCCACACTCCCTCTAAATCTTACAGGTAAGACAGATCCCTCATTCCATACTCCCTCTGCATCCTACATGTGATAGTGATCCCTTGTGCCACACTCCCTTTCAATCTTGCATGTGATAGTGATCCCTCATTCAACACTCACTCTGCATTTCACCTGTGAGAGAGATCCCCGTTCCATACTCTCTCTGCACCTTACATGTGATAGAAATCCCTCGTTCCACACTCCCTCTACATCATAGATATGATAGAGATCCCTCTTTCCACACTCCCTCTGCATCTTACATGTTAAGAGATCACCTGTTCCAAATTCCATATTCATCTTATGAGTGATAGTGATCCCCTGTTCCACACTCCCTCTGAATTTTACATGTGATAGAGATCATCCGTTCCACACTCCCTCAGCATCCTACACGTGAGAGAGATCCCTTGTTCCACACTCCCTCTGCATTTTACATATGATAGAGATCCCCTGTTCCACACTCTATCTGCATCTTACATGTGATAGAGATCCCTCGCTCCACACTCCCTCTAAATTCTACATGTGATGGAGATCCCCGTTCCACACTCTCTCCTCATATTACATGTGATAGAGATCCCTCATTCCAAACTCCCTATTCATCTTACAAGTGATAGAGATACCTCATTCCACAATGTCTCTGCATCTTACATGTGATAGAGATCCCTCATTCCACACTCCCTCTACATCCTACATGTGATAGAGATCCTACGTTCCACAAGCCTCTGCATCTTACATGTGATAGAGATCCCCCTTCCCCACTCCATCTGCATCTTACATGTGAGAGAGAGCCCTTGTTGCACTCCCCCTCTGCATCTTACATGTGATAGAGTTCACTCATTCCACACTCCCTCTACATCTCACATGTGATTGAGATGCCTGGTTCCAAACTCCATCTGCATGTTCCATGTGATAGAGATCCGTAGTTCCACACTTCCTCTACATCTTGCATATGATATAGATCCCTCTTGCCACACTCCTTCCACCTCTTACATGTGATGGAGATCCCTCGTTCCACACTCCCTCTACATCTTACAGGTAATAGAGATTCCTCATTCCATACTCCCTCTGCATCTTACATGTGATAGAGATGCTTCATGCCACACTCCTTCGGCATCTTACATGTATAGTGATCCTTCGTTCTATGCTCTCTCTGCATCTTACATGTGACAGCGATCCCTCGTTCCACACTCCCTCTATATATTACAATAATAATGATCCCTTGTTCCACACTTTCTCTGCATCTTTCAGGTAATAGAGAGCGCTCGTTCCACACTCCCTCTGCTCCTTACATGTGAGAGATCCCTCGTTGCACTCCCCCTCTGCATCTTACATGTGACAGAGATCCCTCGTTCCACACTCCCTCTCGATATTACAGGTAATAGAGATCCCTCGTTCCACACTCCCTCTGCAACTTTTATGTAATAGAGATCCCACATTCCACACTCCCTCTACATCTTACATGTGATAAAGATCCCTGGTTCCATGCTCTCTCTGCATCTTACATGTGACAGAGATCCCTCGCCAGTCCCTCTGCATCTCACATGTGATAGAGATCCCTCGTTCCACACTCCCTCTGCAACTTTTATGTAATAGAGATTCCACATTCCACACTCCCTCTACATCTTACATGTGATAAAGATCCCTGGTTCCATGCTCTCTCTGCATCTTACATGTGACAGAGATCCCTCGCCAGTCCCTCTGCATCTCACATGTGATAGATATCCCCTGTTCCACACTCCCTCTGCATCCTACATGTGAAAGAGATCCCTCGCTCCACACTACCTCTGCATATTACATGTGATAGAGATCCCTGTTTTGCACTCCCTCTCCATCTTACTTGTGATCGAGGTCCCTTGTTCCGCACTACCTCTGCATCTTACATGTGATAGAGATAACTCATTCCACACTCCCTCTGCATCTTACATGTGATAAAGATCCCTGGTTCCATGCTCTCTCTGCGTCTTACATGTGACAGTGATCCCTCATTCCACACTCCCTCTACATATTACTGTAATAGAGATCCCTCGTTACAGACTTTCTCTGCATCTTTCAGGAAGTAGAGAGCCCTTGTTTCACACTCCCTCTGTTCCATAAATGTGAGAGAGATCCCTTGTTGCACACCCCCTCTGAATCTTACAAGTGATAGTGATCCCTCGTTCCACACTCCGTCTGCATCTTACATGAGATAGAGATCCCTCGCTCCACACTCCCTCTGCAGCTCACATGCAATTGAGTTCCCTCGTTCCACACTCCCTCTCTGCATCTCCCATGTTATAGAGATCCCCCTTTCTACACTTCCTCTACATCTTATATGTGATAGAGGTACCTCGTTCCACACTCTCTCTGCATCTTACATGCGACAGAGATCCCTCGTTCCACACTCCCTCTACATATTACAGGTAATAGAGAGCCCTCGTTCCACACTCCCTATGCTCCTTACATGTGAGAGAGATCCCTTGTTTCATTCCCCCTCTGAATCTTACATGTGATAGAGATCCTCCGTTCCACACTCCATCTACATCCTACTTGTGATAGAGATTCCATTTCCACACTCCCTCTGCATCTTACATGTTATAGAGATCACCTGTTCCAAATTCCATATTCATCTTATCAGTGATAGTGATCCCCTGTTCCACACTCCCTCTGAATTTTACAAGTGATAGAGATCATCCGTTCCACACTCCCTCAGCATCCTACATGTGAGAGAGATCCCTCGTTCCACACTCCCTCTGCATTTTACATATGATAGAGATCCCCTGTTCCACACTCTATCTGCATCTTACATGTGATAGAGATCCCTCACTCCACACTCCCTCTAAATTCTACATGTGATGGAGATCCCCGTTCCACACTCTCTCCTCATATTACATGTGATAGAGATCCCTCATTCCAAACTCCCTATTCATCTTACAAGTGATAGAAATCCCCCGTTCCACACTTCTTCTTCATCTTACATGTGATAGAGATACCTCATTCCACAATGTCTCTGCATCTTACATGTGATAGAGATCCCTCATTCCACACTCCCTCTACATCCTACATGTGATAGAGATCCTTCGTTCCACAAGCCTCTGCATCTTACATGTGATAGACATCCCCCTTCCCCACTCCATCTGCATCTTACATGTGAGAGAGAGGCCTCGTTGCACTCCCCCTCTGCATCTTTCATGTGATAGAGTTCACTCGTTCCACACTCCCTCTACATCTCACATGTGATTGAGATGCCTGGTTCCAAACTCCATCTGCATGTTCCATGTGATAGAGATCCGTAGTTCCACACTTCCTCTACATCTTGCACATGATATAGATCCCTCTTGCCACACTCCTTCCACTTCTTACATGTGATGGAGATCCCTCGTTCCACACTCCCTCTACATCTTACAGGTAATAGAGATTCCTCATTCCATACTCCCTCTGCATCTTACATGTGATAGAGATGCCTCATGCCACACTCCCTCGGCATCTTACATGTATAGTGATCCTTCGTTCTATGCTCTCTCTGCATCTTACATGTGACAGCGATCCCTCGTTCCACACTCCCTCTATATATTACAATAATAATTATCCCTTGTTCCACACTTTCTCTGCATCTTTCAGGTAATAGAGAGCGCTTGTTCCATACTCCCTCTGCTCCTTACATGTGAGAGATCCCTCGTGGCACTCCCCCTCTGCATCTTACATGTGACAGAGATCCCTCGTTCCACACTCCCTCTGCAACTTTTATGTAATAGAGATCCCACATTCCACACTCCCTCTACATCTTACATGTGATAAAGATCCCTGGTTCCATGCTCTCTCTGCATCTTACATGTGACAGAGATCCCTCGCCAGTCCCTCTGCATCTCACATGTGATAGAGATCCCTCGTTCCACACTCCGTCTGCAACTTTTATGTAATAGAGATCCCACATTTCACACTCCCTCTACATCTTACATGTGATAAAGATCCCTGGTTCCATGCTCTCTCTGCATCTTACATGTGACAGAGATCCCTCGCCAGTCCCTCTGCATCCTACATGTGAAAGAGATCCCTCGCTCCATACTACCTCTGCATATTAAATGTGATAGAGATCCCTGTTTTGCACTCCCTCTGCATCTTACTTGTGATCGAGGTCCCTTGTTCCGCACTCCCTCTGCATCTTACATGTGATAGAGATAACTCATTCCACACTCCCTCTGCATCTTACATGTGATAAAGATCCCTGGTTCCATGCTCTCTCTGCATCTTACATGTGACAGCGATCCCTCATTCCACACTCCCTCTACATATTACAGTAATAGAGATCCCTCGTTCCAGACTTTCTCTGCATCTTTCAGGAAGTAGAGAGCCCTTGTTTCACACTCCCTCTGTTCCTTAAATGTGAGAGAGATCCCTCGTTGCACTCCCCCTCTGAATCTTACAAGTGATAGTGATCCCTCGTTCCACACTCCGTCTGCATCTTACATGTGATAGAGATCCCTCGCTCCACACTCCCTCTGCAGCTCAAATGCAATTGAGTTCCCTCATTCCACACTCCCCCTCTGCATCTCCCATGTGATAGAGATCCCCGTTCTACACTCCCTCTACATCTTATATGTGATAGAGGTACCTCGTTCCACACTCTCTCTGCATCTTACATGCGACAGAGATCCCTCGTTCCACACTCCCTCTACATATTACAGGTAATAGAGAGCCCTCGTTCCACACTCCCTATGCTCCTTACATGTGAGAGAGATCCCTTGTTTCATTCCCCCTCTGAATCTTACATGTGATAGAGATTCCATTTCCACACTCCCTCTGCATCCTACATATGAGAGATATCCCTCGTTCCACACTCCCTCGGCCTCCTACATGTGAGAGAGATCACCATTCCACACTCTCTCTGCATCTTACATGTGATCGAGATCCCTCGTTCCACACTCACTCTACATCTTACAGGTAACAGAGATACCTTGTTGCACTATCCCTCTACATCTTACATGTGATAGAAATCCCCATTCCACACTACCTCTGCATCTTAAATGTGATAGTCATCCCCCTTTCCTCACTCCCTCTGCATCTTAAATGTGAGAGAGAGCCCTTCTTCCACTCCCCCTCTGCATCTTACATGTGATAGAGATCCATCATTCCACACTCCCTCTACATCTCACAGGTGATTGAGATGCCTTGTTACAAACTCCGTCTGCCTCTTCCATGTGATAGAGATCCCTCGTTCCGCACTCCTTCCACATCTTACATGTGATGGAGATCCCTTGTTCCACACTCCCTCTAAATCTTACAGGTAAGACAGATCCCTCATTCCATACTCCCTCTGCATCTTACATGTGATAGTGATCCCTCATTCAGCACTCACTCTGCATCTTACATGTGAGAGAGATCCCCCGTTCCATACTCTCTCTGCATCTTACATGTGATAGAAATCCCTCATTCCACACTCCCTCTGCATCATAGATATGATAGAGATCCCTCTTTCCACACTCCCTCTGCATCTTACATGTTATAGAGATCACCTGTTCCAAATTCCATATTCATCTTATGAGTGATAGTGATCCCCTGTTCCACACTCCCTCTGAATTTTACATGTGATAGAGATCATCCGTTCCACACTCCCTCAGCATCCTACATGTGAGAGAGATCCCTCTTCCACACTCCCTCTGCATTTTACATATGATAGAGATCCCCTGTTCCACACTCTATCTGCATCTTACATGTGATAGAGATCCCTCACTCCACACTCCCTCTAAATTCTACATGTGATGGAGATCCCCATTCCACACTCTCTCCTCATATTACATGTGATAGAGATACCTCATTCCACAATGTCTCTGCATCTTACATGTGATAGAGATCCCTCATTCCACACCCTACATGTGATAGAGATCCTTCGTTCCACAAGCCTCTGCATCTTACATGTGATAGAGATCCCCCTTCCCCACTCCATCTGCATCTTACATGTGAGAGAGAGCCCTCGTTGCACTCCCCCTCTGCATCTTACATGTGATAGAGTTCACTCGTTCCACACTCCCTCTACATCTCACATGTGATTGAGATGCTTGGTTCCAAACTCCATCTGCATGTTCCATGTGATAGAGATCCGTAGTTCCACACTTCCTCTACATCTTGCATATGATATAGATCCCTCTTGCCACACTCCTTCCACCTCTTACATGTGATGGAGATCCCTCGTTCCACACTCCCTCTACATTTTACAGGTAATAGAGATTCTACATACCATACTCCCTCTGCATCTTACATGTGATAGAGATGCCTCATGCCACACTCCCTCGGCATCTTACATGTATAGTGATCCTTCGTTTTATGCTCTCTCTGCATCTTACATGTGACAGTGATCCCTCGTTCCACACTCCCTCTATATATTACAATAATAATGATCCCTTGTTCCACACTTTCTCTGCATCTTTCAGGTAATAGAGAGCGCTCGTTCCACACTCCCTCTGCTCCTTACATGTGAGAGATCCCTCGTTGCACTCCCCCTCTGCATCTTACATGTGACAGAGATCCCTCATTCCACACTCCCTCTACATATTACAGGTAATAGAGATCCCTCGTTCCACACTCCCTCTGCAACTTTTATGTAATAGAGATCCCACATTCCACACTCCCTCTACATCTTACATGTGATAAAGATCCCTGGTTCCATGCTCTCTCTGCATCTTACATATGACAGAGATCCCTCGCCAGTCCCTCTGCATCTCACATGTGATAGATATCCCCGTTCCACACTCCCTCTGCATCTTACATGTGAAAGAGATCCCTCGCTCCACACTACCTCTGCATATTACATGTGATAGAGATCCCTGTTTTGCACTCCCTCTGCATCTTACTTGTGATCGAGGTCCCTTGTTCCGCACTCCCTCTGCATCTTACATGTGATAGAAATAACTCATTCCACACTCCCTCTGCATCTTACATGTGATAAAGATCCCTGGTTCCATGCTCTCTCTTCATCTTACATGTGACAGCGATCCCTCATTCCACACTCCCTCTACATATTACAGTAATAGAGAGCCCTCGTTCCAGACTTTCTCTGCATCTTTCAGGAAGTAGAGAGCCCTTGTTTCACACTCCCTCTGTTCCTTAAATGTGAGAGAGATCCCTCGTTGCACTCCCCCTCTGAATCTTACAAGTGATAGTGATCCCTCGCTCCACACTCCCTCTGCAGCTCACATGCAATTGAGTTCCCTCGTTCCACACTCCCCCTCTGCATCTCCCATGTGATAGAGATCCCTCGTTCTACACTCCCTCTACATCGTATATGTGATAGAGGTACCTCGTTCCACACTCTCTCTGCATCTTACATGCGACAGAGATCCCTCGTTCCACACTCCCTCTACATATTACAGGTAATAGAGAGCCCTTGTTCCACACTCCCTATGCTCCTTACATGTGAGAGAGATCCCTTGTTTCATTCCCCCTCTGAGTCTTACATGTGATAGAGATCCTCCGTTCCACACTCCATCTACATCCTACTTGCGATAGAGATTCCATTTCCACACTCCCTCTGCATCCTACATATGAGAGATATCCCTTGTTCCACACTCCCTCGGCCTCCTACATGTGAGAGAGATCCCCATTCCACACTCTCTCTGCATCTTACATGTGATCGAGATCCCTCGTTCCACACTCACTCTACATCTTACAGGTAACAGAGATACTGTGTTGCACTATCCCTCTACATCTTACATGTGATAGAAATCCCCATTCCACACTACCTCTGCATCTTAAATGTGATAGAGATCCCTCTTTCCACACTCCCTCTGCATCTTACATGTGAAAGAGATCCCCTGTTCCCTATTCATCTTCTAGGTGATAGTGATCCCCTGTTCCACACTCCCTCTGAATTTTACATTTGATAGAGATCCCCCTTTCAATAGTCCCTCTGCATCTTACATGTGATTGAGATCCCTCGTTCACCACTCCCTCTGCATCTTACATGTGATAGATATCACCCGTTCCACACTTCCTCTGCATCTTACATGTGATAGAGATCCCCGTTCCACACTCCCTCTACATCCTACATGTGATAGAGCGCCTGTTCCACACTCCCTCTGCATCTTACATGTGATAGAGATCCCTCGTTCCACACTCCCTCTGCATCTTACATGTGATAGATTTCACCCGTTCCACACTTCCTCTGCATCTTACATGTGATAGAGATCCCCGTTCCACACTCCCTCTACATCCTACATGTGATAGAGCTCCCCGTTCCACACTCTATCCTCATATTACATGTGATAGAGTGCCCTGTTCCACAGTCCCTCTTCATCTCACATACGATAGAGATCCCTCATTCCAAACTCCCTATTCATCCTCCAAGTGATAAAGATCACCCATTCCACACTCCCTCTGCAACTTACGTGTGATAAAGATCCCTAGTTCCATGCTCTCTCTGCATCTCACATGTGACAGAGATCCCTGTTCCACACTCACTCTGCCTCTTACATGTGGTAGAGATTCCTCTTTGCTTATTCATTCCACATCTCAGATATCCCTCTTTCCACATTCTCTCCATGAGATCTGTGATAAAAATCCTCTGTTTCCTCATGCACTCTGATTCTCATCTGTCTGAGTGATCTCACTCCACACTCCATCCATGTGATTTCTGATAGAGGCCATTTTTTCATGCCACCTTAGAACATGAGTAAACCAAGGGACAGGGTTTTCGTGTGTGTGGTAGGATGTGGCGCCTGCAGTGTGTGTACGCATATCAGGGTGATGGATTCGTGGGACGGTGCCTACAGGAAGGGGTTAACCCTGAACCCCCTAAATTACAGACCAGAGGTCCTACACAATGAATGAAGGCCTGTGCACACATCTAACTTTCGTTGCAGAGTAAGTACTCTGTCTCTAGAGATCATATAAACAAACAATATAGATGTTTTTGGAGACAATAAACATTCTGGAGTTTTTGTGTTCTTCTTTAATCTTGCACGATTGCCCAGCCAACACGTGTTTCGTCTGGGGAAGTACCCCGAGACTTCATCAGGGCTTACAGCAATGCGAAGGAGATCTTGGATCTCTCTGCCAGTTGTACTTCCATCCCGGCTAGTTAAAAGGTGTGTAAGTGCGTAGCGGTGTGCTCTGGAGTAAGGACCACAAGGGGTGCAACGGGGGGGCTTCACTTAGAACCGGTTATACTTCCGTCCCGGTTCCAGGGATGTACTGGGTTATGCGGACACAGGTACGGTCCGCCACGAGCCCCGGAGGAAGGAGTTCCGGTCCCAGACGCTCTGACTGCATTCGTCAGATCAGCGTACACGCTGCTACAGCTTAGCCATGACCCCTGGCTTCTCCTCCGGGACTCCTTCCTCCGGAGCTCGTGGCGGACCGTACCTGTGTCCGCATAACCCAGTACATCCCTGGAACCGGGACAGAAGTATAACCGGTTCTGAGTGAAGCCCCCCCGTTGCACCCCTTGTGGTCCTTACTCCGGAGCACACTGTTACGCACTTACACACCTTTTGCCATAAGCCCTGATGAAGTCTCGGGGTACTTCCCCAGACGAAACACGTGTTGGCTGGGCAATCGTGCAAGATTAAAGAAGAACACAAAAACTCGAGAATGTTTATTGTCTCCAAAAACATCTATATTGTTTGTTTATATGATCTCTAGAGACAGAGTACTTACTCTGCAACGAAAGTTAGACGTGTGCACACGCCTTCACCTTAGAACATGGACAGGGAAAGGCTCAACACTCACATGATTTTGAACAGAAAATTACTGAAAACTAATCAAGTTTTGGTTTGATGTTAGGAGGAAAATCTAAGATAAAAACTGAAGTTGTAGGATTCGGACATTATGGGCAGTATTGGACTGGGGAGTTCAATGAAACCATCCCTGAGTGGTGAGGGGTGAGGGGTGTGTTGTACCGAAGGATGGATTTAGTCTTAACAACAGTGACAGCCAAGTGAGACACGGCACAAGTACTCAGTAACAAAAGGGATTCCAATGAATTTCAGTTTAATGTTGAATGAAAAGGTTGGTGAGGATGCTTCAGATGTTGTGAAGGATGAGGGCTTTGAAAGTCCCACATCAGCACCATGAGTTGCAGTGGTAACAAGTATACACTCTAGATGTGGTACAAGATGGTTATGGAGGTTGTTGCCATACAGATGCTGGTTTATGCGACGGAAAATAAAGGGCTCTACCTTCTATTAAAGACCCGCTCCAGGATTATAGGGCCGAGGCACTACAGCGGACTATAATGCTATTAGAACATTATGCCCCAATAATGCAATGTGTTAATATAAAAAGCAGCCTCCTTGGCAATGCGGGGAGTTTACAATTTCTCACTTGAATGTTTAATGCTTTTTGCAGCTACTGCTTTGTGTCGCAGCAACTACGGACATGAATGAAGCACAGCAGGAGCTCTGAAAGGAGGCTGAAGTCAGTCAGTGATTCTTCACCAGTTTTACCCAAACTGCTCTTCTTGGTTCACCAGAGTCGAGAGAGAAATACGCTCCCCCTCCTTGGGCCTCTTCAGTGACACTGCAAGCTATGGGAGCTGGGAGATGGGAAAGCTTGCTGTGTGGCCTCACTCAAAGCCTCTGCCTCTTTCACTTCCGTGCACAACCCACATATCCTGGAGAGGCAGAAATGGGGGTCAGGTTTGAGGATTGCAGGTGCAGCCCATGCAGGTAAGAGCAGTGGGGCGGCGGGTGGGGTGGGGGGAGTCGACAAATGAGGAGGACAACTTAAATAAAAAATAAGAAAACCACTTACCTTGCACTCGCTGCATTGCCGACTCGGCTATGCGGCAAGCGCAAGGTGACAGGTTTTCTTTTTTTTAAATATAAGTTTCCCTCATTGTCATCTGTTGACTGCCCCCCACCCCACCCCATCAATCTTACCTGCATGGTCCTGTCTGGTGGATTGGGACACTGGAGGGATATTAGGTGCAAATGCAGGTACATCTCTTGATGATGTAAGTAGGATTGTGGTAGCATGAATGGGGCACCATTTTGGATAAGAATATTAATGTATGTTGACATGGGTTTGAAACATTGGTGCATGAAGCCGAGGAGCCACAATGTCATAATTCCATTTTTTCTTTGTTTCTTTCCCCAAACTCTTTGAGTGGACTTAGAATGTATACATTTACTTGCCATAAATGTACATGGTAACATAGCACGTGTGTCTGCCTTTATGTGTGATTGCACTTATTCGCAAGAGCGTACTTGTGGCACAGATGTGTTTTTTGGAAAGTAAACAAATTAACAATCAAGGATAAGCCCTATTGGAGCACGCCCGCCACTACTTATGATACCGTGACCATAAGATGGCCGCTACACAATGATGAAGGAAGATATTCTTCACTTGATGACTGGCTTTTATTGTAGGATGCTCGTCCTCTCAAGTAGGTGACACAGCGTAAAAACGAGGGGCTAGATGAAAAAACCTCCTATGTATTATTATAGTGTTAGGATATTGGAACCTGTTGTTAATATGGGTGAATACGATGTCAACGTATACCATGATATATGCAGGCCCGACAACGGCAACACCAATAAATGCAAAGTCTATGTATGAAATATTGTTGATACCAGTAGAAACAATGTCAATGTACGCCATTATCAAGACATGCATAAATATGTCAATATCAGTAAAGACAATATCAATGTACGCTATGACAACTGTACGCACAATACTGAGGATGTGAGCAAAAATGATATCAATGACCGCCACAGCATTTGTAGAAGTTCTAACAAACTCATATCATTGCTGTCGGATTCACCCAAGGTGGCCTCCCCATCAACCCAGAGTCAGAGATATGTGATCAGACAGGCCCTGCAACCCCAACCCACATCCGATTGAGTGACAGGTCACATGTGGGGTCTCACTTAGCCTAAAGACAAACACGCACCCAGGGAAAACTCAGATCGATCCCACAGATAGGTAGTCACACCACAAACAGGACCTAGGAGGCTGACCCCAATAAAACATGTTAGCCAAAGGCACGCATTCCCAAAATAAAACAAAAGTTAGATGCCATGTGTAGTTAGAAACACTCAGCCAAACAGGACATGACATGCGCACTGCACGAGGTGATCACGCACTCACCACACTGGACATCTGGACACGCACACACTGTCCCATACTCCCTCAGCCTCGAGGTCGAGAGCCACCTGTGTCCCCCTTATCTGATGGTTTTTCTGGTTATTTATGACTATGATGCCGTTCAAGGAATGTCAAAGTGTTTATGGCACCCACAAAATATATATATGTGTGGCCCAAACGTCAGTACTTTGAGACTGTCTTCAGACACACCTCTGTCGATACTCTGTCGATACTCTCCTGGCAGCTGCATTTAATTAAACCAACTTGTTCCTGTTTTGCCAAATGCCTCTTGTCTTTTCATTTATTTAAGTTAAAATCATATTCGAGAAACACAGTGAATGTACTCTCTTAATTTACTATTGTCTTTGGAAGTGTGTGACTACAGAGAGTGCCACCCTAAGCCCCCAAAAGGTGCCAGAAACCCAGAGTTAGGGTAAGTGCAAGTATACCTGAATGTTTTCACTCACATTTCACCAACCACTTGTGCAGTAGTTGTTATAGTGGGAGCAGAATTCTTTATGTCTTATCCAAATTGCATCTGTCTTTTAACAGTTTTATTCATTTTTAATCTGAACATTGAATTCTCTTTCTTATTGTGTACGCTTTTATGATTCACTTTGTGATATCGAATAAAGCTTATTTACTTTACTAGTATCTAGTCTACTATGCTCTGTCACCCACGTGCCACCCATTACAATATGCTTGTGCTGGAGGACACACGGTGCCTGCTTTTCATCGATTCTATCCATGAATCTCTCTTGAGAAATGTAGATAAACATTACTTTTTCACTTCTTAGGTTAATTTCATTTTGTTGTGGAGGTAGTGGTGTAAAACAGCCCTAGCCCTGAAGAAGGCCCTGGAACAAATATTGGCACTATTATGGGCAGAAACATGTTGTCATTCTAGAATGAACTCTCCATTGTACCCAATCACATCATCCTGTTACATCTGTTTGTTCTTTTACTCATATCCGAGGTATCTAGTAATGAAGGTATTTCCTCGGGTTTACCTCTGGGTATTTTTATTCATCTGGATCCTGTCTTTATCCAGCTTGTTTCTTATGAAGAACTCCCTCTCTTTGATAAGTGAGTCCAGCCTGGTAGTATCTTATCAGGGTGAGTTGAGCTGCCCATGTTGAAGCATGCCGGAAACTGTGGTTGAAGCCTCCTCAGCCCATGGAATATTCACTTTGTTGTAACCTAGGAATCACGCGGGTGTCCAGGTGGAACACTGCCCTGCCACCGTCGGGTATTCATTTTTAGTTCTGCTGAGAACATACTGGCAGGGTTTAAAGTGGTGTTAAGTGACACATTCGGTTGTGTAAAAGATTTTACTCGTGAAATAATCTTAAATATATTGGTTGAGCGTGTACGCTGTAATTTAAGAAACATCCTTTAAGTGTAGGACAAAGGATGACACGGTTCTTGAGAACAGATGATTGAAATAAGGCATCCTGCTGTTCACACTCTAGTACAAACACCAAACCTCAGTAAATCACCATGGTACATGGTACCTGTCACTTGAATTGCCAGGCTGTGGATTATTTACAGACAGTTTCACCTGCAGACTCTTAGAGTATGTAGGTTTGTGGCACTCTCTCATCTCACATTGAGAAAGGCGTGTGTAGATATTTGCATTGCATCATCAGAGGTGACTGTGAGCTCCAGCCCTCGCCAGTGAGTGTGGGAACGAACAACTCCTTAGCATACATCCTCAGGCCTTCTTCCAGCCTCCAACCAGTTCAGCTCTGCCTCACAGTGCTGGCCTGTGCTTGTACCGGTGAGGTCACACGCGATGTGTTACAAGACAGTGATAGTGCATCTGCCTACATTACACTACCACTGCACTTAAAGGTAAGTAGATGATCACACTTTCTGCTAAACTCGCCAAGGTGAGGGTGAGTGGAGTTAAGAACAGTAAATATCCTACAAATAATGGTAGGCCGATGTAGTGGATGGAATCTTCTTGTAGGTCAATGTCACCAACCCCGATGGACTGCCACACTTCCCGTGTCCCTTGCTCTGAACATCACTAGCTGCCACCCTGCCTCCTTACAGTGCCCCTCCCTGCAGCACCCACTTATGGCAGTAAGGCAGTAAGGTCAGAAGCTTCAGACCTCTTCAAGCCAACCTAGGTGCAGGGGTGGCCCCGGCACATGACTGGTTACCAGGGCTTTGTCCAGGCTGTTCCCACCTCAAACAAAGCTGCCACTGAGTAGCACTGATCCATCACCAAACTCAGGCAAGACCAGCCTTCCAAAACTGATTCACCGGCCTGTACCACTGGGTTCTTACGAAGCCAGCTTTTCAAGCAATACCCCGTGACGGCGACTCTGAAGATATAGTTTGGTCCAATGCCATCACCTGGTGAATCTATGTAGTAACAGAGTCATGGTCAAAGGCACTCAACCCACGACTGACCGATGGAGCGAGCCCAAGAATGCCACGATTTCTTTCGGCCCCCCCGATCCTGCTGCCCCAACCTCTGCGACAGATCCCAGTTCATAGAACATCTAAGAGACTACCCTTTCCAGGGACACCAAGTGAGAGGAAGTCAATCTTGGGCCTCCCCAACTGGGCTCCCTCTGCAGACAAAGAAACTGAAGTCTCTTAAGACTGCCCGGTTCCACAATGGAATCAAAGTGAGGAACAGGTTCCCTTACCCAACCTAAACCTGGCTAGTATGTTTGTGTACTGACCTACGTGAGGAACACAGGCTCACAGTCCATGTTCCCAAATGCTTACTGTGTTAAAGTTTTCTTAGCGTCTAATTTCATGACCATTTATGGCTCTGTACACTCCCCCCAAACTGTAATGGTCATGTTTCTGGCAAGCGTCACACAACATTGTCCTACATACATCACGTGTGCTGTGGCTCCCTACCACACTCAACAGCCTTATAATATGTAAATTTATACCTTAGAATCACCAAATACTTTTTGTTAAAGGGGCAGTAAAAGTGACATCTCTCAGGTCCTTGCTGGGTTTGGAGAGGAGGGCTTCATTGCCTCCGACATTTACTGGAGCAAGGTATGTCTTCAACTTGCTTTATCAAGTATCCGCAAGGGGAAGGAGCCTTTACCACGCAGCTGGAACCACACAGTGCCTTTACAATGCAGGCACTACAACGAACCCTTCATTGCCAGACATTCCTTTACCACGCAGGTCATTACAATGACTTGCTTTAGGGAACGCATTGCTGGACTGGTATTGAATTTTAAGTCCAACGCTTTCCCTACTGTTGCACAGACTGGAGTTGGAATATTAAATTATACTAGACCAAAGTCCAGCGCTTACCTCAGGCAAGTAGTTTTAACCACTTGTGTGGTAACGGAATGCATGTTAACGACGCTTTCATTGTATTGACCGCGTTGCAAAGGCATGCATGGAAAATGCATGCGTGGTTCTGTCATATAACCATACACAAGTGATGAATTCATATGTTGGCTCTTGATAGCATGCAGCCTTGTCTCGGGTTCATCATCGGAAGCTATGCAGATTTTTCACCATCATCTAAGCACATACATTCATGCATGTATGCTGGAGGCCTTTTTGTGACATGGATTGAGACCCAGAGCCGGTGTCTGTGGTCTGGAGAAGCACATCAAGTTCACCCTTCTTATCCAGCGTGACTGCAGTCACTTTGCTGGATTGTAGAGGCCTGGCAGTGGTGGTGCAAACAAGAGTGAAGTGGCAAGACAGGCCTGTTTTACCTGTTACTACTGGTTGTCTGCTGGCCACTCCCACATTTGTAAATTGGCCTGCCAGTTCCCTGCGACAGAGTTATTTGACCATACATGTTAGACAGGAATGCTCTGTATGTATACATTACTTCTATGAGTAGAGAATGCATGTGGAGAATGTGACACATGGCTATAACCACACAAGATGCAATGTTTTTCCATTCATCACAGTGGTATCTAATATAATGCTCCAAGGGCCCTATTACACATAGGACGCACTTTCCCTGTTTGCACCACAGCGCACCTTAAAACAGGTGCACCAGCCACAAACAGGGAAAGTGTGCCCTATTACATTGGATGCGCTGCCCCCAAGGAAGCCGCAAACTCACGCTGCCCTGGGGCAGCGCATTTAAGTGAAAAACGGAGCAGCTTTTAATCAGCCGCTTCGTGTTTCAACGTACAGGCAGCAGCCACCTGCACTTCTAAGAGAGGAGAGAGATCCCCTTGCAGGCGGATGCAGTGAGTGACTGCACACAACCTGTAAGAGAATGTCTGGGGGGGGTCCATAGTACACCCCTTACCCCCCTCCAGAGGACTGCCATCAGAGGGGCATTGACAGTGCACCACCTTTTAGGTAGTACACTGCCAGTGCGCCTCCTGGCAGCATCTATAATACGGCCCGGGCACAGAGGCAAAGAGATTCCCTCATTTGCTTGGGGCCAAGTCCCCCTGCAAATGAAGGAATGGCACCTGAAGATAGCGCTGGCACTATATGTGCGCCAGCAATATCCGTATTTCAGAAGGGGCCGCACAAGCTTCCGTGACCCCTTCTGTAATTCCTAAGTGCCCCGGGGGAACAACATGCCCCTTGTGCCCTCAGGGCACTTTCCATAATATGGCCACAGAGATTCTTTGCAATGGGTGAGGCTTCTGGGTGTGGGGCGAGAAGACACTGGGACCCTCTGAAGCTTATGAAGGTTCCTCTGCCCTTCCCTGCCTTATGGTTCACTGGAATGGCGACCCCCACAGATGAACAGGTAGTTGTTACCTGGCGGCAGTCTCCCTTTCCTTTGAAACCTTGTCTTGGGTCTCTCCTGACAGGAGCCTCCGACACCCATCCTATCTTCCTGCTAAGACTTGAGAACAAAGACTGTGGCTGGAACAGTCTGAGAGGAATAAGCAAAAAAGAGCAACTGCCTAGATCTTTCCTCAGACATGGCTGTTGGATACAAAAGTAAACAAGTGTCTGAAACTCTTGTATAAATATGGGAAAGAAATTCCCAGCCAGGGTGTCCAAATTTTTGTACTGGAATCCGATGGCGACAGAAACATGTGCTCCTGGTTTGGGGTACTTACTGCCCACTGCAGAAACTTGGAAAGGTCTCCCAGATTGCTAGAAAAGGCTGTCTTAAATAAATAAATTGCAATAAATCCCCTAGGGACCGTAAATATTATCAAGGAATATACATGATAAGTTAAGTAATGTAAGTCTCTACTTATCTGTTAGAAATGGAGGTCTCTAGTTGGCAGTGGCTTGAACCCTGTCCAAGGAGGGACCCTTCCTTCTAGTCAGGATAAGGGAGTTACACACCCAAGATAACACCTGCTCACCCCCTTGGTAGCTTGGCACAAGCAGTTTGGCTTATCTCAGAGGCAATGTGTAAAGTATTTGTACATAACAGACACAGTAACACAATGAAAACACTACAAATGGCACCACACCAGTTTAGAAGAATAAAGTATCTTTACCTAAACCAAACAAGACCACATGACAAAATCCAACATACACACATCAAAATACCACTTCTTAAAGGTTTAAATCAGTTCAGTTCATAGAAACCTATGATGCGTCACTTTTGGTGCAAAGTACAGGCACGGGGAAGGTGAGGCACTGGGAAACACAGAGATGCGTAGGTTCCTTACATGCAGGGAAGGTGATGAGTCGGTTCCTTACTCACAGGGAAGGTGATGTGTCGGTTCCTTGCTCCAGGGAAGGTGATGCGCCGGTTCCTTACTGAAAAAAGGAGGTGATGCGTTTGTTTCTTACTGTGAGGGGAAGTGATGCGTCGGTTTCCTTCTGCGCGGGGAGGTGATGCGTCGATTCTCTGGACACACATAGCCTTGGTTCCTTACTGAAGCCCAGCGTCGAAGCAGAGTTGGTGCACAGGTGCGATGCATGGAAAATCCAGATGCTGCGGGTCTATGTGGCGGCGAAACAGGTGCTGTGTCAGAGTCAGGGCAGTGCTCTCGTACTTCGGAGACACGGTGCACTGAACACGGGCTGCGGCGGTTTCTTCAGCCGCTGGCAGGTGCTGCATCCATTTCTTCAGCTGCACAGCGGTGGTGCATGGAAACTTCTCCAGCATGGCAGTGCTGCGTTGAAAAAATAGGCACTGGAAGGGCAATGCATAGATTTTCAGCAGTAGAAGCAGTACATCAACCTGCCAGGGCCCAGAGCTGGAATTGGCACAACAAGGCACATCAGAACTCCCAGCAACGGAGTTCAAGGATGCTACAGACAAAGATAGCCCTGAGGCTTCTTAATAGGAGGCAAGCACACACAAGCCCTAGGAGAAACTTCACAAGCAGAATACACAGCAAAGTCCATTCCTTTTCCTCTCCAAAGCAGAAGCAGCAACTGCAGGCGAACCCAGCAAAGTAACACATAGCAAAGGGGCCGTACTCCTCCTCGCAGCTCTTCTCCTTGGCAGAGTCTCCTCTTGATCCAGAAGTGTTCTAAAAGTCTGGGGTTTTAGGTCCAATACTTATACCCCTTTTGGCTTTTGAAGTAGGCATACATCAAAGAGAAGTCTTTGCAGTTTACAAGTTCCTGCCTTGCAGGGCCTTGGCTCCAGACATACTCCAGGGGCGTGGAGACAGCATTGTGAGAGGACAGGCACTGTGTGAGTGTCTAGAGTGAATGCACAAACAGCCTCTGTCAGTTTAAAGCAGACGTTGATTTCCCAGGCAGGCAGAGGCACAGGATGGTAAAGCAAGAAAATGCCCACTTTCTAAAAGTGGCATTTTTTTTTTTAAAGTCTGTTTTTATTTTCAATAACAAACCAAAGTCAGCATTACATAGCCAGTATCATACTGTCAGTAGAAAGTACATTAAAAGTGGCATTTTTAAACACAGAATTTAAAAACCTACTTCTCTACAAGATGTATTTTTATCTTCTGAGCTCAGTGAGCCCAAACTCCAGATCTCTGTCTCTTACCAATTGAAAGTTACACTTCTTAAATGTTACAAGGTAGTTCCAATGATAACCTATGGGAGAGACAGGCCTTGCAATAGTGACAAATGGAATTGGCAGTATTTCACTACCAGCACCTGTAAAACACACCAGCACATGTCCTACATCTCATAAACACTTCACCCCGCCCATGGGGCTACTTTGGGCATACCTTAGGGGTGCCTTACATGTAGAAAAAGGGAAGGTTTGGGCCTGGCAAGCGGGTACACTTGCCAGGTCGACATGGCAGTTTAAAACTGCACACTCAGGCTGCAATGGCAGGCCTGAGACACGTTTATAGGGCTACTCATCTGGGTGTCACAACCAGTGCTGCAGGCTCACTAGCAGCATTTGATTCACAGGCCCTGGACACACACAGTGAACTTTACTAGGGACTTACCAGTAAATCAAATATACCAATCATGGATAATCAATCAGAATCATAATACACACAGGGAGAACTTGCACTTTAGCACTGATCAGCAGTGGTAAAGTGCCCAGAGTACCCAACCAGCAAAAACGAAGTTCAGGACACAGTCAAAAAATACAGGATGTAGAGGACAAAAGACAGGGGAACCACACCAAGGAGGCCAGGTCTGACATTACCTATATACACTTACCTTCATTACTCATTTGTAATCGATACTGAAGGCCCGATATTCATGTAGTCCAGCATTTATACTCCTCTCTCTCCTGGCAGTCATGGCATATAAACTCCTACTGTCTCTCTCTCTCTTTGTTACCTGTGCTTGCTCTCACTCCTGGTGGTCACTGCATAGCAACACTCTCTCTTTTTATCTTGCTCTCTCTCCCGCTTGCTCAGGGAGATGTGAGAGCAGTGAGGTGGGATCTGCTTCTGTAACTTTGGTCCAGCTGAGCTTTGTAGCAATCTCCACAGCGCCTTGGCACAGCACCTCTCCACAGCGCCTTGGCACAGCGCCTCTCCACAGCGCCTTGGCACAGCGCCTCGCCACAGGCAGCCGGTCCTCTTGGCAGGGCGTGAAACAGATGTACTTGCATGTCTTGTGAGAAGGTGGGGCAGGATCACAGAAAACAGGGCAATCTGTTTCCTTGTCCCGAGGGGGAAACAAGCAGATTGTGGCACAACATGTAAGTGGCTGGTTGGCTTGGCACCAACTTCCGTCAACTACAGATATAAATTGGCCCTGTGGGTGAAAACACTTTGTGCAAAAGTACAGAGGAATGGTTGGCACCAGACTCTCCTGCTGCCTCCTTCAGGAGTAGAAGAAAGTGTGGAGCTGTGTGACAGTAGAAGGAAGAGAGGAAAGGAGTGGTGTGAGACCAGAGTGCAACTGCCAAGCCAGGCTTTACACGAAGATGCAACCCATAACATAACATGTGTATTTTTAAAATGCATGTTCACCCAGAAGGGTATCTTGGCGCTGAATAACAGATGGGGCATATTAACAAGGGCTTTATCTCCGCTTTTTTGGCTTAAAAAGCCAAAAAAGCGGAGATAAAACTATCGCCCTATTACCAGAGGGTGCTAACATGCATAATCGCATGTTAGCACCCTTTTTCCCTTACGCCTCCCTTTGCATCTCTAATGAGATGCAAAGTGGCGTTCCTCCCCAAAATAACTGGAGAAATGTCGCTAACCAACATTTCTCCAATTATCAATCGGCACGCTAACAAGCATAGCGATAAGAAAGTAGCGCTAACCGCGGTTATCGCTACTTTCCTTACGCCTGCTTTTAGTTTGACTTAGCCATGATATCCAATGGAAGGTGGATATCATGGTTAAGTCTGCCGTGCCCTATCAACAACGTAGCGCCAAACGTTGTGCGATTATCGCTGGAATCCCAGCGATAATTGCACATTTGGCAGCTAACTCGGGTGTTTTTATCGCTCTGGAGATAAGCGTCGCTGATAGCGCGCTATCTCCGCGATAAAAACAAGCGATAGCCGGCGATAATTATCCTAGCGCTAAGTGCGCTTAGTGATAATTATCGCCGGTTGTTGATGATATGCCCCAGATGTTTGTTGTTAACCAAGTCAATGGTTCTCATTTTTTCGACCTCAGAAGGATGAAAGTCTGAGTGGACCCTGTGCTCTAGGGTAGTGTTTGCGTCTCTGAGGGAGCCTGTGGTGGGCCTGAGGGGAGTGTGTAACCCTGTATCTGGGTCTATCAGCGGGCTTGTGCAAGGCCCAAGGGTACCCTCTTATTCCCAGACAAAGGCGTCTGTGCCTTTGTCTGGGCATAAGTTGGAAATGAGGACCAAAGTTTTTGTTTTTCCCCACACAGTCCCTGCTCATGGTAGTCAACGTTTCCATCATGTATATGTTCCAAACCATTGACCACTGTAGGGCAAATGGAGGTGCATCTGGGGACTTCCATATGTGGGCAATAACTACTCTGAAAGCCAACAACATGAGTGAGGTGAACCAACCTGTTGTCATTGTAAGTGGACATGTTTCTTCCTCTCCAACATCACCCAGAAGACGCACAAAAGTTTACTTTTCCTGTTCAATACTAGTAACATCTTTTATGCCTGGGATTACCTTCCAGTATGATACTAGGTGGGTGTGCAAGATCCTCACATACGAAATAATGTCACCAGGTGCAGCACATCTCTTGAAGCTAAGGTCGGCTGCTAAAGATGGCCTTTGGGCAGACCCAGGTTATTTACCATGGAGTAAGTATCTTAGATGCATTTTCTTTATATTATCGAGAGCAAAGAGAGGACTTCATCACTCTTGTCCATTGTGATTTCACAAATTATTTCTTCAACGCGCCCCCACATTGGCATGCTAAAATGAGGTACAGGTGTATTTAGTAGTGAATACAGGTCAGAGATGCCCTTTTTAATGAGTAAACCACTGTCTTCTACCTTCCTGCTTCCTTCTTAATCCGTCTCCTACCCACTGTAATCTCAGTGCTATTCGCAGTGTCTGTTTTTCACACATTAAACATGTTCCTACAAGTATGAAAATCTATAGGTTTGCCTTTCAATGAAAAGGTTGCCTCCACCGTTGAAACCCCGGGTCTGTCCTGCCTGACGTAAAGTCAGGGCTAAACACAAGAGGCAAACACGGAGGGGTATATAGTGATCTTACCACTTGATTTCATGGGGGCCTCTCTGCACTCACGGCTGAGCACCCACTGTCATGGGGGCGTCTCTGCATTCGTGGCAGAGGCCCTGCAGTTGTGGGGGCCTCTCTGCACTTGTGGTGGAGGCCCCGCAGCTGTGGGGGCCTCTCTGCACTTGTGGTTGTGGCGGAGGCCCTGCAGTTGTGGGGGCCTCTCTGCACTCACAGTGGAGGCCCCCAGTCATGGGGTCCTCTCTGCACTCACAGCTGAGCGCCCTCTGTCATGGGGGCGTCTCTGCATTCGTGGCAGAGGCCCTGCAGTTGTGGGGACCTCTCTGCACTTGTGGTGGAGGCCCCGCAGCTGTGGGGGCCTCTCTGCACTTGTGGTTGTGGCGGAGGCCCTGCAGTTGTGGGGGCCTCTCTGCACTTGTGGTGGAGGCTCCGCAGCTGTGGGGGCCTCTCTGCACTTGTGGTTGTGGCGGAGGCCCTGCAGTTGTGGGGGCCTCTCTGCACTCACAGTGGAGGCCCCCAGTCATGGGGTCCTCTCTGCACTCACAGCTGAGCGCCCTCTGTCATGGGGGCGTCTCTGCATTCGTGGCAGAGGCCCTGCAGTTGTGGGGACCTCTCTGCACTTGTGGTGGAGGCCCCGCAGCTGTGGGGGCCTCTCTGCACTTGTGGTTGTGGCGGAGGCCCTGCAGTTGTGGGGGCCTCTCTGCACTCACAGCGGAGGCCCCACAGTTGTGGGGGCCTCTCTGCACTCACGGCTGAGCGCCCACTGTCATGGGGGCGTCTCTGCATTCGTGGCGGAGGCCCCGCAGTTGTGGGGGCGTCTCTGCAGTCGGGCACAATCTCCGCTAAGAGAATTCTCATTGCGGACATTCTGCCCGAGTGGGGAGACTCCCCCCACAACTGCGGGGCCACCACCACAAGTGCTGAGGCCCTTTGTGAATCACTATTGTGAGGCCCTTTTTACAGCTTGTATGAAAGTTTCTGTACAGAACATATAACAAAGGCAGGAAATGAATCTTGTATATATTTGGGGATTTATTTGGCGTGTACATTCCTAGCTATTAAGATGGGCCTGAAGCTCAATGCAGCCCGTGAGCACGTGGTTTAATTGTTTAAATGTTCTCCGACCTCCAATCCTGAAGACGGTTTCAGTTTATTTGAAGCCTGACACCCAGATTATGAGGAGAGATCAAGAAGAGACCCATCAAAGTCTGCAGGAAAACAGAATCCATCATTAACACAATGAACTACCCTGTGATGGTGTTGGCTCACCCTGATCCCTGGTACCTCCTGGTTAGCTGGTATCTTAAACATAACATGTTCCAATATAAGCACAAAAAAAAAATCATGTAGAGAAAGGACACTCCTCTCCTGCCCCTCTCATGAGTGTGCTTGGTGCAAAAAAAGCTGCATTTATTTTTATTCTAGCTGAGTAAACTACAACATTTGAGACTGTCATGTGCCCGAGATGGGCCTGGTAGGAAATAGTGCCATTTTACATGTACACAGTTCTTTCCTAGAACTGCCTTCACTTTTTCACATCGACTTTTGACCCGTATTTGCATTCGTGACACTTGGGTTAGTTTCTAAGAAACACCGACCTTGCTGACACGGGGCACTTTGTGAGAACATTATCATACTGCCTCGGCTTTATGTGCAAGGCCCTCATGTGCGTGATACAAGTATGTTTATTAGTATGTCCAGATGGCGATGCAGCTATCTGTGGACTACAATCAATGACAGCCTGGTCACAATCTCGGCCCAAGGGGAGAGGGGAGTGGATGTGGTCTTACAGCTAGAGTGGCGACCTCAACACTGGGAAACGTGTTTGAATCTCGGCAGGGACGCTTAACATCCTGTGATTCTGGGAAAATCACTTAGGGGCATATCTACAAGGCCCGGCGTTAAAATTATCGCCGCTTTAGCGTCCGTTTTCGGGCGAAAAGCGGCGATAATTTTATCGCCCTATCAGCATGGACACGCTAACGCGTGAATCCATGCCTTAGCGCCCATTTTCTTTGCGCCTCGCATCGCTAATGAGATGCGAGGTAGGCGTTCCCGACTGAAATGCAGCGAAAATGATCGCTAACACAGCTTTTCCCTATCAACAAGGGAATCGATAACCCGTCTAGCGACATGAAAGTAGCGCTAACCGGGTTTATCGCCAGTTCCTAACACCTGCTAAATTCCAGACTTACCTATATGTATCATGGGAGGTGGATTGTAAAGCTAAGTCCACATCTCCCTATCAACAATGATTTCCCTATCGCTGTTCTTTATCGCTGGAAATCAAGCGATATTCCCGCTTATCGCCGGGATTCCTATCGCCTCGGCGATGAGCGTTGTTAATAGCGCGCTAACCGGGCGATAGAATCCGGCGATAGACGGCGATAGCAATGTTCACGCTAAACGCGGCCAGCGATAATTATCGCTGCCGCTTGTAGATATGCCCCTTAATCGCCCCGTGCCTAACAACAACAAAAAAAAATTAAGGTGTCCATCTGTAACGGCAACTCGTGCTCATGTAAAGCACTCTGATACCTTCGGGTCAAGTTTGAGCTATATAAAACTCCGGAAAAAAAAGAAAAAAAAAAGGCAAGGATGCCTTTTGTTTTCTATATAACCTTTTGTTTCCAAATACAATCAGAGGAGACACTTCTGCTGACTTTGAGGGGTCCCTGCATGCCGAAGCTTTCGCCTAGGAGCAGAGTGACATCTCTGTGACGGGTGTCCAGTTGGAGACCGAGATGGGGTCCTACACTCTTGCCCACCAGGTAAAGGGGTTAGATCATCCAGCAGGGGATTTCTTGGCAGACCATACATTTACACCCTAATCTCGAAGATTAGGGGTTGCATCGTAGGAGTACGCTGGATTGTAATGTCATTTTTATATGCCTGCATATATTACCTGTATTAGCAAAATGGTGGAGCTGTTCATTCTATTCACTGTTTTAATGCTCGCTATAACTTTAATCTGCTTCTGTCTATTGATCATCGCAGCACACATATTCTATACAAGAATCACTTTGGTTCAATAAATATTGAAAATGTCCCTTCGTGTATTCTTTGTATATTTCTCTGAGCACAGGTGAGCATGTTTTAGATCTGTCATCACGATCCCTGAGGTGTCTGGCTTGTCATGTTCAGTAGTTGCCAGAACTGTTCGCACCCTTCCCAGGTCTAGGAGGGTTAACAGTGGCACTGTGAGCTAGCTGGTCCAACGGACACCATATCCTGCGGGGGTGCAAGGAATCAGTCTGGCACCATCCTAAGTTTATATCATCCACAAGTGCGCAGTTCCTACTGATTAGAGGAACTACATGACAAGACTATAAACCTTAATATTGGGACCATGATTCGTTTTATGCAAGTTGTTTGGAAAATATCAGGTCTGGGTTAAAGTTAGATTATGCAGAGAAAACTAACGAATGCAAAATGCAATGCAATTTTGCCTAATTTATTTTACTGAAGCGTGCATCTCGTGTTACAACATCTGTTAAGATACCAGTGTAGACTTGTTTATTGAGAGAATGATGTGTACTGACTTGTGGTTCAATAGCAGAAGAGAGGATGAATGGATATACGGATTTATCAGGAAATATTATTTTTGTGAATATGATCTGTGAACATTAAAATAGAAGAAATAGGGGTTGATTTAGAGTTTGGCGGAGAGAGTACTCCATTGCACAGGTGACAGTGTCCCCTCTTGACCAAACTCAAGGGCTGCCCACCTAATTAATAGGCAGGTGAACATTAAGTATGTTGACCACATATCCTGCTCCAGCTCTGTCGCCAATATACTCCTCTGACGGCCTGATGGAGTACAGACCATCGGAGGTTAGCCATGCGACCATCGGCCCAATTTAGAGTGGGCGATTGGATGGCTTTTCTTTGGCGTTCCGTCCCTGTCAGGCAAAAACTAGTGGTGATGGATAGTAAAAAAAAAAAAATAATGACTCTCACACAATGGGAGAAAACCTCTATGGTGTGTGGGTCATTGCTTATTCATTTTTGAAAAACAGACTCCTGCTTTGGGAGACGAACTTTGTCCATTGGTCAATCAATGAGGGGTTTATATAGCCTGGCTACTCACCCGTAAGTGTCTCAAGGCACTGAAAGTTTGATTGGTGGCCATCATTTTTGACAGAAATGTCTACCAAATGTTTACAACAGTTGCTGACAATGCTGAGAGTTGTCCACTGCAGCGGCCGACAGCTCTAGATTTGGCAGGCAGAAGTTCGTCAGGGCAATATCCTCAGCATCGTTTCACCCTACCCTCTGTCGGCCAAAGTCTAAATCAGTCCCATAATCCTTTTTTTCTTCTAGTTGGGATCTCCATAGACCCATTACCTCTAGATCATTAATTCCCTACAAGAAGGAGGGGGGCGAGGGGAGGGGTATTAGGGTAATATCAGTCAGTTGCCTACAAGGTGAAGAATGTCATGAAATCACCTTCTATTATTGCATCTTCCTTTATGAAATCTGCTCCAATAGGAAGCAGCTCTAAATACTACCTTCCCTTTCCTTTTCTGGGGCCATATATTGGAAAGAGCCTTAGTACCCTTTCTCCCAAAGTGCCCCTATACCCAACATCCTGCACTCCCTATGTTGGTACTTTCTTTCAATCCGAAACAAAACTCACTTTTTAAACACACTCACTACTCCCCTGATTTTATTAGGGCCACTAGAACGACAATATTTAGGATACTAGTAAGATGATCCTACATTAAGAATGTCCTTTTCTAAGTAAATGTGTTTCAAGTAAACCTAACAACAGGAGCGTTCTCGTTGCGCGGCCATCTCTTTATTGGAAACGTTGAAAGTTAAGATCTTCTACATTCACAGTAGTAATTTAAATTACACTCTTCTTAACCATGAATACATACTGCCAGGAACATGTATGGGAAGCCTGTGAAGTTCTGAGACTGAGCCTCTTCTCTTCCATGACCCTGAATGTATGTATAGGTTCAACTGTGCACACGGGGACCCAGAATCTGTGGTAAGACTCACACGAGAAGCATCTACGCCTGCAGGCCAATCTCTGCACTCAGCACATAAGGCTACAACAAAGAGAGACAACAAACAAATCAACCTGTGAAAAAGATATCTGCAACAATAAAATCAATCAATAATATAGATTAGCATTGACAGAATAAAGCTCTGCCACCACAAAGCCATGGGAGAACCACGGGTGTGACTCCGAAACCCCGCAAGGTTGTCTTTCCCATGCCCAGAGCAAGCACTTGTCGGAACCTGTGTATGGCCACAAAGTGCTGGATTATAGACAAACTATCTATCAAGTTCACCCAGTGAAGTAAAGAACACCACAAAAGTCTCACCCAAGATAAACCTCATGAGATGACTGGTCCCTGTCTTTGTCTCATGATGTCCTCTGCTAGCTTCTATTGGAAGGTCCCATCCCCCGACCTCACTATCTCATCACATGAAGGCTGAGAATCGGAGAACTTCTGCAGGCGTCTCCATTGAGTAGCTTGTGAGCTAGTGGTTGCTCTCCATGTGCCTGCAAGTGCCTGAGAACTTCTGCAGGCATCTCCATTGAGTAGCTCGTGAGCTAGTGGTAGCTCTGCAGGTACCTGCAAGTGCCTGAGAACTTCTGCAGGCGTCTCCATTGAGTAGCTCGTGAGCTAGTGGTAGCTCTGCAGGTACCTGCAAGTGCCTGAGAACTTCTGCAGGCCATTGAGTAGCTTGTGAGCTAGTGGTTGCTCTCCATGTACCTGCAAGTGCCTGAAAAATTCTGTAGGCGTCTCCGAGTGGCTCGTGAGCAGTGGCGGCCACCATATACAAAGAGAGCAGGGGTGGGGAAGAGGGTGCGGGGCGAGAGGGAGGGTGGGGGGGGCGCAGGAGGGAGTATCTAAAATATATATATTTTAAAAAAGTTACGCTTACCTGCTGCCGGCCACCTCCCGCTCGCTCCTCGGTGCTGGGACTTCCTTGTCCCAGCAAGAAACAACGTGACTATGTCACAGACTCCCTGTCCAATCCCCATACTGCAGAGCAGTGTGGGAATTGGCCTGAGCAGGCTAGAAAGACGCCCTGCTTAGACCAGGTAGTCTGTGGGGTTTCTCCAGTCCCGCTGCTCAATGCAGCCGGGCTGAAGAAACCTAAGTGCGTATGTGAGTTTTGGTTGGCCCAATAGGGCCAGCCAAACAGACATGAGCACTTAGGGAGTGCACCTAGCACTCCTCCTCCCCCTCCCATGCCTCGGCCCCGCCCCTCCCTGTACACTCTGGCAGAGCCACCGGCTTAAAAATAAAACGATATTGAAATATCATTCTATTTTTTTTGCTGCTGGCTCAGAGCCAGTGGGGCCGCCCCTGCTCGTGAGCTGCTGGCAGCTCTTCAGGTTTCATGCAAGTGCCTCTCCTGTGTGTCGCCCTGTTTGCTAAATTAGAAGCTTTTACTAGGTTGAATTATGTATACCAAAAGTCAAAATGTATATTTGAGGAGAAAAGGTGTCTATTTTCAGAAATCTTGAGCTGATGTTTAGAGAAAAGGGATGAATTCTAAAAATTATATTTAAAGTTCATTTTCTGGTGATAAATCTTGCTGAGGAGACTTATTACTAATATGTTTGATTACCTTGGTGGCAGTGGCATTGCAGCTATGGCTGTTATCTATTACCCATATAGAAGCATCGCACAGACATACAACCTTTTATATTCTACTGTTGACACCCCCGGCTGATGCCCTGAGGGGATCACTGCAGGTACTCTTGCATCTGGAGGTCACTGATGTAATCTGGTTTGATGTGTGTGCTATCCTGCTCTTCTCGATGTTTAGTCCTTCCTTTGTCTTCCGTGTCCCGCTGCTCAGCCGCTGTAAGAGTGATATCATGGAATGTTCCTGTGTGTCTGTTGGAGTGGATTATCAGTTGGTGTGTGTGGGCTGAGCAGCTGGGATGCTGCTCCCGGTGGGGCTACTATGGCTTCTGTTACAACTACCTTATAATCTACAATTCCTGTAACTTGATACTCCTGCTTATACTGAAGAATAAACTTCCTTCTGGATTCCCCATCTACTCTGCCTACCCTCCTTCTTTCGTTGTTTCAAAGTGGTCACTATTACACCCCTAATAATATTAGCAGCTCACAAAACTTTCCAATAAACATAAGTAGCTCCTATTAAACAAAAGGTTGAAGATCCCTTACTTCATTTATTCTTTAGCTTTGACCACAATGGTTTGTAATTTGTTCATGTCTCACAAAGATCCGAGGGAGACCCCCCCATCTGTATGAAAAGGTTCCTAACTAGAGGTGATGACAGTCCTCCTACTGTTGCTTCTCTTAGAAAGTTTAGGTCCAGAGATATCTTGAAAGAGCAGGATTTTGTCTCCTTGAGCTGCCTTCATCGTAGTCCTTACACTGGACCAGTTTGAGGCTTTTGAGTACCCCTGCCGCCAGCCTTTTGAATAATTGCACTCTGCGAGTACGGTCCTGAGTAATGTCTTACTCTTCCAGACGTAAAAGAATATGGTGAACTAGAGGCCGAACAACTGCCTCATGGACAGAGACAGGTCTCTCTGTGGTGATTTCTCGAATAATAATGTTATTGCAGCGTGAGCGTTTTTCAGTGTTTTCTGGTTTGTCAAGGATGTGTTTTATTCTGTGTCCAGGTTATATCTTATTTCCACTGATTCTAGCCTCTCTGAGGCTAGTCCAAGAGCTTGGCCTCCACACAATTCTTTTCATAATTGTGCATTAGTAGCTGCATAGCTCCTCTTGTTTGCGAGGCTTGAAGATGGATAGCGCCTCGCGAGCAATAGAATCCATATCTCTTCTCTCTGATCCTTGCCCAGCCAGTAAGTCTTGGATGGATGGTGTTTTTGAAGCCTGATGCCATTGGTAGGGGACACTAAGAAGCCCATGGAACAGGTTTGTTCTGATGCCCATGGCCCTTGGATGTGCCTAGAGGTATCCAGATAGGAGCTAACTGGGCCCCCACTGCCCATTTATTCCATGGAGGCCGGCTTGTGAATGCAGAGGGTTCTGCTGCCAGCACCCCTGACACTCTTCTAACCACAGAGGGTGCTTTAGAGGAAAGAGGGAGGAGATGGAGAGATGAGAAAACTTTTTGCCAGGGCTGGGTTTAGTTCCCAGTAGGTGTTTCTTGGCACTTTCAGAAATAATTAATGTATAAGGTCAGTCTTTTCATCTACTTACAAAATCAGGAACTTTTCATGGCTGTATTTGCAGTGTATCCAGTATTTAGGCCTCAGAACCAGGTGTCACTGTGTACATGTGGAATCATTCACTGATAGACAACAGCCCTGACTGGGGCCCTCCCCCTTGCATCAGTTCCCGCCTCTCAGGCCCTCTCCTGCAGTGGTTCTTTCTCTCCTCTTCTATCCGACCACCTCCGTCACTCAAAGTCAGCCCTCCTCTTCCTTCCATATGCGACGGCCAAAGGTGTGCTGCACTCCACAGGCTCCTACGCTGCACTCAACAGGCTCCTACGCTGCACGCAACAGGCTCCTGCGCTGCACGCAACAGGCTCCTACGCTGCACGCAACAGGCTCCTACGCTGCACTCAACAGGTGCCTACGCTGCACGCAACAGGCTCCTACGCTGCACTCAACAGGCCCCTACGCTGCACCGAGAAACTCTATAGAGCATCCGCTCGCTCTACAAGTGCCGCCTGTAGCGCCAAGACAGTCTATAGAGCAGCTGCACGCTCTACAAGTGCCTCCTGTAGCGCCAAGACAGTCTATAGAGCAGCTGCACACTCTACAAGTGCCGCCTGTAGCGCCGAGACACTCTATAGAGCAGCCGCACGCACTACAAGTGCCGCCTGTAACGTCGGGACACTCTATAGAGCAGCCGCACGCACTACAAGTGCCGCCTGTAGCGTCAAGACACTCTATAGAGCATCCGCGCACTCAACAGGCTCCTACGCTGCACTCAACAGGCTCCTACGCTGCACGCAACAGGCTCCTACGCTGCACGCAACAGGCTCCTACGCTGCACGCAACAGGCTCCTGCGCTGCACGCAACAGGCTCCTACGCTGCACTCAACAGGCACCTACGCTGCACGCAACAGGCTCCTACGCTGCACTCAACAGGCCCCTACGCTACACTCAACAGGCTCCTATGCTGCACTCAACAGGCTCCTACGCTGCACTCAACAGGATCCTATGCTGCACTCAACAGGATCCTACGCTGCACTCAACAGGCTCCTACGCTGCACGCAACAGGCTCCTACGCTGCACGCAACAGGCTCCTACGCTAAACGCAACAGGCTCCTACGCTGCACTCAACAGGCTCTTACGCTGCACGCAACAGGCTCCTACGCTGCACTCAAAAGGCTCCTACGCTGCACGCAACAGGCTCCTGCGCTGCACGCAACAGGCTCCTACGCTGCACTCAACAGGCACCTACGCTGCACGCAACAGGCTCCTACGCTGCACTCAACAGGCCCCTACGCTACACTCAACAGGCTCCTATGCTGCACTCAACAGGCTCCTACGCTGCACTCAACAGGATCCTATGCTGCACTCAACAGGATCCTATGCTGCACTCCACAGGCTCCTAAGCTGCACTCCACAGGCTCCTAAGCTGCACTAAACAGGCTCCTACGCTGCACTCAACAGGCTCCTACGCTGCACGCAACAGGCTCCTACGCTGCACTCAACAGGCTCCTACGCTGCACTCAACAGGCTCCTAAGCTGCACTCAACAGGCTCCCTACGCTGCACTCCACAGGCTCCTACGCTGCACTCAACAGGCTCCTACACTGCACTCAACAGGCTCCTACGCTGCACTCCACAGGCTCCTACGCTGCACTCAACAGGATCCTACGCTGCACTCAACAGGCTCCTACGCTGCACTCCACAGCTGCACTCAACAGGCTCCTACGCTGCACTCCAAAGGCTCCTACGCTGCACTCCACAGGCTCCTACGCTGCACTCAACAGGCTCCTACGCTGCACTCCACAGGCTCCTACGCTGCACTCAACAGGCTCTTATGCTGCACTCAACAGTCCTATGGAGGCCCCTGCCCGTCCCTCAGCACCACACCTTGGCGCTGCTCAAATTGATCAGGTGCCAGGTAAAGGGCACTGTGACCTGATTTAGAGTTTGATGGACAGGTTACTCCTTCATAAAGGTGACGGCTAGTCATCCGCCTTATTACAAGAGCATGCCATCCTATGGCACTTGTCACAAGACAGGTGGGGTGTCTGTCACGTTTGAGTTCCTCAGGATGGGTTGCCACCTTTCTTAGATAAAGCACTGGTCACTTGTTTACTTTCACAAATCTGGAATAGCCCAGACCTGGTGGATGAAAAAGAATCTTTCAATTACCCCTCTAGTCACCTTTTTTTTCTGAAACAATGTACACAGCTCCCAAGTACTTTCTAATTGATTTCTGCATGTGTTTGCTGTTTTAGGGTTATGAGTCGGAATAAAAAAGTACAGATTCTTACAGATTTTTGCAATATGGTTACTGGTCTGAACTCAAAAATACAGGCCACTAAATTTTGGGGACCGGCACTTATTTTTCCACATCAGATGTTTGCGAGAGCATGAGGTCGAAAAACAAACAAAACTGAATGACGCAGGAGGAGAAACACCGAAAAACCGTCACTAAGTGAGAAAGCAGGAGCTTTCAACATGTGATGATGGGGCAGGAAGCATCTGGTAGTGGATTAAAAAGGCATGACGTGGATTTAGGACTAGGCAGCCTTGGTATTCGGCCCGCCGACATTCAGCTGCACCGGCTTCTGAGCAGACTCCTGAGCACCGGCGCTCATTCTTTTACAAGTTAAGCACTGCAGGTGGCACCCCTAAGGGTCCATCTTCCCGACTCTAATCCGAGCCCAGTGTCCCTTCAGCATCCACAGACGCTGCAGGGGCCTGGCTCTGCTCTGCTTCCAGATGCCCATGTCTGAAGGGCTGGGCTGCATCCTGTAAGTTGCGGTTTCAAGCACATCTAATGGACATACTGTAATAATAATAATAATAATAATACTGCCATTTGTAAAGCGCGAACAGCTACCTCCGAAGAGGTGTCCCGGCGCTATAGCAACAGGTGGCGTGCAAAAAAAAGCATGCAGAGTTCAGAGAGTCCAGGAGATTAATCTTGATTAAAAAGCCATGTTTTAGCTGCTTTCCTGAATTGTGCTTCCGAGGTAATCTGGCGCAGGGCGTTGGGCAAGGCGTTCCAAATCATGGAGGCCCTGAGCGTGAAAGATCTGCCGCCCATCTGTGCTTTCCTGACTCGGGGGGTACATAGCAGGTTCTGAGAACTGGACCTGAGTGGCAGAGACTGCTTGTACGCACCTAGCCTCAGCTTCAAATAACTGGGACAAGTTCCATAGAATGCCCGAAAGGCTAGGGTTAAGGCCTTGAATTTAATTCTGTTAGCGACCGGCAACCAATGCAATTCTTTGAGATGCGGAGAGATATGCTGTCTAAATGGAACACGTTTGATCAGTCTCGCAGCCGCATTCTGGACCATTTGCAATTTCTTTATCTGGTATGCCGGTAGGCCCAGATAAAGGCCGTTTGCGTAATCCAAGCGGGAAGTTACTGTGGCATGGACAACGACCCGCCGACAGTTTTCTGGCAAAAGGTGTATGACTTTTCGCAGGTTTCTCAGCCTGCTAAAGCAAACACCTGTCACCTGCTGAATTTGGGCCGAAAAAGATAAGTCCGCCTGCCATTTTACTCCCAAATATTTTGCACACCCTGTAGGGGCGGGAGGACAGCCCATTTCCTCCGGCCACCAGAGGTCTGCAGGGGGGGGGCTGATTTTTACCAAAGTACAACACCTCCGTTTTGTCTGCATTCAGCTTGAGTTTGTTGTTATTCATCCATTGAGCTATATCTTTTAAGCAACTCTTAAAGTTCTCAAAAGAATCACTCGACAGATCTTTAAAAGGAAATACCAACTGGGTATCTTCGGCGTAGGAGATCGCCTTCACCCCCCAGTTGGCAATCAGCGAGAACAGAGGGGCCAGATAAATGTTAAAAAGCAGTGGGCTCAAGGCCGACCTCTGCGGAACCCCACACCATAAGTGCTTGCGATTGGACTGATGCGGTTGAAGCGCCACCCTCTGCGTGCGCTTATGGAGGAAAGATTTTAGCCACTCCAGGACTGTGCCCTCTATCCCCATGTCCGAGAGGCGCTGGACCAGTATGGAATGGTCCACCGTATCAAAAGCGGCTGAAAGATCCAGGAGTATCAGCATAGCTGATGCCCCTGAATCTAGCGCCATCCTGACTGAGTCCGCCACCTCTATCAGCGCTGTCTCTGTACTGAAACCCGCGCGGAAGCCAGATTGGGTGTCGTGCAGGATACCATGGCTCTCGATAAAATTAGTCAGTTGTCTCTGCACCATCTTTTCAAGCATCTTAGCTGGTGCAGGCGGCAGCGAAATCGGTCTGTAGTTATTCAGTTCGCCTGCATCAACATTGGGTTTCTTCTTGAGGGGGAGGAGAGTGGCGTGCTTCCATAAGTCAGGAAAGATGCCGGTAGTGAGTGAGGTGTTCCATATTTCAGACAGCACCTGGATGGAGGAGTTAGCCAGCTCCTTCCACAATTTCGGTGGGCAAGGGTCCTCCGGTGAGCCTGACTTACAGCCCTGGATCGCCGCCAGTGCCTCCTTCTGTGCGATCTGAGTGAGTTCTGAGAAGGAAGACCTAGGTACTTTCCTTATCATTGTGTCTGATTTGATCGTTTCGACTATTGCCGAAAAGGAATTGTAGACCTTACGGATTTTGTTATCAAAAAAATCCGAGATTTTCTCGCATAATGCCACCGAAAAGCAGCACGCATGCGCTATACAATTTAGACCTTGTGGCTCTGCATACTTCCGTTTCACATCACTAGGCTTTGAACAGACAAATAAGTGCATCAAACCAGGCATAAACAGCCAGGCCCACCTCAGGCCCAGAACTCAGCAAGGACCTGTGATGTGGGGTGCTTGTTCCGGCCACGCCTCCTGCCACACCGCTCGTCTCTGTACATATAGACATGTTTATTTGGAAAGGTAGACCTCTCCCAGGATATTGAGGTGCTTGATAATTGTGAGGTGCAGTGTGTAAGTTCAAAATCTACTACAACTACCTGGAGTAAGGCTCTTGAAGTCATTACCCTTGGACTTAAAAACCTGGCTATTTAGTTGTGGCTTTAATTCTTGTTCTTCTCGAGAGATCAGTGGTCAAAGAACCTGTAGCGCCTCGACACTCTATAGAGCAGCCGCAAGCTCTACAACTGCCGCCTGTAGCGCCAAGACAGTCTATAGAGCAGTCGCCGCACTACAAGTGCCGCCCTGTAGCGCAGAGAAACTCTGAAAGGATCCGCGCACTCTACAAGTGCCACCTGTAGCGCCAAGACAGTCTAGAGCAGCTGCACGCTCTACAAGTGCCGCCCTGTAGCGCCGAGAAACTGTATAGAGCATCCGCGCGCTCTACAAGCGCCGCCTATAGCGTCGAGACACTCTATAGAGCAGCGCACGCACTACAAGTGCCGCCCTGTAGCACCGAGAAACTCTATAGAGCATCTGCTCGCTCTACAAGTGCCGCCTGTAGCGCCAAGACAGTCTATAGAGCAGCTGCACGCTCTACAAGTGCCGCCTGTAGCGTCGAGACACTCTATAGAGCATCCGCGCGCTCTACAAGTGCCTCCTGTAGTGCCAAGACAGTCTATAGAGCAGCTGCACACTCTACAAGTGCCGCCTGTAGCGTCGAGACACTCTATAGAGCAGCCGCACGCACTACAAGTGCCGCCTGTAATGTCGGGACACTCTATAGAGCAGCCGCACGCACTACAAGTGCCGCCTGTAGCGTCGAGACACTCTATAGAGCACCCGCGTGCTCTACAAGTGCCGCCTGTAGCGCCAAGACAGTCTATAGAGCAGCTGCACACTCTACAAGTGCCGCCTGTAGCGTTGAGACACTCTACAGAGCAGCCGCACGCACTACAAGTGCCGCCCTGTAGCACCGAGAAACTCTATAGAGCATCCGCGCGCTCTACAAGTGCCCCCTGTAGCGCCAAGACAGTCTAAAGAGCAGCTGCACACTCTACAAGTGCCGCCTGTAGCGTCGAGACACTCTATAAAGCAGCTGCACGCACTACAAGTGCCGCCCTGTAGCACCGAGAAACTCTATAGAGCATCCGCGCGCTCTACAAGTGCCGTCTGTAGCGCCAAGACAGTCTATAGAGCAGCTGCACACTCTGCAAGTGCCGCCTGTAGCGTCGAGACACTCTATAGAGCAGCCGCACGCACTACAAGTGCCGCCTGTAGTGCCAAGACACTCTATAGAGCAGCTGCACACTCTACAAGTGCCGCCTGTAGCGTCGAGACACTCTATAGAGCAGCCGCACGCTCTACAAGTGCCTCCCTGTAGCGCCAAGACACTCTATAGAGCAGCCGCGCGCTCTACAAGTGCCGCTTGATTTGATTTGAGTGGAGTGCACCAAGGGAAGAACTTGCCTATCCAATCGGAGTGGCCGGGTGCCTCAGCCCTGGGCCACCAGAGGAAAACGACAGATCCCACCTTAGATATTGCTGTTTAACCAATGATTGTCATCAGCCCCACACGTGTCTTGTAGACCTCATTGGTTGTGCCACCAGGAAGCTTGGGGGACGGACGCCTGCCTCCACTGCTCCAGCCCTAGATTAGAGTTTCCCACCAGCCTGGCAGGAAATATTTCCCAGAAGTGCTGAGACCAACATGGCAGACGCACTTTAGAGGAAAGATGCACTTGCCATGGTGGCATGGTGGGCTATTGACATTTTTTTGATTCTCAAAGATGAACCCCAAAGCATGGACGCCTTTGGTCTCTCACACTCATTGGTTGTTTCAGCTGCCTGGAGCCGCCTTGCTGTGGAAGCTGGTCCCAAGCACACAAAGACAAAGTGGCACAGTACAGCTAGAGCTGCCATGAATAGGGCGATCCAACCGAAGCCTGCCTGCGCACAGCGCTGTGGTTGGCCATAAGGCCACCACGCCCAACAGAGGAAGTAGCTGATTCTCCACTGACGGGAAGCACTACACATCCCACAACTCTGAACGAGGCCAAGAACTGAGGGTTGTGGGGTGGGGCATCTGTTGATTTTGGTAGACACCCTACTGGTGCCCAAGTCTAAATGAGGCCCTAAGATTACAATTGTATCCGTCTTCATTAATCGCATAATTAAGAGTAATTTGGAGAGAAAAATCCTACCCTAAGAGCACATTTAGCGAGTGTGAGCGGCTGCTCACGCTCCCTACTCATGTTCTGTTGCATTTAGCACTATTTCTTAGCACAAAATTCATCCACACGTCCATTTTGGACATGAAGGGGCATTTTTGAGATAAGGAAAAGGGCTAAATGCATAAATAATCTTTTTGCGTATTTCAAACGTAGTCTCACGTTATTCTGAGTGATTATGCTACACGGAATAATGAGTGTTATGCCAACTGCTAATCAATATTGAAGCATTCTTGAAATGCCCTGGGATTGTCAGCTGAAGGCATCTGACATTTCTCCTACTGAGAAAATATACATTTCATATTGACCAACTGATCAATAAATGTGGCGATGACCATAATGATGAAAACAACAACGTTCCTGGTACTTGTCTCAACCCAGAGAAGGATCATCTTTGTCCAATGTAGCATAAGAATCAAGGTCCTAATGTGTCCTCATTCTTCAAGTCTTGAAATCTGGACTGATCATAGGTGCAGATACTTGAGACTTTAACCCCTTGCATGCATTGTGAATTCTAATGTGTCTCCCGTTGCGCTTTGTCTTCACTTCAGGTGAGAAGTGCCCACTTGTGCATTTAAAGCCACCAATTTTCCGTTTGAATTGCTTGTTTTGGCAGTGATCTGCAGCAGGCCTCCACCTCAGCCACCAGTGTGCCTATATTATTCACGTCCAGCTCTAGGGGTGTCACAATCTCGTTGAGGCTTTTCTTGACTCCTCCAATTCCTGCCTCATGTCTTCTTTCCACTCTTTGCGCAGATCTTGAAGGCAGGCCATAAGATCCTCTTTTGTTGGGCTTCGATCTTCTTTTGTGGGTGTCAATGAAATCACTTCACATCACTGGCACACCTGCTCAGCGACAGTGTGCACTGGCAGCTGCTGCGGGCACCCTCAGTGGTAGGGCAGATCTTCACACGGCTTCACACCACTAGGGTGATCTTCCCATTCCAAGTCCCCCAGAAACGTGGTCTTGGTCTGCAGGGCTATCTCAGCTACACCCGTGCGTGCATCAGGATATTTATACCGTGGCCCGACCAATGGTGTTGCCTTTCTTCATATGAGTCAAATGGTCTTATCAACTTTTATTGGTGTGGAAACCTCCCTAAGGCTTCAAGGAAAGATGTGCAGATCAGTGGGAGAAGCCTTTGTAACCCGATCTATGAGATTTACGACGTCTTCGTTTCTCCTGTCCATCTAGTTTCATCCACCACACCACCATCTCCAGCCAGCAGCCCTCACTCTAGTATTAGAGATCCCATCCCCAAGTTGGTCAGCATCCCACCTACAACTCGCCCATGATTGCGGCAATCTCTTTGTCTCCTCAAAAAAGCAAGTAGGGAGGCATCGACACAGCTGACGATCTTCTTCTCTGCCTGGGGATGAAATGCAGAAGGAAAAACCCAATCCTCCTTGGGTTCAATTACCTCCATCCGCCGTCTCACAGTTTTGGTTCGCCCTTGCCCAGGGCTCCACCATAATCCTATCTCAGGATCTTCATGTCGGCTCCTGCCTTCCTAACGCTTAGACTGGGAGTGTTTGAACTTAATCTCATTAAATCTAACTCATTTGTTCTCGCTTTGTAGATTTCACATACATACATACAATACACACCAGCAGCTTCACTCTACCAAGGAAGCATCTTTCAGTGATTTTTCAGTTCAAGAAATAGACAGTACGCTGTTTTCTCCTGCAGATAAGTGCCTAGATACCCTATCGGGTGATTAGCCGCGCTTTATAAATCCTGATTGATTGATCAGCACGAGATCCACATTTAATGCCGTTATTACATGGGATTGTTTCTTTACCTATCGCTGCTTTTCCTTTCCATGACTGTCAATGACAAACTTCCTCATGGTGGTATGAGCCTATACATTATACATTACATGGTTTCCCCTTTCAGTTCCATTGTTTTTCCAGTGGGAACCCTGTGCTTATTAACACCTCTTTGTGCTTGATAGTTACTTGCTGCATCTACAACTGTTATTTCCTCCTGCCATGCTCTCTTATTAGGACACATGTTTCATGCTGTGGTCTCACTCAATGACACAGTAATCTTCTTCCTGTGCTGAAAACAGTGAAATGTTGTGGGGTTATGTTGTTCAGTCCTGCAACAAGAGCTTCCAAATGTCCCTCAATAGCCAATGATTTGTCTTACAGATATGTGCTATGGTCAATTAAATAGGTTATTATCAATTCTAACACAAAAGGAGATTCCTTTAACCTCTGCACAGAAACTTCTAACTTTCAGATGGACATTCTGCAGCAGAACTACAGCAATCTTAGAGTAGCACACAGTTTCTGCCTCCCTTTGCTGATTTATTGGCGCTGTATTTTAAGCTGCCAGCACAACCATTATTGGCAATATTTTAAAAATATAGCTGCTCTGGGTTATTAAAATGCTTTAAGACTGTGTTTGGAACTATGTCTGTATTTTTGGTTTTGTTGTTATTCAGTGAAATTTTAACAACTTTAAGTATTGTAGGTGTCATAGCATTGCTTATACTGCTACAAAGCACTGAGAAGGACTACACTGTATCCATCCGAGCAGCATTCTCTCCAAACTTCAGGTTTATATTGGGAGTAGATCTGCTGCAGCCTCAGTGAGACTGGACTTGGAGCTTTCACAAGTTTCGACCGCCTACAATGAGACCTGTCTCTCAATGTCTTACTTGTGATCATACTTGGCTATTCGTCTTCAACAACGGGCCGTGAGTCTTGTTGAATATTGTGAGCTGCTTCGACCAATCCTGCAGCATCGCTTATACTGCCAAGCAGCTGCCTATCATTAAGGGCCTGGTTTAGATCTTGGCTGATGGGTCACAATGGTGACGGATATCCCGTCTGCCGAACTATAAATCCCATTATATCCTATGGAATTTATATTTCAGCGGACAGGATATCCGTCACAACCCGTCCGTCAAGATCTAAATCAGGCCCTACGTCTGCTTCCTATAGGTCACTTGTGGACTTGGTACCCGTGCCCCTACTATCTGATGGCAGTGCTACACTTAGCCACCTTCATCTTATTTGGGTGTTTCCAGCTCGCTGGTGCACACAAATTCTCCAATGGCTTGGTGCATCATGGTCTCTGAGCCTTACTCACCTGCACGGTCTATGACTTCACTCTTCAGTCATGTGTTTGCCTCTTTGTCATCTTTAGTGAGCACTTCTGAGAGACCAGTGCCTCCTCCTGTCTATACTTTCTTCCAACATCAGCACAAACTGTCATTTTTCATCCCCTCCAAACTTGGATAATGGTTTTAATTTCTCTGATCGCAAAGTCTTGCTTTTGTATTATCAAGCCTGGACTGCAATGAACTCAGTTAAACATGAGAAGAGCGATCAGTGCCTACTCTAAACCTTGTGTAGCCTTCTTTATAAGCTTTTTTGTTTTAAAGCGCGTTATCAAATTTTTTATTTTTTGCCCCAAGCTACTGTTAAAGATAAAACACAACATGCCGGGAACCCTAAAGTCCATCCAGTGTGTAATGCAAAATAGCCGGCAGCACAGAAAAGACCAGAGACAACTGTCATTTCAACGAACCAGCGAGTAATTTACTCATGTAATTTACTCTTACACTTTTGAGAAACTTTACTACTTTTGACTAGTCACAAAATCCGAGTGCAGAGTTACTCAAAAATGTAGTGTTAAATGTCGCCACCAATATGAAAAAAGAGGGCGGAGCCAAAGGTAAGATTGTACCTTAATACTGCCAAAAAAAGAACAGTAACAAGTCCAGCACCACAATGTTTCCAAGTTCATTAAACAATTTCAGTTTTCCCCTATACTTTGCCATAAGGAGATCTCTGCCCCGACTGTGAAGTCTCCCTATGGTAAAGTATAGTAACATTTATAAAAGTATTAAACTCGGATAAAGATAGTAAAAATGTTTATGTTTAAAAATAATGTAAATTAATTTTATACATTTCTGTTTTGAGAAGGACATTTTTATAGCACTATTAACTTAATTTTGAATTTAATCATTAATTTAAATATCTTAAAATAATATTCTCAGCTTGAATTTAAAAGTAAATTCCCATCTAAAGTTAAAAAAATATATTATTAATTAATGATTGTTTAAAGGGTTGTATAGAATTATTTAAAAGTATTCAATTATATGTTAATAAAATTTTATGGTGGCATTAAAAAGGTTAATAAAAATGTGTTATAAATAAATAATAAATGGGTACTTTTTTGATGTTTTTAACAATAAATTATATTTATTTATATTTTTTACTCTTTTAAATAATTTAATTATAAATTAACATTATTTCCTAAGGGGTATTATTTTAAGTCCCTAACTCCATTATTTTCTATTCGAGGGTGTTGCAGTGGCAGTAGTTGGTCCTGTGTCGTGCTGGAGTTACTTCTGCTCTGGGTCTGAGTAAATTACTACTTTTAGGGTTCTTTATAGCTGTAGTGACTTTAGAAGGGCAGTTTGTGAATAGCAGTGGACTTAATCTTATGTGGGTGGTTGCATGACCCTCCCAAAGCCCCTCCTTACTCCACCCTATGCCCCTCTTTACTCTTCTCTAAACCCCTCCTGACTCATCCCTAAACCCCTCCTGACTCATCCCTAAACCCCTCCTTACTCATCTCTAAACCCCTCCTTACTCATCCCTAAACCCCTCCTTACTCATCCCTAAACCCCTCCTTACTCATCTCTAAACCCCTCCTTACTCATCCCTAAACCCCTCCTTACTCATCTCTAAACCCCTCCTGACTCATCCCTAAACCCCTCCTTACTCATCTCTAAACCCCTCCTTACTCATCCCTAAACCCCTCCTTACTCATCTCTAAACCCCTCCTGACTCATCCCTAAACCCCTCCTGACTCATCCCTAAACCCCTCCTTACGCCTCCCTAAACCCATTACATTTAGCAGTAAGTGGTGGGAGTCATTGCTAAAGCCGGAGACAGGAGATTGTCCAATGTTATCAGACAAGTTTGTAAATGGGCAAATGACATCATTTGAAGACTAAGCAGGAACATATGGCATACCAGAGACCCAACATTTCTGTCACTAACCAATGCATCGCTGGACCCTGTGGTGAGGGGTTGTGGAAGCGGCCATCAGACCATCAACCCAGGGTGAAGAAGGTTTAGGATCATATCAAGGCAGTGAAACGCTGGATCTCAGCCCTAGGTCAGCTACTTGACCCTCCTGAGTCACTGTTAGGAGCCAGGTCAACTGTTGCCAGACAACGGAAACAATGTGTGAGCCCCTCCTCGCGTACCTGGCGCTCGAGGCTATCGGAAACAATGGGAGTAAGGCTGTGCAGAGGTTATCAGCTCAGATCAATCAATCAATCAATCAGACATTTATAGAGCACGGCAAATCACCCCTGGGCGTCTCGAAGATTGATAAATGCCAGGGTGACTTATTGGCTGGATGGCTACCGGTTTTAAGATGCCTCAACGTGAGGTCACGTGCCCTTGTAGGCTAAGGGCCCCCATCAGACACGGAGGGGCGTCAGTTCTGATGATGCGTCATTGTAAGGATGGGCGCGAGGACTGGAGCATGATGGGAGCTCTGTAACTTACCATGATTGTGACCTCTTATGCTCCGGAGAGGGTGGGGTGGGAACAGGGGGTGGGCAAGTTGGTTCTCTTAGTTTTCCATTTTGATTATCACCTAAGTTATAATTAACACCCAGACGGATCAGACGACCCCCCCATCCACCACTCCCCCACCACACACACACAGCGCTGTGAGACCCTCACGGGTGACTAGCCGCGCTTTACAAATCCGGATTGTCGACACTTCTTCACGGCTAACATGCGAATTCTGTACAAGTTCTGTGTGTGTGCCAGAACGAAAACATTAACAAAAAGCTCTTGAAAAAAATAAATAAAACTATTTTTATGAAAACTATAATTAAAACAACGATTTCATTATTATGTATATAAAATTCCTAAATAACTATGTAAGAGATTACATATTATGACCTGCAGCAAGGTTTATAATGAATTAATAGTCGTGTAATACATTTGTAAACCAGTTTAATGAACATGTAAGCCTAAATAGATTTCATATGCTCTTATAAAACGAAGAGAATTATACATCAGTTTTATATGGGTGTGCCACCCTGCAAGACTTGAAGAATTAGCGAGTACTGCTCAATCTGGACGTGCTTTTTATATGCATATAAAACATGTACTATGGCAGGCTGAGTAAAGAAAGCAGCCAAGTGACAAGCCATGAAAATACCTAGCAGTAATCGGTGAACACTTATGAATCCGCTTACACAGCAATTTGACATATAGATGTAAATTAAAAGGTTGTTTCATCTCCTGCGGCTCCACACTCTCCCATGCCGGTTTTATGGACGTAAACTGAGAGCACTCGAGGAATGTAACTGTAAAGCCACAAGATTGTAATGTTCAAGGCGTAGTAATGTTCTCTGGTTAAATACCATCTATAAAAGCATTACGGAAGTGTAAGAGTAGCCCGAAAGTCATCACTCAATACAAGCCCTGAGTAAAATGATAAAATGTGCGTCACTCAGATGTACAAATACAGGTGAGAAAAAAGATGAGATGAGAGAGGGATATATATATATATATATATATATATAATCTACTGGCGGTCGCCAGTAGATAGTTATAATTAGGACCACGTTTCTATAGGAAAAGCGTTTTGTGATTTGCTTATAACTTTGGCGTCGTTTGACGAATGTTTACTAAATTTTCCAAAAAGTTCCTCTTTTCAGGTCAGCTCCTATCCTGAAAGTTTGGGGGGGATTCGTCAAGGGGGGGCTAACATAAAAGGGGGGTCCCAAAACATGTTTTCTCCATGTAATTTCCATAGGAAACTTTAGACAAGGCTACAGGTCAAACTGCTGAACGGAATTACGCCAAATTTGGCAGAGAGAAAGGTCTTGGTCCAGAAAGCACGCTTTTGTTTAAATTGGGTAAATCCACTGAGTAGTTTTTGAGAAATATCAAATTGTCCAGATATCAATATTTAAGAATTCTGACATCTGATTGGCTGAGGCGTTACGAGCACGAGCGTGCGGCTCATTGGCTGCGAACTGTTAAAACTAGGAAGTGTTGGCAGCCATTTTGTGATTGAGTTGAAAGGCGTAGGGGGAAAAATAAGAGAATAATTGTATAAGAGGGTATAGTAGGAACACTGTGGTGTTAGTTTAAGCAGTCTGTACGGTGCAGAGGCAGGGAGTTTGAATGTTGCGTAGGCCGTGGAAATCACGTCCGCAGAACAACGGTGCACGGTATTGTGGCAAGGTTGCGTAGGCTCTGGAAATCCCGTCGGGAAAACAATGCGCCGTATTGCGGCAAGCAGTGTGTTGGGTGCACACACAGGTAGTGTGAATGTTGCGTAGGCTGTGGAAATCACGTCCGCAAAACAACGATGCGCGGTATTGCGGCAATGTTCAGTAGGCTGTGGAAATCATATCGGGAAAATAACAATGCGCCGTATTGCAGCCTTCCTTTACCTTCCTTTAATATAATGCGCAGTAATGTTTACTTATAATGCGGTGTTCACTTTTATCACGGACAGTGAACAAAATTAACGTTTAATTGGCTGAGGTGTTCCAACAACGAGCTCAATGTTCATTAGCTGCGAACCATTAAAAGTAAAACTGTTGCCAGCCATTCCCTCCCCCTGCACGGAGCAGCAAGGACATCTTATTGGCTCACATGTTCCAAGCAGGACCTTCCAGAGGTTAATGTTCATTGGCTGCAAACCATTGAAAGTAGAAGTGTTGCCAGCCATTTCCTCCCCGTCCGCGGAGTAGCAGGGACATCTGATTGGTTGACGTGTTCCAAGCAGGACCTTCCCAAGCTTAATGTTGATTGGCTGTAAACCATTAAAAGTAGAGGTGTTGCCAGCCATTCCCTCCCCCTCCGCGGAGCATCAGAGACATCTGATTGGGTAATGTGTTCCAAGCTGGACCTTTCCAAGCTTAATGTTCATTGGCTGTGAAGCATTAAAAGTAGAAGTGTTGGCAGCAATCCCCTCCCTCTCTGCCGAACACCATGGACATTTTATTGGCTAAAGTGTTCCGAGTACAAGTTTGCTCATTATTGGCTGGGAACGTTTTACTGTTGTGAAACGTTTTGTGACGCACTTCAATCGAGTACGGGAAAACAAAGTAGTAGCGGGGAGGGTAGAAACAGTATTAACTCTGTAAAGTGGTCACAAGGTGGTGAACAGGGATTGTGAAGGTAAAAATTGCTTTTATTTATTTTAAGGGCCATTTATATAATTGGCGTGGGGTGTACAAATCACGGCCGGAAAATAACAGAGTGTGTTGCGGTCTTCTTTTGATTAAGTTTGCGGGTGGGATACTTCCCAGTAGCACTATTTACTTATAATGTGGTGTTTACTTTTCTGACGGGGAGGTGTGGTTGCGCAGCAAAAATTTCACTCTAGGTTTGAAACAGTTTTTATTAAGCAATTACAAATAAACTTTCTTCGAAAACTGAAGCTGTATATATCAAAGAGGTGACAAATAAAAACGCAATTCATAAAATATCCCTTAAGCGTGGCCACACCCTCCCTTTTTTTCTGCTATAGTTTGTAAAAGTGTTGCCCCATATTCTTGATAATATAAGAGGGCATGAGTTACTTTTAGATAAAGTAGAAAAGAAGTGCTACAAGAAACACTCCCGCACTACATCATCTCAGGTCACAAAAACAATAACAAGTAAAAAACTAATAAACACAAATGACTTTATATTACATAGAAATGTACGCTTCATCATTTTTTTCAATTTCTATTCTGTAGAACCCTGGAAAGTTCAGTTGTAGTGCTTAGAGGTCGCTCACTGATCCGCTAACAGATCACGGACTCCTTTAAGAACATATAGGATAGTAGTAATATATACACTACTATTCCTATCAATTCTATAGCGAGAACGAGAATAGGAACCACAACAGAGAAAAACAGAAATACCCAAAAAATCATTAAAAAATGTAGGGTTTATCAAAGGCATTCAGTAAGAAAGTGTCTATGCAAACAATCTTTTTTTAAACTGCAATTTCGAAAAATATTCTCACTGTAAAAATATCTGATCAAGTAAGTTATAAAGGTCAGTAAGTTGTATTTCAGATGGTTTACTCCTGGCGGCGACAAATCTCCAATTCCTGTTGTGTGAAAATATAACACTCTACTACAATATAGAGAGTGATACTGATTCCACACAAAAAGGAAAAGGAAAATAAAGTCATGAACACAAAACAAGATCAATAACGAAATACTTTCCAGCAGTGAATATGTTCAGAGCTTCTTTTATCCGGGACTTCGAAATCTTTCAACTTCGTGCCGACGGGTCATAAACTCCTCTGAGATCATAATGACTGTGAATATTACAATATACATACTCACACTATATGATCCCAAGGGGGAAACAGAGTAAGAACCAGAAGCTGCTGACGTTACATATAAATCTTTAGTCTTCGCGCTGACTGGTCACAAACTCCACTGAGATCACAAGGACTGTTAATATTTTAATATACAAATTCACAGTATATGATCCCAAGGGGGAAACAGAGTAAGAACCAGAAGCTGCTGACGTTACATATAAATCTTTAGTCTTCACACCCACGGGTCACCAACGCCTCTGAGGTCAAGTACAGTGTCAATACTATAATATACAAAGTCACACTATATGATCTCAAAAGAGCCAGAAAAGGAACAATGTTTGCTGTATTCTGTCGGTTTCTGAAAACAAGCTGCTGACGTTACATATAAATGGCAAAAACAATCAATAACACTTTTTTCTAAATACAAATGTTTAAATATTGAGAAATAGCTACGTATTATAAATATCTACAATGCCATAATCAAACAACTTACAACTCTGGAATATGTTTGGTTGCCGCAAAACAAGAATCCGACGCTAGAAAAGGGAACGTGCATCACAGAATGGACACGCGTAAATAACTCGCATAAACGAAACTAATTAAACAACGGGTGTGGTTTATATACTTTTGGTTATTGAGTAGTCTATGGAAGGGAAGATGCGGCTCCGCCCATTTAGATGTCACGTTTTACAGTTGACACGTGCTCACGTTTTCACTGTTTAACTTGTGCACGTGTTGGGAAAAGTTATAAAATGTGAAGCGGTAAAGGTTTCGATTTCGATCCTAACACGTATAAGGTCCTTAATATGTACATACGTTGGAGAGCTTAAAAACTGTTACCCGGCAAACCGTGTCATTTCCATTCGCATGACTACAAACATCTATTAATTGCCGTAATTCTAAATAGAAGATATAAAAAAAATTATCGTTCTTAATAGAAAAAAAAAAATACATGCTAATATTTCTCATCACTATGGTTTTTAATTAAAAAAATGCCAGCATTTGTAAAGCGTACAGCTTCCCCCGGAAACGTGTGCCGGCGCTCGGGGGCATCAGGAACATTAAGCAAGGTGTTGCCCAGAGTGACATAGTGGTGGGCTAACGTGCCGCTGGAGCCGGGAATCGAACTGTGAACACTGTTGTTCGAAGTCAGGTATCATAGCTGCTGCATCACACATTTTCCACACTTGGGGGCCCATTACGATGGCGGGCGGAAGCACAACCGCCGTGCTGGCGGATGCAAAAAGCACCAGTTACCGCCGGCACGCAGCAGTCCACACGCCCGCCCAATTACGATGCGAAAAGCTGGCCAAACACCGCCGGCAAGCCAGCAACACCGTCCGCCATCAAAGTGCGCCCGCACACGTAGCGGCGCAGCACAACTGACACACACCGTCCGACGAAACACGTCCCGCCCGGCGCATAAATTACGATGCCGCAAACAAACGGCTCCCACGGCTAAGAGACACCGCACGTGAAAGAGAGGCGGTAACACGGACGCAGAGCACGGACAACGAAGAAGCGGCACCCCGAGCATGAATCCAGCACTGCAGGCCGTCCCCATGCTCCTGCTGATGCACCACCAAGGACGCAACGTACCGCGGAGACGCAGGTAGGCACACACACAACAAGTGCACGCAAACAGCGCACACAGTGCAAGGGCGGAAAAAGCGGACAACCCCCCACCAGCGCGTGTACACAACACATCCACCATCGCATCCACATATGACACACAGGCCAAATCGTAACATCGCAGAACACATGTGTACACACCACCTGGGACTAGGAACCAACCACCCCGTCACGGCCCCAAAGCGCCGATGACCAAGCAGCACACACATCAGCCCCACCCCGAACGCACATGACACGTGACAGGCCGGCCACAGACATGTCCCCAACGCCCAATTCACGGACAACACCCAACGCCACACAACCGACGCACACATGTCAGTGAAGACACGCAACAGCAGGACACACCCCAGTGTAACAAACATGGCGTAGCACACAGCGGCGGCAACACCAACTAGGAGAAGCAGGGCCCCTTCGGGAAGAGGAACGCCAGTACCACACAGAAACACCCATACCACCCTGCACATATGAACAAGACATATAAAACGGAACACCAAAGAGCCCGGGGACCGACAACAGGTGGCCCAAGAATAACATCCACACACAAGGCCCAACGCAGAGCGGAAAGGCAGCCTGCCGCCCACACAAGGGAGAGCAGACAGCACTGAATGACCTTCCATTCCAACTCCGAAACCACAGCCCTACGACAGAAGCCGGTGAATACAGCCATTGTCCAAGAATAGACCAACACAGGCATGCCGAGGAGACCGACCACAGGGCAGATAGCGCATATCACAGAAGCACACAACGGACGGGGAAGAAAGAAGAAAACACTCCCCCATGTCGGCCACATGCAAGTTAATTGGAAGGAGTCACACAGCACTGACCTTGAACTGTCTGAGAAGCATGTGGGAAGAGGGCCCGTGTCCTCCAAACAAGCCAACAGAACACAAGTCCTGTCTCCCTACGACTACACAGAGCTCACAGCAACCCCGGAGCGTGCACATTGCAGACTGCACACACAGCCGGAGCACGCCACCTCAACGAACCGCTGCGAAATGGCAACCGCAACACACCTACCCAACTACGCCGAACAGCTCAAGCTGTACAAAACCAACCTGTGCCATACATTGGGATGCGATCTCCTGTCCCTGCTGAACGTAAGTTACCGACTGACTTACCGCATCACATTGTTCAGCTGCGTCATGCCCGTCTTCTACTGTCGGAGGTGTCCCTACCAGCATCCCGTCGAGATATGCCTCTCCAACCCGGCATGTCTGAAGGCGGACCTGCTACCACTACTCCTCCCTCTGGACGCACACGACAGGGCCTGCTCTGCCTATGGGGGCATGGCGTATGTGGCCAACATCGCACCCGCACTGAAATGGGACCACTGTGCCTCCACACGACGGATCATCGATAACAGCTACATCGAATGTCACCCAGCATGCCCCATCATGGTCCTCCAAGGGACAACCTACGAACAACACCTTGACAGCCACCATCCGCTTCATTGGCTGGCAAACATGTACACCACCAATGACATGGAAGCCCTGCTGGACGGCATCGCATACCTGACAACCTGTAAATACGTCGGACCACAACGCAGGTTCCCCGAGTGACCTATGATGTCCAACCCCGCACCCATGCTTAGCTTCCGCACGGACTGGCCAGTCACCACCACAACAGCCATACCAAACGACCGGCAACTGTAACCACACCATCAACGACATCGCCATGATATCGGATATGACCGGGACATGCACACTGTTCCCCATCACATCCAGGAACACCGCATGCATCGTGGGAGGCAGTGGCATGGGCTCTGTGTATCGCACCCACATGGACGGAACTGCACGAACAACCAGGACACGACATGGATCCAGCGCACATGGACACACACACCGCTCAGTGGACATGAATAGGTCGCCTGGAGTCTGTGGGTGCTGCACCCCTCCCACCCCCGCCCCGGGAATCCCATACCAGGACCTTTGCATGGACGACAAGTGCATACAACAACAACACGACCCCAGTGACTGTGACATGTCCAGTAACCACCACAGTGCAACAACAAGTGGCACGCCGCTGCATGCACGCAAGCACATGCCCTGATGTCATCTCACATGCACGCGTGCATGAGGAACAACCGCAGCAAACCTGTCACATGGAACTGAGATGGACTGTGCCCATGATGCCAAGCGGTCTGGTAGGCTACATGTATACCGTCTGTGTCAAAGTCCGCAGCTCCGCAGCTATACGTAAATGTACATTAGCACAGCCTTGGCCAAGCAGATGTCACTCTGAAGCCCACATCCCACATGCAACAGCCAATCACATGTAACCCCACACCCTATCCCATTTGCAATCATGCTCAGTATATCCTCAACATGTATTCCGCTGCCAGTAGTGTCCACTATACTGCATCACAGAGGACAGAAGACTCAATATAATGTTTGAAACCAAAACTGTCTCCGCTGACTCATTTCACAAGTACGAATGAGAGAGGATGAGAGTATGTGAAGTACACGGCAGTCGTGACATGACCATGTAGTCCACTGGTATTGGATGTCAACGCAAATGAGTAGCACTACTGTGGAAGACACACATGTGTCGTGTGAAGTCGTATGGACGCAGTGCTCAGGTGGGTGGGTGCGACGGGTAGATGCGCACATGCCAAGTTGGAGCACGCCGTGTTGGGAGGGGTCATGAACAGTACACCACCGCTTCCCTGGGCATCGTGAGAGGACACCTGTCGGGGGAGTGAACACGTGTGTGCACAGCAGCCGGGCACACGTACAAAGCGGTACCAGGCGCACCTCAGCCCACCCTCTGTGGACAAGCTGGATCCTGTTGTGCGCCCGCCATGCCCCTTGACAAGGCACACACAGCCCCAGTCGACCAGGTGTAACCCCAACATAGTCAATCCGCACAGGCGATACAGGGCACGGGATGGCAGTGGAGCATGGTGTGTGAGAGGTCTCCTCGCGCTCCTCCTGGTCATATCACGCAGGCAATAGAACCTCAACGTCTAGCATGGCAAAAAGTCAAATGGAAGTGTAGGGGGACGCACCACAGCACGAGCAGCACTGACGTCACGGGAGGTGGCTCGCACCATCCCATCCATTGCCCATCATACCAACCACGCCACATGCCATTGCGACTAAGTGCAAGCGCGTGCGCCACCACCCCTGAGCCCTCCCCAGAGAGGCCAAAGAGTGAATGTGTGGGCCATCAGCCACAGACGGACGCGGCCTGGCCGCAAGGGCAGCCACAGCCACTGGGTGTCGCAGGTGGCGGATCCGGAAGGCGAAGACTGTGATGCATAGTCCATGCAGGCCGGGTCTCCATTTGGGGCACCACGCAGGTGGACGGCGTCCCGCCACACATCATACCCTGAGACAGCCCACTCGTGCAACTGGACCCACACATACACTCCTTGCCCTCTCTGGTGCGAGCTTGGGGCTGCCTGTGCAAGCGCTAGCCTCGCAGGTGAGCATGCATATTGGGGGGCGAGGGGAGGACATGAGGGCTGGGGCGAAGATGACTGTATCACTGTCAGTTAGTACAAGGGATGACCCAGATGTGGAAAGGAAGAGACGTGTCCCGTGTGTACTGCAACTAGTCGCCAATCCAACTACCCCCCATGTCCGGAATGTAAGCCCGCACCTAGGCCCGCCCATCCGCCACATCGAACATACCACCAGCACGACAACCTTCCCATTCGAAACACTGACTGGGGGTGGCGACCAGTGAACAATCATGTGTAGCCTACCCACGCGTACATGTGGGCCCTCCATGATCCATGTCACCTGCGGCAAAGACATGACATGCGCAATGAGGGAAGTGAGGAGAGCTGTCCGCCCCACGAACAGAAGGTGCATCAGCTCCACAGACCCAGCAGCGAGTCCAGCAGGGGTCACATATGCAGGGGCAGCTGTGCCTGGTGTGAAGGCACATGCATATAGACAGCACATCGACCAATGTGTAGTCTGCCCACATCCACAGTCCATCATCATGCGGACATAGGAATTGAACACAGGGCAACACATCTTAGTTGGTGCACCCACCGTGACCAACAATGCGCAATCATCGACGTACCCGCCCTGTGCATGGCCCCCCACCCAACGGAGGCACATCCAGTGCCACCATCCCACACACACAAGCCTTCCACGGAACATGCTGTGTCCAATGGTCAGTACAGAGTCAGCGCCCATCTGGTGGATCCTGAACAGGAGACACATGCACACACATGCCAGCTCCCACTATGTACGTCTGCCACCTGGCACGTGCAATGTAACCTCTCACCTGTGACGTGTGACTGCAAGCACACAGCCGTCTTGGCATGGGGCTGTCAATGTGGACACCTGTCAATGTTTCGGGAGGTGTGATCCGTACAGTGCTGTACATAGGGTGCAGTGCTGACACCTACTACTGTCTCATATCCCCTCGTGCCACAGGTCCCACTTGTATTGGCCGCTCAGCCTGTGCCCACATCGTCGTCGTCGTGTGCCATACTCATCCAGCCTCGGAAGCAGTTCCATGCTCAGCAGACACTCATGTTGCCGTGGCGTTGCCGCTTGACGAATATGCAGTCAGTCCCCATCAGCACGCCCCGCAAGTCATTGGGGCCTAGATCCCCATGTGCATGCACATGGCAGTGGTATGTCTCACTAGCCATTGCCATTGTTGGGAGACCTGTGTAAGTGTATTGTGGCCGTGCCGTCCCAGCTTGACAGCTGGGCTGTGGCTCATGTGCTTGCTCAGTCATGTCAGTGATGTGTATGCGAAATTGCTATGTGTTGTGTTGCTTTGACATGTGTCCTCTGCAATTTCCCTAGGCGGAGACCGAACATTGACCGCCCATACCAATTGCTGGTGGACATGGACGATACAGAGGTTATTAGGAAGTTTCGGCTGGACAGGCCAACCCTGCATCCACTGTGTGCCATGTTAGAACCCCATCTCCGTCCCCGCAGGGTGTATCCAACAGCATTCACCCCCACGGCTAAGGTGATGGCTGCCCTGCATTTCTTCGCCACTGGGTCATTCCAGCACACAGTGGGCAGTGGAGGAGGGATGTCCCAGCCCATGTTCAGCAAGGTGCTGAGGGATGTACTGGCAGCCATGATGCTGTACCGAAACAGGTACATCCGCTTCCCCAGGGCTCGTGAATTGGCGGCAGTGAAGGGTGCATTCTATGCCCTTGGCAGAATCCCACACGTCGTTGGAGCCATTGACTGCACACATGTTGGCCTTGTTCCACCACAGGCCACTGAGCACCTGTACCGCAACAGGAAGCACACGCACTCCCTGAATGTGCAAGTGGTGTGCCTTGCGGACATGGTGATCACCCACGTGTGTGCAAAGTTCCCAGGCTCGGCCCATGACGCACACATAATGCGCAACAGCATCTTGCCACGGCTGATGGCCAATCTGCAACAGGATCGTGGCTGTATTGTCGGTGAGTATGTGGAGTGGTGTAGCGTGCTGGTTGTGCGATGCTGTCCCCTGTCCAGTTGGAATAGCAACGGTTCTCTGTGTCCCTCACACCCAGGTGACTCTGCGTACCCGAATGGGGCATGGCTGCTCAGTCCATTGAGGAATCCTCGCACCCCAGCAGACGATCGATACAATGAGGCACATGGGAGGACCAGACGTGTGGTCGAGCGTACCTTTGGCCTCCTCAAGTCCAGGTTCAGGTGCCTGGACCGCACCGGGGTGCACTGGCGTACTCCCCACAGAAGGTGTGCCAGATAGTGGTGGCGTGCTGCATGCTGCACAATCTGGCCATTCGGAAGCAGATCCCCCTCATTGTGGATGACGGAGATCAACCAGGGCCCCAGCCCGCAGACCAGGACAGCTCGAGTGAGGAGGACAGCGGAGAGGAGGAAGCTGGGAATGTGCGGCAGCAGCTCATCGCCCGCTACTTCACTTGACGGTGAGTGTCCATGTACGACGGCTGATGTGGCTGTATCTGTGCAGGTGTGTGTGTGCTGTGTCAGGGTGGCCGTTTGTTCACTACGTGCTGTGTGTCAACGCTCCATGGCCAGGGTAGTATGCCACTGTTGGTGACTGTGGCATTGTGCCCTATTGCTCCGTGCGATGTGTGTACATTGCTTGTAGTTGTTGACATGTACTGTGTGATGGGTGTGTGACACACTCATTGAATGTGCTCCTGTTCTGTCTCCCACCCCTAGGTCCCTACAGGCCCTCCGGATTCCATTGCCATGCCACGCATCAGGTGCCTTTCCGCCCAAGGTGGCCGTTGTATTCCGTACAAATAAAACACAGGGCACAAACAGCAGTTAGTGAAAAAGGTGCATTTATTACAAACTGTGACATGTGATTGTGTGTAAGGTGATGACAAAAGTGGTGCGTGCTGTGACAATGAGCTGTCGGTCATGGCTGCGTGATGCTCAGGGTGTACCCACTGGTTCTATGTCCATAGTCCAACACACACATGCCATCCAGATGGCTGTGTGGAGTGGGATCGTAGTCCAAGTCAATGCAGTGGCTGGTCAAGGAAGGCTGGCGGAAGGCTGGCTGGCTGCCTCACTTGCGACTGGAGCATGCGAAGTCCTCCCGGGAGATCTGTTTCCTCTTCGGACGGCCCCTTCCACGTTTGCGAGGGGGTGCCTGCTTGCGACATGCTGGTGGTTGAGGTGTGCTCACTGGCTGTGGACGCAGGGGAACTGGACACTGCTGCTCGACCCTGCGCCCCAGCAGGTGGTGGCGGAGGGGAGCTGCTATCCCTGGCCGTGTCCTCACCGCCACCACCAGCTGGCCCATGAGGTCCACGAGTTGACCTATACGGGCGTCCATGGACCTCAGCACCCCCAGCACCTCCCGCGTGTCTGAAGCAGACCTGACCCATTGTTCTTGGGCCTCCTCATAGGCCCCAAGGACTCTGGCCATTTGAGGCAGGGCATGGCTCCCAGGGGAGGCTGGCGTTTCCCTGACCCTGCTCCTCCTACCAGTCCTGCTGCCACCGGCCTGCCCACTAGCCACATTGCTCACCACGGTCCTCGCTGTGGCTCCCAGGGTGGATCCAGTCGGCCGGGCCACCACCTGCGCTGGGGCTGGTGCCAGCGAAGACGTGGTGGTGGTGGCGGCGGTGGTGGTCGGTGCGGCGATGGTGGCGGTTGCGGCAGTGGTAGTGGCCGCAATGACCGTGGGTGTGGCCGCAATGACCGTGGGTGTGGCCGCAACGACAGTGGCAGCAGGGGGCTGGGACTGTTCAGCAGCCCTGGATGATGGGTTGGTGGGTAGGAGGGGTCCTGGGGAGCGGCTGGGCCCTGCCACACCAGATGGGCCTGCTTGGTGGTCCGTGTCCGAAGAGGAGGTGAGATCCTCCACATCCGTGTGTCCTCGTTGGGGGCTTGTGGGCTGGCTGTGCTGGCTGCTGTCTCCATCCCCAGCATCCGGCAGTTCGTCACCTGTGGAGAGAATGAGATTTGTTATTGTGTTGCACCTGGCGAAGTATGTATTTGTCGTCTGACATTGGCAGTTCGTGCAATCTCGTACATGGGTTTCCCGGAGGCGTGTGTGTGGCTGTGGCATTTGTAGTTGTGTGTGCTTGGCAATGGGACTGTGTGCTGTGCACATGTGGCATGGGACGGATTGGCCATGCCGATGGGTGTGTTGCTGTGCCCCTACTCATTGTGACTCTGGTGTATGCGGGCTCCTGGCCCATCCTGGGTCTGGTTTGTACTTTGCTTTTGGGGTTCAAATGGAACGCTTAGGAACGCATATGGCAACATGGGGGCCATGCCCCAGATTCGCATTTGGGAGGGAATATGCTTTTGGGGTTCAAATGGAACGCTTAGGAACGCATATGGCAACATGGGGGCCATGCCCCAGATTCGCATTTGGGAGGGAATATGCTTTTGGGGTACATGCTGTGAGCCATGGGTGCCGAACGTGACATGTGTTGTGGCAGCATGACAGTGCATGGTTTGAAGTGTGTGCATGCTTGACATGGCCTGCATATTTGCTGTCTGTTGTGATTACTGGACATGGCATTGGACGCATCGTTATGAGTGAGTGATGGTTGTGTGTGAAAGCCAACGTATTGCAGTTGTCCCATCTCCTTGGTGTGCGTGCTGCCATGTGCATCACTGCAGTGCTCGTGGGGGGGGGTGTGGCCCATGTTGTGTGTTGTTGCTCACAGTGTGTCGTGCGCTTCATTGACTTCTGGCACATGGTTGGTCATGGGCATGTATCTTAGCGTGACTGCTGTATGTGTGGCAGCTGTGCGGATGACATGCCTTTCATGAGACTGGGGCTGACGGATGGGATGGATGGTATGTTGTATGTGCATGGTGTGTCTGTGTGTTTGATGGGTTCAGTGGTGTTCATGTGCATTTCTGTTGTTCCGCTCTGTTGCGTCTAGTGTTGTTTGTCTTACATAGGCGTAGTTGTGGGGTGTGTGGTTGACAGGCAGTAGGGGCTACATGGACAGGACTTCAATGGTGTTTCGGTTGTGTGTGATGAGTTGCACAGTGGCTGCCGTGTGGTACTATTTTCAGTGTGGCTTGTGTATGCAGACGTGGCTCCTTGGGTGTTGCTATGTCTGTGATGGGTCATGTGGGGTGTGAGTCTGTTGTTCATGTCCGTGTGCACATTGTTCACTTGTTCGTGACGGTGGGCGGTGCTGCGTTTCCGTCTGCTACGTGACATGTCCCATGTGTTGGTCGTGTGCCGGTCCTCATGCCTCCAGTAATCCAGCCCTGTCCAGTTTCCCACCTGCAGGTTGTTCGTGCGTGCACTGTACTGGATGCCACATGGCTCTAAGCGGGGGTGCTCCATGTTGCAGGTCTGTGGGGGTGGGGGGTGTTGTGGGTCGTGGGGTGGCTGGACACCCACTGACACCGATTGCTGTGGACCGTGATGTCTGCCTTTCGGCTGTCGTTGTGCACTGCGGTGGCTGACACGTGGCTGTGGGGTGTGGGGGATGCTCCTCCTTGCTGTGCTGTGGGACTAGGGGCCTGGTGTGTGTTGTACTTGGGCTGTCCACCGTCCCACCCACTGCACTTTGTGTTCCTGCCACTTACCTGTTACTTGTCGGTTTGTGCAGCTGTGGCGGACACATGGGTGTGGTGGGTGCTCGTTGTGGCGCTTCTGGCATATTTGGGGTCCTGTTGGTGGTTACGTGGCTGGCTGAATGTACACATGTCCCCACGCATCTTACAGTTGTTCTGTTTGGGCTGTGTGTGGTGGTGTCTGTTGCATGTGTGTGTCGTGTATTGTGTGCTGGAAATGGGGGTGTTTGTCCCTGGGAGCTGTGGCATGGTGGTAGTGCATGTGAGTACATAGCGGTGTGCTGGTATACATTAGTTTGTACTTACCAGCCTCCACTCCCCTGCTAATCCGGCGAGGATCTCGGGATGTATGATGACTCGCACCTTCTCCTCCCACGCTTTGAAGGTCTTGAAGAGCGCGGGATTCCCTCCGCCAGTGACGGCAGCCAGCTCTCTGTTTTTGCCCTCCTTCTTCTTGACCAGGCTCTTGACGTCATTCCACCGTTTGTTAATTTCGACTCTGTTCCTGGGCAGGGTCCCGACTGCATTGACCTGGTCTACGATCCGGTTCCACATTCTGTTTCTGGTGGCTAGTGGTGTGTGTTGGACCATGTTCCCATAGATTTGTGGGTGCACCTTGATGATCTCGTCGACCATGACCGTCTGCTCAATGGGCGTGAACTTGGGCATTCTTTGTGGTGCCATGGTGTTTGTGGTGCTGGTGCGGTGTGTGTTGTGTAATGTGCAGGGGGTTTGTGGTGCCGGTGTTTGGTGGTGGTGGTGGTGGTGGTGGTTGTGATGTGTGCGTTTCTGTGGTGTGCTGCTGTCCTTGCTGTGTCACTGTGTCCTCTCCTCTCCTCTCTGGTTTGCAATGTAGCAAGGGGTTGTGGTCTGTGGGAGTGCTGCTTTTGTACACACCTATGTGGGTGTGTCCTCATGGTCTGTTGTTTTCAGGTGTGTTGTGTCTGGGGTTCTGGCCTTTGTATTTTTTGTTTGTCCGGGGGGTGTTTTCGGGATATGTACTGTGCTTGTGTATTTGTGCGTGCCTTGCTGTGTGGACTTGTTGGCCATGTTGTGTGCTATTGGTTTTGTGTGCGGATGGTTTCTGTGCAGGTACGTGGGCGCCATGGCTTCTGCCGTGTCGATTCTCATCGGCGTTGTTTGCGCTGGCGGGCGGTATATTTGTGGTTTTTCCGCGCTCATGTCGGTGCGATCGTAATTTCACGTGCGGTGTGTCGGCCGTGAGGGCGGGCGGTTTTGTGTTGTCGTGCGTGTTTCCGTCCGTGGCGGGCGGTTTGTCTCCGACTCGGACGTTGGCGGGCGGTATTTTGTGTGCTTTTTCCGCCGATGGCGGTATTCGGTTTGTGTAATCGTAATGGCGTGGTCGGTGTTCAGGCGGTGTGTGCGGGCGGATTTTTGCCGCTTCCATGCCTGGCGGAATTATTTACGCCGGGTATCGTAATGTGCCCCTTAAATGTTAATTAGTGCTAATTAAGTTTTAAACATTGTTAAATTATAACTTATAACAGACTACTGTTACAGTTAGTTTTTCACTACAAAAAGTATGCACGTCTTTTTAAAATTTACTTAAAACAATATAGGTTTCAGGGACATTGTAGTTTCAAATTCACAAAAAAAACCATAGGTTTTACACACGTTATAGTTAGAAATTAGCATTTAAAAAACCTTTGAAAGTCACTGAAAAAACCATAGGTTTAACAGACATTATAGTTAGAAAGTAGCATTTAAAAAAACCTTTGAAATTCACTGAAAAAACCATAGGTTTCAGGGACGTTATAGTTAGCTGGACATTTCACTCGTACAAAACCATAGAAATTCCACCGTTATAGTCAGTTCAGCTAAGTATAACTCGCGCCCCCCGCAATGCACTGCTCATGACGTCACATATTACATCATTCATGGCATGGTCAGTGACATCACTGATAACATCACTGATGACATCTCAAATCACATCACTGATGACATCATCCAGTGACTGTGTGTTTCTGTAAAGTTTAAATATGTTTTATATATATGGCAAGGTGTATTGAACAATGAGTGGGTGTATAAGTGTCTGGATGGAGGATTTAGGAGGTGTGTGACTGATTGTATAAGTGACTGATTAAACGTGTCTTACTGAATGCATGGGTTAGTGACTAAACTGTGTGAATGTCTGTATCAGTCTGTCTGTTGTTGTGTAAGCTGCTACATGGGTTGGTCAGTAGCTACATGAGTGTCTATATGGGTTATTGATTGTTTGATTGAGTATTTGTATGGGGGACTGAGTGTGTGTGTGGGTGGGTTGGAGGTGTGTGACTCTGTGCATAGATGTGTGAGTGGTTGATTCAATGGGTGTATGGGTTGAAGAGTGGATGTGGAAACAGCTGTATGGGTGGGTGAGTGTGTGTATGGGTGTGTTGGTGAGTGAATGGATGTCTCAGTGGTACATGTGTGAGTAACTACAAATGTAAAAGGCAGTATATGTGAGTGATGGTGTATATAAATAACTATATGTGAGAGTGAGTGATTGTGAGAGTGGCATGTATGAATGAGTCTGTACTTGTTTCAGTGATTACATAAGAGAGTAAGTATGCGTTACTGTCTGTATGAATTAGTGAGGTGGTGTGTGTATAACTGTATAGGTGAGTAAATGGGAGTGTGATTGATTCTTTGCATGAGGGACTAGGTGTGTGAGTAACTCCATGGATGAGTGGCGGTGTGTGAGTGTCTGAATAGGTGTATGAGTGCATATGATAGTGTTGTATTGATGAGTGACTGCATGTATAAGTGATTGTATGGGTGAATGAGTGGATGTGTGTGCAGACCAAGGAATCAGTGAGTGAGTATGTAGTAACTGGTATTGGTGTGTGGATGGTTTCGAAAATGTTAGTCTGTATTTTACAGTGGGTGTATTAAAGGTTATATTAGGGTGTGATGAGGTGCATCAGATTATCACGTGGATGATGTCATCAGTGATGTCATCAGTGATGTGATTTGAGATGTCATCAGTGATGTTATCAGTGATGTCACTGACCATGCCATGAATGATGTAATATGTGACGTCATGAGCAGTGCATTGCGGGGGCGCGAGTTATACTTAGCTGAACTAACTATAACGGTGGAATTTCTATGGTTTTGTACGAGTGAAATGTTCAGCTTACTATAACGTCCCTGAAACCTATGGTTTTTTCAGTGAATTTCAAAGGTTTTTTAAATGCTACTTTCTAACTATAACGTCTGTAAAACCTATGTTTTTTTCAGTGAATATATATATATATATATATATATATATATATATATATATATATATATATATATATATATCAAAACGAAAGTCCTGTCCGCCCCTCACTCCGGCGGAACTCCAGGCACGGACCTCAATACTCCTCAAGAAAATCACGAACTCCCACACAGCATAGGTGGGTGAAGCAGTGTCGGTTTTATTTGTTATTTCAAAACCTCAATAACCACAGGAACAGTGCCTGCCATGACGCGTTTCGAGAGAGAGAGAGTGAGAGAGAGGGTGATAGAGAGAGAGAAAGGGAGATAGAGAGAGGGGGAGATAGAGAGAGAGAGAGAGAGAGGGAGAGTTAGAGAGAGGGTGATAGAGAGAGAGAGAAAGGGAGATAGAGATTGGGAGATAGAGAGAGAGAGAGCGAGAGAGAAAGAGAGAGTGAGAGAGAGGGAGAGAGAGAGAGATAGAGAGAGATAGTTATATATATATATATAGAGAGAGAGAGGGAGAGAGAGAGTGAGAGAGAGAGGGATAGAGAGAGAGAGAGAAAGGGTATATATATATATATATATATATATATATATATATATATATATATATATATATATATATATATTCACTGAAAAAACCATAGGTTTCAGGGACGTTATAGTTACAAATTAGCATTTAAAAAACCTTTGAAATTCACTGAAAAAACCATAGGTTTTAGGGACAGTTATAGTTAGTTGGACATTGCACTCGTACAAAACCCGTGAAATTCCCCGTTATAGATAGTCCAGCTAACTATAACTCGCGCCCCGCAATGCACTGCTGATGACGTCACATATTACATCACTCATGACATGGTCAGTGACATCACTGATGACATCACTGATGACATCTCAAATGACATCACTGATGACATCACTGATGACATCATCCAGTGACTGTGTGTTTCTGTAAAGTTTAAATATTTTTAATATATATAGGAAAAGACGTATTGAAGAATGAATGGGTGTGTAAGTGTCTGTATGGATGATTTAGTAGGTGCGTGACTGACTGTATAAGTGAGTGATTTAAGGTATCTTACTGAATGCATGGGTTAGTGACTAAACAGGGTGAAAGTCTGTATCCGTCTGTCTGTTGCTGTGTAAGTGGCTGCATGTGTTTGTGAATAGCTACATGAGTGTCTATATGAGTTATTGAATGCTTGTGTGAGTATCTGTATGGGTGCCTGAGTGTTTGTGTGGGAGGGGTGTGTGCGACTCTGTGCATAGATGTGTGAGTGGGTGATTCACTGGGTGGATGGTTTCAAGAGTGCATCTGTGATAGACTGTATGGGTGGGTAAGTGTGTGTAAGAGTGTGTTAGTGAGTGAATGTATGTCCCAGTGGTACATGTGTGAGTAACTACATATGTGAAAGGCAGTATATATGTGTGTTGGAGTATATAAATAGCTATAAGCGAGAGTGAGTGATTGTGATAGTGGCTGTATGGATGAGTGTGTGCTTGTATCAGTGATTGTATAAGAGCGTAAGAATGTGCTAGTATTTGTATGAGTAAGTGAGCTGGTGTGTGTATAACTGTATAGGTGAGTAAATGGTAGTGTGTTAAATTATTTGCATGACTGACTAGGTGTGTGAGTACCTCTATGGATGAGTGGCGGTGTTTGAGTGTCTATATAGGAGTATGAGTGCATATGATAGTCCTGTACTGAGTGACCGTAAGTATGAGTGACTGTACGGGTGAGTGAGTGGATGTGTGCGTAGACCTAAGAATCAGTGAGTGGGTATGTAGTTATTGGTGTTGGAGTGTCTATGGTTTTGCGAATGGCAGTCTGTAATTTAGAGTGGGTGTATCAAAGGTTATATTAGGGTGTGAGAAGATGCATGAAATTATCACGTGGATGATGTCATCAGTGATGTCATTTGAGATGTCATCAGTGATGTCATCAGTGATGTCACTGACCATGTCATGAGTGATGTAATATGTGACGTCATCAGCAGTGCATTGCGGGCGCAAGTTATAGTTAGCTGGACTAACTATAACGGGGGAATTTCACGGGTTTTGTACGAGTGCAATGTCCAACTAACTATAACTGTCCCTAAAACCTATGGTTTTTTCAGTGAATTTCAAAGGTTTTTTAAATGCTAATTTGTAACTATAACGTCCCTGAAACCTATGGTTTTTTCAGTGAATTTCAAAGGTTTTTTAAATGCTAATTTGTAACTATAACATGTCTGAAACCTACGGTTTTTTCAGTGAATTTCAAAGGTTTTGTAAATGACAATTTTTAAATGTATTAATTGTTATATACATTTTTTTCATACTGATTTACTACATTTTCAGAAACAATTTTTTTTTACATATTTTATTTTTTAAATTACATTGTAATTACATTATACATTACATTACAAAAAATACTTTCTCAGAATGAATTACTTTAGTTTAAATACTTTGCACATAGGCAATAGACTTTTAAGTACAGTAGTTACAGTTGTTGCAATGGGCAACACATTTTCAAACACAATGCAACATTCAGCTCAATGTGAATTTCTAGTTAAATGCAATTAGTTACTTTATGGATTACTTTTCTAACCACAGGACTGGATCCTAGATTCAGTCCTGGAACATCTCCTGTAAACAGTTGAGTAAAAGCGTTTTGGTTACAGTCGTGATTTTTAAGGAATATTATTGTACTTTAAAAGTTGACACTTAGAAACTTTTTCTCATAGAATCACCAATGTTATCCTATGGAAGGAAATTCACTTAGAAGGTAAAAACTGTTATCGTTACATTTTCTTACTCAGTGTTGCATCCTGGATCCAGCACTGGTGCATCTCCTGTAAACAGTTGAAAGAATGCGTTTAAGTCATACAGGCGATTTTTTAGGAATATTTGTAGTTTGTGAAAATCGACACTTTGAAACTTTTCTGCTGAAAACCACACAATGGATTCCTATGGAAGAAAATATAAGTTACTGGTAAGTACGGTTAAAATTACTTTTCAGGGTCAGTGCTGGGCTAAAAGATGCAGCACTGGGTTCTCTCCTGATAACAGGTGAGTAAATTGGAATTCGTACTTTGGTTGATTTTAGAGGAATATTATAAAGTTCCAAAACTCCACACTTAAAGAATTTCCAAGTGAAACCAGTCAATGTTAGCCTATGAAGGAAATTCAAGTTACTGGTAAGTACGGTTAAAATTACTTTTCAGGATTAGTACTGGGCTGAAAGATGCAGCACTGAGGTCTCTCCTGATAACAGGTGAGTAAATCGGAATTCGTATTTCGGCTGATTTTAGAGGAATATTTTAAAGTTCCAAAACTCCACACAGAAGAATTTCCAAGTGAAACCAGTCAATGTTAGCCTATGGAAGGAAATTCAAGTTGCTGGTAAGTGCGGTTAAAATTACTTTTTAGGACCAGTACTGGGCTGAAAGATACAGCACTGAGGTCTCTCCTTATAACAGGTGAGTAAATCGGAATTCGTATTTCGGCTGATTTTAGAGGAATATTTGTATGTTTCAAAAATCAACACTTAGAAACTTTATCAACAAAAAGCAGGCAATGATATCCTATGGAAGGAAATTCAAGTTACTGGTAAGTACGGTTAAAATTACTTTTCAGGACCAGTACTGGGCTGAAAGATGCAGCACTGAGGTCTCTCCTTATAACAGGTGAGTAAATAGGAATTCGTATTTCGGATGATTTTAGAAGAATATTTGCACAATGGTGAAGGGAGGGGGCGGGGCCTGAGGTGACATCTGTGCAAACGCGCCCCGTGGCGCGTTTTAAGTTGGGGGATTAAGTCCCCTTGAATCCTGAGGGTCCCTAGGGGCCAACTAGCCCACCAGGAACCTCCAATATGCGCCAGGGGGCTGCATTGCAGAGACGTGTAGAGAGGCCACACCCCTTTTTACACCTCTCTGCAACGCAGCTCTGTGGCGCTTTCTGGATGTACCTGTTGGGCTAGTTGGCCCCCAGGGACCCTCAGGATTGAAGGGGATTTAATTCCCCATCTTAAAACGCGCCACGGGCCTGTTTGCACACATGTCACCTGAAGCCCCGCCCCTCCCTTCACCACTGTGCAAACGCGCCCGTGGCGCGTTTTAAGTTGGGGAATTAAGTCCCTTGAATCCTGAGGGTCCCCGGAGTCCAACTAGCCCACCATATACCTCCAAAAGCGCCACAGAGCTGCGTTGCAGAGAGGTGTAAAAAGGGGCATGGCCTCTGTACACCTCTCTGCAAGGCAGCCCCTGGCGCATACTGGAGGTTCCTGGTGGGCTAGTTGGACCCCAGGGACCCCCAGTATTCAAGGGGAATTGCTCTTCCTCTGCAAACGCGCCAGGGGCGCGTTTGCATAGTGGTGAAGGAAGGGGCGGGCCTGCGGGCCCGATCGTTTTTGTTTTGTTTTTGTTTTTTCCTCTGAAGGGGGCTGTGTGGCCCCCTTCCTTTTTCCTATTTTTAGGCCCTGGGGACCCCATCCCCCAGGGCCTTACCCCTTTTTTTTAATTAAAATTTTTAAAAAAACGGGAAGGCGGCCGCGTGGCCCCCTTCCCTGGGCCTGTATTGGCCCCGGGGACCCCATCCCCCGGGCATGGCCTCTTTTTTTATTTGGAGGGGGCTGCGTGGCTCCCTCCTCAGGCCATTTAAGGCCCCGGGGACCCCATCCTCGGGGCCGGCCTTGCACTTTTTTTTTTTTTTACTTTTTTTTCCTTTGGGAGGGGGGCTGCGTGGCCCCCTCCGTGGCCACTTATGGCCCCGGGACCCCATCCCCCGGGCCTGGCCTCTCGTTGGGACTGTGGGGGTCCCTAAGCCCCCACAGTCCCGCCGGCTCCCCGTGTCCTACGGGAGCCGGCATTGCTTTACACATGGGGAGCTGCTAAGATGCAGCTCCCCATGTGGAAAGCAATCAATTTGGATATTGGAAGAGAGAGCAGGTTTCCTGCTCTCTTCCAATATCCAAGCAGTTTGTAATGACAGGACGGGAGCCGCGAGGCTCCCGTCCTGTCATTGCAAACAGCAGTGTCCCGGGGTAGGCACCCCGGGACACTGCAGGAGCCGGCCCTGGGGGTGGCGGTCCCCAGGGCCACCACAGGCTTCCAGGAGGAGGCCGCGCGGCCCCCTCCTTACATTTTGAAAGCCCCGGGAGGTGGTGGTCCTCGGGGCTTGGGGTCCAAAACGGACCCCCATTGTAATTTTTCTTAGTGCCCCGGGAGGTGGTGGTCCCGGGGTGTGTGGGGGCTGGAGCCCCCACACAGGTTTTTCAAAAATAAAAAAGAAGCCCCGGGAGGTGGCGGTCCTCGGGCTGCGGGAGGGCTCAGAGCCCTCCCGCACCATTATACATAAAGCCCCGGGGGTGGTGGTCCTCGGGCTTGGGGGCCCTTAGAGGCCCCCACACATAAAATTAACCCCCCAGCATGCCCCTCGGGACTTGGCCCACCCGGGGCCAATTAACATCGAGCGCGGAGACAGCGCTCGATGTTTCTGGCAGGATTCGCGCACCCTGAGCGCATCCTGCCGATTTTTTAAAACATTTTTTTTATTTTTTGCCCAGGGGTCCTTGTGGGACCCCTGAGCAAACCTAGGGGTCAGGGTGTTTCTACCCTGCTCCCTTTGTGCGCTTTGCGCACTTAGTTTCTGTCCCTCGGTTCTACCGAGGGATAAATGGCTGCCAACATTTCCTGAATCGGAATGTTGACAGCCAGCTGACAGCCAATTAACATGCAGCTCGTGATCGGGACGGTGCGCGCAGGGTGCGCTGAGGGTACGCGGACCCTACTCGGCCATAGATATCACTATCTTTTTACTTTTGATTTTCTCAGCAACTACTGAACGGATTTACACCATTTAACAAAAAGGGTTCTTTCTGAACCAAGAACTACCTCTTTGCCAAATTTGGTGTAATTCCGTTCAGCAGTTCGGGCTGTAGCCGTGTCTAAAGTTTCCTATGGAAAATTGCATGGGGAAAACGCGTTTTGGGACCCCCTTTTTCTCAGCCCCCGCTTGACGAATCCCCCGAGACTTTCAGGGTAGGAGCGGACCGGAGCGGGCCATAAAGTTTGAAAATTTTGCGAAGATACGTCAACCGGCAAGAGAGTTATTTCAAATAGAATGTCGCGGATTTCCTATGGATAATAGGTTGTAACTATAACTATCTACTGGCGACCGCCAGTAGATAATATATATAGAGAGAGAGAGAGAGAGGTAGATTGAAAGAGAGAGAGAGAAAGGGAGATAGAGAGAGAGAGAGAGAGAGAGAGAGAGGGAGAGTGAGAGAGGGAGGGAGAGAGAGAGCAAGAGAGAGAGGGAGATAGAGAGAGAAAGGGAGATAGAAAGAGAGAGAGAGGGCGAGAGAGAGAGAGAAAGGGAGATAGAGAGAGAGAGATAGAAATAGAGAGAGGGAGATAGGGAGAGCGAGGGAGAGAGAGGGAGAGAGAGAGAGAGGGAGAGAGGGAGCGAGAGAGTGAGGGAGAGAGGGGGAGACATTTACATCTCTCTGCAGTACTTACAGCGGGTGGGGAAGGGAGATCTGAGAGGACGTTGACGGGTGGAGCAGAGAGGTATGACATCGTTGCTTAAATACATTATCCGTGGGGGGAGGAGGTGCTGTCCTGAGCCGAGGGCTTGAGGTAAGGCACCTCAGATGAGGAGCTTTAGAGAGACGAGGAGCCTCAAAGGGAAAGGTGGGCCTTTACAGATACCCCCCACTTACAAGATAGCGCCCACACCTGGAGAAGGAGCTATATCATCAGACAAAGCTCTAATCTATGGACTTCAATTCACCAAAATGCCAGACATAGTGGAATTGCCATCAATCCTTGACCCATCCCATTTAGACATCACAGGAAGTTATGTCATGTTACCTTTCGACCTGGTGACGTCACAAGAAGTTGTCACGTGACCTTTCAACCTGGTGACATTACAGGAAGTGGCAAATTTATAGGCTTGCAATAAACTGACTAATGGAATAGTACAGAAAGGTACCAATTAAATGCAAATAAGTTACCTCCCATATTTGAGCTGAGGTGTAGTTGTAAGTCGGCAGTGCAATCATCATGTGCCAGGGGCACAGGCTAGGCAAGGGCGCCCCTCTCTAAGACCAGCCCTGCACCTGTCATACAGCCCGGTGCATCCATCGTCTTCCCAAAGCAGGCTAGGCTAGGGCGCCCCTCTCTCAGACCAGCCCTGCAGCTATCATAGGGCACCCCTCTCAGACCAGCCCTGCTGCTGTCATAGGGCACCCCTCTCAGACCAGCCCTGCTGCTGTCATAGGGCACCTCTCTCTCAGACCAGCCCTGCGGCTGTCATAGGGCATCCCTCTCTCAGACCAGCCCTGCACCTATCATAGGGCACCCCTCTCTCAGACCAGCCCTGCGGCTGTCATAGGGCACCCCTCTCTCAGACCAGCCCTGCGGCTGTATTAGGGCATCCCTCTCTCAGACCAGCCCTGCATCTATCATAGGGCACCCCTCTCTCAGACCAGCCCTGCAGCTGTCATAGGGCACACTTCACTCAGACCAGACCTACACCTGTCATACAGCCCGGTTCAGCCATTGTCTTCCCAAAGCAGGCTAGGCTAGGGCACCTCTCTCTCAGACCAGCCCTGCTGCTGTTATAGGGCACCCCTCTCAGACCAGCCCTGCTGCTGTCATAGGGCACCTCTCTCTCAGACCAGCCCTGCGGCTGTCATAGGGCATCCCTCTCTCAGACCAGCCCTGCACCTATCATAGGGCACCCCTCTCTCAGACCAGCCCTGCGGCTGTCATAGGGCACCCCTCTCTCAGACCAGCCCTGCGGCTGTATTAGGGCATCCCTCTCTCAGACCAGCCCTGCATCTATCATAGGGCACCCCTCTCTCAGACCAGCCCTGCAGCTGTCATAGGGCACACTTCACTCAGACCAGACCTACACCTGTCATACAGCCCGGTTCAGCCATTGTCTTCCCAAAGCAGGCTAGGCTAGGGCACCTCTCTCTCAGACCAACCCTGCTGCTGTCATAGGGCACCCCTCTCTCAGACCAGACCTACACCTATCATACACACCGGTGCAGCCATCGCCTTCCCAGAGTAGGGTAGGCTAGGGCACCCCTCTCTCAGACCAGCCCTGTGGCTGTAATAGGGCACCCCTCTCTCAGACCAGCCCTGCACCTGTCATACAGCCCGGTGCATCCATCGTCTTTCCAAAACAGGCTAGGCTAGGGCGCCCCTCTCTCAGACCAGCCCTGCAGCTATCATAGGGCACCCCTCTCTCAGACCAGCCCTGTCAATCAATCAGGGGAATTGTAAGCGCGCTACTCACCCGTGAGGGTCTCAAGGCGATGGGGGGGTCCGCAGATCTGTTAGCCGAAGAGCCAGGTCTTGAGGGTCTTCCTGGAGCTCTTCAGGGAGGGGGCGCGTCTGATGTCTGCCGGTAGTTCGTTCCAGGTCTTGGCTGCAATGTGAGAGAAGGATCTTCCGCCTGCTCTGGCTTTGTGGATGCGCGGGATTTCGGCCAGAGCGAGGTTGGTAGATCGGAGGTTTCTTTTGGGTGCGTGGAAATTGATTCTGTAGTTGAGGTATTTGGGTCCGTTGTTGTGTAGGCACTTGTAGGCGGGAGTGAGGGTTTTGAAGGTGACTCTTTTCTCCACGGGGAGCCAGTGGAGACTTCGTAGGTGTTGGCTGATGTGTTTGTGCCGGGGGATGCTGAGGACGAGTCTGGGGGCGGTGTTCTGTATTGTCTGGAGTTTGCATAGTAGGGACTTGTTGATTCCAGCGTAGAGTGCGTTTCCATAGTCCAGTCTGCTGGTGATGAGTGCCTGGGTGTGTCGTGTAGTTCCTATATTGCCCTTACAGGACCTGCGCGTTTGGATAACATAAACTGCAGGTTTGGTGGCAGACTGATTCTGAGCACCCCCACCGAGAATGTTAGCCTGTTTGCATAAGCTAGCTCACAGTGCCACTAATGTCGCCTCTTATCGGGGAGAGATTTGCTTCTGGCAACCTCAGAACATGACAACCCTGATCCCTCAAGATCATGGAAACAATGTACTACTTTTCGCTCAGTCACTCGTGCTCACTTATCTTGTCTCAGAGATACACAGAATAAACTGCCTGGGCATTTCAATAAGGGTTTATTGAACAGTTGTTATTCTTGTGTAGAATATATGAGCTGCAACAACCATTAGACAGTAGGAGAGATATATGATTAGCAGTACCATGAATATAAATGGATAGTACAGTTCTACCATCTTGCAATACGCATGAATAAATACATGAATATAAAATGCATTGATAAAAGAAAGTGCGTACTCCTACAATGCCTATCTAGATGTACCTAAGTGTACATAGCATGTGAGTAGGTGTAAAGCCAAGAATCCCTCTAGGAATTAGTCGAACCCCATTACCTGAAGTGTGAGAATGTAGGAGCCCTTCTTGGTCTCGAGTTGGACACCCCGCAAGGGATGTTCAGACCACTGTCAGCTGGAGCGTCTGCATGCAGGAGCCTCAGCGTCTCTGGTCAGTGTGTCGGCCTGGAAGTCTCGGTTCCCTCTCCTCAACATTAGCAAGATTTGTACAGAAAGTATCTAGGGCTCCTTTGTCCCTTGTTGCTTGAATTAGCCATTGTTGGATTTGAGGATGACGTATGGGATGAACCGTGTACGTAGATATGGAGAGGAAGGTGGTGTAGCCCCAGCCTGGTTTCTAAGAACCCTTATGAATATCCATTCATACTGTGTGAGTCTATTGATGGAGTTATAGGACTCTATTGTTTAGGAGAAACCCTCCTTCTGCGCCCAGGACTAGAACTAGGTAAAGGTTCAATCCTAAAAGGCTTATTACAGTGTAGTGTAGGGGAGGTAATGTAGGTGAAGGGGTATGATGTTACCCGTGCCTATGTTAGGGTACCTATATGAAACATAACAGGTGACTGTCTTCCTTGACTCAGGGGGGATCCATTTGAAGGTCTTGCGGAGAATGCGGAGGGTGTTGAAGCAGCTGGAGGTGACGGCGTTGACCTGACGGTTCATGGTGAGTGATGAGTCCAGTACGATGCCGAGGATTTTGGCGTGGTCTGAGGGGGTGGGTGGGCTTCCGAGGGCGGTCCGCCACCAGGTGTTGTCCCATGCTGAAGGGGTGGTTCCAAAGACGAGGACTTCTGTTTTCTCTGCTTTGAGCTTCAGGCAGCTGTTGGTCATCCGGACTGTGACGTTTTGCATCCCTTTCTGGAAGTTGAGCTTGGCATTGGTGGGGTCCTTGGTGAGGGAGAGGATGAGCTGGGTGTCGTCAGCGTAGGATAGGATGTTGAGGCGTGTTGTCGGACGATGGTTGCGAGTGGGGCCATGTAGATGTTGAAGAGGGTCGGGCTCAGTGATGACCCCTGTGGGACTCCGCAGGTGATTTCCGTGGGATCAGAGAGGAAGGGTGGAAGTCTGATCCTTTGGCTTCTTCCAGTGAGGAATGATCGGATCCAGTCCAGGGCTGTTCCTTGTATACCGGCGTCGTGTAGCCTGGCTACTAGTGTGCGGTGGGAGACGGTGTCGAAAGCCGCTGATAGGTCGAGTAGGATGAGAGCTGCGGAGTGGCCTTGGTCCAGGAGGGTGCGGATGTCGTCTGTGGCGGCAAGTAGGGCGGTCTCGGTGCTGTGGTTGCTTCGGAATCCGGATTGGGACGGGTCAAGGACGGCGTTCTCTTTGATGAATTGTGTCAGTTCCCTGTTGACTGTTTTCTCTGTAACTTTGGCTGCGAAGGGGAGGAGCAAGATGGGCCGGTAGTTCTTGAGGTCGATGGGGTCAGCTGTGGGCTTCTTGAGTAGGGGTCTGACTTCTGCGCGCTTCCAGTCGTCTGGGAAGGTGCCTGCTTTGAAGGTGGTGTTTATGGTGCATTGCAGTATGGGCACGATGGCGGCCGCGGCTCTGTGGTAGATGTGAGGGGGGCAGGGGTCGGTGGGGACCCCTGAGTGGATGCCTTTCATGGTGGAGGTGGAGGTCGGGATCGGTGTCCAGTTGGAGATGGTGGGCCGGCTGGTGTCTCTGGGGGGTAGGGGGCCGGCTTTGGCGTCTGGTGGATGGTCGGTGAAGTTGTCGTAGAGGGCTTTGATCTTGAGGTGGAAGTAGGTTCCAAGTTTGTCGCAGAGGTCTTGGGACGGGGTGATGTCTGTGGCTTTGCTGCGTGGGTTGGTGAATTCCTGAATGACACTAAAGAGTTCCTTGGAGTTGGTGGAGTTGGCGAGAATTTTGTTTTGTGTATGAAGTTCCTCTTGGTGGTTCTGATTTGGGTGTGGTAGTCTGTCATGGCGTATTTGTAGGTGGCGTAGTTTTTGGTTGTCTTGGTGTTTCTCCAGTTCTTCTCCAGGCGTCTGCAGGTGCGCCTGGCTTCTTGGAGGTCAGTGGTGAACCAGGCGGCTTTTCTGGGGTACTGTTTGTCGGGGTTGCGTAGCGGGGCGAGCTCATACGCGCAGTTGGAGATCCATGTGTGGAGTCCTCTGGCTGCGGTGTTTGCGTCGGATGTCCAGGTGTGTTTGTCTCAAATGAGGGTGAAGGTAAGTTGTTCGTCGGTGACCTTGCTCCAGTTCCTTCGTGGTGGGCGTGGGGCTGGTTTGGGTGCCTTGGGTTTGTCAATGGTGAAGTGTACGCAGTGGTGGTCGGTCCATGGCGGTTGCGTTGTGTGGCTGAAGTGGACGCTGTTTCCTGCCACGAAGATGGGGTCAAGGGTGTGTCGTGCTCTGTGGGTTGGTGTGGTGACGAGTTGTTTGAGTCCGATGTCGGCGACGTTGTCACAAAGGGTGATGGAGTTGGGGTAGCTGGGGTTGTCGAGGTGGAAGTTCAGGTCTCCAATGAGTATGTAGTTCATTGAGGCGATGGCGTGGGGTGCGATGAAGTCGGTGATGGTGGTGACGAAGGGTGTCCGGGGGCCGGGGGGTCTGTAGACGAGGATCCCTCGGAGTGTGGCGTTGGGGCCGGTCCAGATCTGGAAGTGCAGGTGTTCGGCGGAGGGGAAGGTTTCGCTGGAGGTGGTGAGGCGGAGGGTGTTCTTGTGGGCGAATGCTAGGCCCCCTCCCAGGTGGTTGGGGCGGTCCTTCCTCTGGATCTTGTATCCGTCCGGGATGGCGGTGTTAATGTCGGGGGCGGAGGAGGCGTTGCTCCAGGTCTCCATGAAGAAGGCGATGTCGGGCGAGAGGGAGTCGAGTAGGTTCCAGATCTCCACGGCGTGTTTGTGCATGGAGCGCACGTTGAGGAGGATGCATCTTAGGGTGTCGTTGGTGCTGGCGTCGGGGGTGTTGGAGGCTGGGGTGGTGCTGACGGTCTGGCAGCAGTGGAGGCAGGAGAACTGGCCGTGGGTTATGTTCGGCGAGGCCTGTTGGCTGTCTTTGAGTTTTCCGGGGTTGAGTGCGAGGAGGGTGGTAGTGTCGTAGCGATGGATGGTTGGAGATCCAGGGTTCCTGGCGCTGGCCGCGATCGGGTCGCGGACGGGCGCAGACGGGCTTGCCTTAGGCGCGCCAGTGGCGCGACTGCGCAGCGGCCACCATTAATTAGGGGAGGGGGAGGGAACGTGCAGCTGGGAGGCAGGAGCGGGGGTGGTAACGGCGGGAAAAAGTAGACGGACACGGTCAACAAAACGGATGGGCACAAATTGCAGAGGAAGAAAAACAATAATGGGCAGAATGCAGGAAACAATGGCACAATAGCACAAAGTGGGGAACAAAAACTACAATAACGCTACCAAGAGAGGGGGCAAGCGCAATTACAATGCCAGCGAGGTGGGCACTCGGCACAGAGCGGTCTCGAACCCTACCTGGCTTGTGCCAAGAGGATCTGCGGCGCGGAGCAGAGCTCAGCAGCGCTACTGGGGAAGAGCAGGCCTCAGACTGGGGTCAGAGGTCTGTGGCTGTCATAGGGCACCCCTCTCTAAGACCAGCCCTGCGGCTGTCATAAGCACCCTTCTCTCAGACCAGCCCTGCAGCTGCCATAGGGCACCCCCCTCAGACCAGCCCTACACCTGTCATACAGCCCAGTGCATCCATCTTTTTCCCAAAGCAGGCTAGGCTAGGGCGCCCCCCTCTCAGACCAACCCTACACCTATCATACACACCGGTGCAGCCATCGTCTTCCCAAAGCTGGCTAGACTAGGGCACCCCTCTCTAAGACCAGCCCTACACCAGTCATACAGCCAGGTGCATCCATTGTCTTCCCAAAGCAGGATAGGCTAGGGCACCCCTATCTCAGACCAGCCCTGCAGCTGTCATAGGGCCCCCCTCTCTCAGACCAGCCCTGCACCTATCATACAGCCCGGTGCAGCCATCGTCTTTCCAAAGCAGGCTAGGCTAGGGCACCCCTCTCTCAGACCAGCCCTACACCTGTCATACAGCCTGGTGCAGCCATTGTCTTCCCAAAGCAGGCTAGGCTAGGGCACCCCCCTCTCAGACCAGCCCTACACCTGTCATACAGCCCGGTGCATCCATCGTCTTCCCAAACCAGGCTAGGCTTGGGCACCCCTCTAATACCAGCCCTGCATCTGTCATAGGGCACCCCTCTCTCAGACCAGCCCTGCACCTGTCATACAGCCTGGTGCATACAGCGTATTTCCAATGCAGGCTAGGCTAGGGCACATCTCTCTCAGACCAGCCCTGCGGCTGTCATAGGGCCCCCCTCTCAGTTCAACCGTACACCTATCATACAGCCCGGTGGAGCCATTGTCTTCCCAAAGCAGTCTAGGCTTGGGCACCCCTCTCTCAGACCAGCCCTGCAGCTGTCATAGAGTATTATAAATGGGGTGACCCGTAGGACCACTGGACCCGGGTAAACAATGGCACATAAAAAAACGTTCACATTGGAAACCTGATTTTAAATTCACATACGTAGAACCGAATTCAGATACATTAAATAATTCAAACGTCACTGCAAAAACAGATGATTTCTTGTGATTTAATTTGCATCACAAAATCGAAATTAATCAAAACATACGAATATGCGATTAATCAACATTGATACACATTGGTGCTCAGAGAGAAAGAGGGGAGGGGGGTGGGGTTTGTCAGTGATCAAGGAGAATTGAGTGATGGTGTAATAAATTAGCTAAAATTAGGTGACGTTTATTTTTAGGTGCACCTTTCCCCTCATTCACCATTCCCTTGAGTCCTGATGAAGACCCCCCAATAAGGATGAAGCTACCTTTATGATTACAGGGGTCGAAACGTTGACATATTGTCATTTATATCAAACACAGGCAACAGAGACATGTTTATCTGTGCCTATAATGTTATGTTTTGTTACGTTATTGGTTTGCCAAGTAAAAGGCCGGATTGGATCTAAAAAACTTGGATGTATCTGAACTACATTACCTTTCCGTTCCTTTACACCATCACTCAATTCTCCTTGATCACTCATAAACCCCAACCCCTCCCCTCTTTCTCTCTGAGCACCAATGTGTATCAATGTTGATTAATCGCATATTCGTATGTTTTGATTAATTTCGATTTTGTGATGCAAATTAAATCACAAGCAATCATCTGTTTTTGCAGTGACGTTAGAATTATTTAATGTATCTGAATTCGGTTCTACGTATGTTAATTTAAAATCCGGTTTCCACTGTGACCGCTTTTTTATGTACCACTGCAGCTGTCATAGGGTACCCCTCTCAGACCAGCCTTACACATGTCATACAGCCCGGTGCATCCATCGTATTTTCAAAGCAGGCAAGGCTAGGGCACCCCTCTCTCAGACCAGCCCTGCAGCTGTCAGAGGGGACACCTCACTCAGACCAGCCCTGCACCTATCATATAGCCCGGTGCATCCATCGTCTTTCCAAAGCAGGCTAGGCTAGGGCACCCCTCTCTCAGACCAGCCCTGCACCTGTCATACAGCCCAGTGCATCCATCATCTTTCCAAAGCAGGGTAGGCTAGGGCGCCCCTCTCTCAGACCAGCCCTGCTGCTGTCATAGGGCACCCCTCTCTCAGACCAGCCCTGTGGCTGTCAGAGGGCACCCCTCTCTCTTTCAGTTCTCCTATATCCTGAAAATGAGGGGCCCAGGCAGTTGCATTTAAGTACAAAAAACCAAGCTCTTTCAGTTCTCCTAAGTCCAGAGAATGAGGCACCCAGCTCTTGCATTTAAGTACAGAGAACCAATCGTGTTCACTACCCCTAGCCCTGAAAACGAGGGGCCCCAGCTCTTGCATTTAAGTACACATAACCAAGCTCTTTCAGTTCTCCTAAGTCCTGAGAATGAGGGGTCCCAGGTCTGCATTTAAGTAGAGAGAACCAAGCTCTTTCAGTTCTCCTAAGTCTTGACGATGAGGGGCCCCAGGTCTGCATTTAAGTACAGAGAAATAACCTCTTTCAGCTCTCCTCAGTCCTGAGAATGAGGGACCCCAGCTCTTGCATTTAGGTACAGAGAACCAACCTCTTTCAGTTCTCCTCAGTCCTGAGAATGAGGGCCCCCTGCTCTTGCATTTAGATACAGAGAACCAACCTCTTTCAGTTCTCCTAAGTCCTGAGAATGAGGGCCCCAGCTTTTGCATTTAAGTACAGAGAACCAACCTCTTTCAGTTCTCCTCAGTCGTGAGAATGAGGGCCCCAGCTCTTGCGTTTAAGTACAGAGAACCAACCTCTTTCAGTTATCCTCAGTCCTGAGAATGAGGGCCCCCAGCTCTTGCATTTAGATACAGAGAACCAACCTCTTTCAGTTCTCCTAAGTCCTGAGAATGAGGGCCCCAGCTTTTGCATTTAAGTACAGAGAACCAACCTCTTTCAGTTCTCCTCAGTCGTGAGAATGAGGGTCCCAGCTCTTGCTAAGTACAGAGAACCAACCTCTTTCAGTTCTCCTAAGTCCTGAGAATGAGGGTCCCCAGCTCTTGCATTTAGGGACAGAGAACCAACCTCTTTCAGTTCTCCCAAGTCCTGAGAATGAGGGGCCCCAGCTCTTGCACTTAAGTACAGAGAACCAAGCTCTTTCTGTTCTCCTAAGTCCTGTGAATGAGGGCCCCAGCTCTTGCATTTAAGTACAGAGAACCAACCTCTTTCAATTCTCCTCAGTCCTGAGAATGAGGGGCCCCAGCTCTTGCATTTAAGTACAGAGAACCAAGCTCTTTCAGTTCTCCTAAGTCCTGAGCATGAGGGGCACCAGCTCTTGCATTTAAGTACAGAGAACCAACCTCTTTCAGTTCTCCTAAGTCCTGAGAATGAGGGGCACCAGCTCTTGCATTTAAGTACAGAGAACCAACCTCTTTCAGTTCTCCTCAGTCCTGAGAATGAGGGGCCCAGCTCTTGCATTTAGATACAGAGAACCAAGCTCTTTCAGTTCTCGTAAGTCCTGATAATGAGGGGCCCCAGGTCTGCATCTAGGTACAGAGAACCAACCTCTTTCACTTCTCCTAAGTCCTGAGAATGAGGGGCCCCAGGTCTGCACTTAAGTCCAGAGAACCAACCTCTTTCAGTTCTCCTAAGTCCTGAGAATGAGGGGCCCCAGGTCTGCATTTAAGTACAGAGAACCAACCTCTTTCAGTTCTCCTAAGTCCTGAGAATGAGGGGCCCCAGGTCTGCATTTAAGTACAGAGAACCAAGCTCTTTCAGTTCTCCTAAATCTTGAGGATGAGGGGCCCCAGGTCTGCATTTAAGTACAGAGAACCAACCTCTTTCAGTTCTCCTCAGTCCTGAGAATGAGGGCCCCCTGCTCTTGCATTTAGATACAGAGAACCAACCTCTTTCAGTTCTCCTAAGTCCTGAGAATGAGGGCCCCAGCTTTTGCATTTAAGTACAGAGAACCAACCTCTTTCAGTTCTCCTCAGTCGTGAGAATGAGGGCCCCAGCTCTTGCGTTTAAGTACAGAGAACCAACCTCTTTCAGTTGTCCTAAGTCCTGAGAATGAGGGGCCCCAGGTCTGCATTTAAGTACACATAACCAAGCTCTTTCAGTTCTCCTCAGTCCTGACAATGAGGGGCCCCCGCTTAGCAGTTCAGTACAGAGAACCAACCTCTTTCAGTTCTACTAAGTCCTGAGGATGAGGGGCCCCAGGTCTGCATTTAAGTACAGAGAACCAACCTCTTTCAGTTCTCCTAAGTCCTGAGAATGAGGGGCCCCAGGTCTGCATTTAAGTACACATAACCAAGCTCTTTCAGTTCTCCTCAGTCCTGAGAATGAGGGGCCCCGCTTTAGCAGTTCAGTACAGAGAACCAACCTCTTTCAGTTCTACTAAGTCCTGAGGATGAGGGGCCCCGCTTTAGCAGTTCAGTACAGAGAACCAACCTCTTTCCGTTCTCCTTAGTCCTGAGAATGAGGGGCCCCAGCTCTTGCATTTAAGTATAGAGAACCAACCTCTTTCAGTTGTCCTAAGTCCTGAGAATGAGGGGCCCCAGGTCTGCATTTAAGTACACATAACCAAGCTCTTTCAGTTCTCCTCAGTCCTGACAATGAGGGGCCCCCGCTTTAGCAGTTCAGTACAGAGAACCAACCTCTTTCCGTTCTCCTTAGTCCTGAGAATGAGGGGCCCCAGCTCTTGCATTTAAGTACAGAGAACCAACCTCTTTCAGTTCTCCTCAGTCCTGAGAATGAGGGGCCCCAGGTCTGCATTTAAGTACACATAACCAAGCTCTTTCAGTTCTCCTCAGTCCTGAGAATGAGGGGCCCCCGCTTTAGCAGTTCAGTACAGAGAACCAACCTCTTTCAGTTCTACTAAGTCCTGAGGATGAGGGGCCCCAGGTCTGCATTTAAGTACAGAGAACCAACCTCTTTCAGTTCTCCTAAGTCCTGAGAATGAGGGGCCCCAGGTCTGCATTTAAGTACACATAACCAAGCTCTTTCAGTTATCCTCAGTCCTGAGAATGAGGGGCCCCCGCTTTAGCAGTTCAGTACAGAGAACCAACCTCTTTCAGTTCTACTAAGTCCTGAGGATGAGGGGCCCCAGGTCTGCATTTAAGTACAGAGAACCAACCTCTTTCAGTTCTCCTAAGTCCTGAGAATGAGGGGCCCCAGGTCTGCATTTAAGTACACATAACCAAGCTCTTTCAGTTCTCCTCAGTCCTGAGAATGAGGGGCCCCCGCTTAGCAGTTCAGTACAGAGAACCAACCTCTTTCAGTTCTACTAAGTCCTGAGGATGAGGGGCCCCGCTTTAGCAGTTCAGTACAGAGAACCAACCTCTTTCCGTTCTCCTTAGTCCTGAGAATGAGGGGCCCCAGCTCTTGCATTTAGGTACAGAGAACCAACCTCTTTCAGTTCTCCTCAGTCCTGAGAATGAGGGGCCCCAGCTCTTGCATTTAAGTACAGAGAACCAACTTCTTTCAGTTCTCCTCAGTCCTGAGAATGAGGGGCCCCAGGTCTGCATTTAGGTACAGAGAACCAACCTCTTTCAGTTCTCCTCAGTCCTGAGAATGAGGGGCCCCAGCTCTTGCATTTAAGTACAGAGAACCAACCTCTTTCAGTTCTCCTCAGTCCTGAGAATGAGGGGCCCCAGCTCTTGCATTTAAGTACAGATAACCAAGCTCTTTCAGTTCTCCTCAGTCCTGAGAATGAGGGGCCCAAGCTCTTACATTTAAGTACAGAGAACCAACCTCTTTCAGTTCTCCTCAGTCCTGAGAATGAGGGGCCCCAGGTCTGCATTTAAGTACAGAGAACCAAACTCTTTCAGTTCTCCTCAGTCCTGCGAATGAGGGACCCCAGCTCTTGCATTTAAGTACAGAGAACCAACCTCTTTCAGTTCTCCTAAGTCCTAAGAATGAGGGGCCCCAGGTCTGCATTTAAGTCCAGAGAACCAACCTCTTTCAGTTGTCCTAAGTCCTGAGAATGAGGGGCCCCAGGTCTGCATATAAGTACACATAACCAAGCTCTTTCAGTTCTCCTCAGTCCTGAGAATGAGGGGCCCCCGCTTTAGCAGTTCAGTACAGAGAACCAACCTCTTTCAGTTCTACTAAGTCCTGAGGATGAGGGGCCCCCGCTTTAGCAGTTCAGTACAGAGAACCAACCTCTTTCCGTTCTCCTTAGTCCTGAGAATGAGGGGCCCCAGCTCTTGCATTTAAGTACAAAGAACCAACCTCTTTCAGTTCTCCTCAGTCCTGAGAATGAGGGGCCCCAGGTCTCCATTTAAGTACAGAGAACCAACCTCTTTCAGTTCTCCTCAGTCCTGAGAATGAGCGGCCCCAGCTCTTGCATTTAAGTACAGAGAACCAACTTCTTTCAGTTCTCCTCAGTGCTGAGAATGAGGGGACCCAGGTCTGCATTTAGGTACAGAGAACCAACCTCTTTCAGTTCTCCTCAGTCCTGAGAATGAGGGGCCCCAGGTCTGTATTTAGGTACAGAGAACCAACCTCTTTCAGTTCTCCTTAGTCCTGAGAATGAGGGGCCCCAGCTCTTGCATTTAAGTACAGAGAACCAACCTCTTTCAGTTCTCCTAAGTCCTAAGAATGAGGGCCCCCCGCTTTTGCAGTTCAGTACAGAGAACCAACCTCTTTCAGTTCTCCTAAGTCCTGAGAATGAGGGGCCCCAGGTCTGCATTTAAGTCCAGAGAACCAACCTCTTTCAGTTCTCCTAAGTCCTGAGAATGAGGGGCCCCAGGTCTGCATTTAAGTCCAGAGAACCAAGCTCTTTCAGTTCTCCTAAGTCCTAAGAATGAGGGCCCCCCGCTTTAGCAGTTCAGTACAGAGAACCAACCTCTTTCAGTTCTCCTAAGTCCTGAGAATGAGGGGCCCCAGGTCTGCATTTAAGTCCAGAGAACCAACCTCTTTCAGTTCTCCTAAGTCCTGAGAATGAGGGGCCCCAGGTCTGCATTTAAGTCCAGAGAACCAACCTCTTTCAGTTCTCCTCAGTCCTAGAATGAGGGGCCCCAGCTCTCCATTCAGGTACAGAGAACCAACCTCTTTGAGTTCTCCTAAGTCCTGAGAATGAGGGGCCTCAGGTCTGCATTTAAGTACAGAGAACCAAGCTCTTTCAGTTCTCCTAAGTCCTAAGAATGAGGGGCCCCAGGTCTGCATTTAAGTACACATAACCAAGCTCTTTCAGTTCTCCTAAGTCCTAAGAATGAGGGGCCCCAGGTCTGCATTTAAGTACACATAACCAAGCTCTTTCAGTTCTCCTAAGTACTAGAATGAGGGGCCCCAGCTCTCCATTCAGGTACAGAGAACCAACCTCTTTGAGTTCTCCTCAGTCCTGAGAATGAGGGGCCCCTGGTCTGCATTTAGGTACAGAGAACCAACCTCTTTCAGTTCTCCTAAGTCCTAAGAATGAGGGGCCCCAGGTCTGCATTTAAGTCCAGAGAACCAACCTCTTTCAGTTCTCCTAAGTCCTAAGAATGAGGGGCCCCAGGTCTGCATTTAAGTCCAGAGAACCAACCTCTTTCAGTTCTCCTAAGTCCTAAGAATGAGGGGCCCCAGGTCTGCATTTAAGTACAGAGAACCAAGCTCTTTCAGTTCTCCTAAGTCCTAAGAATGAGGGCCCCCGCTTTAGCAGTTCAGTTCAGTACAGAGCTCCAGTTTTGGTGAAGACGCCTCTAAGATTTGAACGCATGGTTCTGCCCTAGAGGGCCTGGTGTAAAGTCATCTGCATTCGGCCCTAGTTCTACACCCAGACTGTGGACTGAGGGCAGCTTGGTCGCTTCAATTAACATTTTAGTAGATGCGTTTACTGCTTTTATGAGTAATTTAGATGTAAAGGTCCATTTTAGCAAACCTTCATCATGATCCGCAGACCAAGAAATGTGAAATCTAAATCACACTTTATTGGCGGGAGAGGTTGGTAAGGTTCCGACTTTTAATGATCTGTGGATTACTTTTGACGCTTCACGACATTGAGGACGCTTTATCAATATTGGATTGCATCAGTTTTCGGGGGTGACAGGCGGGTTCCCTCTTTGCCAGCAGGCTTGGCCACAGGCGACTGAAGGTGACGCTACAGCTGTACAGGAGTGAAGGCCTCCCAGTAGGTTTGTACGGGGGGGGTCACTGCCAACCCCCCCAGCTCTTCAAAGAGTGGAACATACTTTCCAACACGGCCTCCTTCTGGTGCCCCAGAGCACTGCTACACACACCTGTCACGCGGAGCTGGGGGTAAGTTATCTGTCACTTACGGCACCATTAACCCCTCTGTCACTGCGGTCAGGATCTGGATTTCTACAAGACTAGTATTGAAAGGCCGCCTGGAGCGGAATAATTCATTTAAAACGTCATGGCCTACTTATATTAAACAGACCTTGTCAGAGCTGGGCGTGCGAGGATAACTCTCTAATCCTTTAATCTGATCTAATCAAGAAGAGAAAATCCAGGATTAAGAATCTGCTGTTCAATCAGAGTATAAAGGAGAGAGTGGAGCTGTCTGAAGACAGACAGTCCATGGCCATGTAGAGCCCTCCAGGTGCCTCTCCTGGGTAGAACCTTATCTGGTCATTCTAAACAATTCACAGTGTAGTTCATACCTCACCCATTTGCACCTAGGCACTTTGCTTTCCCCACCAGGGGGGGTGCTTTGCAAACATGCCAAAGCGTCCTTGTGACAATGTGTCCCAGCAAAGCACCTCTCCCGTCACCCTACTCTGCACTTCATACAGCACTCAACGCAAACGGTTTTTAGGGCCAATTATGCGGACGTCTGCTTTTAGATGCCACAAGCTAGGCAGGTTATATCTACACTGCCTTGAAACACATGAAGTTAGCTTTACGGTAATAATTGTTATTCATGCAGCTTTAGTAGTGAGAAGAAGATATGGGCTTGTAGTGTGTTCTCTTCGGGGAGTGGGACGCTCTGGTCACTGCCTGCAGCCCTATGGACAGGTACTGTGCAGGGGTCTGATGTTTGTTCTTGGGGCCTGGCTTACTGACTGTGCGCCTCCTGGGGGGCTCTACTCACCCTCCTGCTGCTGTTGGCACCCTCCATCACTTCCTCTGCCAGAACTGCCCCTACGTTAACTGGCGTTACTGACAATTCCACCACCTGCTCTTCACAACACAGTGCATTTCTTAGGGAAGCGCCCACACGTCTACGTGCCACCTTCAGCCCCTGGGCCTGCTGCCCGCCTTGCAGCCGCGCGCCTCTGCCCTGCGCACTGCGGAGCTCTTACACCTGGTTGTACTTTCCATGACACACTTCAGAGGCTCATCCTCGCCGAGGCTCGACATTTAGGCAGACTGTCTGCTGCAGCGCCCTCTCTGGACTGACACTGGGCTGCCTCGCGGTCTCCGCTGTGCGCCTCTTGGCGCTATCCTAGCTACTCCTGCTCCCAGCTTCACTCACTGGGGATCCCTGTCCTGCCACCTCCACGCTGCTGGTATGCGGGGGTCTGCCTCACCAGGACCTTCTGCGCTCCAAGCCACTTCACCACTCCTGGAGTTTCACCTGCAGCTGGTTGCGACTCACCGGAAGTCTGTCCCACTCCTAGGGCTGCTTGTGCTGTGTAGCGCTGCACCTTCCTTGAGTGCTCACAAGCAGGCCCTCACCTAAAGACGAGCCCTGCTCCCTCTCTAGGCCTGCAAACGCCCGCTCAGCAGATATGGGGCGTCTTTGTTCTTGGACCCTTCCAGCACCTTCCGTCCATCGGCCCTAGCCTCGCTTGAACAGAAAAGGGGGTCCCTTCGGGCCCTCCACCACCTCTACCACTGTTGATGACAAACTAGACACTGTCCTGGCAGCCATAAAAATGTCCCAGGTATCGTTAGACAGCTAGATTGATGGGGTGGTGTCGGATCTCACTTTACTATGCGACGATCAAAGTAAATTAGCTGATGAAGTCGCCTCTACGGAACATCCACTAGCTACTCTGCAACCCTATACCTTAGGGGCGCAGACTTCGCTGCACACACTGCTTGATCAGGTCTGATTTTCGGAGCAGAGGGTGGAGGATGCGGAAGGCTGCTCCGGCAGAAACAATGTTCGTGTTGTGGGTCTTCCAGAGAACGCTAAAGTCCAGGATGCAGTGACCTATCTAGAAGCATGGTTCCACAGTTTTTCCCCTCTGCTCCCCTCACACCTTTCTTTTCAATTGAAAAGACGCACCGAGTGCCAAGGAGGAGACCTGCACCAGGCACCCCGCCGAGATCGCTGCTAGTGCAATTACTTCACTACAAGGACCGTGATGCGATCTTGAGAGAGGCTTGCAAACAAATTGATCTGATAGTGGATAATGCACAGGTGACGATTTTTCCAGACTACGCTGACAGTACAACATCAACAGAGCTCATTCCTTGCTGTCAAACTCAGACTTCGGGAATCCATCATTAAATACTCTCGTCTATTCCCGGCGCGGCTCCGGGTGGTGATGCATGACACGTCACTTTTTTATGGATCTATAAGGAGGCCAGGGACTAGGCGGAGGGTCACCTGGCTGCAGGCTCTGCTGCATCGCAGCCATAGGCGGACTGGTCACGGGCCCATGACTGGCCATGCCGGCGCCTAAGGATCCGCTGACCGCAGCAACTGTTGGAGTCATTGCGTTTGCCCAACCATGAGCAGGTTATACAGGAAAGATGACAGGCTTTCAAACAGCTGTGGCATTCTGAGATCCTGCTCCGTTTGTGGACCCTGATGGAGATGGCTCCAAAACATCCAGCGACGCTGACTCCTCGACATCTTCCTTTCTTTCACCAGGCTCCGCCACATCACTTACTGTGACTCCACAAACAGCAGACAATATTCTCACAACTCTGAGATTATTTCTTGTTTTAGTATGCCCTAACTGTGATGTACATTACCATTTTTCTTTTTTTTCAATTTGTCTTGCTCTCCTTCCTAAGGGTTGGACCATTACATGCATGTCTATTTGGTAACTGTAGCTTGTGCTGAAATAGTCCTTTGTTGTGCTTACAGTCATGCCCACTAGATGCTCTGATATGTTGTGCGAATGTTGTTACTTACCTACTTCTCTGGCTGCTGGCGTGACCTTCCTGCTTCGGGCACTGTAGACCTGTCACCATTGTAAAGATTGCACTACATGGGGCATGGTGCTTGGACCATGCCGGCTGGCAGATCTGTTTTCACATACTTGTTGTTGCATCCCATGGGGCTTTGCGGACGCCTGCTTCCACCATACCCCAATAGGCGAGCCATGTTCCTGCAGGGCTTACCAACCTGCTGGCTTCCTGAACTTGCGCAATGCTTGGGTGAGGCATCTAGCTAGGGCCTCTCCACCTGAACTGGGCCTCCCAGCCCGAACGCTGGATCAGCAGAGGGGCGCTGAAGTTAGTAACATCTGGCCAAGCCTCCCATTTTGCTGGGTGCTGTTTACGTCATCGGCAAGCCTCTGTCTGACTGAACAAGGAATTTACCCTTCTGCAACCTCAGAACTGTCCCCCACGCAGAGCTTCCTTGTTGGCTGCTGCTGAGCACGTTGCATCAGGCGGCTTAGCTGCCCATGCTGAGAGTGCTAGGCGCTTCTCACCCACATGGCATTGGGGGGTTACGTGCTCTTGAACATCCTATATACTGCCGCCCACCCCCTCACTAGATCACCTTCCCTGGCACCACCTGTTAACAAGTTTGGGCGGAAACCTGTTGTTACTCCACTCTCTATGGTGTCATAAGTTTTACTACGTTAGCCCTCACTGGTTCCTTGTTGCTGCCCTTGCCTGCCCTAATCATTGGCTCCTAAGTGAGCTCTATACTGTCTTTCCATACGGAACTGGATTCCACTCCTTAGATAGCTTTCACAGTGGCCAATACTAACATACTCGACTGGAACATTCAGGGCATGCACACTCCATCCTGCAGATATGAGGGATACTCCTACCTCCGCCGCAGGGCATCACACATTGCATTCTTACAAGAATCCCATCTAACTAAGGCAGAGGCTGTGCACTTACAGAAACACTAGAGAAGTCAGGTGTTCTCAATGAATTATTCCACCTATGCTCGTGGGGTACTCGTCTGGATAAGAGCGGGGGTTCCCTTCACTGCAGACACCACAATTACCTACCTGGAAGGGTGGAACATCTTTACAGAGGGTAGATTGAAGGGCCATCATCTTTTGCAAAAGTGGCGCAAGGGGCTTGTAAATCTGCCCCCGGGTCTTTAATATATGCACATAGGGATGTACATGCTGATTTCATGAGGCACTATACTTCCCTATACACGTCAGTATCTCCTGTATCAGAGGCAGATATTGGGTCCTTTTTAGCTAATGTGTTGCTCCTTCAAGTGCCCCTGGAGCAGAGGGTGGAACTTAACAGCGATATCTCCGTTTATTAAATCAGAGGCGCTATATGCTCACATGCATCCATCTAGACTCGGGGCCCTGGCGGGTTACTGCTTGAGTTCTATTAAAAGTACGCATCCCTTCTCACCCCGCGCTTGAAGGCACTCTATGATGAGGCTCTGACAGGTATCGTGAAGCTCTCCTTATCTCCATACCTAAACCAGGCAGGGATACCTTTGTGCTGAAGTCATAGAGACCACTAGCGGTTCTCAATGCAGATTACAAAATACTCACTAAGATTCCGGCAGACCGCCTGGCCCCTCTGGTCTCTCATTTGGTCCACAAAGACCAAAACCGGTTTGCACCAGCAAGGAGCACATTCCGTAACCTGTGCCTAGATTTCTGTATACTGGAGCCCGCTCCTACCGCCTGGCACTGGACCGGTTGGCTGGATCTAGAAAAAGCCTTCAATACCTATTTGTTTGAGGTACTTCCGAAACATATGGCCTGGAAACCAGTTTCCTTTGCTTGATTAAACCCTTACACACTCAACTCTCCGCTAGGGTCAAAACAGGCCAACTCATTTCTGACCTAATTATCCAAGGAGACACCCGATAGGGATGTCCTCTGTCCCAAATACCATTCTCTTTAGCAATGGAACCGTTGGCTCACATCCTCCGTGCACAAGGTACACCTTATAATAATAATAATACCAGCATTTGTAAAGCGCACAGCTACCTCAGGCGAGGTGTCCCGGCCCTGGGGGCCGTCGGGAAGATTAAGCGAGTTATTGCCCAGAGTCACAAGGTGCTGGGCTAACCTGCCGCCGGCGATCGAACCATGAGCCCCCGTGTTTCAGAGTCAGCCACCCTGGCCGCTGCACCACACTTCTTCCCTTCCCCTTCACATTGGGGCTGTCTGCTTGGAGATCAAACTCTTTCAATCTCCCTTTACACAGACGATATGCTCCTTTACCTTAGGAACATACATGATGTTCTGCCCGCCATAGCACGGACGCTCATTGAGTTCACATATGTTTTGGGCCTCAAAGTTAATTGGGCTAAATATTGCCTTTTCCCATTGGCCACTGCTATGCCTGTAGGGGGTAATGTATAAAGACCCCCAACCTCCAGGGTCGGCAGCATGGATGTGCCTTGAGCGCAGTGTATGCTCCCCTTTCACAGCTCCCAGTAGCTGTTGTGCTGGCAGTAGGTGTGGGGGTGCCCTAACGCAGGCTACACATCCCCCGAAAGTGGCCGACAGCATGCACACGGGGTAGACCCGCTCATTGCCATTGTAGTGTTGTGGGCACTAGGCCCACATGCTACTAAAAGGAGGGACACGGACACAGGGAGTATAGTGGTTAACTGGCCATGAGCACGTGCCCTTTTATTGTCAGGCTCACATCCCTCATGACACCTGTGGTGGATTGGTGTGGGATGCAAGTGTGCCCAGCCCTCGATGGAGTGGCTGGCAATACAAGTGCCTGCTGAGACACTAGAATGTGTCCAGCAAAACACTAAAGCCTGATCCTGCCTTTAGATGGTACACTCTTACCCTGGCAATCTGTCATGTTCCGCTATTTGGAGATCAGAATGTATCATACACTTGCGGACCTTCTTCTTGGCAATCTTACGCAAGCAGTGACCTCGCTGCGTGCACAGATTGCTTTCTGGTGTTCCTTACCACTATCAGTGGTGGGTCCAATAGCCCTCACAAAAATGGTGATGGTGCCAGGTGTGCTATACTTCTTTGCTAATCTCCCTCTGTATAACCCCAAGCCCTTCTTTCGATTGCTTGCACAGCTGACAGGTGACTTCATTTAGCATGCTACGAGACGTATGGTTGCAATCGCAAAGCTGTACCTAGTCCCTGACCAGAGGGGCCTAGGAGTTCCAAATTTTGAGCATTACTATCTGGCTCCTCAACTGCAGTGGTTAGCCAGGTGGTTATCAGGTTACCAGCTGGACGACACTGTAACTCCTCCCCCAGTGGGAATTAACAAGAATACTGCACCTTTTCCAAGACAGTATTAACCCCGCCCCTGTCTGATGCTAGTCGCGAGTCGCTGCTTCCGGGGAGTCCTCTTCCTTATTCGCCCTTTGTCGCCCTACGCTACGGCACTTCCGCTGCTTGGTACACACCTAGGGGCAGACCGGTCACTTCCCTGGCAGAGATGGGCACTTGGTATGAAGTAGGTTTTCATAGTCTCGGGATCTTTATCAAGAAGGCGCTCTCCTTCCCCTAGAGGACCTCATAGCCAATGTTTGGCTTCTCCTGTTAGTCTCTACTATACACCTCCTTTCCCCGGACGATGGGAAAGCACTGGGGTGCAATTCAACAGGCGCCCACAATGGATATACTGATTCAATGCTCGCATGTCCTATTGCCAGGCCGCCACTTAACCCCTTGACCGCGATCGGAATTCCGCTCGTGTGCTGGACATTCCGATCGCGGGTGGGGTCGTGACGAGCTCAGCTCGTCATGCGCACAGCGCTACCGCGCAGCATGACGAGCTGAGCTCGTCATGAGCACGGAAGGGGTTAAACAAATGGTTTGCTAGCTCTTACATATACACGCTGCAGGGCCTCTAACATCAGTGTGTTACCACTGGGCCCTTGAGCTGGGTCGTCCCTGCTCAGACACAGAATGGCAGACATCCTGGCTTACCCTGCTTTGGCGTCTCTCAGAGCTCGTTTTAAATTAATTCAATACTACATATTGCACAGAGCCTACCTCACACCAGACAAAATCAATCGCTATTTCCACTCGACGGATGCTGCCTGCCCCCGCTGCCTCTTGTCAGTCACTGACTTCCTACATATGATATGAGCGTGGTCTTTGCTCCCCCACTATTGGCTGGGTATCACTACTCTCTTAGCCCACTGTACAGGGAACCCCTCGCTGCACACATGGGAGGTATGTCTACTAGGCATGTTCAGACACACCAGAAAGAACAAAGTAACAGCGCTGTTCTTGAGCCTGGCTCTTTCGTTAGCTAAACATCTGATTACTCGCAGGTGGAAGTCACCTACTCCCCCTCAACTCTCTGCCTGGGCCCACTCTATGGGTACCTGGGCTCAGGCTTAGAGCGCTGCCTTGCAGCACAAAGATATTAGGGGCTTGCGTAAGTACCTTATCTCGGCCGGCTGGGACACACTGCTCTCTGAGCTACGGTCTTTCCTCAATGATGACAATCTCCTTCCCTGATTACACTTCTCTTGTACCCAACTGTGGTTCCCAAATCCCCAAGAGGCTCCTTCTCTTTTTGAGAGACGTAACTTGTCTGGTAACGGATGCTTCCATGCTGTAGTACTGTACCAGTTCTCCTTGTGTCTGGTGTAGGTATGGGCTAAGGTTGAGTTGTGCTCTATCTTTTTGTTACTCTGGCACTCTTAGACTCTCTGCAATCAGGCGCTGTAGTCCCCTCACTTGTGTTAGACACTCCACTACACACCACTGTATTAACTAGTCTGCCCTAATGGAAATGTACTATATGCTGGTGTTGCCATATGTGTGCCTTACTCTCAGACAACTAGTCATACTGTAAACATGAATCTATAACAGCCTAATAAAAAGATTTAAAAAAAATACAATCCTTACACTTTTTACAAACTTTTTTTCAAAACCAAAAAGCTTGTATGCGAGTCACCAACTGTCACCTGCACACAGTGTTAGTCCTATACATAAACGTTTATAACATGTTTAATACCTCTACACACCTATAACCCAACAGGAGCATAAACATATTGTAAACGCTTTAGCAGCAAAGAGATTCTACAAATTTAGGTAGAGAACTAGAATCATACTTACCAACCACTGTGCAAAGTATAAAACAAACTCACACATTCATTGGATGAAGTAATCAGTGATGTCATCAATGATGCCATTTGAGATGTCGAGTGATGTCATAAATTAGGTCATAGAACATGTCATAAGTGATGTATTATGTGAAGCCATAAGCAGTGCATGGCAGAGACACAAGTTATAGCTTTCTGTGGATTTTTTGTGTTCAAGACGTTACGTTGGCACTGAAAAACCTAATTTTATTTTTAACGGTACAGCGGATCTGTTGTAAAATAAAAATACAATTTTAGAAAAGCAGGCTGAACCCCTTTTCAGTTAGAAGTCCACTGGGTGGGCCAGGGCCCGGGTGGTCACCATAGTATTATATTAAGGGGCGCGGGGTGTGCGGCATCCCCTCTCTGAGCCATGGTATGGCCAGAGGACCCCATCCCGCTGGGCTTTTCCCCACAGCCCCAACCTTACATATGTTTTTAGTTGCCCCAGGTGGGACCAGAGCACCCAACTAAAAAAGAAAAGAAAAACACCAGAAAAGCGTGGCCGGCTCTTGAGCAGCCCCACAGAATGGAGCTGATTGTAGTAGGCCGCAAGGGTCCTGAGGCTCTCCCTGCAGTCCCCAACAAAACAAAAACTGTGGTTGTCACGGGTTCGACCATGAAACCCACAAAAAAAAAAAGAAAGAAACAAATAGAAACAGGAAATTATATTAAATGAGCGGCCGGAGCCACACTGCTCCTGCACAGAATGCCCATAATGCCCCTCATTGGTGAATAGACATATATTTTCTGCATGGTGGTGGCCCAAACAGGACATGGACACCACCAGCATGTTTAAGTGTTGTAAGAAGGGCTGCAGGGAGTACAGCAGTCCCCCAGAAATACTTTACAAAAATGAACCCTACTTTTCCTGGGGCCTATAGAGCACGACCCCAGGAAAAGTTTGTGATGTTTTCAAGCATTCCTGGAGCTCCAGTTTTGGCTCTTCAGCTCAGATTTCAAGGACACTTTGTGGTTGATCTTATGGCTGCTTTATGTGGTCTGAAGAATGTAAAAGTGCTGACTTATGTTTACTGTTGTTTTGAGTGCAAATGGTTTATTTACATGTTTATTCACTAACATTGCAATGCTTGTTAATAATTATCAATATCTTTATATCTAATATTAAACTATGTGGGTTTTTATGATGATTTCTAACATGTCAAAGTTTTTTTTTTTTAAGGTGGTGACATTTTAATAAAGCAAATAGATGTGCCTTTACATATTGATGTGGTGATCCCTTGACAAAACCAATAGGCATGTCTTGTATATTTTTGTAGTTGCCCCTTCACAAAGGCAATAGGCCCACCTCATATATAGTCACAGTGACTTACATTAAAAAACAACCTAGAAATTCACTGAAAAAAGCTAAGGTTAATGTAACAGTTATAGTTAGGTATTAAAAAATAAACCTTGGCAATTGACTGAAAAAAGTTGGTTAAAGTGACGCTATAGTTAGGTGAAAATATCAATTGCAACATGACATTTTAAACAAAAAATCCACCAGTTATAGTTAACTGAAGTAACTATAACTCGCACCCTCACCATGCACTGCTTATGACCTCACATATTACATCACTCATGACATGTTCTATGACATCATTGAGACTGATCTTCAGATAGTCAATGGTGTCAGGTGGTTATATTCTTAAAATTGAGTCTGGTTATATATCAGGTGGTTATTGTCCTCAAAGCCAAGGTGCCCCTTTTATTAATATCAGTGTTAGTTATTGGTCTTAGGGCGGAAGTCTTACAGATAACACATTGGGGTCTTTATTCGGATTTATTTGGGTGGGTCTAAATCTTGGCATGGGCGAGGCATGGAGGCATGCTTCTAAATTGCTCATTAGGAAGGTGACTGTGATCCAGTTGCACAGAGGATTCTCTCTTGTGATGTAGACCATCCTGCCGTACACTCAGAAGCCCCTCTTCAGAGACGGCCTGGTGCCCAAGGCTAACACAGGTACTCAGTGACACACGCCCATGCTCTCATCATTCACCTCCAAGTCGCAAGTATAGAGAAAAATAGCAGACAACAGATAGACGATCAGGTGACCTTGTTAAGACTTAGGGGCATATTTACAAGCCCCTTGCGCCACTTTTGCGCCGCCGTTGCGTCACGCAAGTGACGCAACGGCGACGCAAACCATGCGCCGCGTTGCGCTATATTTACAACGTGACGCATCTAGGGAGATGCGTCACGTAGTAAACCCCTGCGCCACATGAAACCTGCGTCAGGTTTCATGTGGGCGTACCGGCGCAGGGGGCGTTCCGGCGCAGGTACGCCTCGAAAAGTGACGAGTGAAATCTACAAGATTTCACGCAGTCACCTTTCCGACACTGGTGCGCCAAATCCTTACGCCTGCTTCAAGCAGGCGTAAGGATTGACGCACCATGTTAGGGGATAGGGAAGGTTGGGACAGTGCTGGAGCTGCGTCGCGCTTGCGACACGACTTCAGCACTGCGCCAACCTTCCGCCGGCAGATGCGTCACGAATCTGCTTATCCTTGCGCCACGATGCGCCGCATTGTAAATGCGGCGCATCGGACGTGGCGCAAGGGTAAACTTGCGTGACGCATTTTCCCTGGCGCATCCCTGCTGATATGCAGGGATGCGCCAGGGAACGTAAATATGCCCCTTAGGGCCTGATTTCGATTACGACGGACGGGTTACTCCATCACAACAGGGACAGATCTCCCATCCGCTGAAATATAAATCCCATAGGTTATTATGGGATTTATATTTTGGCAGACATGATATCCATCAATGTCATTAAGGAGTAACCCGTCCGCTAAAATATAAATCAGGCCTTTAAGTGAGACTAACTCATGAAGACTGACAACAGCGACCGAACTGGGCAGTGGCAGTTTAGCGAGGACCCACTGTTGCTGTATGTCAAACATTTGTTCACAAAAATATTGTTCCATTGGGTGTATATTTTCTATTCTTAACTCGAAAGGGGAAATATTTTTGTAAATAATATTCAGGACACAATATTTCCTGCAGACCATATTTTGGTTACGGTGTTCTGGTAACATACATACACTTATCAGCAATCTATGTCCTTGGGAGAGACAACCTGCATTAGCAAAGATTAAAACAGGAAGCAGAACAAGCTAGTTTCCAAGTCCCTTCATTTTAATGTAGGTGCATGATCTGGGTTTGAAGCCAGTCTGTGCAGGAAGGACGGCACCCCCATTGGAGCCAATGGGCCCTTCCATGCTATTGTAGTTCACATTTAATCAGAATGGCTGAATGCATCACAGATGTACAGAGAGTATTGATTTCACTGCATTATAAATATGAATAATAAATATGTTGCACGGTAAGTCAGAAGAAGAGATGCCTTTTGAGATATGCCAGAGCCACAGAGCTGTAGTCCTACCAGTGGTGGCTACTCATAGTGGTAGAGTTCACCTGAGTGGAGACTCCCACCAAAGCCTCTTTCTACTGCGCAAGAGTGTGCCAGTGGGTGCGTTCTTTGCCTTTCTTTCTAGGTGGATAGAAAGTCTGTGGATTTCTCACACTCGCCACCGACAGGAAGTGTTTGGAGTAAATCATAGGTCCAGAGAAGTCTTTGTACGAATAAATCAGCAGCTTCATGAGGGCGTTAGTTAGATGAAAATGACATTTACTTTAGTAAACTGGGATCATGTCGAAAGTTGACCACATTGTTGAAGGAATAGCGTTTGGATCAACACTGTGTGCCACAGACATCTGATCAGGGAGGCGCCAGTTCATGGTGGGATGACTAGAGTTCAGGAGGCAATCATCAGAGTAAACCCAAAAGTCAATTTATTTGCCCAGACAATACACAGTTCCCACACTGAAAACCAGCTACTGCTGCAGCCACAACAATACACGTGCACTCAGCTCCAGACCAGTATTGTGAGTAGTGGTGGGCGGAACACGTGGAGTTTCACTCAGTGGAATTCCACGGAGTTACATAAAAACTCTGCGAGATTCCGTGGAGTTTCACAAAAGGGTGGAATCAGCATATCACACTGATTAGTGCCGGGAGCTTGTTCCGCGCTACAAAATCAGTGCGAACAGCCAGAGGGCACTGATTCTTTTTGCCACTCAAGTAGATTTTATACTAGAGTGGCAGCTTTTAAAACACTAGGGGATGCTAACTCTCGCACACCAACTTAATGTTGGCGAGCCGCACATGAGAAAAACCTCTGCTACTGGGTGGTAGGCGGAGTTTTGCCGAAACTCCAAAACTCAGCAAACTTCACCAGCGGAACTCAATTTATCGCCCACCCCTAATTGCAAGGTAGAATGCTCCTGGCTGGTTTCCTCAAGGGTAAAAGTGATTAGATCTGCCACCATGGTCCCTGGTATTGTCATGTCTGCCTTGTTGGAGAGGATTCTGGTTACGGTCTCGAGCCCTGTGATCATGGTGGTGCTCCAGTATATGGTGGTGGGGGCGTTCCTGATGCCCCTGAAGTTGAGGATCAGATGTGTTATAGGGGTTATTGTATCTCAGTGCGTTCGATGTTCTCCCTGCCATGGCGCTCCCGGAGCTGTCAGCTGCTGGGGTAAAGGAGCCCCCGGAGAATCCCCCGAGCAGCCCAGACAATGGCCCAGTGCCAAGCTGAAAGAGAAGAAAGTTGGCATTTGTAAATGTCAACACCAAACCATCTGAGATGTAATCAAGACACATTGACATTGTTCACAAAATGATCACATTCACTGAAAGAGATTCCTCAAGACTAAAGAAGGGTGACACCAGAAGACTGTTCTCATTACTAGAAATCTTGCAACACCCGCTGCTGTGGGGAGAGCTTCACACCAAAGGGATGCCCCTGTGAACAACGACTTCCACCAGTGACAGCTGTAGCTCTCACAGGGTGTTCCTCTCAGGGATGTGCTCTCATCAGACATTACCTCCCTACAGAAGGTAGTGCTCCAGCCACAGAGAGATCTTTATTTGGGAAAAACTGATGTGATAGGAGTCACCTCCCTACAGAGTCACAACCTGGAGCTGTCCTGTCTTATCAGAAGAACTTATCCGCTTACAGAGGAGCAGCTGGAGCTATGGAGAGATGTGTCTTTAGAAACATCTGATAATGTAGAAATTACCTCCATACAGAAGGACATCACGAGGCTGTGGCGAGAGATTTCTATCAATGAGATATCATGCTCCTATTGCAAACATTTTGGGAACATGTAAGAGCAAATTTGGCAGCTAGAACTAAGGCCTAGACACATGACGATGGCCAGACACTGACACGTGTGATGCTTCCAAACCAACAATTAATGTCCTCGAGGGTCCCACGAGACGTCTCGTTGGACCTGACTCCACAAAGAGCAGGATTGTTGGAGACTAGACAATAAAATGCTTCAACTATCGCACGGGAATCCTGGTGGGATGTTCTTTGTGTCCTGTTGAGAACTGTTTTTGTCTAAAAGCAATGATTGTAATGTTTTCTTGAAAGGTGTGCTCTGTTACAGGTTGATTTTAGGACATCAAATGTGTCGTCAATAAAGTGATTTATTGGTTAGGGAAATGGGTCTCCTTTCCTATAATTAGGGCTCTGACTGTTTGTATTGAGAGATCTCATTGTGGCCAAGGATTCCCTAGATGTTTTTCAGAAAATGCAGTAGTATCTAATACATTGAGGGAGGGGTACTGAAATTGTCCAAAAGAGGTAAGTGAGGGGGCGGACGGGTACCCACGCAAACATACACAGTAATCTACACCCATGTATTCACACACAAGGGAACACACACACACATCCATTCACACCACTCACTCCCAAATGTTTATACTTACATGCACACATGCACCAAACATTACAAGAATCACACTCACAAGCACAGCTCTGTCTCAGAGGTCCCAGGAGGATTGGGACTGCTGCCATCCCTCATTGGGTCACCTTAGCTCAGGCACTCAAGAGCCTGCACATTTAGCGCATGTCTAGCTCCTGGGTAAAGAGTGTCTGTCAGGCTGTCCGTTGCACATCTTGACAGATACTCTTCTGTTGAGCAAAAGGTGAGTGGGCATGCCCCCTCTACCCATTAGGACGAGCCAGGCCTGCCTAAAGACGTTCTTGTGGGTGGAGTATTATAAGACTCTTAAACATAGTCTGAGAGTGTGGAATATAGCGATAGCCCCAAAAGTGGTCAGTGACCGTAGAGTATTGGAATACACTCTAATGTAGTCTGTGAAGGTGAGTATTGCAATATTTTCCAAAGCCGTCAGTGAGGGTAAAGTATTTCTATCCTCTAATGAAGTGTGTGGAAGTGGAGTATTGTACAAGTTCCTTAAGTGTCCAGTAAGGGTCAAATATTGCAATAGTATCTAAAGTGGTGTAGGGGAGTGGTGTGCTGCAATGGTTCTAAAGCGGCCAGTGAGGGTGGAACATTGCAATGGATCTAAAGCGGCCAGTGAGGGTGGAACATTGCAATGGACCTAAAGCGGCCAGTGAGGGTGGAACATTGCAATGGATCTAAAGCGGCCAGTGAGGGTGGAACATTGCAATGGATCTAAAGCGGCCAGTGAGGGTGGAACATTGCAATGGATCTAAAGCGGCCAGTGAGGGTGGAACATTGCAATGGACCTTAAGCGGCCAGTGAGGGTGGAACATTGCAATGGACCTAAAGCGGCCAGTGAGGTGGAACATTGCAATGGATCTAAAGCGGCCAGTGAGGGTGGAACATTGCAATGGATCTAAAGCGGCCAGTGAGGGTGGAACATTGCAATGGTTCTAAAGCGGCCAGTGAGGGTGGAACATTGCAATGGATCTAAAGCGGCCAGTGAGGGTGGAACATTGCAATGGTTCTAAAGCGGCCAGTGAGGGTGGAACATTGCAATGGACCTTAAGCGGCCAGTGAGGGTGAAACATTGCAATGGACCTTAAGCGGCCAGTGAGGGTGAAACATTGCAATGGACCTAAAGCGGCCAGTGAGGGTGGAACATTGCAATGGACCTTAAGCGGCCAGCAAGGGTGGAACATTGCAATGGTTCTAAAGCGGCCAGTGAGGGTGGAACATTGCAATGGACCTAATGCGGCCAGTGAGGGTGGAACATTGCAATGGACCTAAAGCGGCCAGTGAGGGTGGAACATTGCAATGGACCTAAAGCGGCCAGTGAGGGTGGAACATTGCAATGGTTCTAAAGCTGCCAGTGAGGGTGGAACATTGCAATGGACCTAAAGCGGCCAGTGAGGGTGGAACATTGCAATGGACCTAAAGCGGCCAGTGAGGGTGGAACATTGCAATGGTTCTAAAGCGGCCAGTGAGGGTGGAACATTGCAATGGATCTAAAGCGGCCAGTGAGGGTGGAACATTGCAATGGACCTTAAGCGGCCAGTGAGGGTGGAACATTGCAATGGACCTAAAGCGGCCAGTGAGGGTGGAACATTGCAATGGATCTAAAGCGGCCAGTGAGGGTGGAACATTGCAATGGACCTTAAGCGGCCAGTGAGGGTGGAACATTGCAATGGACCTAAAGCGGCCAGTGAGGGTGGAACATTGCAATGGATCTAAAGCGGCCAGTGAGGGTGGAACATTGCAATGGACCTTAAGCGGCCAGCAAGGGTGGAACATTGCAATGGTTCTAAAGCGGCCAGTGAGGGTGGAACATTGCAATGGACCTAATGCGGCCAGTGAGGGTGGAACATTGCAATGGACCTAAAGCGGCCAGTGAGGGTGGAACATTGCAATGGACCTAAAGCGGCCAGTGAGGGTGGAACATTGCAATGGTTCTAAAGCGGCCAGTGAGGGTGGAACATTGCAATGGACCTAAAGCGGCCAGTGAGGGTGGAACATTGCAATGGACCTAAAGCGGCCAGTGAGGGTGGAACATTGCAATGGTTCTAAAGCGGCCAGTGAGGGTGGAACATTGCAATGGATCTAAAGCGGCCAGTGAGGGTGGAACATTGCAATGGACCTTAAGCGGCCAGTGAGGGTGAAACATTGCAATGGACCTTAAGCGGCCAGTGAGGGTGAAACATTGCAATGGACCTTAAGCGGCCAGTGAGGGTGAAACATTGCAATGGACCTAAAGCGGCCAGTGAGGGTGGAACATTGCAATGGACCTTAGCGCCAGCAAGGGTGGAACATTGCAATGGTTCTAAAGCGGCCAGTGAGGGTGGAACATTGCAATGGACCTAATGCGGCCAGTGAGGGTGGAACATTGCAATGGACCTAAAGCGGCCAGTGAGGGTGGAACATTGCAATGGACCTAAAGCGGCCAGTGAGGGTGGAACATTGCAATGGTTCTAAAGCGGCCAGTGAGGGTGGAACATTGCAATGGACCTAAAGCGGCCAGTGAGGGTGGAACATTGCAATGGACCTAAAGCGGCCAGTGAGGGTGGAACATTGCAATGGTTCTAAAGCGGCCAGTGAGGGTGGAACATTGCAATGGATCTAAAGCGGCCAGTGAGGGTGGAACATTGCAATGGACCTTAAGCGGCCAGTGAGGGTGGAACATTGCAATGGACCTAAAGCGGCCAGTGAGGGTGGAACATTGCAATGGATCTAAAGCGGCCAGTGAGGGTGGAACATTGCAATGGACCTTAAGCGGCCAGTGAGGGTGGAACATTGCAATGGACCTAAAGCGGCCAGTGAGGGTGGAACATTGCAATGGATCTAAAGCGGCCAGTGAGGGTGGAACATTGCAATGGACCTTAAGCGGCCAGCAAGGGTGGAACATTGCAATGGTTCTAAAGCGGCCAGTGAGGGTGGAACATTGCAATGGACCTAATGCGGCCAGTGAGGGTGGAACATTGCAATGGACCTAAAGCGGCCAGTGAGGGTGGAACATTGCAATGGACCTAAAGCGGCCAGTGAGGGTGGAACATTGCAATGGTTCTAAAGCGGCCAGTGAGGGTGGAACATTGCAATGGACCTAAAGCGGCCAGTGAGGGTGGAACATTGCAATGGACCTAAAGCGGCCAGTGAGGGTGGAACATTGCAATGGTTCTAAAGCGGCCAGTGAGGGTGGAACATTGCAATGGACCTTAAGCGGCCAGTGAGGGTGAAACATTGCAATGGACCTAAAGCGGCCAGTGAGGGTGGAACATTGCAATGGATCTAAAGCGGCCAGTGAGGGTGGAACATTGCAATGGACCTTAAGCGGCCAGCAAGGGTGGAACATTGCAATGGTTCTAAAGCGGCCAGTGAGGGTGGAACATTGCAATGGACCTAAAGCGGCCAGTGAGGGTGGAACATTGCAATGGACCTAAAGCGGCCAGTGAGGGTGGAACATTGCAATGGACCTAAAGCGGCCAGTGAGGTGGAACATTGCAATGGACCTAAAGCGGCCAGTGAGGGTGGAACATTGCAATGGATCTAAAGCGGCCAGTGAGGGTGGAACATTGCAATGGACCTAAAGCGGCCACTGAGGGGGGAACATTGCAATGGACCTAAAGCGGCCAGTGAGGGTGGAACATTGCAAAGGTCCTAAAGCGGCCAGTGAGGGTGGAACATTGCAATGGACCTAAAGCGGCCAGTGAGGGTGGAACATTGCAATGGACCTAAAGCGGCCAGTGAGGGTGGAACATTGCAATGGATCTAAAGCGGCCAGTGAGGGTGGAACATTGCAATGGACCTAAAGCGGCCACTGAGGGGGAACATTGCAATGGACCTAAAGCGGCCAGTGAGGGTGGAACATTGCAAAGGTCCTAAAGCGGCCAGTGAGGGTGGAACATTGCAATGGACCTAAAGCGGCCAGTGAGGGTGGAACATTGCAATGGTTCTAAAGCGGCCAGTGAGGGTGGAACATTGCAATGGATCTAAAGTGGCCAGTGAGGGTGGAACATTGCAATGGACCTAAAGCGGCCAGTGAGGGTGGAACATTGCAATGGACTTAAAGCGGCCAGTGAGGGTGGAACATTGCAATGCTCCTAAAGTGGCCAGTGAGGGTGGAACATTGCAATGGTCCTAAAGCGGCCAGTGAGGGTGGAACATTGCAATGGATCTAAAGCGGCCAGTGAGGGTGGAACATTGCAATGGACCTAAAGCGGCCAGTGAGGGTGGAACATTGCAATGGTTCTAAAGCGGCCAGTGAGGGTGGAACATTGCAATGGACCTAAAGCGGCCAGAGAGAATGGAACATTGCAATGGACCTAAAGCAGCCAGTGAGGGTGGAACATTGCAATGGACCTAAAGTGGCCAGTGAGGATGGAACATTGCAATGGTTCTAAAGCGGCCAGTGAGGGTGGAACATTGCAATGGATCTAAAGCGGCCAATGAGGGTGGAACATTGCAATTGTTCTAAAGCGGCCAGTGAGGATGGAACATTGCAATGGACCTAAAGCGGCCAGTGAGGGTGGAACATTGTAATGGTCTTAAAGCGGCCAGTGAAGGTGGAACATTGCAATGCTCCTAAAGTGGCCAGTGAGGGTGGAACATTGCAATGGACCTAAAGCGCCCGTGAGGGTGGAACATTGCAATGGTCCTAAAGAGGCCAGTGAGGGTGGAACATTGCAATGGACCTAAAGCGCCCCGTGAGGGTGGAACATTGCAATGGTCCTAAAGAGGCCAGTGAGTGTGGAACATTGCAATGGACCTAAAGGGGCCAGTGAGGGTGGAACATTGCAATGCTCCTAAAGCGGCCAGTGAGGGTGGAACATTGTAATGGACCTAAAGCGGCCAGTGAGGGTGGAACATTGCAATGGACCTAAAGCGGCCAGTGAGGGTGGAACATTGCAATGGACCTAAAGCGGCCAGTGAGGGTGGAACATTGCAATGGACCTAAAGCGGTCAGTGAGGGTGGAACATTGCAATGGACCTAAAGCGGCCAGTGAGGGTGGAACATTGCAATGGACCTTAAGCGGCCAGCAAGGGTGGAACATTGCAATGGACCTAAAGTGGCCAGTGAGGGTTGAACATTGCAATGGACCTAAAGCGGCCAGTGAGGGTGGAACATTGCAATGGACCTTAAGCGGCCAGCGAGGGTGGAACATTGCAATGGACCTAAAGGGGCCAGTGAGGGTGGAACATTGCAATGGACCTAAAGCGGCCAGTGAGGGTGGAACATTGCAATGGACCTAAAGCGGCCAGTGAGGGTGGAACATTGCAATGGACCTAAAGCGGCCAGTGAGGGTGGAACATTGCAATGGTCCTAAAGTGGCCATTGAGGGTGGAACATTGCAATGGACCTAAAGCGGCCAGTGAGGGTGGAACATTGCAATGGTCCTAAAGTGGCCAGTGAGGGTGGAACATTGCAATGGACCTAAAGTGGCCAGTGAGGGTGGAACATTGCAATGGTTCTAAAGCGGCCAGTGAGGGTGGAACATTGCAATGGATCTAAAGCGGCCAGTGAGGGTGGAACATTGCAATGGTTCTAAAGCGGCCAGTGAGGGTGGAACATTGCAATGGTTCTAAAGCGGCCAGTGAGGGTGGAACATTGCAATGGATCTAAAGCGGCCAGTGAGGGTGGAACATTGCAATGGACCTAAAGGGGCCAGTGAGGGTGGAACATTGCAATGGACCTAAAGCGGCCAGTGAGGGTGGAACATTGCAATGGTTCTAAAGCGGCCAGTGAGGGTGGAACATTGCAATGGATCTAAAGCGACCAGTGAGGGTGGAACATTGCAATGGTTCTAAAGCGGCCAGTGAGGGTGGAACATTGCAATGGACCTAAAGCGGCCAGAGAGAATGGAACATTGCAATGGACCTAAAGCAGCCAGTGAGGGTGGAACATTGCAATGGACCTAAAGTGGCCAGTGAGGATGGAACATTGCAATGGTTCTAAAGCGGCCAGTGAGGGTGGAACATTGCAATGGATCTAAAGCGGCCAATGAGGGTGGAACATTGCAATTGTTCTAAAGCGGCCAGTGAGGATGGAACATTGCAATGGACCTAAAGCGGCCAGTGAGGGTGGAACATTGTAATGGTCTTAAAGCGGCCAGTGAAGGTGGAACATTGCAATGCTCCTAAAGTGGCCAGTGAGGGTGGAACATTGCAATGGACCTAAAGCGCCCGTGAGGGTGGAACATTGCAATGGTCCTAAAGAGGCCAGTGAGGGTGGAACATTGCAATGGACCTAAAGCGCCCGTGAGGGTGGAACATTGCAATGGTCCTAAAGAGGCCAGTGAGTGTGGAACATTGCAATGGACCTAAAGGGGCCAGTGAGGGTGGAACATTGCAATGCTCCTAAAGCGGCCAGTGAGGGTGGAACATTGTAATGGACCTAAAGCGGCCAGTGAGGGTGGAACATTGCAATGGACCTAAAGCGGCCAGTGAGGGTGGAACATTGCAATGGACCTAAAGCGGCCAGTGAGGGTGGAACATTGCAATGGACCTAAAGCGGTCAGTGAGGGTGGAACATTGCAATGGACCTAAAGCGGCCAGTGAGGGTGGAACATTGCAATGGACCTTAAGCGGCCAGCAAGGGTGGAACATTGCAATGGACCTAAAGTGGCCAGTGAGGGTTGAACATTGCAATGGACCTAAAGCGGCCAGTGAGGGTGGAACATTGCAATGGACCTTAAGCGGCCAGCGAGGGTGGAACATTGCAATGGACCTAAAGGGGCCAGTGAGGGTGGAACATTGCAATGGACCTAAAGCGGCCAGTGAGGGTGGAACATTGCAATGGACCTAAAGCGGCCAGTGAGGGTGGAACATTGCAATGGACCTAAAGCGGCCAGTGAGGGTGGAACATTGCAATGGTCCTAAAGTGGCCATTGAGGGTGGAACATTGCAATGGACCTAAAGCGGCCAGTGAGGGTGGAACATTGCAATGGTCCTAAAGTGGCCAGTGAGGGTGGAACATTGCAATGGACCTAAAGTGGCCAGTGAGGTGGAACATTGCAATGGTTCTAAAGCGGCCAGTGAGGGTGGAACATTGCAATGGATCTAAAGCGACCAGTGAGGGTGGAACATTGCAATGGTTCTAAAGCGGCCAGTGAGGGTGGAACATTGCAATGGTTCTAAAGCGGCCAGTGAGGGTGGAACATTGCAATGGTTCTAAAGCGGCCAGTGAGGGTGGAACATTGCAATGGACCTAAAGCGGCCAGTGAGGGTGGAACATTGCAATGGACCTAAAGCGGCCAGAGAGGGTGGAACATTGCAAAGGTCCTAAAGCGGCCAGTGAGGGTGGAACATTGCAATGGACCTAAAGCGGCCAGTGAGGGTGGAACATTGCAATGGACCTAAAGCGGCCAGTGAGGGTGGAACATTGCAATGGACCTAAAGCGGCCAGTGAGGGTGGAACATTGCAATGGTCCTAAAGTGGCCATTGAGGGTGGAACATTGCAATGGACCTAAAACGGCCAGTGAGGGTGGAACATTGCAATGGTCCTAAAGTGGCCATTGAGGGTGGAACATTGCAATGGACCTAAAGCGGCCAGTGAGGGTGGAACACTGCAATGCTCCTAAAGTGGCCAGTGAGGGTGGAACATTGCAATGGTCCTAAAGTGGCCATTGAGGGTGGAACATTGCAATGGACCTAAAGCAGCCAGTGAGGGTGGAACATTGCAATGGACCTAAAGCGGCCATTGAGGGTGGAACATTGCAATGGACCTAAAGCGGCCAGTGAGGATGGAACATTGCAAAGGTTCTAAAGCGGCCAGTGAGGGTGGAACATTGCAATGGTCCTAAAGCGGCCAGTGAGGGTGGAACATTACAATAGTCCATAAGTATGCCTGTGAGTGTTGAGCGTTGGAATTGTCTATAAAGTTCCCAGTGAAAATAGAGTACTGAAATAGTCTCTAAAGTGGCCTGTGAGGGTGGAGTCGTGCAATAGCCCTTGAAGCACGGAGTCAGCTTTGGTGGCTGCCACGGACGGTATCAGGTGTATGGTGGATAAGTGAGGTTCTGCGATGCTCATATTACTTGGCTTGTCTGCAGCATTCAAGACCATCAGCCACTCCGTGCTCGTGACCCCGCTGGCCAAGTTAGGGATTAAAAACACCGCTCTACAGATGCTGAAATCATTGCAAACAGGGAGATCCCAGACTCTTATCTGAACCCAATTCCACTCTAAACCCTTCTCTGTCCCGTGTGGGATGCCACAAGGGCCCTCGTTAAGTCCTACTTTATTTAACTTGTATGAATCTCCTTTAGCCGCTCTCATTACTGTCTGTGGTTTATTGGTACATTCGTATGCAGATGACACTTAAATAGTCCTTACGATTTAAAAGAATATTAAGTGAACAGCCAGTAGTTTCCAGAGTTGTATGCGAGCAGTTAGTGACTGTATGACAAGAAATTGTCTGAAATTAAATGCAGAGAGAACAGAGGTCCTCCTCTTTGGTAATCAATCCAATGTACGGTCTACGGCTTGGTGGCCTGAGGAGCCGGTGTGATTCCTACTCCAGTGACATCAGCTGGGAATGTGGGGGGAATGTTTGATCATTTACTGGCTTTCACTAAGCAACTCAGGGGCATATCATCAAGGACCGGCGATAATTATCGCTAAGCGCACTTAGCGCTAGGATAATTATCGCTGGTAACGTGGAATTTATCGCTGAGATAGCGTGCTATTAGCAACGCTTATCTCAAAAGCTGATAAAATTCCAAGCGCTATCTAGACAATGTGAGATTATCGCTGGAAATCCAGCGATAATCTCACAAAGTTTGGCGATAGCTTGATGATAGGGCAGGCATACTTAGCCATGATATCCACCTTACATAGGATATCATGGCTAAGTCAGTCTTGAAGCAGGCGTAAGGAAAGTAGCGATAACAGAGGTTATCGCTACTTTGCTTGTCGCTCTGCAAGTTAGCGTGCCCATTGATAATTGGAGAAATGTCGCTTAGCGACATTTGTCCAGTTATGTCAGGGCAGGAACGCCCACTTTGCATCTCATTAGAGATGCAAAGCTGGGCGTTCAGAGAACAGGCGCTAATGCAAGGTTTCACGCGATAGCGTGACCATGCTGATTAGGCGATAAAATTATCGCCGCTTTTCGTCTGAAAACGGACGCAAAAGCGGCGATAATTTTTTATCGTCTCGTTGATGATATGCCCCTTAGTTCTGTATATCAATTTGCATCATTATTTTAGGAATGCTCAAGAAAACCCTCCCATATAGCCCTCTGCAGTCTTGTAAATCAGTGGTGTCTGCCTTCATTTTGTCAAGATTGGATTACCTTAAGGCCCTCAATTTAGGCATTAACTCTACAGATGTAAAGAGATGGCAAGCAATCCAAAAAGCAGTGGCCCGCCTGATTATAGCTATCCCTAAAGTTTGCTCAGTTGCATCCGAATGAGATTATCTGCACTGGCTACCAATCAGGAAGAGGTCCAAATTCAAATCTCTATTAATAGCAGGTAAAGGACTACATGGGCAAGGTCTCCAATATCTGGAGTAAAAATTCCAAAGATATGTACCAAGTAGGGTATTAGGATCAGCATCCAGAAACAAATTTGACAGTACAGAAGGTCAGGAGATACCAATGGGGGGAAAGATCCTTCAGGCATGTAACAGCAAACGTCTGGAATGCTTTACTCAGAGATATCCAGGCTACTGACCATCACTTGTCCTTTAGGAAATGACTGAAAAGATGGTGTTTCAACAGAGGGTCTAATTCTTGGTTTCAGTGATAAGGTGGGAAGTGTATGTTTGTGGTCGCCCTCTATAAATTGTTTTTATTCTTATTATCATTAATACCAGTGACAGAGTAGTATTGCAATAATCCCTAAAGCGGTCTCTGAGGGTGAAATTGTAATAGTATAAATGGTGAATGACTATCAAGTGTTGCAATCATCCCGAAATTGGTCAGGGAGAATAGAGCACTGATATAGCCCCTGAAGCGGCCAGTGAGGGTGGAATATTACAATAGCTGGTGAAACAGCCAGTGACGGTGGAGTACTGCAATAGCCCTTAATGTAGGCAGTGATGGTGGAGTATTGCAATAGCCCCTAAAGTGGCCTGTGATGGAGTACTGCAATAGCCCCTAATGTGGACTGTGAAGGAGTAATGCCATAGCCCCTAATGTGGTTGGTGATGGAGTACTGCAATAGCCCCTAATGTGGCCTGTGATGGTGGAGTACTGCAATAGCCTCTAAAGTGGCCTGTGATGGTGGAGTACTGCAATAGCCCCTAAAGTGGCCTGCAATGGAGTACTGTAATAGCCCCTAAGGTGGCCTATGAGGGAGTACTGCAATAGCCCCTAATGTGACTAGTGATGGTGGAGTACTGCAATAGCCCCTAAAGTGGCCTGCGATGGAGTACTGCAATAGCCCCTAAAGTGGCCTGTGATGGTTGAGTACTGCAATAGCCCCTAAAATGGCCTGTGATGGTGGAGTACTCCAATAGCCTACTCATGTGGCCAGTGATGATGGAGTACTGCAATAGCCCCTAATGTGACCAGTGATGGTGGAGTACTGCAATAGCCCCTAATGTGGCCTGTGATGGAGTACTGCAATAGCCCCTAATGTGACCAGTGATGGTGGAGTACTGCAATAGCCCCTAATGTTGCCTGTGATGGAGTACTGCCATAGCCCCTAATGTGGCCTGTGATGGTGGAGTACTGCAATAGCCCCTAATGTGGCCTGTGATGGTGGAGTACTGCAATAGCCCCTAATGTGACCAGTGATGGTGGAGTACTGCAATAGCCCTTAACGTGGCCTGTGATGGAGTACTGCAATAGCCCCTAAAGTGGCCTGTGATGGAGTACTGCAATAGCCCCTAAAGTGGCCTGTGATGGATTACTGCAATAGCCCCTAATGTGGCCTGTGATAGAGTACTGCAATAGCCCCTAAAGTGTCCTGTGTTGGAGTATTGCAATAGCCGCTAATGTGGCCAGTGATGGTGGAGTACTGCTATAGCCCCTAATGTGGCCAGTGATGGTGGAGTACTGCAATAGCCCCTAATGTGGCCTGTGATAGAGTACTGCAATAGCCCCTAAAGTGGCCTGTGATGGAGTACTGCAATAGCCCCTAATGTGGCCTGTGATGGAGTACTGCAATAGCCCCAAATGTGACCAGTGATGGTGGAGTACTGCAATAGCCCCTAATGTGGCCTGTGATGGAGTCCTGCAGTAGCCCCTAATGTTGCCTGTGATGGAGTACTGCCATAGCCCCTAATGTGGCCTGTGATGGTGGAGTACTGCAATAGCCCCTAATGTGGCCTGCGATGGTGGAGTACTGCAATAGCCCTTAACGTGGCCTGTGATGGAGTACTGCAATAGCCCCTAATGTGGCCTGTGAAGGAGTACTGCAATAGCCCCTAATGTGGCCTGTGAAGGAGTACTGCCATAGCTCATAGCCCTTAATGTGGTTAGTGATGGAGTACTGCAATAGCCCCTAATGTGGCCTGTGATGGAGTACTGCAATAGCCCCTAAAGTGTCGTGTGATGGAGTATTGCAATAGCCCCTAATGTGGCCTGTGATGGTGGAGTACTGCAATAGCCCCTAATGTGGCCGGTGATGGTGGAGTACTGCAATAACCCCCAATGTGGCCTGTGATGGTGGAGTACAGCAATAGCCCCTAATGTGGCCTGTGATGTAGTACTGCTATAGCCCCTAATGTGGCCTGTGATGGTGGAGTACTGCAATAGCCCCTAATCGTGGCCTGTGATGGAGTACTGCAATAGCCCCTAATGTGGCCTGTGAAGGAGTACTGCAATAGCCCCTAACGTGGCCTGTGATGGAGTACTGCAATAGCCCCTAATGTGGCCAGTGATGGTGGCGTACTGCCATAGCCCCTAAAGTGGCCTGCAATGGACTACTGTAATAGCCCCTAATGTGGCCTGTGATGGTGGAGTACTGCAATAGCCCCTAATGTGGCCTGTGATGGAGTACTGCAACAACCCCTAATGTGGCCAGTGATGGTGGCGTACTGCAATAGCCCCTAATGTGGCCTGTGATGGAGTACTGTTATAGACCCTAATGTGGCCAGTGATGGTGGCGTAGTGCAATAGCCCCTAATGTGGCTTGTGATGGAGTACTGCCATAGCCCCTAATGTGGCCTGTGATGGAGTACTGCCATAGCCCCTAATGTGGCCTGTGATGGAGTACTGCAATAGCCCCTAATGTGGCCAGTGATGGTGGCGTACTGCAATAGCCCCTAATGTGGCCTGTGATGGAGTACTGCAATAGCCCCTAATGTGGCCAGTGATGGTGGCGTACTGCCATAGCCCCTAATGTGGCCTGTGATGGAGTACTGCAATAGCCCCTAATGTGGCCAGTGATGGTGGCGTACTGCAAGAGCCCCTAATGTGGCCCGTAATGGAGTCCTGCAATAACACCTAAAGTCGTTAGCGATGCTGGAGTACTGCGGGAGCCCCTAATGTGGCCTGTGATGGAGTACTGCTATAGCCCCTAATGTGGCCAGTGATGGTGGAGTACTGCAATAGCCCCTAATAGGGCCTGTGATGGAGTACTGCAATAGCCCCTAATGTGGACTGTGATGGTGGAGTACTGCAATAGCCCCTAATGTGGCCTGTGATGGAGTACTGCAATAGCCCCTAAAGTGTCGTGTGATGGAGTATTGCAATAGCCCCTAATGTGGCCTGTGATGGTGGAGTACTGCTATAGCCCCTAATGTGGCCTGTGATGGTGGAGTTCTGCAATAACCCCCAATGTGGCCTGTGATGGTGGAGTACAGCAATAGCCCCTAATGTGGCCTGTGATGTAGTACTGCTATAGCCCCTAATGTGGCCTGTGATGGTGGAGTACTGCAATAGCCCCTAATGTGGCCTGTGATGGTGGAGTACAGCAATAGCCCCTAATGTGGCCTGTGATGGAGTACTGCTATAGCCCCTAATGTGGCCTGTGATGGTGGAGTACTGCAATAGCCCCTAATGTGGCCTGTGATGGAGTACTGCAATAGCCCCTAATGTGGCCAGTGATGGTGGGGTACTGCAATCGCCCCTAAAGTGTCCTGTGATGGAGTAATGCAATATCCCCTATTGTGGCCAGTGATGGTGGGGTACTGCAATAGCCCCTAAAGTGTCCTGTGATGGAGTACTGCAATATCCCCTAATGTGGCCAGTGATGATGGAGTACTGCTATAGCCCCTAATGTGGCAATTTTTAATTCACTTGTTTTCACTCACCTGCACCACTATTGCGATCAAAACCTGCTCCACTGTAATCAGGTGTTGAAGCACACCCAGATAGCATTCGGCTATTCGGGTGGGACCCCAATGATGAAGCATGTCACCAACTAGGTTGGTGAGTGAGGGAGTCTTCATAAAGAGAATTGTTTTTCTCTTTTGTGTATCTTCCTTAAACCATGTGGACATTTTCTGTCCTCAGGGGTACTCCTTCTATTGTTTGTTACATATAAGATATAGGGGACCGGGAGTATTCCCTTCTATACCCTTCCTCTCTTACTTGTTAAGTCATGGAGTACTGCAATAGCCTACTCATGTGGCCTGTGATGGTGGAGTACTGCAATAACCCCTAATGTGGCCTGCGATGGAGTACTGCAATAGCCCCTAATTTGGCCTGTGATGGTGGAGTACTGCAATAGCCTTTAATGTGGCCTGTGATGGGGTACTGCAATAGCCCCTAATGTGGCCAGTGATGGTGGAGTACTGCAATAGCCCCTAATGTGGCCAGTGATGGTGGACTACTGCAATAGCCCCTAATGTGGCCTGTGATAGAGTACTGCAATAGCCCCTAAAGTGGCCAGCGATGGAGTACTGCAATAGCCCCTAATGTGGCCTGTGATGGTGGAGTACTGCAATAGCCCCTAAACTGGCCCGTAATGGAGTACTGCTATAGCCCCTAATGTGGCCAGTGATGGTGGAGTACTGCAATATCCCCTAATGTGGCCAGTGATGGTGGAGTACTGCAATAGCCGCTAATGTGGCCAGTGATGGTGAAGTACTGCAATAGCCCCTAATGTGGCCTGTGATGGAGTACTGCAAGAGCCCCAAATGTGGCCTGTGATAGAGTACTGCAATAGCCCCTAATGTGGCCTGTGATGGAGTACTGCCATAGCCCCTAATGTGGCCTGTGATGGAGTACTGCCATAGCCCCAATGTGGTTAGTGATGGTGGAGTACTGCAATAGTCCCTAATGTGACCATTGATGGTGGAGTACTGCAATAGCCCCTAATGTTGCCTGTGATGGAGTACTGCCATAGCCCCTAATGTGGCCTGTGATGGAGTACTGCATTAGCCCCTAATGTGGTTAGTGATGGTGGAGTACTGCAATAGCCCCTAATGTGGCCTGCGATGGTGGAGTACTGCAATAGCCCCTAAAGTGGCCTGCAATGGAGTACTGTAATAGCCCCTAAGGTGGCCTATGATGGAGTACTGCAATAGCCCCTAATGTGACTAGTGATGGTGGAGTACTGCAATAGCCCCTAAAGTGGCCTGCGATGGAGTACTGCAATAGCCCCTAATGTGGCCTGTGATGGTGGAGTACTGCTATAGCCCCTAATGTGGCCTGTGATGGAGTACTGCAATAGCCCCTAACGTAGCCTGTGATGGTGGAGTACTGCAATAGCCCCTAATGTGGCCTGTGATGGTGGAGTACTGTAATAGCCCCTAAGGTGGCCTATGATGGGGTACTGCAATAGCCCCTAAAATGGCCTGTGATGGTGGAGTACTGCAATAGCCTACTCATGTGGCCAGTGATGGCGGAGTATTGCAATAGCCCCTAATGTGGCCTGTGATGGTGGAGTACTGCAATAGCCCCTAATGTGGCCAGTGATGGTGGAGTACTGCAATAGCCCCTAAAGTGACCTGTGATGGAGTACTCAACAGCCCCTAAAGTGACCTGTGACGGAGTACTGCAAAGCCCCTAAAATGGCCTGTAATGGAGTACTGCAATATCCCCTAATGTGGCCTGTGATGGAGTACTGCAATAGCCCATAATGTGACCAATGATGGTGGAGTACTGCAATAGCCCCTAATGTGGCCTGTGATGGAGTACCCTCATGTGGCCTGTGATGGAGTACTGCAATAGGCCCTAATGTGGCCTGTGATGGTGGAGTACTGCAATACGCCCTAATGTGGCATGTGATGGTGGAGTACTGCAATAGCCTACTCATGTGGCCTGTGATGGAGTACTGCAATAGACCCTAATGTGGCCTGTGATGGTGGAGTACTGCAATAGGCCCTAATGTGGCCTGAGATGGAGTACTGCAATAACCCCTAATGTGGCCTGTGATAGTGTACTGCAATAGACCCTAAAGTGGCCTGCGATGGAGTACTGCAGTAGCCCCTATTTTGGCCTGTGATGAAGTATTGAAATAGCCCCTAAAGTGGCCTGTGATGGTGGAGTACTGCAATAGCCTTTAATGTGGCCTGTGATGGGGTACTGCAATAGCCCCTGAAGTGGTTAGTGACAGTGGAGTACTGCAATAGCCCCTAAAGTGGCCTGTGATGGTGGAGTACTGCAATAGGCCCTAATGTGGCCTGTAATGGAGTACTGCAATAGGCCCTAATGTGGCCTGTAATGGAGTACTGCAATAGCCCCTAATGTGTCCTGTGATGGTGGAGTACTGTAATAGCCCCTAAGGTGGTCTATGATGGAGTACTGCAACAGCCCCTAAAGTGGCCTGTGATGGTGGAGTACTGCAATAGGCCCTAATGTAGCCTGTAATGGAGTACTGCAACAGGCCCTAATGTGGCCTGTAATGGAGTACTGCAATAGCCCCTAATGTGGCCTGTGATGGTGGAGTACTGCAATAGCCCCTAAGGTGGTCTATGATGGAGTACTGCAACAGCCCCTAATGTGGCCTGTGATGGTGGAGTACTGTAATAGCCCCCAAGGTGGTCTATGATGGAGTACTACAATAGCCCCTAAAGTGGCTTGTGATGGTGGAGTACTCCAATTGCCCCTAATGTGGCCTGTGATGATGGAGTACTGCAATAGCCCCTATTGTGGCCTCTGATGGTGTACTGCCCTAACCCCTAAGGTGGCCTATGATGGAGTACTGCAATAGGCCCTAATGTGGCCTGTGATGGTGGAGTACTGCTATAGCCCCTAATGTGGCCTGTGATGGTGGAGTACTGCAATAGCCCCTTAAGTGGCCTGTGATGGTGGAGTACTGCAATAACCCCCAATGTGGCCTGTGATGGTGGAGTACTGCAATAGGCCCTAATGTGGCCTGTAATGGAGTACTGCAATAGCCCCTATTGTGGCCTGTAATGGAGTACTGCAATAACCCCCAATGTGGCCTGTGATGGTGGAGTACTGCAATAGCCCCTAGTGTGGCCTGTGATGGAGTACTGCAATAGCCCCTAATGTGGCCTGTGATGGTGGAGTACTGCAATAGCCCCTAATGTGGCCTGTGATGGAGTACTGCAATAATCCCTAATGGGGCCTATGATGGAGTACTGCAATAGCCCCATATGTGGCCTGTGATGGAGTACTGTAATAACCCCTAATGGGGCCTATGATGGAGTACTGTAATAGCCCCTAAGGTGGCCTATGATGGAGTACTGCAATAACCCCCAATGTGGCCTGTGATGGTGGAGTACTGCAATAGCCCCTAATGTGGCCTGTGATGGAGTACTGCAATAGCCCCTAAAGTGGCCTGTGATGGTGGAGTACTGCTATAACCCCCAATGTGGCCTGTGATGGTAGAGTACAGCAATAGCCCCTAATGTGGCCTGTGATGGTGGAGTACTGTAATAGCCCCTAAGGTGGCCTGTGATGGTGGAGTACTGCTATAACCCCCAATGTGGCCTATTATGGTGGAGTACTGCAATAGCCCCTAAGGTGGCCTGTGATGGTGGAGTACTGCAATAACCCTCAATGTGGCCTGTGATGGTGGAGTACTGCAATAGCCCCTAATGTGGCCTCTGATGGAGTACTACAATAGCCCCTATTGTGGCCTGTAATGGAGTACTGCAATAACCTCCAATGTGGCCTGTGATGGTGGAGTACTGCAATAGCCCCTAATGTGGCCTGTGATGGAGCACTGCAATAGCCCCTAATGTGGCCTGTGATGGAGTACTGCAATAGGCCCTAATGTGGCCTGTAATGGAGTACTGCAATAGCCCCTAATGTGGCCTGTGATGGAGTACTGCAATAGCCCCTAATGTGGCCTGTGATGGTGGAGTACTGCAATAGCCCCTAATGTGGCCTGTGATGGTGGAGTACTGCAATAGCCCCTAATGTGGCCTGTGATGGAGTACTGCAATAGCCCCTAATGTGGCCTGTGATGGTGGAGTACTGCAATAGCCCCATATGTGGCCTGTGATGGAGTACTGTAATAACCCCTAATGGGGCCTATGATGGAGTACTGCAATAGGCCCTAATGTGGCCTGTAATGGAGTACTGCAATAGCCCCTAATGTGGCCTGTGATGGAGTACTGCAATAACCCCCAATGTGGCCTGTGATGGTGGAGTACTGCAATAGCCCCTAATGTGGCCAGTGATGGTGAAGTACTGCAATAGCCCCTAATGTGGCCTGTGATGGAGTACTGCAATAGCCCCTAATGTGGCCTGTGATGGAGTACTGCCATATCCCCTAATGTGGCCTGTGATGGAGTACTGCCATAGCCCCTAATGTGGTTAGTGATGGTGGAGTACTGCAATAGCCCCTAATGTGACCAGTGATGGTGGAGTACTGCAATAGCCCCTAATGTTGCCTGTGATGGAGTACTGCCATAGCCCCTAATGTGGCCTGTGATGGAGTACTGCCATAGCCCCTAATGTGGTTAGTGATGGTGGAGTACTGCAATAGCCCCTAATGTGGCCTGCGATGGTGGAGTACTGCAATAGCCCCTAAAGTGGCCTGCAATGGAGTACTGTAATAGCCCCTAAGGTGGCCTATGATGGAGTACTGCAATAGCCCCTAATGTGACTAGTGATGGTGGAGTACTGCAATAGCCCCTAAAGTGGCCTGCGATGGAGTACTGCAATAGCCCTAATGTGGCCTGTGATGGTGGAGTACTGCTATAGCCCCTAATGTGGCCTGTGATGGAGTACTGCACAGCCCCTAACGTAGCCTGTGATGGTGGAGTACTGCAATAGCCCCTAATGTGGCCTGTGATGGTGTAGTACTGTAATAGCCCCTAAGGTGGCCTATGATGGGGTACTGCAATAGCCCCTAAAATGGCCTGTGATGGTGGAGTACTGCAATAGCCTACTCATGTGGCCAGTGATGGCGGAGTATTGCAATAGCCCCTAATGTGGCCTGTGATGGTGGAGTACTGCAATAGCCCCTAATGTGGCCAGTGATGGTGGAGTACTGCAATAGCCCCTAAAGTGACCTGTGATGGAGTACTCCAATAGCCCCTAAAGTGACCTGTGACGGAGTACTGCAAAGCCCCTAAAATGGCCTGTAATGGAGTACTGCAATATCCCCTAATGTGGCCTGTGATGGAGTACTGCAATAGCCCCTAATGTGACCAATGATGGTGGAGTACTGCAATAGCCCCTAATGTGGCCTGTGATGGAGTACTGCCATAGCCCCTCATGTGGCCTGTGATGGAGTACTGCAATAGGCCATAATGTGGCCTGTGATGGTGGAGTACTGCAATACGCCCTAATGTGGCCTGTGATGGTGGAGTACTGCAATAGCCTACTCATGTGGCCTGTGATGGAGTACTGCAATAGACCCTAATGTGGCCTGTGATGGTGGAGTACTGCAATAGGCCCTAATGTGGCCTGAGATGGAGTACTGCAATAGCCCCTAATGTGGCCTGTGATAGTGTACTACAATAGACCCTAAGTGGCCTGCGATGGAGTACTGCAGTAGCCCCTATTTTGGCCTGTGATGAAGTATTGAAATAGCCCCTAAAGTGGCCTGTGATGGTGGAGTACTGCAATAGCCTTTAATGTGGCCTGTGATGGGGTACTGCAATAGCCCCTGAAGTGGTTAGTGACAGTGGAGTACTGCAATAGCCCCAAAGTGGCCTGTGATGGTGGAGTACTGCAATAGGCCCTAATGTGGCCTGTAATGGAGTACTGCAATAGGCCCTAATGTGGCCTGTAATGGAGTACTGCAATAGCCCCTAATGTGGCCTGTGATGGTGGAGTACTGTAATAGCCCCTAAGGTGGTCTATGATGGAGTACTGCAATAGCCCCTAAAGTGGCCTGTGATGGTGGAGTACTGCAATAGGCCCTAATGTAGCCTGTAATGGAGTACTGCAACAGGCCCTAATGTGGCCTGTAATGGAGTACTGCAATAGCCCCTAATGTGGCCTGTGATGGTGGAGTACTGTAATAGCCCCTAAGGTGGTCTATGATGGAGTACTGCAATAGCCCCTAATGTGGCCTGTGATGGTGGAGTACTGTAATAGCCCCCAAGGTGGTCTATGATGGAGTACTACAATAGCCCCTAAAGTGGCTTGTGATGGTGGAGTACTCCAATTGCCCCTAATGTGGCCTGTGATGATGGAGTACTGCAATAGCCCCTAATGTGGCCTCTGATGGTGTACTGCCCTTACCCCTAAGGTGGCCTATGATGGAGTACTGCACTAGGCCCTAATGTGGCCTGTGATGGTGGAGTACTGCTATAGCCCCTAATGTGGCCTGTGATGGTGGAGTACTGCAATAGCCCTTAATGTGGCCTGTGATGGTGGAGTACTGCAATAACCCCCAATGTGGCCTGTGATGGTGGAGTACTGCAATAGGCCCTCATGTGGCCTGTAATGGAGTACTGCAATAGCCCCTATTGTGGCCTGTAATGGAGTACTGCAATAACCCCCAATGTGGCCTGTGATGGTGGAGTACTGCAATAGCCCCTAGTGTGGCCTGTGATGGAGTACTGCAATAACCCTAATGTGGCCTGTGATGGTGGAGTACTGCAATAGCCCCTAATGTGGCCTGTGATGGAGTACTGCAATAATCCCTAATGGGGCCTATGATGGAGTACTGCAATAGCCCCATATGTGGCCTGTGATGGAGTACTGTAATAACCCCTAATGGGGCCTATGATGGAGTACTGTAATAGCCCCTAAGGTGGCCTATGATGGAGTACTGCAATAACCCCCAATGTGGCCTGTGATGGTGGAGTACTGCAATAGCCCCTAATGTGGCCTGTGATGGAGTACTGCAATAGCCCCTAAAGTGGCCTGTGATGGTGGAGTACTGCTATAATCCCCAATGTGGCCTGTGATGGTAGAGTACAGCAATAGCCCCTAATGTGGCCTGTGATGGTGGAGTACTGCAATAGCCCCTAATGTGGCCTGTGATGGTGGAGTACTGCTATAACCCCCAATATGGCCTGTGATGGAGTACTGCACAGCCCTAAGGTGGCCTGTGATGGTGGAGTACTGCAATAACCCCCAATGTGGCCTGTGATGGTGGAGTACTGCAATAGCCCCTAATGTGGCCTCTGATGGTGGAGTACTGCAATAGCCCCTATTGTGGCCTGTAATGGAGTACTGCAATAACCCCCAATGTGGCCTGTGATGGTGGAGTACTGCACAGCCCCTAATGTGGCCTGTGATGAGCACTGCAACAGCCCCTAATGTGGCCTGTGATGGAGTACTGCAATAGGCCCTAATGTGGCCTGTAATGGAGTACTGCAATAGCCCCTAATGTGGCCTGTGATGGAGTACTGCAATAACCCCCAATGTGGCCTGTGATGGTGGAGTACTGCAATAGCCCCTAATGTGGCCTGTGATGGAGTACTGCAATAGCCCCTAATGTGGCCTGTGATGGTGGAGTACTGCAATAGCCCCTAATGTGGCCTGTGATGGAGTACTGCAATAACCCCCAATGTGGCCTGTGATGGTGGAGTACTGCAATAGGCCCTAATGTGGCCTGTGATGGTGGAGTACTGCAATAGCCCCTAATGTGGCCTGTGATGGTGGAGTACTGCAATAGGCCCTAATGTGGCCTGTGATGGTGGAGTACTGCAATAGCCCCTAATGTGGCCTGTGATGGTGGAGTACTGCAATAGCCCCTAAAGTGGCCTGTGATGGTGGAGTACTGCAATAGGCCCTAATGTGGCTAGCGACTCCCATTCAGTGGCTCCTGCTTGGTGATTCCTGTTCAGTTGTTCACAGATGGTGACTCTATCTAAATGGCTTCTCTTCAGTAATCCCAATTCATTGCCTCCCATTCAGGATGACCTGCCCCATATTTTGAGTTTCTACTACTTGTACCACCCTGACAATCCTCTGCAATGATTAAGCCGCAGCCAAATTTGTCCTTACCATGAAAAGAAGGCCGGTCAGCGCGCCCCCGATCCCAAGAGCCCCCACGATGACGAGGGCGATCTGCCAGTCAGTCAGGCCTTTTACGCTTACGGAACCTCCTCCACTCACCGTGGTCGTCTCTGTGGGAGATGTAAGAAAAAAAAGTTAGGGATGTTGGGTGCAGCAGTCCTTTGCAGTCCTTACAAGTCTTCCATAGTCCCGGCCAGTGGTGTTCTAGATTTGGATGAGGCAGTCTGCAGACCACCTCCAAGGAAGTTCTCAAGGAAGAGCAGGGGGTGTCATTGAGCGCTTAGGAAGACTGCAGGCCCCCAGGACTGAAGCCAGTACCATACGTAATCTGGCCACTAGAGGTCAGTGTTCACTTAGGCAGACATTATATGGCAGGGGTCTCCAACCCTCTCTGTAATGAGATCTACTTCAGATCAGTGAAAATCGTCATGAGCTACTGAAGGCCAAGTAACTCGCACATTTCTACCAGACACCCCCTCGCCCAGCTTCATTGATTTTAAACCTAGTGTCCATGGAGCCCGATACTATGGTTTGAACAAAATACTGTGACTAGGGGTACTATGATAGGGCTGCCATGTGCGTCAGCGAGTGCATGGTCTGTGGGAATGCATGAACATGTGTATGAATGAATGAGATATATGTGTATGGGTGACTGTGAGCTTGTCATATGTACTTGTGGCACAGGACATACTTTTTGTCATATGTGGCTCCGTTACATGTACAACAATTTTTTTTTTTAATGGAGAAAGTGCAGAAAAATGTTCTGCAAAAATGTTCATAATCAGGAAAATATTCTGCATTTGATGGAACATTTTTCTGCACTTTATACTTCTCCCATTTTAAAAAAAATGGCTGTATTTTTCAGTTATAAATATGGCAGCACGTCTACCAGGCACTGGGAGCAAGACGCCTGCTGAGTGTAAATGTGACACTTTGAAATGGGGGAAATTCAACTAAGGAGTAAACTTTATGTTTATATAAAACTCATCATTTTAATTTTTCCCCTGTCAAAGTGTCTTTACAAACAGCAGGCATTGTACTCCCAGTGGCCTGTAGACATGGTGCAATATTTGTAGCAGGAAAATGCAGTCATTTGTTTAAAAGTGAGGAATTTATAGTGAAGAAATGTGACTCATAAAACATTAGGACTGAATTGGCTTAATTTAAAGTAGAGAAAATATTAAAACAATGTTTTATAGAAACACTTTTCTTCACTTTAAATTTCTACCATTTAAAAGAAGATGACTGTATTTTTCAGTTATAAATATGGCACTGTGTCTACCAGCCACTGGGAGTGAGATGCCTGCTGTTTGTAAATGTGACACTTTGAAAAGGGAGGATATTAAAATGACGAGTTAACTTAATTATTAAGTTAATTCTTCATTGAAATTTCCCTCATTTAAAAGCATTCAGAAATATTTTGTTCTCATGCTCCAATAGTGAGTTGAGAAGGACTTTTATTTAAGAGTTAAATATCTCAGTGATTCAGTTGTGAACCTCTGTGACCCACGTGGGTCATAAATCTGCAGATCACTGCTCATTATCAGGCTCTGCTATCTGCAGCCTGATAAAAATATAAAATAAACTGCGCCTTTCCTTAACTTTAAAAGGAAAATGAAACACTTATTGCAGTTCTTATTTAAAAATGAACCCAAGGCTGAGAGCTACAATGAAGATTTATGCGAGCTACTGGTATCTCGCGATCGACTGGTTAAAAACACCTGGACTACGCTATTCCACTGTATGCCACTACACTGTACCTCACTCCACTCTACGCTACTCCACTGTACACCACTCCACTCTACGCTATTCCACTCTATGGCACTCCACTCTATGGAACTCCACTCTACCCCACTCCAGTGTACATCATTCCACTGTATGCCACTCCAGTCTAAGCCACTCCACGCTATGCTATTTCACCATATGTAACTACACTTTCCCTCACTCCACTCTTCGCCAGTCCCCTCTACAACACTCCACTGTATGCCACTCCACTCTGTGCCTCTCCATTGTAAACTTCTCCACTCTATGCTATTCCACTATACGCCACTCCACTCAACACGTTTTACTGTATGCCACTACACTGTACACAACTCCAGTGTATGCTATTCCACTTTATGCTGCTCCACTGAATGACACTTCACTCTACCCCACTTCACTGTAGGCAAATACACTGTACAGAAATCCATTCAACACTGTACATATTTCCCCTCTACTCTACTCCACTCTATGCCACTCCAATCTGCTCCACTCCACTCTACACTGTCACTCTATGCTGCTTCACTCTACGCTACTTCACTCTACGCTATTCCACTCTATGCAACACCACACTCACCACTCCACTATATGCTACTCCACTTTACCCCAATCCACTCTATGCCACTTTACTATACGCTATTCCACTCTATGCCACTCTGCTCTATGCTATTGTACTATATGCCACTACACTGTACCTCACTGCACTGTACGCCGCTCCACTATATGCTATCCCTCTTTACGCAACTAAATTGTACGCCACTCAACTCTACGCTATTTAGCTCTGTGCCAATCCACTCAGTCATAGTCCACTCTACTCCACTGTATGCTGGTCCACTGTATTCTACTCCACTATACCCCACTCTATGCCAGTCAACTCTACGCTATGCCAATCTGCGCCACTACACAGTCTACGGCACTCCAGTGTACACCACTCCACTCTACGCTAGTCCAATGTGCACTATTTCAGTGTATGCTCCTATACTGTATACTATTTCACTCTATGTCACTTCACTTTATGCCACTGCACTTTAAGCCACACAACTCCACTCTACGCTATTCCACTTTACGGGACTCCACTCTACCCTACTCCACTCTATGCCACTCCACTTTACGCTATTCCACTGTGCTCCACTCCACTATACACCGCTCCAATCTACGCCACTCCACTGTACCTCACTCCACTCTACGCCCCTCCCTATACGCTATTCCGCTGTGCCCAATTACACTCTGTGCCACTCAACTCCATGCTATTCGACTTTATCTCACTCCACCACACTCTGCTGTACGCCACTCCACTGTACGCCACTCCACTGCACGCTATTCCACTGTATGCTACTCCACTATACCCCACCCCACTGTACGCCACCCCACTCTATGCCACTCCAATGTATGCCACTACACTCTAAAACACTTTACTCTATGCTCTTGCACTGTATGTAACTCCGTTCTACCCCACTCCACTGTACGCTACTCCACAATACTCTACTCCTCAAAACGCCACTCCACTGTTTGCCACTCCCCTCTACTATACTGAACGTTATTTCAGTGTATGATACTGAACTGTACGCTATTCCATTGTATGCCACTCCAAGCCACTCTCCTTTATACCACTCCACTCAACAGCAGTCCACTGTACGCTACTCCACTCTACAGCACCGCAGTGAACACCACTCCACTGCATGCCAGTACACTCTATGACACTTTGCACTATTCTACTGTATTAACTCCACTCTTCACCACTCTATGCCACTCAACTGTGCGCTATTGGACTTTACTCCACTCTACACCACTTCACTGTACTCATCTCCATTCTACGCCACTCCACTCTGCCCAACTCCACTCCACTCCCCTCCACTCCACTCCACTCCACTCCACTCCCCTCCCCTCCACTCCACTATGCTTTGCTCAGCAACAATATATTTCACTCAACAACACTCTATGACCCTTATGTACTCCTCTTAATGCCACTGTACAGCACTCTACTTTTCTCTATGGCACTTTACAATACTCTACTCCACTCTACTCCACTCTACACAACTCTTTCTACTTGTTCCACCCCAGTTAATATACTCTATTCTATGGGACACCACTCCACTGTACTCCACTCTACTACATTACTGTACTCTATGCCATTCCACTGTCACGCTACTCTATGCCAGTCAATCCCCATGACAGTCTATCCCACTTCAATCTACCATACTGTACCACACTCTACTCTACTCATGCCATGCCACTCCACTCTACAATACTTTAATCCTCTCTGTGACATTCTACTCCACTCTGCAACATTTTCCAATACTCTACAACACGCCACTCCACTCCACTGTACCACACACACCACTCCACTCTACAAAACGTTACTCCACTCTAAACTACACCACTCCACTCTACTCGACTCCATCCCACTGTACTCTGGAACACGCTACTCCATTCTATGCTACGCCATTCCACTGGACTCAATTAGACTCTGTTCCACTGTACGACACGTCACCCAACTCTGTGGCACTATACAGCACTCCACTCTACACCGTCCCACTGTAACACACTCTACTCCACTATATGCAACTCCACTCTACTATACTACAGTTTGTGCCACCATTAAAACTGTAATCCACTCTATGCCCCTACACTGTACCAATCCTTTACTCCACTTTATGCCCCTACTGGTGTTATGTTATGTTAATATAATCTCATAAGGCGCACAGCTACCCAAGGGTTTCCATGGCTCGCCTATCAGTAACAGAAGAAATGAGAAGAAAGAGGGAATGGAATCTACATATTAAACAACCAGGTTTTTAAGCCCTTACGAGTAGTTCTCATAAATGGTTTTCAGTCCTGAAGTGCCATAGGAAGGGAGTTCCACAAGGAGGCCAAGTTAGGAAAAGGACCGACCGCCCATCACGTGACAGCCTGGTCCTAGAGCACTGGGAATTTCGCCTGGAGTGGCAGAACATAAGGAACGTGAGGGGGAGGTATGGGTGAACCAAAGCATTCAGATATTGGGGCGCTTTACCACTTTTGATTTTGAACATATAGCTCAGGGCTTTGAACTTTATGTGGTTCTCAACCCTGAGCCAATAGAAGATCTCGGAGGGCGCCTGAGATGGAAGCTGTTTTTGGAGTCTTACAAAGCAGCCTAGCCACCGCATTTTGTACCAGCTGTAACTTCCGTACCACATCCTTATTGGCTCCTAAATACAGAATGTTTGTCGTAGTCCAACCTTGAAGTAACAAGAGCATGGACCACAGTACATTGTGTGGACAGTGGCAACATCCAGAGGATTTTCCTGAGCCATTTAAGGATACTAAAACAAGTGGAAGACACTTTCACTGCTTGTTGCCCTCATAGAAAGCTGGTCATCGATTATGACACCTATAAATTCCGGACACTGCTGATTGGGCTGGAGCAAGGCACCCATTTCAGGTGGCCAATGTTGGGGGCCCCACAAATCTTTATTCTTGCTCAATATCATCACCTCTGTCTTTTCTCCATTGAGTTTAAGCAGGTTGGCTTGCATCCAGCCTGCTATATTCCTCAACCCAGACTGAAGAGAGGATGGTTTAGACGCCCTGTCCGCAGATAAGGAGAAAACAATCTGGGTGTCATTGGGGTAGGAAAAAAGGGACAACCCAGAATCTTCAGCAATCGACGCCAGAGGCCTGACATAGATGTTGAATAATAGAGGGCTAAGGATCGAGCCTTGAGGAACACCGTAGGGTGAAGAATAGGTTTTGGAGCTGGATGTGGGAGAGAAGACTTTGGAACGTGCGATCAGCCAGGAAATCTTTAAGCCAGTTAAGTGCCACGCCAGTCACACCCAAAGATTGCAAGGCTTGCAAACGCAGAGCATGAGAAACCGTGTCAAACCCGGCACTTAAGTCTAGGAGTATAAGAGCCACGGTATCCCCGGTATCAACACGGTTGCGTAACATATTCTGTGACTCCAAGCAGGGTAGTCTCCGTTGAAAAACCTGGTCCGAAGCCAGACTGTGAGCCATGCAAAAAATTTTGGGACTCAACAAATGATGACAGTTGGATGTTCGCATGTTTTTCCAAAATGTTTGAAAAGGCCGGGAGCAGAGAAATGGGCCGGAAGTTAGACAGTTGCGCGGGGTCAGCGTTAACTTTTTTTAAAAGTGGAAGAACCATCGCATGCTTCCAAGCAGATGGTACTTTAGCTTCCATTAGAGGCATTACAACTCCATAATTAGCAGCAGAGATGACTCAGATTTGGAGTCAGTAATGGGACTGGTCCTAGGAAGCATATAAGACTGTCCAAAATTCACCAAGGAATTGATATCTAGAGGCACCCAAGTTTCTAGATTGCTAATGGGTAGCAAGAACGTTCTAGCCTGAGGATCCGTACTTTTGATTGACTGATCAAGATTCTTCATATGCTGTTGTCCATTAGCTGGTTGGCCTTCCTTAAGTGTGGAATATATACTTTCGACTTTATTAAGAAAGAACATAGCAAGATCATCACATTGTGATTCAGTGAGATCCGGGGATTTGGGTAGGCACACTGCGCCCGATAGTTCTTTAACAAGCTTGAACAATGTTTTGGCATTGTTCTGTGCCTTAGAAATAGTAGAGGTCACATGCTCTGCACGCGCAGCTTTTACAAAGTGAGTGGTAGTTTCTTTTGCCGACTTATAAGCTAATTTTGCATCTGGGCGTAGTTCTTTCTCCAGCGTCTCTCTGCGCTTTGCATTTTGCTTTTCTCCGCTTTTAAACTCTCAGAAAACCAAGGGGGTAGGTGGCCGTGATTGTTCACCTTCTTAACAGAAGACGGAAGACAAAACATCAATGGAGTTGAGTATCCACTGTGTATGGCATCCTGCGTCTGTTACCGAAATTGGGCAGGAAATGGGGATACTCTTAGATAGGAACTTATTAAAGGTTCCAATATTTAGTTTGCCCCAATTTCTTGAATTAGATTTATAGCCAGACACGTTAGGGACTAGGCACAATAAGTCTTTTTTGACCCGAAAGCCCACCAGGAAATGATCAGACCAGAGAACTGGAAGAGCTGGACAGCAGCTGATGTTAGGCAGATTAGAAAAAATAGGGTCCAATAAATGGCCAGCAGCATGAGTGGAACCCGAATTGCAAAGCAAAATGTTCATAGATCTAAGATAAGTGCAGCACTAATGGCGCATGCCGGGTCATCAAAATGCAGATTAAGATCACCCAGAATGGTGAAATTAGCAGCATCTAAGAGATAGGGAGCAACTAGATCAGGGAAAGAGTCAGCCCATACCCCAGCGGGCCCAGGGGGGCGATACACCAGGACACCAGAAAACGAGAACTGAGGGTTAATGGTAAGTTTAAATAATGCCGACTCACAACCTGCAAAAGATAAATCTTCGAATTTGCATGTGTAGGAATCTTTGTAAATGATTGCAATACCTCCTCCCATTTTAATTCTCCTATCTCTCCTAACTATCATATAGTTAGGTGGTAACGCAATCGCAATGTCAGGTCCAGAACACTCCTGCAACCAGGTTTCTGTGAGAAAAATAGCGTCAGGCTGCTCATTGACCAAAAGGTCCAAAATGTCTAACTTGTGTTTGGGGAGTGAGCGACAGTTAATATTAAAAAATCTATAATCACGATTAATTACAACGATTAATGGGAACATTGCCCTGGACCTTATCAATCTTTGAGGGAATGGTCGGCGAGCTGCATCCTTTATATAAGTGTATATCAGATGTAAAGTTACAACACGGGCACTTAAAAACCCTCGACTCTGGGTTAAATAGCTCACAGCCGGGGGATAGTACACTGTTAAAATCTATCAGCTGCTTGTTGGAATACCTAATAGGAGTCCTCTTAATCGGACCAGGAATCATGGCCCCTGGCCCCGGTCGGACGCGGACGGGCGCAAACGGGCTTGCCTTAGGCGTGCCTTCGGCGTGCCAGCGGCGCGCCCGCTGCACGTCTGATCCGCATCCATTATGTAAGATAATGGCAGGACGGCGTGCAAGCCTGGAGCGCTAACCGGCTGAGAACGCATGGCAAACCCAAAATGGCCGCCCGCGATCAGCCCGTCAAAAGTGCAAAGTGCAATTCAACTACGAGGAGTATAACACACTCCAGACCATGAGAGTAGATTTCAAAAGCCCCCCAGAACACGGATTTACTGTATTTAAAAAAGAGTAAAAATTCATAAAATGAGTAAAAGCACAACAAACACAAGTAAAAATTCAATTCAGTTCTCAGCAAACCTAACAGGCCACTGTACAACACTCTATTCCACGCTATGCCACTTTCCAACACTCTACGACACACACAACTTCAGTATACTGTCCAAAATGTAATTCCAAATTATAAAAATGTACTTAACTTTACACTTCTCCTGTCCACTCTAGTGTACTCCATGCCACTGTACTATACAATATGCCACTACACTACATAAAAAATTACTCCACTGTATGCTATGCCACTCCACTCTACTCTACAATGCTCTACTCTAAACCACTCCACTCTGTGTCACTCCAATGTACACCACTCCACTGTACGCCATTCCACTGTATGCAACTACACTGTACCACAATACACTTTACTACACTCTACGACAGTATACTCTATGACAGTAAACTGTACCACACTCTCCTCCACGCTACTCTACAACACTTCTCTTAATAATTTTCAACTTGATTAAAGCAACTGTATGAATTGAAACAAATATTTATTAAAAATACAAAAACATTGAAAGTCAATGTAAAAAACAAAGGTTAAACCTTAGTTATAGTTAGTAAATCTTTATTCTTTCTAGACAAACCAAACTTAAAATAACAGAAGCATTACAAATTATTAAGTTATATCTTACATTTATACTTCATGCACCCCTTTGAATTAATATAAATGTACTTATTCTTTATCTACAAACAAAACTTAAGCTAACAAAAATTAAAATTTCTAAACTTATACCTTTAATTTATAATTTGTGCAACACCTTCAAATTATTATAACTTGCACATCTCCATACACTGTGTATTCAACTCGGTAGCCATACTACTTTAATATTAACTTGCGCCTTCTCTATGCACTACTTATACTGTTTTATATCATCTCACTTATACCATCTAAAACAATAGTTTTTGAAACAGGGATGACATCGCAAATGACTTCTTTTGTGACAACATAGTGCATGGTAGAGTGTGCAGTACTAGCATAGCTACCGACCTATTTACATTAGGAAAACCAGGTTTTGTTTTGCTAATAACTTTGGAGCCATTTGAGGAATCCTCACGAAAGTTTCAAAACCAGTTTGCCACTTATTTCAGCTGCTGTTTGAAAAGTTTCAGGGTGATTCATCAAGCGGGGGCCGAGAAAAATGTGGGTCCCAAAACGTGTTTTCCCGATGCAATTTCCCATAGGGATTTTTAACACACCCACAGCTCGAATGGCTGAACAGAATTACACCAAATTTGGCAGAAAGCTAGCTCTTGGTCCAAAAAGAGCCTTTTTTGTGGTTTGGTTTCAATACATTCAGCATTTTTAAGTTAATAAAGAAAAGGATTTAAAGATATCTAGGAACACAAATTCTCCCCGGATCCGACAGATTCTTGGTGAGATCTGATTGCCTGCCAACACTTCAACCAGGAAGTGTTGGCAACCATCTTGGAACTAGGGACTCAGCCCGAAGGTTACCGGGACGTTATAGTTAGGTTCACAATTTACACGCACAAAACCATAGAAATTCAGCAGTTATAGTTAGTTATCTCAAGTGACTATAACATGTGCCCTAAGGTAACTATAACTCACGCCCTCAGCACGCACTTGTAATTACCCCACATATTAATTCACTCATAACATCTTCTATGACATAATTAAGAATATCATTGCAACATTTGCTGTAAAATTATTGATGAGAAAACTGTTGATGGTGGGGCACAAATTAAAGTTACCCTAGGTCACAAGTGATAGTAACTTGAGATAACTCTTCCTATAACTGATGAATTTCTATGGTTTTTAATAGTTGGCAGGTCTAGAGATGATGAAGAGTTGAAGAACATGAGATGGAGGCACTGTAAGGACACTTACACTCAAACTGAATGAATGAATTCTGCTCGTGTAGGGAATATGCTGGAAGAACATGAAAGCAATGACTCATGTCTGGTCTGCACATAACGCGCTGAGTACCGCCCGAGGGGGACTGCAGAGCATGTGTAAAGCTGGCTGGGAGACACTCCAAGAACATCCATTACTAATATGCAGTGGACTTCATTTGTCACGATGATGTGATGCAAAGATGTGTGCCGAGGAAGCCATTTTTGGGGCATGAGGTGTTATCAAAGGTAACTGTTGTCCAGTCATGTGAATCACTGGGACTAGAGACTGCTGTGTCTATAAAGTATGACTAGGAGGAGTAGGTGGGTTTGTGGGAAGTGATAGTGTTTGGGAGCACATGCACAAGTCATGTTTTAAATGTGTATGAGTATTTGACTCCAATAATGACAGCATGAATGCAAAGTTTGGATCACTGGATGTTTACATCTCCTTGTGAGTCATGGAACTTATCATGTAATACTCAGTCCTACTTTTCTACCACAGTCTTATATCTGGACTCATTAGTGTACATCTGTGTCTCTCTTTTAGCTAGGATTAACAATGCTAAGAACTGGACAACGCTTTAAAGGCCTTAAGGGCCAGATGTTTGAACATTCACATTTGCGAGTCACAAATTGTGTCAAATTGTGACTCGCACATTTGCGGCTCGCAAAAGTGAATGTACAACAGTGTCTCAGACACAGTTTGCGATTCCCAATGGGTTCGCAAATTGCATGCCTCATTAATATTCATGAGGCAGTCGCGATTTGCGACCCCATTGGGAATGGCCAGCACTCACAAGGATGGTGGCCTGCTGGGGTCAGCAGACCACCATGTCTGTGACTGCTTTTTTAATAAAGCAATTTTTGTTTTTTAAATGCAGCCCATTCCCCTTAAAGGAAAATGGGATGCATTTAAAAAAGAAAAATGAAACCTTCCAGTTTCATTTTCTAAGGGCAAGCAGTGGTCCCTGGGACCACTGCCTGCTCTTAAAAAATATTTTTGCATCCATTCACAAAGGGGAAGGGGTCCCCTGGGGACCCCTTCTTATTTGCAAGGGGCTTACCACCCTTTTGAAAAGGGTGGTAAACTGCGAGTGTTTTGCAACTGCAAATGCGGTCGCAAAACAATCGTACATTGCAGTCAAACTCGCTATTAGGAAGGGACGCCCTTGGCACGCCCCTTCCTAATAGTAAGTTGCAAACCATATTTTGTGAGTTGCTAATAGGTTAGCAAATCGCAAATTATGGTTTGTATATGGGACAGACCAATTTTGCGGTCGCAAATGGGCCGAATTCCCATTTGCGACCGCAAAAAACGGTCATACATCTGCCCCTAAGTTCTAACTAGGACCAGGTGAAATTTTAATTACACTGGAATAATTGGCATAATTTTGGCAATTTTGCATAATTACATTTCTGCTAAATTACCAAGGTTACCCCATCACACCACATCACATCATTTTGGTGAGAAATTTCAATGCATGATTTACCATTTGGTAATTTTTAAACGCAAGTGGCATTTCAGGCTGATTTTTTACTCAAGTGGACCATTCAGCTCATTTTTAAGCACAAAACTACGAATCAGAATTAAAACAATAGCATTTTGAATGTGAACAACAGTTCCTTTACCGTGGGTGGTCAACAAGCATTTGATATAGATTTTTTACCTGAGCTGCACAGTGCAGGGAATTTGTGAGCACAAAACTACGAATTCGGAACACTAATGGCAGTGTTATGAGCACAAGCAACTTTACCTGAATAAACCATTTGGGTTATTTTTTGAGTGTGAGATGCATTTTGCATAATTACGCATAATTGTGTGGAAATTTCACCTAACGTGGAAGATAATACAGTACAAGCCTTATCCACCCTTCTTGAATCGAAAGGTCTCAGGCAAAACTACAAACAGCAAACTCATAATAAGGGTGCGACCCTCGACGCAATCCTCTCCAACTAGAATGCCATGTCCGTCCAGTTTATCCTACCAACGGACTGGACTGACCACCACTTAATTCTGTTTGATCTCAATGTCAATCAACCTGAGCTCCACACCCAAACTAATCGTCCTAAGCACTGGACGAGAAATACGCACAAAACCCCCCAATCAGAATTAGAATCCCTAATCAGTTCTCAAATTCTACCTCCACCCGGCCTCACTTCCACCGATGACCTCACCTCCCACTATGACACTAAAATGACAGAACTTCTTGACACTGTCGCCCCTTTAAAACTCAATAAATCAAGAACTATCCCATCCGGCTTTTGGTTCAATAAAGGCCTTAATATTGAGAGATGGCAACTTAGGCTGGCTGAAAGAACCTGGAGACAAGAACACTCACTGACCCATCTCTTTCTCCTCCGAGCAGAACACCTGAAATACAAAAAACATATCCACAGAGAGAAATCCTCTTCCTTCCGAGTCCAATTTGACCACTCCAGAAATAGTCCGAAAGACCATTTCAACATCATTAAACAGCAAACCTCCTCTCTCCCACTACACTCATCTGATGCCTCTGTTAAGCACTGTGAGGAATTTGCAAATTTCTTCTCTGAAAAAATAACAAACATCGAACTCTTATTGGACCCCCCCACCTCCTCATCCCCTACCATTGATGCGCCTCCTACCAAAGACAGTCTGACCACGGTCACACCTCCAACTAATGACGGGCCAGCCAAACCCACCTCTTCATTGAGCCAGAACACCAACTACAATCCCATACAGCTAAAAAACAATGCAACCTGGTTCAAGTTTGAAAATATCTCTGAAGAAGAAGTCATTATAATTCTTGCATCCATGAAGCCGACATCACACCTATCTGACCCCCTTTACTCATCACTTGTCAAAAAGCCTCAGACACATCATCTCGCCAACCTGGACCAAAATCATTAACTCCTCCCTATCCAGTGACTCTTTGCCGGCCTCCCTCAAGCTCGGCCAAAACACCCCCCTCATCAAAAAGCCAGACGCCAACCAGAATGACCTTAACAACTACAGACCTATAAACAACCTCCCTGTCCTTGCCAAAGCTATCGAGAAATGTGTGCTCTCACAACTTATCAGACATATTGAAAAATTCAACCTTCATGACACTTTTCAATCAAGGTTCAGGAAAGGCTGCAGTACGGAGACTGCAATCTTCAACATCATTGATGTGATACACAGATCTCTTGACGATGGTGAGGCCTGCCTCCTAATCCTCCTTGACCTCTCAGCAGCCTGCGATACTGTCAACCACAACATTCTACTAAACACCCTCTCACAGTGTGCTGGCATCAACGGTACCATCTTCCAGTGGTTTGCCTCAAACCTGAACCGATGATCTCAACTAATCAAACTGAACACATCCACTTCTCCAGCAGTATCAGTCCCACAAGAAGTTACCCAAGGATCAATCCTGTCCCCTGCCCTGTTCAACCTCTATATGGAACCACTCACAGTCATCTTGAAACAAGACAGAATTGCCTGCCACCTCTATGCAGATGACACCCAACTATCCATTAAACTTTCGTCACCCAAAGACATCCAGCAACTTAACAACACTCTCTCCAGAGTCGAAACCTGGCTGACAAACAACCACCTAAAACTCAGCCTTAACAAAACTGAACTCCTCCTCATCCAACCAAAAGGAAAGTCCTATTCCCTTCATAACTGGCTCGATAACCTAACTGCACTAAACAGTAAGGGGCATATTATCAACGTGCCAACCTAAAAGCGACTGGAAACAGTCGCTAAGGTCGCTATCGCCTGTTAGCGAGGCAGGGGAGGTGATTAACGAACCAGCGCTAAACACGTTTAGCGCTTGTTTGTTAACGCCTGGTCCAGACCTGACTTAGCCATGTAATCCAATGGGAGGTGGATTACATGGCTAAATCCCCCTCGCCCTATTAGCAAGCTAACACTGGTCACAGTGCGAATATCGCTTGTTTTCAAGCGATATTCACACTGTTCTCCAGGGTTTCTATCGCTTTGGAGATAAGCGTTGCTGATAGCACGCTATCTCCGCGATAGAAACCTGCGATAGCCGGCGATAATTATCCTAGCGCTAACTGCGCTTAGCGATAATTATCGCCGGTTATTGCTAATAGGCCCCTAAATTCACTCCCTCCAACTCAGTCAGATCACTAGGGTTTACACTTAACAATAACCTGAGCATGGAAGACCACATGAATGCTTCGACAAAAAGTGCCTTCCACACAGTGAATCATCTGAAAGAAATCAAAATCTTCATACCCCTTGAAGAACTAAAGAACGTAGTACAATCCTCAGCCCTCTCTAAGCTGGACTATGGGAATGCAATCTGGCATCCCCAAAAAAACACATTATTCCTGTGAACTCCACACTCAACGAAACAGCCAGACTTCTCTCTGGAGAAAGCTGCGATGAAAACATCACTGCCCCACTCAAATTGCTCAACTGGCTACCAATCGAAGCAAGAAGTATTTTCAAAACGGCCTGCATAACCCATAAAGCTCTCTCCAAGGAAAAAACAACCTGCCTCCCAAACAAACTATCAAGAGCTGGACAAAAAAGACTCCTACAAAGCTCAAACACTCCACTAATTCCGCCCAAATTTAAGAAAGAAAAATCCCTCACCCGTTCCTTCCCTGGGAATGCACCTAGAAATGGAATGCCCTGCCAGAGGACCTACATGACAACCAACCATTCCTACACTTCAGAAAGACACTTAAACTACGTCATCTCTCCAAATATTTAAAAACACCCTCCGAATATAATTGACTTCCCTGATGCTTCCCCCAACATCCTTCAAAGAGCCTGAGCAACTCTACCTCTGAAAATAGCTGCCCATCCCCCCAACTTTTAAACTAATCTACCATCACTGTCTCCGAACTATGTCACCCGTCTACTGGATGCCACCATCGTGTATATATATTATCGCCATGTACACTTTTTGCTGTCTTCATTTCCCTTGAGGGCTGTTTGTAAATGTCTGATACCCTTGGGTCATGTTCACGCTATATAAAACTCCAAAATTAAATAATAAAATTAATTATACTAAAAGAAATTATGTGAGTTTCGCCCACCCACTAGTTCTAACTAATAGTCTGACTGGTAGCAAACCTCAAATCTCAAATCTGCCTGGGAGCAGCATCGGCTTGAAGTGATGGACAAAGAGTCGATCTTTTTCAGAGGTTCTGTAAAGGAGTTTGTTAGATCTGGTATTAAACCAAACCTGTATAAGCTGCTCTCCACTAGGTACGAACCGATTGTTGTTACTAATAAATATACATTTGGAAAGCACTTTCAGCACTTAAACATGAATCTCTTGCATGATCTGTGTCACCCTATCCTATAATATGGACAGCTAGGGTTGCCACCTGTGCCAGAAAAATGTTCTGTCAATTATTTCACTTTGTGGAAGGCCCGCCATGTTTTGGTAGGTGAAAAGGAATGGCAATTACCCATCTCTTTGTTTCACTAACCATTTAAAAATGATTTAGACTTCACTCAAACACTTTTTAAATTATTTCTATATTTGTATACAGTTTTAGGTTTAGATCTCCAAAGCTAAAAATGCAGAATTTCACTGCTTTTACCTATTTTATTTTTTACTTGTAGGGACATTAAAGTACCCACCAGGTCAGAACAAATACAGCCAGGCGGCAACGCACACGGAGGATGTAATAGTTCTTTAGTGCACCAACCAGAATTCAAATCAGTGGTCCTCCAGTTTGGCACACAGACATCTGAAGTGATTGCATTAACCAACTAACCCGTCCTATCAGAACAATGCATTTCTCACAGATTAGTTTAACCTGCATTTACCTTTCATTTAAGAAGTTTTCATTATAATTAGATGAAAATTCAATAAAACGGCTCCAAAGTATTTTGCTCTTTTCAGCCATGTCTCTGATCCAGCCCTGACTCTCAGTCCTCGCGCCCCCACCTGTGACTTTGACACTGGACACCAACCTTCCTTTCCATCATCGATGAATTTGTTGTCATAAATTTGGTGGGTCAGGGTGGGAGGGGCATGCTCAACCCCTAGTCTTAGCTCAGACTCCTCCTCCTTCTTTCTTTCAGGGAGGAACGGAGGAGGACCCTGGTCGGCACGCGCAATCTCCTCCCACTAAGCCGTGGTTGACAGAACGCACGCGCAATCTCCTCCCACTAAGCCGTGGTTGACAGAACGCATGCGCAAGATCCTCCCACTAAGACGTGGTTGACAGAACGCACACGCAATCTCCTCCCACTAAGCCGTGGTTGACAGAACGCACGCGCCAATCTCTTCCCACTAAGCCGTGGTTGACAGAACGCATGCGCAAGATCCTCCCACTAAGCCATGGTTGACAGAACGCACGCGCAATCTCCTCCCACTAAGCCGTGGTTGACAGAACGCATGCGCAAGACCCTCCCACTAGGGTCTGATTGGCACAGCCGTCATCCAGCTCACTGCAGCAGTCTATTGTGATTTTACAAACGAAGGCTAAAATAAATAAATGTTGAAAACTGAGGCCAACTATTGTAGGGGGAAGACAAACATATAAACTGGTCTGGTCTTTCTGGGCCTGTCAGTTGCTACAACCCTGCAGTATGATGACCACCAAGCCAATGATTCTCATCAAGCTATGAATAATGGATGAATACAAAATGCATTACCTCCTGTGCTTGTAGCTGTGTTCCCTCCTGTGCTGCCTTCTGTAGTAGCTGTGCCTCCAGCAGTGGTGGTAGTAGAGCCTCTTGTGCTACTATCAGTAGCAGTAGCTGTGTTCCCTTCTGTTATGCCACCTGTGTTGCCATCATCAGTCAATGCTGTGTTCTCATCTGTTATTATTGCTGTTGGGGTTACAGTAGTTGTTGTTGCTGTGGTACTTGCTGTGATAGGTGCTGTTGTCATTCCCGTGATGCCACCTGTGTTGCCATCATCAGTCAGTGCTGTGTTCTCATCTGTTATTATTGCTGTTGGGGTTACAGTAGTTGTTGTTGCTGTGGTGCTTGCTGTGGTAGGTGCTGTCGTCACTCCTCTGGTCTCTGAGGTAGTTCTTGCATAGCTGACTGATGTCCTTGCTGTCGCAGCAGAAGTGGTAGCAGCTGTGGTAAAAGCTGGTGATGCTGTTGTTGTGGCTGCTGTTGTAGCTGTGGTACGTGTTGTGGTAGGAGGTGTAGTCACTGTAGTTGTCTCCGATGTGGTGGCAGCTGCGGTCGTTGCTGTAGTTACTGATGTTGTCACTGTAGTGATGGGAGCTTCCCATGGATATGTTGGATCTGCATTTTAATAATACATTTTTATTAAACTGGATCATTGTATTACTAAACAGCATTTTTAACATCACCACGACTGTTTGAAATAGTGTGTTATTCTGTTGCCTGACCTCTATTTGAGCATTGCGTGTTCAGCCTTTTTGCTCCTGTAATTGTAAAATGTTGTGTACTGTTATAGGCTAGGATTGTACTTCCTTTTTTCTCCCAATTGTTTTTGCCTTTCTTTTGCCGTCACCCAGTTCACTCCAGTTCTCTCCACTCTGTGCCACTTTTCCCCCTGCCTGCCCACCTCCTGGACAGCGCCTACCACCTCCCAGGGCTACTTAATGGAGGCCAAAGTGCGGGCATAAAAGTGAGCCCATCTGCGCCCGTCCGCAGCTGTCCACACCCGTCCACACCCGTGCCTGGACTGCACCTTGTGCCAGGAACCTTGGCCCAACGCACTCCCACAGGTACACCGCCGCAGAACTCCCTGGACCCCGCACACAACAACAACTGCTGATTTGCATCACCATGATCCACAGCAGGATCCTTCACCACCACACCTCCTTCAACCACTACTTCATCGAACAATGCTACGCCAACCCCAGATGCCGATTCTCCACCAGATCAACTCAACTGCCCCATAATAAATGCCAGATCACTCTGCAAACACGCCACCAAAATCTGGGACACCATCTCACCATCGCCCTGACGTGACTTTCATCACAGAGAACTGGCTCACCCCCACATCTGCCCCAGACATTGACATGGCAACCCCCAGCGGCTACAAGATGAAACAGCAAGACTGACCCAACAGACACAGTAGAGGCATTGCCATTGCACACAAAGAATCGATCACCTGCACCATCACCAACGACAACACCATGCCAATTATGGAACACATGAATTTCCAGGCCATGCCAATGCCAAAACCACCATCAAAGGCACCCTCGCATACAGACTGCCAGGACCATGAACCAGCCTCAGCGATGCCATTGCAGAATTCATCACCCCTCTCGCAGTCAAATCTGATCACTACATTTTCCTGTAAGACTTCAACTTCCACCTTGATGACTCCAACAACACCAACACCATTGATCTACTGGAAAGACTAGACAACATTGGCCTCAAGCAGGTTGTCACCGACCCCACACACAGAGCAGGATGCATGCTGGACCCCATCTTTACGTCCAGCAACAGAATAAGAAACAGCCAAACATCGGAACTCACCTGGACAGACAACTCCATTGTATACTTCACCCTCACTGGCTCTCCATGCACTACCCCCAACCGACACAGTGTTCCCTTATCGCATCTGGACCAAGGAAATTCAACAGCAATGGACTGACGCCCTCAGCACAGCTCAGCCCGACATCACCACCAACCTGAACCAGAGAGTAGAGAGTATCAATGCCTGGATCACCAGCGCTGCCAACCAAGTCCCCCCCACCAAACCAGCTGAAATGCACAGACCCACCAAACCAGCCAGCTGGTACACACCAGAACTCAGCGCATCAAAAAGTGGGTGTAAACAACTGGAAAGAAGATGGCGAATCAGCAGGATGACTCTGACCGAATCACCTACAAATTAGCCCTCAGCAACTACCACCACCAGATCAAATCTGCAAAAAAGGAGGCTCTGACACGCTGCATCAAAACCAGCATCAACCAAACCAAGGACCTCTTCACAATCAGCAGAGAGTCCACCCGCCCATCAGCCACATAAAACTCAATCACTCCCTCACAGGAACTTTACAACTCCCTCGCTGACCCCTTCCACAACAAGATAGCAACCATCTACCGAAAATTCAATCCCCAACCCTCCGACCTCCTCTGCAACACATCAGCCACAGCCACCAACCCCTAATCACCACATGGAATCAACTTAACACATCAACAATGGCCACCCTGATGGGCTCCATCCACTCAGGAGCACCCACCGACCCATGACCCATCAACTCTTCAACATCGGAAGCAATGAGATCAGCTGCCAGCTCACCACCATCCTCAACTCCTCCATTAATACAGCCACCTTTCCCGATGCATGGAAACACACAGAGGTCAGAACCTTCCTCAAGAAACCGTCGGCAGACCCCAGAGAGCTCCAGAACTACCGTCAAATCTTCCTCCTCCTGTCCCCGCTAAAGCCCTGGAGAAAGCCTTCAACCTCCAACTAACCAATCATCTGGAAAGAAACAAACTGCTGAACCCATCCTAATCAGGGTTCAGAGCCAACCACTGCACCGAAACAGCCCTGATCACAGCAACAGACGACATCCGAGCTCTACTTGACAGAGGAGAATCTCCGCAGCTTTCAACACCGTCTCCCATCACACACTCATCGGTCGACTACGTCAGATCGGAATCACAGACAATGTGCACAGATGGATGGCATCCTTCCTCACCGGAAGCACCCAGAGAGTCCACCTCCTGCCCTTCACCTCGCAACCTAAACACACCATCTGTGGAGTTCTCCAGGGCTAGTCCCTCATCCCTACCCTCTTCAACATCTACATGACACCACCCGCAGACATCGTCGGATCGCACAACATCAACATCATCTTCTACGCCAACGACACAAGGCTCATCCTCTCGCTCTCAGTGAACACCACCATGACGAAGTCCCCCTTACACAAGTGCATGAAGAATGTTGCAATATGAATGAAAGACAACTGCATGAAACTGCATGAAGCTCGACAAAAACAAAACAGAAGTTCTGATCTTCGGCAGGCACACCACTCTTTGGAATGACTCCTGGTGGCCAGCAGAACTCGGACCTACCCCCACGCCGAAAGACCTCGCTTGCAACCTCGGAATCGTACTGGACAGTGAACTCTCCATGAAACGTCGTCACCTCGGCCTGCTTCTACATGATCTGCTTGCTCTGCAAATTCTTCAGATGGCTCTCCATCAATCCTCGTCACTAGCCGGCTTGACAATGGCAATGCACTCTATGCCGACACCTCCATCAGACTCATGCAAAGACTCATAGACAATCCAGAATGCAGCAGCCAGACTGATCCTTAACCTGCCCAAGAGGACACAAATCACTTAGCACCTGACAGACCTACACTGGCTCCCCGTACAAAAGAGATGCCAATTCAAGCTCCTGACCCAAACCCACAGAGCCCTTCACAACCAAGGACCAGAATACATGAACTGCTGCCTGACCTTCCACCAACTCGCCAGAAACCTCCACTCTGCATACCTCTCCCTCGCTCAGGCAACTCGCACCCATCGCAGCCGTGCCAGAGGATGTGCCTTCTCCCAACTCGCCGACAAAGATTGGAACTCTCTCCCCCTCCACCTCCACCTCCGCACTTCACCCTCACTGTACCACTTCAGGAAGGGACTCAAGACCCAGCTCTTCGACTGATACCTGCAGCAAAGCGCCTGGATACCCTCCCCCCGTGTGATTAGCCGCTCTATACAAATGCTACTTGATTGCTGCTGCTGCTGCAGGGGCTGGTGTCACCGCTGTTCTGTCTGCTGTGGTGACAGCTGTTGTTCATCTTATTGTTCCTGATGTTGACGCTATGTAAGCAGCTGTGGACGCTGGTGAAGGTATTGCTGTGTTTACTCTTGCTGTGGAAGCAGTTGTTGTAGTTGCTGTTGCTCATAAACCAAAATACAACACTTTTAGGGAGAGATTTCCTCCAAGTATTAAGTTAAAAAGCAATTCTTCAGAGATGAACCTCCAGCAGGCAGAAGCACCAGCAGTCAGAGGGAGCAGTCACCTGAAAAGAGCCCCACACTGAAGGCAGCACCAGGCCAGACGGGAGCACAGCCCCCGGGTAGGATGGGGGAGCATGGCAAAGGGAGAGAATCAAAGCAATAAGAGGTATCAAGAGGAAGGGGCAAAGGCAGCCGGTGGGAGAGCATAAGCACCAGGTGGGAGAGAGCATAGGCACCAGGTGGGAGAGAGCATAGGCACCAGGTGGGAGAGAGCATAGGCACCAGGTGGTAGATGAAAAGAAAGCAGCAGAGAGCACAGCCTGCCCTCTGGAGTACAGCCAGTATGAGGGAGCCCCAGAGAAGAGAGCACAGCCCGCCATCTGGGGTAGAGCCAACGTGAGGGAGCCCCACAGAAGAGAGCACAGCCTGCCCTCTGGAGTAGAGCCAGCGTGGGGGAGCCCCACGGAAGAGAGCACAGCCTGCCCTCTGGAATAGAGCCAGCTGGAGGGAGCCCCACGGAAGAAAGCGCGGCCTGCCCTCTGAGTAGAGCCAGCTGGAGGGAGCCCCACAGAAGAGAGCACAGCCTGCCCTCTGGAGTAGAGCCAACGGAGGGAGCCCCACAGAAGAGAGCACAGCCTGCCCTCTGGGGTAGAGCCAGCGTGAGGGAGCCCCACGGAAGAGAGCACAGCCTGCCCTCTGGGGTAGAGCCAATGTGAGGGAGCCCCACAGAAGAGAGCACAGCCTGCCCTCTGGAGTAGAGCCAGCGTGGGGGAGCCCCACGGAAGAGAGCACAGCCTGCCCTCTGGAATAGAGCCAGCTGGAGGGAGCCCCACGGAAGAAAGCGCGGCCTGCCCTCTGGAGTAGAGCCAGCTGGAGGGAGCCCCACAGAAGAGAGCACAGCCTGCCCTCTGGAGTAGAGCCAACGTGAGGGAGCCCCACAGAAGAGAGCACAGCCTGCCCTCTGGGGTAGAGCCAGCGTGAGGGAGCCCCACGGAAAAGAGCACAGCCTGCCCTCTGGGGTAGAGCCAGCTGGAGGGAGCCCCACGGAAGAGAGCACAGCCTGCCCTCTGGGGTAGAGCCAGCTGGAGGGAGCCCCACAGAAGAGAGCGCAGCCTGCCCACTAGAGTAGAGCCAGCTGGAGGGAGCCCCACAGAAGAGAGCGCGGCCTGCCCTCTGGGGTAGAGCCAGCGTGAGGGAGCCCCAAGGAAGAGAGCACAGCCTGCCCTCTGGGGTAGAGCCAGCGTGAGGGAGCCCCAAGGAAGAGAGCACAGCCTGCCCTCTGGGGTAGAGCCAGCGTGAGGGAGCCCCACGGAAGAGAGCAAAGCCTGCCCTCTGGAGTAGAGCCAGCGTGAGGGAGCCCCACAGAAGAGAGCACAGCCTGCCCTCTGGAGTAGAGCCAGCATGAGGGAGCCCCACGGAAGAGAGCACAGCCTGCCCTCTGGAGTAGAGCCAGCGTGAGGGAGCCCCACAGAAGAGAGCGCAGCCTGCCCTCTGGGGTAGAGCCATCTGGAGGGAGCCCCACAGAGGAGAGCACAGCCTGCCCTCTGGAGTAGAAGCAGCTGGAGGGAGCCCCACAGAAGAGAGCACAGCCTGCCCTCTGGAGTAGAACCAGCTGGAGGGAGCCCCACAGAAGAGAGCGCGGCCTGCCCTCTGGAGTAGAGCCAGCTGGAGGGAGCCTCACAGAAGAGAGCACAGCCTGCTCTCGGGAGTAGAACCAGCATGAGGGAGCCCCACAGAAGAGAGCACAGCCTGCCCTCTGGGGTAGAGCCAGTGTGAGGGAGCCCCACAGAAGAGAGCACAGCCTGCCCTCTGGAGTAGAACCAGCTGGAGGGAGCCCCACAGAAGAGAGCACGGCCTGCCCTCTGGAGTAGAGCCAGCTGGAGGGAGCCCCAGAGAAGAGAGCACGGCCTGCCCTCTGGAGTAGAGCCAGCTGGAGGGAGCCCCACAGAAGAGAGCACAGCCTGCCCTCTGGAGTAGAGCCAGCTGGAGGGAGCCCCACAGAAGAGAGCACAGCCTGCCCTCTGGAGTAGAGCCAGCTGGAGGGAGCCTCACAGAAGAGAGCACAGCCTGTCATCTGCAGTAGAGCCAGCTGGAGGGAGCCCCACCAGCAGTAAGACACTCAGCAGCAGGAGTGAGCATAGATGTCCAGATGGAGCTGAGCCAGATGAAGGGAGCACAGAGACGGAAGAGGAACATCTAGCACGAGGGCGCATGGATGGATAAAGCACTAAAAAACGCTTAAGAAGAGCAAGAGCGATCAAAGCCATGGAGCACCGTTGAATAGAGCACAGGCAGTCAGAGAGGGTGGGGCAGCAGAAGGGAGCACCGGCAGCCATAGAGAGCACGGGTACCAGACTGGAGCACTGCCATCTGACTGGAGCACAGAAGAATAGAGCACAGGCATAGAGGGCGGGGGCAGCAGAAGCGATCACTGGCTGTCATAGAGAGCACGGGTACCAGCCTGGACCACAGCAATCTCACTGGAGCACAGCAGAAGAGAGCACAGGCGGTCAGAGAGGGGGGGAGCAGAAGAGAGCACCAGCAGCCATAGAGAGCACAGGTACCAGGCTGGATCACTGCCATCCAGAGAAAGCATATACAGGGACCACAGCCATCTGACAGGAGCACAGAAGAACAGAGCACAGGCAGTCAGAGAGGGCGGGGCAGCAGAAGAGAGCACTGACAGCCATAGAGAGCACAGGTACCAGGCTGGATCACTGTCATCTGACTGGAGCACAGCAGAACAGAGCACATGCAATCAGAGAGGGCGGGCAGCAGAAGGGAGCACAGGCAGCCAGGGAGTGCCCAGGTACCAGACTGGACCACTGCCATCCAGAGAAAGCACATACAGAGATCACAGCTATCTGACTGGAGCACAGCAGAACAGAGCACAGGCGGTCAGAGAGCTGGCGCGGGGAAACCCTTCGGGGTAGCTGCGCGCCTTACACGTTCAAATAACATAACATAACATAACAGAGAGGGTGGGGGCAGCAGCAGGAAGCACATGTAGCCAAGGAGAGCACAGATACCAGACTGGACAACTGCCATCTGACTGGAGCACAGCAGAAGAGAGCACAGGCGGTCAGAGAGGGTGGGGGGGCAGCAGAAGAGAGCACCGGCAGCCATAGAGAGCACAGGTACAGCCTGGACCACTGTCATCTGACTGGAGCACAGCCAAGAGAAGCAAGCACCACTAGTAATCTGATGCCCAGGCACCAGGAGAGAGCATGGGGTAAAGCTAGAGAAGAGCCAGCTGAAGGGAGCACAGGCAGCAGGAGAGAGGAGCAGCTAGCAGTGTGCAGTATGTCCATCAGGGGCAGCAGTGAGCTATCTGTACAATAAACTGACTTGCAGAGAGAGAGTCCTTTGCACTGACTCAAATGTCTCTTTCAGGCCTGGTTCACTGAAGATAGGCAGCTCTTTCCAAATGCCACAGCTGAGGGTGGCACAGAGCCCTCCACCACTGAAGGCTGATGGGTCCACCTCCTGCTCTTGCTCCTTGTCTCTCTCTGGCTCCTTGTCACCAGGGAGGGTCCTGGTCATCAGACTAGGAGGGGATGCTGAGTTTCATGTCACTAGGGTCAGGCTGGTCCAGTCGTGGCCATTAGACAGGGAGGGAGTCCAGTGCTCCTGGACACTAGGACAGAAGGGTCTATTAGACATGAATATTAAATGTAGGGGCACATAGTGCCAGGTAAATAGGATCAGGGTGGTCTTTACCTGCTAGTTTGAGATGGAGGGATTACACGGCTGCAGGTCAGTCGGGGCACATTGGTCCAATCCTGGCTATTTGTTAGGAAGATGTTGAATACCTGTGTGTCACTAAGAACATATATGTCCAGTCCTGGTCATCGGAGATGGAGGGTGGCATAGATGTGGGTCAGGTGGATCCATTCCTGGTCATTAGAGAAAGAGACCACTGCCAATAAGACCAGACATTTCCAGCCCTTGCCAGAGAGGGTGAAGAGGGAGAGAGGGGGAGGGGAGAGCTACAGGTCTGTAAAGAGAGAAAGACCAGTCCTGGTTATTAGAGGGAGGTGTGCAGAGCCCCAGGTCACTAGAAACACCAGGTCCAGCCCTGGTCACTAGAGAGAGGGTGGTGCAGAGCTCAGGATACCAGGTCAGACAGGCTTTAGATCCCAATATAGACAGGTGGGTTCACTCCTGGTCATTAGGGGGTGGTGCAGAGCTCAGGTTACCAGGTCAGACTGGTTTTAGTCCCAATATAGACAGGTGGGTTCAGTCCAGGTCATTAGAGGGGGGTGCAGAGCTCAGGATACCAGGTCAGACTGGCTTTAGATCCCAATATGGACAGGCGGGTCCAGTCCAGGTCATTAGAGGGGGGTGCAGAGCTCAGGATACCAGGTCAGACTGGCTTTAGATCCCAATATAGACAGGTGGGTTCAGTCCTGGTCATTGCCAGAGAGGGTGAAGAGGGAGAAAAGGTCCTGGTCATTAGAGGGCAGTGCAGAGCTCAGGTCACTAGGTCAGACTGGCTTTAGTCCTAATATGGTCGAAGGTAAATAAACAATTAGGAAATGAATAAAAATGTGGACCTATTACTAACTAACAACCATGGTGACCAGAAACAGTTGGTTATCAAAAATATATTTTATTTTATTTTTTTATATATACATTTGTTGAGAATATTTAGATGTAATTTATTAAAGTGAACAAAAACATGTTTTGATGGCAGAATTATACATAGCATCAATTGTAAATATCTATTATTCTTTGCCTATGCATATATTTCGAAAAAAATGCATTTATAGTTAGCATTATCTAATTGCATATGATTAGTGTTATGTAATTATACATGGCCTAATGATGCATCATATTATTTAAAAAAGATGTCAAAACTAAACCAATATTGTGATAGCATATGCAATTCCAAACCAAAAAGAATTCAATACAGACAATACAATACAAACAATACAATAATGGCTAACATAATTCGTGTCTACGCGCGTTTCGGCGGAACGCCTTCATCAGGTAGCCATATTTGGTCTAAGGAGAAAAATTTATAAAATAAAATGATTCCGGTCACATATAGAAGGTCCTACAAAACAGTACTGCTGTAAATACAGTCAGACATATTTATATAGCAATAAAATAATTAAAAATGTCACAGCAAAGAGCAATAATTTGCTTTAAACTAGGGCAGCTAGTGTAAGCAAAAGATAAGAAAAAAGACAGAACGGTGAAAAACCAGTGCTTAAAAATAAAGCTAATATCCAGTTAATGTTAGCTAGAATCACCAAAAGATTGTGCAAAAAATAAAGAATATACCGTTTATTGTCAAACTCAAATAAGAATAGAATTAAAAACCAGATGGTATAATAAAACTGGCAACGTCAAAACACAGTTCCAAACAAAATGTGCGGTATATAATGAATGTACCTTAAAAACTAGCAAATATCGTCTTTTGAAGAGAAGTGGAGTATAAAATAAACAATAAGAATGATGACGCGTCTGCAATGAAAGATAAGGGATTCTTAAATACTATATATCGCCAATATACAAATAAGTATCCCAAGATCCTAAACTAGAGACAAGATGTATTGCATCACCTGCTGAAATATAATGCAAGTAAATAGAAAATGATTTACAGAAAATGCCAATAGGCAATATGAAAATAGATAAAATAATTTAATTTCTAAATGGACTTTAAGGTAATAGATATATGGGTGCTGCCAACTCACAGTGCGCACCCTTGTTGCTAAATGCTAAAACATTAGAAACAATTTAAGATGTCCTAATAAACCTGTGAAGGTCTATTCGCTACCTCTAACAATGATAAGATGGGAAGTACTGAGTATAAATGTAGATTTTTACTCGCAGTCCAAATGTGGATAATTTTCCATGTTGCACATATAAATGAAAAGGACGTAATAAGGTCCTAAACAAAAACAATAATGTCTAATGAGCGACTGATACTTACAAAGTAAATACCAAAGCATAATATGTTGAAATGAAATTTGCAGCACTGGCTGTCAAGAATAAATGACATTCAATACCTTTAAATCAGTAGCATTAAATATGGTGGTTGGTTGCCGTTATTTGACCTAAAGTCAGGAGCCGCAGCTAAATCATAAATCACATACTGAGACTTGCGCTCAAAATGAGAAGAACGATGAATATCTGTAAATGAGAAAAAAGACCTAATCAGTATATGCTCTCTAACTAAGGAGGGCCAAGTTTAGAGCAAAAGAAAAGGAAAAGGGAATATGCATCGTTCACAAGCGTTTCCGTACCTGATATATGACGAAAAACTTGCGGCAGCAGTATTACTAGTCTCGAGGCTGCGGGAATCCTGCTTCGGCGGGACATGAACATGGACGCTTCACGGGATCAGCACACTGGGCCCGCGTATCACTCTGCGAAATGAACGCTGACTGATACGCGGCCACAGTTTCAAATTTAAATGTCGAAGAAGGCGGGAAAGGTGATGCAGCTGTGTCCAAGTATGACGAACTGTTCAAACGAGTTCCGGGTATAGCAGAAATACACGCCCGGACACAACGGGATATGACGTCCGCTTAAGAAAGTCTATTGCTATGAAAGGCTAAAAAGAACTAAAAAGAAGCGCCATCTTTGACTAGTGATAACTGATGTATATTAGACTAAAGTTCATAAACATAGCGTCTTCTTTGAAGAAATAAAACTAAACTATGCCTGAATATTTATGACAATAGTAAACTGGAAAAATACGACATATTAAAATAATAATGATAATAATATGTGGGTCCATATAATCGACAATCTCAAAACGGAAAAACAGCATGCTAAAAAAGCAGCTGTTTTCAGTTTAAACAGAAATCCATGCCGAACCGTGGCGTTTGCTTTAAAAGACGGAGCTGTAATGTCCCTGAATTTCTATTACAATGGGAAGCTACAACAATGTGCCATCTTGGACTAATGAAGTTAGATGTAAATATTAATCCATATGATCATGTGCAGCAAAAAGAAAAAAGAAAAAGGGGGGAAACAAAAAGCATGCTGAAGGCATACTACATAAATATGTGGCTGTTCACTAAAAACCTCAAAGTCAATTAACAATAAGATTGTTCATGAATATATCCATAACTGTGAAGTAGGACTGAATTAACAGTCAATACAGTGAATCCTTGCCAGAGACAGAAGAAGGACTCATAGTATAGATGAAACTAACTCCAAGAATATTGGACATAACATGGAAACGTCATGTATAATCCAGTTCTCAACTATTATTATAACCAATCACCTGATCCCAGGGGATTTCGTTATTTAATCCATGTTTATATGTATCAAGAGTGTAGATCCAATAAACTTCCCTTCGTTTACGTATTTCCACACTCTGGTTACCAGAGTTAATGCGTATCTTTTCCAAAATAAGCCACTGTATTTCCTGAGGGGTATGTTGAACTTCCATGTAATGTTTCACTAACAGCGCAGCCAGTTTTTTAGTTCTAATGGCTCGACCTGTGCTCGGTTAAACGTGTGGCTATTGACCGTGCAGTTTCCCCAACATATCCAAGTTGACATGGACAAACAATAAGATAAATAATGTTGGTTGTCTTACAGTTGGTTAATGAAGTCAAATTAATATTAGTTCCATTTATTTTGTATGTCCTGGCTTCAATGGCAAACTGACAAGTAACACAGGACATGCATTTAAAATTCCCGATCGGTGGATCATTGCCATATAAAGATGTCTGAATCGACAATTTCTGTGGGATTTTCATGCGAGAATGTACTAGCCGATCCTTAAGATTTCGATTTTTTCTGTAGGCAAACAGCGGCTTAACTATGAGATTCTCACATTCTCTAGTAGCATTCAAAATATGCCAGTTACTGTTCACAATATGACGAATTTTTTCGTTCATTGTGGAATGGCGTGTAACAAACACTAGTCTGGAAATGGATGTTTTAATTTGTGGGGTCAACAGATGTTGCCTGTCGTAAAAACGAGCCCGTTTATACGAGTCACGCACCAGGCGTTGTGGATAACCACGAGCCACAAATTTGGCTTTCATCTCTATAGCTCTCTGATCAAAGTACTGCAAATTGGTACAATTCCTGCGCAAACGCAGGAACTGTCCAAAAGGGATGCTAGTTATTTGCGACTTCGGATGATAACTCTGAAAATGTAATAGAGTATTCCTAGCCGTGGGTTTGGTGTACAAACCAACTTCTAAATGGTCTCCAATGTTTTGAATGACGATGTCTAAAAACTCAACCTTGATGTTACTAGAGTTTGCTATAAAAGTGATATTGCTATCACACAGGTTAATCCAAGATACAAATTCAGGGATATCTTCAGGATTACCTGTCCAAATAAAAAATACATCGTCTATATATCTAGACCATAAGGTCACTGACTCACTAAAAGGAGCTATTTCGTTGTCAATATATTTACTTTCAAATGAAGCCATGTAGATGTTAGCTACTGTGGGAGCACAAGATGCCCCCATACTTACTCCTTTGGTTTGTTTGTAAAGAGACCCATGGAACTCAAACGTGTTTTCCTGAAGGACCAGCGTCAAACATTCTATTATGAAAGTTCTCGGACAATCAATATCAAAAATATCCATGAACCATTTTACAGCATCAATGGCACCCTGTTGTGGTATATTACTGTATAACGCTTCAATGTCCATGGTAACCATGGTTTGAGTGAAAGCATTGAAGCAAACATTTTCCACTTTATTTATGATATCACGGGTGTCCTGAACATAAGACGGTATTTTGGAGACATGCGGTCTTAATAGATTGTCTATATATTTGGAAAGAGGTTCTGTGACAGAACCAATTGTAGTGACAATTAGTCTGTACAGAGGGTCTGTGCTATGTTTGTGAATTTTGGGAATACCATAAATTGCAGCCATTTTTGGTTTTTCCATATTTAGGTACTCCCATTCCTTGTCACAAATAAAATTGTGTCTAAGTGCTTTCGTAGTAATGTTGAGCACTAACTTTTGAACTCTTTTGGTTGGATCACTTTTAATAGGGATATAATGCTGCTTGTTATTAAGCATTTCCTCCATTTTGAGGATATACTGCTCAGTATCTACAAGGATTATCCCTCCACCCTTGTCACAACCTTTTATAGTTAAATCCTTATTGTGAACAAGTTCCTGCAATGCAGAGTTTTCTTCTCGAGTAATGTTACAGATAGGCGCCGGAATGTATTTCATTGCTGTGGTTAGTTTTTTATAAACCACATGTTCGAAAATAGCTATTTCCGGAGCTACTTGTTCCAAAGATGGTAAAAAGGTAGACTTCGGTGTTAGTCCAGACATGTTAGATGTAGTCTGAGACATGGTATTTTCGCCTTCGAAAAAAGATTGTAACCTGATTTTACGAAAAAAGGTCATTAGATCTTGAAGGATTTCAAATGCGTTTGTTTTGGTATGGGGTACATAGGATAGTCCTTTTATAAGAAGCGACTCAGTGGAGAAATTCAATTCGTGGCTACTCAAATTGAAAATTGGAATATCCGTTAATCGCGCCAATATTGGCCGTGTCTTGTCACCAAATATTGGTTCTCGTTGTAATGTGGATATTGATTCACTCCCTGTTGATAGTGACCTGGAGGTGTGGGGTATTGCTGATTCTGCAGGAGTGGATACTGCTGAGTTTGAGGTGGTGGGTATTGCTGATTCTGAATTGGTGGTTGATTTCCTCTGAATCTGGGCTGGTATCTCGTACGCCAACGAGTTCGTTGGTTGCCGCGCCTGGCTAAAAAAGGAGTACGTACACCCCTAGAGTTCCCTGACATGTTCCTTCCAGGGCCCTGTTCTTGGAAATGATTATAACCTTCTCCATCCGAATCAGATGTATCTGAGAAGGTAGTAGTTTTTCTGGGAGGTTTGTTATATGTAGATTGGTATTGGTCATCCCCAGTGGCTTCTGGGTGATAAAAATTCTCAGTTAAATAAGGATAGACTTTCTCCTGGCTAAAAAACCTAATGTCTTTTTTTAATTTATCCGTCTTTCTTTTTAATAGATAGTCATTGTATGAAGACATATCTTTTTCAACATCTTCAAGTAATTTAGTGGCTTCTTCTAAGACATGGTTATTTTTAATCTTTACTTCTAATGATTGTATCTCCTCAAGAAGTGTCTGTACTATTTCTTTTGCCGTCTCGATAATGAGGATCATTAAATCACGAGAACATCTATTGGCTATTAAAGACCAGCGTTCTAGAAATTTTCGTATTTGTATAAAAAGGCCAGGTATGTTTTTGACTCTGAGCCCTTGTGGAATCACACCTGCTTTCAGGTATTCAAGCATGAACTGGCCATGCAATTCAATTCTTCTGACTTTCTTTTTAAGGCTGTCAATTTATATATATCATCATTACCTGATAAGGTGGTAGTGGATGCAATCCCACCCCTGGCTGGTTCTCCCACTAAAGAGGCAAAATCCTCTTCAGAGAAACCAAAAGTAAGTAACTTATCCATGGCTCAACGAAAAAAGATGGTAAAAGTTGATGTCAAACTATCAAATTGTGATAACAGTTAACCTAAACTGCAGACAACTGTTCTATTCAAAAATACTTCATTGTAGAATACAAAAATTGATTAAAATAGCCGGAACAAGCAATGTCAGAATTATGAACAAAAAGTAAATGAGGGGAAAGGTTCAAGAAAAGGTTAGACTGAAGAATATAGATAGCTGTGACAAAGACAGAGAAGATAAGAGAAACAACCCCACACAGACAGGCTGTGGAGAAACTATGTGTGAAAATAGGGGTACCCCTGAATTAATTTCCTAAAACAGGGTCAAATTGTCGAAGGTAAATAAACAATTAGGAAATGAATAAAAATGTGGACCTATTACTAACTAACAACCATGGTGACCAGAAACAGTTGGTTATCAAAAATATATATATATATATTTTTTATATATACATTTGTTGAGAATATTTAGATGTAATTTATTAAAGTGAACAAAAACATGTTTTGATGGCAGAATTATACATAGCATCAATTGTAAATATCTATTATTCTTTGCCTATGCATATATTTCGAAAAAAATGCATTTATAGTTAGCATTATCTAATTGCATATGATTAGTGTTATGTAATTATACATGGCCTAATGATGCATCATATTATTTAAAAAAGATGTCAAAACTAAACCAATATTGTGATAGCATATGCAATTTCAAACCAAAAAGTATTCAATACAGACAATGCAATACAAACAATACAATAATGGCTAACATAATTCGTGTCTACGCGCGTTTCGGCCGAACGCCTTCATCAGGTAGCCATATTTGGTCTAAGGAGAAAAATTTATAAAATAAAATGATTCCGGTCACATATAGAAGGTCCTACAAAACAGTACTGCTGTAAATACAGTCAGACATATTTATATAGCAATAAAATAATTAAAAATGTCACAGCAAAGAGCAATAATTTGCTTTAAACTAGGGCAGCTAGTGTAAGCAAAAGATAAGAAAAAAGACAGAATGGTGAAAAACCAGTGCTTAAAAATAAAGCTAATATCCAGTTAATGTTAGCTAGAATCACCAAAAGATTGTGCAAAAAATAAAGAATATACCGTTTATTGTCAAACTCAAATAAGAATAGAATTAAAAACCAGATGGTATAATAAAACTGACAACGTCAAAACACAGTTCGGCCGAAACTCGCGTGAGACACGAATTATGTTAGCCATTATTGTATTGTTTGTATTGTATTGTCTGTATTGAATTCTTTTGGTTTGAAATTGCATATGCTATCACAATATTGGTTTAGTTTTGACATCTTTTTTAAATAATATGATGCATCATTAGGCCATGTATAATTACATAACACTAATCATATGCAATTAGATAATGCTAACTATAAATGCATTTTTTTCGAAATATATGCATAGGCAAAGAATAATAGATATTTACAATTGATGCTATGTATAATTCTGCCATCAAAACATGTTTTTGTTCACTTTAATAAATTACATCTAAATATTCTCAACAAATGTATATATAAAAATAAAATAAAATATATTTTTGATAACCAACTGTTTCTGGTCACCATGGTTGTTAGTTAGTAATAGGTCCACATTTTTATTCATTTCCTAATTGTTTATTTACCTTCGACAATTTGACCCTGTTTTAGGAAATTAATTCAGGGGTACCCCTATTTTCACACATAGTTTCTCCACAGCCTGTCTGTGTGGGGTTGTTTCTCTTATCTTCTCTGTCTTTGTCACAGCTATCTATATTCTTCAGTCTAACCTTTTCTTGAACCTTTCCCCTTATTTACTTTTTGTTCATAATTCTGACATCGCTTGTTCCGGCTATTTTAATCAATTTTTGTATTCTACAATGAAGTATTTTTGAATAGAACAGTTGTCTGCAGTTTAGGTTAACTGTTATCACAATTTGATAGTTTGACATCAACTTTTACCATCTTTTTTTGTTGAGCCATGGATAAGTTACTTACTTTTGGTTTCTCTGAAGAGGATTTCGCCTCTTTAGTGGGAGAACCAGCCAGGGGTGGGATTGCATCCACTACCACCTTATCAGGTAATGATGATATATATAAATTGACAGCCTTAAAAAGAAAGTCAGAAGAATTGAATTGCATGGCCAGTTCATGCTTGAATACCTGAAAGCAGGTGTGATTCCACAAGGGCTCAGAGTCAAAAACATACCTGGCCTTTTTATACAAATACGAAAATTTCTAGAACGCTGGTCTTTAATAGCCAATAGATGTTCTCGTGATTTAATGATCCTCATTATCGAGACGGCAAAAGAAATAGTACAGACACTTCTTGAGGAGATACAATCATTAGAAGTAAAGATTAAAAATAACCATGTCTTAGAAGAAGCCACTAAATTACTTGAAGATGTTGAAAAAGATATGTCTTCATACAATGACTATCTATTAAAAAGAAAGACGGATAAATTAAAAAAAGACATTAGGTTTTTTAGCCAGGAGAAAGTCTATCCTTATTTAACTGAGAATTTTTATCACCCAGAAGCCACTGGGGATGACCAATACCAATCTACATATAACAAACCTCCCAGAAAAACTACTACCTTCTCAGATACATCTGATTCGGACGGAGAAGGTTATAATCATTTCCAAGAACAGGGCCCTGGAAGGAACATGGCCCTTCATTGGGGATGACCAATACCAATCTACATATAACAAACCTCCCAGAAAAACTACTACCTTCTCAGATACATCTGATTCGGACGGAGAAGGTTATAATCATTTCCAAGAACAGGGCCCTGGAAGGAACATGTCAGGGAACTCTAGGGGTGTACGTACTCCTTTTTTAGCCAGGCGAGGCAACCAACGAACTCGTTGGCGTACGAGATACCAGCCCAGATTCAGAGGAAATCAACCACCAATTCAGAATCAGCAATACCCACCACCTCAAACTCAGCAGTATCCACTCCTGCAGAATCAGCAATACCACACACCTCCAGGTCACTATCAACAGGGAGTGAATCAATATCCACATTACAACGAGAACCAATATTTGGTGGCAAGACACGGCCAATATTGGCGCGATTAACGGATATTCCAATTTTCAATTTGAGTAGCCACAAATTGAATTTCTCCACTGAGTCGCTTCTTATAAAAGGACTATCCTATGTACCCCATACCAAAACAAACGCATTTGAAATCCTTCAAGATCTAATGACCTTTTTCGTAAAATCAGGTTACAATCTTTTTCGAAGGCGAAAATACCATGTCTCAGACTACATCTAACATGTCTGGACTAACACCGAAGTCTACCTTTTTACCATCTTTGGAACAAGTAGCTCCGGAAATAGCTATTTTCGAACATGTGGTTTATAAAAAACTAACCACAGCAATGAAATACATTCCGGCGCCTATCTGTAACATTACTCGAGAAGGAAACTCTGCATTGCAGGAACTTGTTCACAATATGGATTTAACTATAAAAGGTTGTGACAAGGGTGGAGGGATAGTCCTTGTAGATACTGAGCAATATATCCTCAAAATGGAGGAAATGCTTAATAACAAGCAGCATTATATCCCTATTAAAAGTGATCCAACCAAAAGAGTTCAAAAGTTAGTGCTCAACATTACTACGAAAGCACTTAGACACAATTTTATTTGTGACAAGGAATGGGAGTACCTAAATATGGAAAAACCAAAAATGGCTGCAATTTATGGTATTCCCAAAATTCACAAACATAGCACAGACCCTCCGTACAGACCAATTGTCACTACAATTGGTTCTGTCACAGAACCTCTTTCCAAATATATAGACAATCTATTAAGACCGCATGTCTCCAAAATACCGTCTTATGTTCAGGACACCCGTGATATCATAAATAAAGTGGAAAATGTTTGCTTCAATGCTTTCACTCAAACCATGGTTACCATGGACATTGAAGCGTTATACAGTAATATACCACAACAGGGTGCCATTGATGCTGTAAAATGGTTCATGGATATTTTTGATATTGATTGTCCGAGAACTTTCATAATAGAATGTTTGACGCTGGTCCTTCAGGAAAACACGTTTGAGTTCCATGGGTCTCTTTACAAACAAACCAAAGGAGTAAGTATGGGGGCATCTTGTGCCCCCACAGTAGCTAACATCTACATGGCTTCATTTGAAAGTAAATATATTGACAACGAAATAGCTCCTTTTAGTGAGTCAGTGACCTTATGGTCTAGATATATAGACGATGTATTTTTATTTGGACAGGTAATCCTGAAGATATCCCTGAATTTGTATCTTGGATTAACCTGTGTGATAGCAATATCACTTTTATAGCAAACTCTAGTAACATCAAAGTTGAGTTTTTAGACATCGTCATTCAAAACAATGGAGACCATTTGGAAGTTGATTTGTACACCAAACCCACGGCTAGGAATACTCTATTACATTTTCAGAGTTATCATCCGAAGTCGCAAATAACTAGCATCCCTTTTTGGACAGTTCCTGCGTTTGCGCAGGAATTGTACCAATTTGCAGGACTTTGATCAGAGAGCTATAGAGATGAAAGCCAAATTTGTGGCTCGTGGTTATCCACAACGCCTGGTGCGTGACTCGTATAAACGGGCTTGTTTTTATGACAGGCAACATCTGTTGACCCCACAAATTAAAACATCCATTTCCAGACTAGTGTTTATTACACGCCATTCCACAATGAACGAAAAAAATTCGTCATATTGTGAACAGTAACTGGTATATTTTGAATGCTACTAGAGAACGTGAGAATCTCATAGTTAAGCCGCTGTTTGCCTACAGAAAAAATCGAAATCTTAAGGATCGGCTAGTACATTCTCGCATGAAAATCCCACAGAAATTGTCGATTCAGACATCTTTATATGGCAATGATCCACCGATCGGGAATTTTAAATGCATGTCCTGTGTTACTTGTCAGTTTGCCATTGAAGCCAGGACATACAAAATAAATGGAACTAATATTAATTTGACTTCATTAACCAACTGTAAGACAACCAACATTATTTATCTTATTGTTTGTCCATGTCAACTTGGATATGTTGGGGAAACTGCACGGTCAATGGCCACACGTTTAACCGAGCACAGGTCGGCCATTAGAACTAAAAAACTGGCTGCGCCGTTAGTGAAACATTACATGGAAGTTCAACATACCCCTCAGGAAATACAGTGGCTTATTTTGGAAAAGATACGCATTAACTCTGGTAACCAGAGTGTGGAAATATGTAAACGAAGGGAAGTTTATTGGATCTACACTTTTGATACATATAAACATGGATTAAATAACGAAATCCCCTGGGATCAGGTGATTGGTTATAAAAATAGTTGAGAAATGGATTATACATGACGTTTCCATGTTATGTCCAATATTCTTGGAGTTAGTTTCATCTATACTATGAGTCCTTCTTCTGTCTCTGGCAAGGATTCACTGTATTGACTGTTAATTCAGTCCTACTTCACAGTTATGGATATATTCATGAACAATCTTATTGTTAATTGACTTTGAGGTTTTTAGTGAACAGCCACATATTTATGTAGTATGCCTTCAGCATGCTTTTTTGTTTCCCCCTTTTTTTCTTTTTTATTTTTGCTGCACATGATCATATGGATTAATATTTACATCTAACTTCATTAGTCCAAGATGGCGCATTGTTGTAGCTTCCCATTGTAATAGAAATTCAGGGAAATTACAGCTCCGTCTTTTAAAGCAAACGCCACGGTTCGGCATGGATTTCTGTTTAAACTGAAAACAGCTGCTTTTTTAGCATGCTGTTTTTCCGTTTTGAGATTGTCGATTATATGGACCCACATATTATTATCATTATTATTTTAATATGTCGTATTTTTCCAGTTTACTATTGTCATAAATATTCAGGCATAGTTTAGTTTTATTTCTTCAAAGAAGACGCTATGTTTATGAACTTGTAGTCTAATATACATCAGTTATCACTAGTCAAAGATGGCGCTTCTTTTTAGCCTTTCATTTCAATAGACTTTCTTAAGGGGACGTCATATCCTGTTGTGTCCGGGCGTGTATTTCTGCTATACCCGGAACTCGTTTGAACAGTTCGTCATACTTGGACACAGCTGCATCACCTTTCCCGCCTTCTTCGACATTTAAATTTGAAACTGTGGCCGCGTATCAGTCAGCGGTCATTTCGCAGAGTGATACGCGGGCCCAGTGTGCTGATCCCGTGAAGCGTCCATGTTCATGTCCCGCCGAAGCAGGATTCCCGCAGCCTCGAGACTAGTAATACTGCTGCCGCAAGTTTTTCGTCATATATCAGGTACGGAAACGCTTGTGAACGATGCATATTCCCTTTTCCTTTTCTTTTGCTCTAAACTTGGCCCTCCTTAGTTAGAGAGCATATACTGATTAGGTCTTTTTTCTCATTTACAGATATTCATCGTTCTTCTCATTTTGAAGCGCAAGTCTCAGTATGTGATTTATGATTTAGCTGCGGCTCCTGACTTTAGGTCAAATAACGGCAACCAATCACCATATTTAATGCTACTGATTTAAAGGTATTGAATGTCATTTATTCTTGACAGCCAGTGCTGCAAATTTCATTTCAACATATTATGCTTTGGTATTTACTTTGTAAGTATCAGTCGCTCATTAGACATTATTGTTTTTGTTTAGGACCTTATTACGTCCTTTTCATTTATATGTGCAACATGGAAAATTATCCACATTTGGACTGCGAGTAAAAATCTACATTTATACTCAGTACTTCCCATCTTACCATTGTTAGAGGTAAGTGAATAGACCTTCACAGGTTTATTAGGACATCTTAAATTGTTTCTAATGTTTTAGCATTTAGCAACAAGGGTGCGCACTGTGAGTTGGCAGCACCCATACATCTATTACCTTAAAGTCCATTTAGAAATTAAATTATTTTATCTATTTTCATATTGCCTATTGGCATTTTCTGTAAATCATTTTCTATTTACTTGCATTATATTTCAGCAGGTGATGCAATACATCTTGTCTCTAGTTTAGGATCTTGGGATACTTATTTGTATATTGGCGATATATAGTATTTAAGAATCCCTTATCTTTCATTGCAGACGCGTCATCATTCTTATTGTTTATTTTATACTCCACTTCTCTTCAAAAAACGATATTTGCTAGTTTTTAAGGTACATTCATTATATACCGCACATTTTGTTTGGAACTGTTTTTTGACGTTTGTCAGTTTTATTATACCATCTGGTTTTTAATTCTATTCATATTTGAGTTTGACAATAAACGGTATATTCTTTATTTTTTGCACAATCTTTTGGTGATTCTAGCTAACATTAACTGGATATTAGCTTTATTTTTAAGCACTGGTTTTTCACCGTTCTGTCTTTTTTCTTATCTTTTGCTTACACTAGCTGCCCTAGTTTAAAGCAAATTATTGCTCTTTGCTGTGACATTTTTAATTATTTTATTGCTATATAAATATGTCTGACTGTATTTACAGCAGTACTGTTTTGTAGGACCTTCTATATGTGACCGGAATCATTTTATTTTATAAATTTTTCTCCTTAGACCAAATATGGCTACCTGATGAAGGCGTTCCGCCGAAAGCAGCGCATAGACACGAATTATGTTAGCCATTATTGTATTGTTTGTATTGTATTGTCTGTATTGAATTTTTTGGTTTGGAATTGCATATGCTATCACAATATTGGTTTAGTTTTGACATCTTTTTTAAATAATATGATGCATCATTAGGCCATGTATAATTACATAACACTAATCATATGCAATTAGATAATGCTAACTATAAATGCATTTTTTTCGAAATATATGCATAGGCAAAGAATAATAGATATTTACAATTGATGCTATGTATAATTCTGCCATCAAAACATGTTTTTGTTCACTTTAATAAATTACATCTAAATATTCTCAACAAATGTATATATAAAAAAAAAATATATATATATTTTTGATAACCAACTGTTTCTGGTCACCATGGTTGTTAATTAGTAATAGGTCCACATTTTTATTCATTTCCTAATTGTTTATTTACCTTCGACAATTTGACCCTGTTTTAGGAAATTAATTCAGGGGTACCCCTATTTTCACACATAGTTTAGTCCTAATATGGACAGGTGGGTCCAGTCCTGGCCATTAGAGAGTGGTGCGGAGCTCAGGTCACCAGGTCAGACTGGCTTTAGTCCCAATATAGACAGGTGGGCTCAGTCCGGGTCATTAGAGGGCAGTGTGGAGCTCAGGTCACCAGGTCAGACTGGCTTTAGTCCCAATATAGACAGGTGGGTTCAGTCCTGGTCATTAGAGGGTGGTGCAGAGCTCAGGTCAATAGGTCAGACTGGTTTAGATCCCAATATAGACTGGTTAGTCCAGTCCTGGTCATTAGAGGGAGGAATTTGCAGAGCTCTGGTCACTAGGTCAGACTGGCTTTAGATCACAATATAGAGAGGTGGGTCCAGTCCTGGTCATTAGAGGGCAGTGTGGCGCTTAGGTCACTAGGTCAGACTGGCTTTAGATCCCAATATAGACAGGTGGGTTCAGTCCTGGTCATTAGAGGGCCGTGTGGAGCTCAGGTCACTAGGTCAGACTTGTTTAGATCCCAATACAGACAGGTGGGTTCAGTCCTGGTCATTAGAGGGCGATGTGTGGATCTCAGGTCACCAGGTCAGACTGGCTTTAGTCCCAATATAGACAGGTGGATCCAGTTCTGGTCATTAGTGGGTAGTGCAGATCTCTGGTCACTAGGTCAGACTGGCTTAGGTCCAATATGGACAGGTGGGTCCAGTCCTGGTCATTAGAGGGCAGTGCAGAGCTCAGGTCACTAGGTCAGACTGGCTTCAGTCCCAATATAGACAGATAGGTCCAGTCCTGGTCATTAGAGGGTGGTGCTGAGTTCAGGTCACCAGGTCAGACTGGCTTTAGTCCCAATATGGACAGGTGGGGTGCAGTCGCGGTCCTTAGAGGATGGTGCAGATCTCCGGTCAATAGGTCAGACTGGCTTTAGTCTCAATATAGACAGGTGGGTCCAGTCCTGGTCATTAGTGGGTGGTGCGGAGCTCAGGTCACTAGGTCAGACTGGCTTTAGTCCCAATTTAGACAGGTGGGTACAGTCCTGGTCATTGGAGAGTGAGTGGTGCAGAGCTAAGCTGACAGGGGTCAGATCATTCTAGGGATACTGGGTGAAGGCTATAGGTTACTAGGGGCAGGCAGGCCATATCCTGCTGATTAGTCAGGGAGGGTCATGCAGAGCTCACGCCACTAGAGACAGGCGGGCTCTGTTCTGGTCATTACAGATGGAGGGTGTGCAGAGATTGGGTCACTAGGGGCTGGGGAGTCCGGTCCTGGGCATTAGGGCGGGTAGGGTGCAATGTTCCAGGTCACTGGGGTCAGGCGAGCCTGGTCCTGGGAGTTAGGGTGGGTAAGGTGCAATGCTCAAGGGCAATGGGGTCAGGCGAGTCCGGTCCTGCCCGTTAGGGCGGGTAGGGTGCAATGCTGCACGTCACTGGGGTCAGGCGAGCCCGGTCCTGGGATTTAGGGTGGGTAGGGTGTAATGCTCCAGGTCACTGGGGTCAGGCGAGTCCGGTCATGGGCATTAGGGCGGGTAGGGTATGCTTAGCTCAGGTCATTTGGGACTGACAGGTCTGGTCTTGGTCATTGGAGCGGGAGTGAGTGCAGAGGTCCGGGTCACCGGGGTCAGGCAGTTGTGGTACTAGGCATTAGGGTGGATAGGGTGAGATGCTACAGGTCTCTGCGGTCAGGTGAGTCCGGTCCTGGGCATTAGGGCGGGTAGGGTGCAATGCTCCAGGTCACTGGGGTCAGGTGAGTCCGGTCCTGCAAGTTAGGGTGGGTAGAGTGCAATGATCCAGGTCACTGGGGTCAGGCGAGTCCGGTCCTGGGAGTTAGGGCGGGTAGAGTGCAATGTTCCAGGTTACTGGGGTCAGGTGAGTCTGGTCCTGGGAGTTAGGGTGGGTAGGGTGCAATGTTCCAGGTCACTGGGGTCAGGCGAGTCTGGTCCTGGGCAATAGGTCGTGTAGGGTGCAATGCTCCAGGTCACTGGGGTCAGGTGAGGCCCGTCCTGGGCATTAGGGTGGGTAGGGTATGTTGAGCTTAGGTCACTGGGGTCAGGCGAGTCTGGTCCTGGGCATTAGGGAGGGTAGGGTGCAATGCTTCAGGTCACTGGGGTAGGCAAGTCAGGTCCTGGGCGTTAGGCAGGGTAGGGTGCAAAGCTCCAGGTCACTGGGGTCAGGCGAGTCCGGTCCTGGCCGTTAGGGCGGGTAGGGTGCGATGCTCCAGGTCACTGGGGTCAGGTTAGCCCGGTCCTGACCGTTAGGGCGGGTAAGGTACAAAGCTCCAGGTCACTGGGGTCAGGCGAGTCCGGTCCTGGGCATTAGGGCGGATAGGGTGCAATGCTCCAGGTCACTGGGGTCAGGCGAGTCCGGTCCTTGCCGTTAGGGCAGGTAGGGTGCGATGCTCCAGGTCACTGGGGTCAGGCGAGTCTGGTCCTGGCCGTCAGGGCAGGTAGGGTGCAATGCTGCACATCACTGGGGTCAGACGAGTCCGGTCCTGGGCGTTAGGGCGGGAGGGTGCAATGTATAGGTCACTGGCGTCAGGCAAGTCCGGTCCTGGGCATCAGGCGGGTACGGTGCAAAGCTCTAGGTCACTGGGGTCAGGCGAGTCTGGTCCTGGGCATTAGGGTGTGTAGGGTGCAATGCTCCAGGTCACTAGGGTCAGGCGAGTCTGGTCCTGGGCATTAGGGTGGGTAGGGTGCAATGCCCCAGGTCACTGGGGTCTGGCGAGTCCGGTCCTGGGCATTAGGTCGTGTAGGGTGCAATGCTCCAGGTCACTGGGGTCAGCCGAGTCCGGTCCTAGGCATTAGCGTGGGTAGGGTGCACTGCTCCAGGTCACTAGGGACAGGCAAGTCGGGTCCTGGACATTAGGGCGGTTAGAGTGCAATGCTCTAGGTCACTGGGGTCAGGTGAGTCTGGTCCTGGGCATTAGGGCAGGTAGTGTGCAATGCTCCAGGTCACTGGGGTCAGGCGAGTCCGGTCCTAGGCATTAGCGCGGGTAGGGTGCACTGCTCCAGGTCACTAGGGACAGGCAAGTCTGGTCCTGGGCATTATGGCGGGTATGGTGCAATTCTTCAGGTCACTGGGGTCAGGTGAGTCCGGTCCTGGGCGTTAGGGATTGTAGGGTGCAATGCTACAGGTCACTGGGGTCAGGTGAGTCCGGTCCTGGGCATTAGGGCGAGTAGGGTGCAATGCTCTAGGTAACAGGGGTCAGACGAGTCCGGTCCTGGACATTAGGGCATGTAGGGTGCAATGCTCCAGGTCACTGGGGTCAGGCGAGTCTGGTCCTGGGCGTTAGGGGGTAGGGTGCGATGCTGCAGGTCACTGGGGTCAGGCGAGTCTGGTCCTGGGCGTTAGGGGGTAGGGTGCGATGCTGCAGGTCACTGAAGTCAGGCGAGTCCGGTCCTGGCCGTTAGGGATTGTAGGGTGCAATGCTCGAGGTCACTGGGGTCAGGTGAGTCCGGTCCTGGGCGTTAGGGATTGTAGGGTGCAATGCTCGAGGTCACTGGGGTCAGGTGAGTCCGGTCCTGGGCATTAGGGCGGGTAGGGAGCAATGCTCTAGGTAACAGGGGTCAGACGAGTCCGGTCCTGGACATTAGGGCATGTAGGGTGCAATGCCCCAGGTCACTGGAGTCAGTCGAGTCCGGTCCTGGGCATTAGGGCGGGTAGGGTATGCAGAGCTTAGGTCACTGGGGTCAGGCGAGTCTGGTCTTGCTCATTAGAGCGGGAGTGAGAGCAGAGGTCCAGGCCACCGGGGTCAGGCGTTTGTGGTACTGGTCAGTAAGAGAGAGGGGCCCAGAGCAGCCGGTCACTAGGATCACACCAGCCCCATCCTGGTATTAAACATCAGGGTCGCAGACCTCCTTTTGAGAGACTGTCTTTCTTTTGGTGGTTCATGCAATATCTGATGGAGATATTTTGAACCATAATATTTACCGGCTTTGGGAACAACATAAAATGAGTTATTTTGTGTTTGGAGGGTGCTGGTTGGGCACCGTCTAGCTAATTTCATAACTATGAACGCATGGGGTTGGGAGAGAAGCAGGAAGGCACCGAGCTCTGGAAGTTGAATACTGAGATATGGGGTTGTTTCAAGGCGCTAGAAATGGAAGGAAGGTGTTCAGTGAACCAGCAGATGTGTGAGTTTGTGCAGACCTTAAATAATGTGTCTAAAAGAAGCATAAATGTTAAGAAATAAAAGGCACAAGAGGTTTGACTTACTGGCAGCTGCAATGGTGTCATCTACAACAATTTGTCCAGCTGTGGAGATAAAAAGTTATCATTAAAACATTACATCTTTGATGATGGGTTCAAAGCCGTGACCATAAATAACAGATGTGCAATCACAAAGTAAAGATAACAGAACACGTAAAGTGTACAAAGGAGGGGGTACAGGGCTGTCCAAAGTTGAGCAATTTTGTGAAATTCCATGAAAATGATGCACAATTGTGCTTCTGTAGTGGAATGTGACTTACAGAATCTTGCATCTTTTGTTGTGCTCGACCACGCACCTCACGTAAAAAAGTCACACAAAATACCATCAGGTTCAAACAGAAAGTCTCTTTCAACAATACATTTTCTCGACAAATCAGTCTCCTGCTGGTCTGTACAGTTCTTTGCACAGTGTATAATTGCGGCTAAAATGTGTGTGAAATCACACAAGTGTAAAAAGAACAGATGATAGACGGAATGCTGAATTAATCAAACATTCACCCCCTGTCACAGATCTGGGTAAATTCCATCATTTTTTTGCACGCCATTCCAGTTTAGACCCAGCCATATGCAAATCAGTCTGGACCCTGTTCAAGTGTAACATGAAAATTTGAAAAATGTACAAATTTTGCCAGCATTATTAAAAAATTGCCCTAACTTAGTTTTCCGTCCTTCTGCTTCTCGGCTCCTTGCACAAGAGAGGCTGTGTGAGAGCACTAGAGACGTAAAATACCTCGACTGTAGTCCTTCCTACTTCCACTACAGAGCAGATCATGAAGTATCTGCAGAGCTCCCTCTAGAGGCCAGTACCTGGCCGAGCAGCATTTTTCTGCTCCCTCTGCCTACAGGATGGTATAATGTTCTATGTCTTGCCACTAGAGGGCAGAGGCTGACGTGGCTGCAGTGGTTGATTCTTTCCACTAGGGGAGTGGGTGGTTGTAAAACCACGGTGTTTCCTCGTTCCACTACATTACAGATCATGAAATAGCTGCAGCTCTCTATTTGGGATTCATGCCTGGCCATGTTGCAGTTCTCCTTCCTTCCACTAGGTGACAGAGCAGGACATGAGTGCAATGATTTATTCCTTCCATTAGAATGCAGAGAAGACTAGGGCTGCACTTCTCCATGCTGCCTCTAGAGGGCAGCAGAGCACTGCCACAGTTCTCTGCACTACCTCTGGTACATCAGGCTGTAGGTCTCCACCCTACCTCTAGAAGACAGAGCGTCGTACAGCTGCAGTTTTCAGTCCTTCCATGAGGCAAAGAACAGTACAACGGTCGTCCGTCTTTCTTCTATTAGGGAGCAGATCAGTTAAGAGCTGCATTTCTCCATCCTTCCTCAAGAAGGCACTGTTTTTATGGGTGGGTGATAAATTCCGGTCCAGCGGCGGAGTTGGCAGAGTTTGGCCACTCAGTTCCAGTCAAGTACTGCTAACCGCTGTGCGGCAGAGTTTTTCTTGCTCGCGGCTAGCAAACGGAAAGTTGGTGGGCGAGATTTAGCATCCCCTAGCACGAATGTGGGTGGAAGGAGGGCACCCAGGGAGGTTTCCCCAATGTGGGCAGTCACGACCATTCGCGGTTAGATAGCTGTACCTCGACTAGAAAATCTACTCAAACGGCAGCAAAATCTACTCTAGAAGCAGCGCCCTCTGGCTTGCCTCGTGGTGTAGTTGGCGCTGGTTTTTCAGCAAAGAGCGAGCTTGCAGCGCCAAAGATCAGTGCGATTTGCGCAACGTGTCTAACTCTGTGGAATCTCACTGAGTTTTCATGTAACTCCGCCAACCCATCAGGAGCACAACTGTGAAAATAGTTAGTGTCTGAGCCTGCCGTTAACTAGTGGCATGGCAGACAGGGTAGCCCTTGTTTTGTTATTCAGAAAGAGAAAAAAGAAGTTCCGGTTTACCTAAGCAATGCCCCTGATAGGCTGGGAGTCCTCTCCAGGGCATGGGGGGCATTGTATTTTACCCTGCCTGCGACAGCCATGCCTGGACTGGTGGATGGGGGCAGGAAGACGCAGCCTTGGCAGGTGGACCCTCCATTGCAGATGAGTCGGGGGCTGGCTGCTGGCAGGATGTCTCTGACGCAGAGCCGGCCGAGTCTCCACTGTCAGAAACTAAGCGGTTTGCTCACCTATGAGTACGGAGGTGGGCAGATGGACTACATGCCCATTGTGACATGGTTCCAATTACTGCCCACACCTGAAAGAGCCTCTAAGTCTTTACTGCTCCACCTTAGCACAACCTGAGATTCCAGGCTCAGGGGGGAGGTTCCTTTGGCAATAGAAGCCATTCCTTTGCCTATCAAGGCAAAACAGACAGTAGCACTTAAAATTACATTACAGCTTTAAAATAAGCTTTTTCCATTTCTGTGTCACCAAACAATCAATCCCCTACTACCAGACCATCACTATCAGTAGAGAGATCCCTCCAAGGCCAGCTCAGGGTTGTGTGGAAAACATGCTTTAAGATGAAAATCAATGTGCAAAGTATAGCTTCATCTTTCTTTACTCTGACCATCAATGATACAGTAAAGTGCAGGAGCCAAACCAGCGCCAAAATGCAACAAGATCGAAGCAGCGCTATATAAACCGTACTCAAACCCTGCCCTTATAGCACTGCAGCCTCCTCATACATGGAGAGATGTACTGGATGCATATTAATGAGGCATACATACATGAAACTTTCTTAAGTGCCTCTCTAAATGATCTTTAAACATTAAAGTGCCAAAGAATGTGCAAATACCGCCTAGTCTGCCCAACCTCTCCTCTCCAGTAAAACAAATACTTCAAAACGTTAGGATGTATTAAAGTGCAAGATGGGCGGCGCAGCACTGTGCATAGAATGTTATTCTGAAATACCTCTCTTGAAAATGTCCCGGAATGTACAGAAATAATAAAAATCTACATACAAACATTCAAATGTTCATAACTGTCCCTTTCTCTTATACAATCATTGTGGTGTTCGAAATCATTATATTTAAACTTATATGTAAACTTAACATGTTGTGAATGTACCCGGTCACAAATGATAGAGTTTTCTCTGATATCCATCTTTCTAATATATTCATTTATGACGTCTAAGAATATCCCCGATCGATAACGTAGACTCACGCTGTCACATATCATGATGCGTTACCAGTATATTCATTTTCCGAACCTGCATTTCTCTAAAAAGCGAAAGCAGTGATTCCTTTCCAACATGTACAGAATCTGTGCAAAATACAACCAGGTGCGGTGTTGTGATGGGGCTCTTTACAAAGGGGATAGGTTTGTAAGGCATCAACGTCTTGTCTCACCTTAGACCTATTCACTTTCCATAATATAAACCTGGTTCCTCATCTCATTTTACCTTCCACCCTCTGATTTTCCTACCCAGTGTATGCTTTACTTCTGGTTGCAGCTCACAGGTATAGGTTGTGTCCAGTACATACTCATATCTCAGCTCACTCTGTAGATCTGTTTCAGTAGGGCACACATTTCCTCGATCTGTGTCTTTTCAATGGGGTAGGATCACTTGGTTTCTCTTGGCAGAGGGGGCCACCTGTGGCCAAGATGACCTTTAGATCTTCACACTTTGCAGCATTAGAAGAAGCCTGTGGATGGGTGAGGACTGTATCCTTTATTAAACCCAAGGCTGCTCCAATCATACCCTGCCAATAGGTCATTGATCTTTGACGGTATTTAAATATAAGTTTTTATTAATCCCAGTTCCAACCTTAGGGCCGATTCCGATTCGGGCCGGAAATCTCTCCGACCGAGCCGGACCCGGAGAGATTTCCGACCGAATCGGACTCTAGCAGTCCGACCGAATGAGTACGATGCGCACGTATGCCATCGGACTCGATTCGATCGGACTCATCGAAGTCAATGGGAGCCAGTCGTACGACGCGTACACGGGCTCCCATTGACTCAATGGGCACGACGCGAACAAGGGCGCCCCCTATATCATCTGCGCGTCGATGCGGGTCGCACCGTACATGCACGTGTAGGGGGGACCCATGTGTCCCCCCTGTGTGCGACTCGCGCGGCTACGCGTACAGTGGGGTCCGACACGGACCCCCAAAGTACGGCTCCGACTGCTCTTTCAAGCCGGAGTGCGCGGCTCGGTCGGACTGCTCGCGGCGCGCATCGTACTTACCCGGCCGGGGAACGTATCCATTGCGCGGTGCGAGTCGAGTCCGAACGAGTCGGTCGGTGCGGTTAGACCCGGGAACGAGTCAGTCGGAGCGGTCGGGACGCCCGGACGAGTCAGTCGGCGATTTCGCATTGTACTCGCTCGCCCGGACGCGCGTACGAATCGGTCGGGAAATAGGGCTCCAAATCGGATCCGGTTAAGCCGAATCCGATTCGGAGCCCTACCGGCCGAGATCGGAATCGGCCCCATAGTATTGTCCCCTCGGGGGACCCCAACAATTCTTCCATGTCCTCACTTCAGAGACTAAAGACGCCTTATCCCTTTTTCTTCAATCTCCCCGAAATAAATTTCCATATTATATGTGTATTTCAGAACCTCCAAAGATTGGAAGCCAAGCCCCATTCATGATCCGTTCTTTTCAGTGCACAGCCATTGTTTTTACTCTCTGTTAAAGTACCTCAATATGTGTATTAACATTTAGATTTAGATTGCATTTAAAAATCGATAAGTCTATTCGTTAACAACCTCCAATTATTGGCCATTCAAAATCCACCCCTTCATTTTTAGACCTAGGGGCCGATTCCGATCTCGGCCGGTAGGGCACCGAATCGGATTCGGCTTAACAGGATCCGATTCGGAGCCCTATTTCCCGACCGATTTGTACGTGCGTCCGGGCGAGCGAGTATGATGCGTGCGTTCGCGAAATCTCCGACCGACTCGTTCGCAGGACCCGACCGCTCCGACCGACTCACACGGGGACGACGCGCACCTCGCAATGCAGACATTTCCCGGCCGGGTAAGTACGATGCGCACCTCGACCGCTCCGACCGACTCGCGCAGCCCGGCTCCAAGGAGCTGTCGGAGCCGCACTTTGGGGATCCGTGTTGGACCCCCCTGGAAGCGTAGGCGTGCGAGTCGCACACAGGGGGACACATGGGTCCCCCTACACGTGCATGCACGGTGCGACCCGCATCGACGCGAACACGCTGTAGGGCGCCCTTGTTCGCGTCGTGCCCATTGAGTCAATGGGAGCCCGTGTACGCGTCGTACGACAGGCTCCCATTGACTTCAATGGGAGTCCGACCGAATCGAGTCCGATAGCATGCGTGCGCAGTGTACTCGTTCGGTCGGACTGCTAGGGTCCGATTCGGTCGGAAATCTCTCCGGGTCCGGCTCGGTCGGAGAGATTTCCGGCCCGAATCGGAATCGGCCCCCTAGTCTTTTAGTAAAAAACATAGCTTTCGTTTTGATAGATTGATGCTTATTTTATTCACTTTACAGTATTTATTAAACTCACCCACCTGCCTCTACCAGCCTTTGGGCGTCGGGTCCATTGAGACAGCATCGTCTGCACAGAACAGGTGTGAGATGGGTTTCTGGCAGAAATGAGCAACGAGTTCAGAATATGAGGTGCATCCGCTGTATACCTTGAGAACACCAGAACAGCCAAGATGCATCCTTGCCTCAGTCCATCTGGGGTCTCAGTCCCAGAACAGCCAAGATGCATCATTGCCTCAGTCCATCTGGGGTCTCAGTCCCAGAACAGCCAAGATGCATCCTTGCCTCAGTCCATCTGGGGTCTCAGTCCCAGAACAGCCAAGATGCATCCTTGCCTCAGTCCATCTGGGGTCTCAGTCCCAGAACAGCCAAGATACATCCTTGCCTCAGTCCATCTGGGGTCTCAGTCCCAGAACAGCCAAGATGCATCCTTGCCTCAGTCCATCTGGGGTCTCAGTCCCAGAACAGCCAAGATGCATCCTTGCCTCAGTCCATCTGGGGTCTCAGTCCCAGAACAGCCAAGATACATCCTTACCTCAGTCCATCTGGGGTCTCAGTCCTCCCTGACAAGGCTCCATTGTTACCTGATTGGATCTGAGTCCATGAGCTATTCTGCAACTGGATTTCCAGTTTCAGCAAGGCCGGATGAATTCCCCCACTGTCCTATTTTATTCTACAGTATTCTGTTAATGGTGTCAAATACCTGGATACCCTATCAGGTGATTAGTCACGCTTTATAAATCCTGATTGATTGATTGATCGATTGAAATGCTGTGGTTAGATCAATATAGGCTACATATAACGGTTGACCTTTCCTTATTGCATGTTCCTCCGTTGGTAATTTTAATAAGAGATACACATCTGTAGTTCCGAAGCCACTCTGGAATCCTGATTGTGTTTTTGGCAATACTTTTGCATTTCCCGCACATTTTTCAAGACGTTTCATCTGAAATATTTTGTAGATTTTACCAAGGATTTCTGTTAGCGCTATCCTCTAATAATTATTTGGAAGATTCTGTTAGCGCTATCCTCTGATAATTATTTGGAAGATTCTGTTAGCGCTATCCTCTGATAATTATTTGGAAGATTCTGTTAGCGCTATCCTTTGATAATTATTTGGAAGATTCTGTTAGCGCTATCCTCTGATAATTATTTGGAAGATTCTGTTAGTGCTATCCTCTGATAATTATTTGGAAGATTCTGTTAGCGCTATCCTCTGATAATTATTTGGAAGATTCTGTTAGCGCTATCCTCTGATAATTATTTGGAAGATTCTGTTAGCGCTATCCTCTGATAATTATTTGGAAGATTCTGTTAGCGCTATCCTCTGATAATTATTTGGAAGATTCTGTTAGCGCTATCCTCTGATAATTATTTGGAAGATTCTGTTAGTGCTATCCTCTGATAATTATTTGGAAGATTCTGTTAGCGCTATCCTCTGATAATTATTTGGAAGATTCTGTTAGCGCTATCCTCTGATAATTATTTGGAAGATTCTCTTAGCGCTATCCTCTGATAATTATTTGGAGGATTCTGTTAGCGCTATCCTCTGATAATTATTTGGAGGATTCTGTTAGCGCTATCCTCTGATAATTATTTGGAGGATTCTGTTAGCGCTAGCCTCTGATAATTATTTGGAAGATTCTGTTAGCGCTATCCTCTGATAATTATTTGGAAGATTCTGTTAGCGCTATCCTCTGATAATTATTTGGAAGATTCTGTTAGCGCTATCCTCTGATAATTATTTGGAAGATTCTGTTAGCGCTATCCTCTGATAATTATTTGGAAGATTCTGTTAGCGCTATCCTCTGATAATTATTTGGAAGATTCTGTTAGCGCTATCCTCTGATAATTATTTGGAAGATTCTGTTAGCGCTATCCTCTGATAATTATTTGGAAGTTTCTGTTAGCGCTATCCTCTGATAATTATTTCGAAGATTCTGTTAGCGCTATCCTCTGATAATTATTTGGAAGATTCTGTTAGCGCTATCCTCTGATAATTATTTGGAGGATTCTGTTAGCGCTATCCTCTGATAATTATTTGGAAGATTCTGTTAGAGCTATCCTCTGATAATTATTTGGAAGATTCTGTTAGAGCTATCCTCTGATAATTATTTGGAGGATTCTGTTAGCGCTATCCTCTGATAATTATTTGGAAGATTCTGTTAGCGCTATCCTCTTATAATTATTTGGAGGATTCTGTTAGCGCTATCCTCTGATAATTATTTGGAAGATTCTGTTAGCGCTATCCTCTGATAATTATTTGGAGGATTCTGTTAGCGCTATCCTCTGATAATTACTTGGAGGATTCTGTTAGCGCTATCCTCTGATAATTATTTGGAGGATTCTGTTAGCGCTATCCTCTGATAATTATTTGGAAGATTCTGTTAGCGCTATCCTCTGATAATTATTTGGAAGATTCTGTTAGCGCTATCCTCTGATAATTATTTGGAAGATTCTGTTAGCGCTATCCTCTAATAATTATTTGGAAGATTCTGTTAGCGCTGTCCTCTGATAATTATTTGGAAGATTTATTTGGAAGATTCTGTTAGCGCTGTCCTCTGATAATTATTTGGAAGATTCTGTTAGCGCTGTCCTCTGATAATTATTTGGAAGATTCTGTTAGCGCTATCCTCTGATAATTATTTGGAAGATTCTGTTAGCGCTATCCTCTGATAATTATTTGGAGGATTCTGTTAGCGCTATCCTCTGATAATTATTTGGAAGATTCTGTTAGCGCTATCCTCTGATATCTATTTGGAAGATTCTGTTAGCGCTATCCTCTGATAATTATTTGGAAGATTCTGTTAGCGCTATCCTCTGATAATTATTTGGAAGATTCTGTTAGCGCTATCCTCTGATAATTATTTGGAAGATTCTGTTAGCGCTATCCTCTGATAATTATTTGGAAGATTCTGTTAGCCCTATCCTCTGATAATTATTTGGAAGATTCTGTTAGCGCTATCCTCTGATAATTATTTGGAGGATTCTGTTAGCGCTGTCCTCTGATAATTATTTGGAAGATTCTGTTAGCGCTATCCTCTGATAATTATTTGGAAGATTCTGTTAGCGCTATCCTCTGATAATTATTTGGAGGATTCTGTTAGCGCTATCCTCTGATAATTATTTGGAAGATTCTGTTAGCGCTGTCCTCTGATAATTATTTGGAAGATTCTGTTAGCGCTATCCTCTGATAATTATTTGGAAGATTCTGTTAGCGCTATCCTCTGATAATTATTTGGAAGATTCTGTTAGCGCTATCCTCTGATAATTATTTGGAAGATTCTGTTAGCGCTGTCCTCTGATAATTATTTGGAAGATTCTGTTAGCGCTGTCCTCTGATAATTATTTGGAAGATTCTGTTAGCGCTGTCCTCTGATAATTATTTGGAAGATTCTGTTAGCGCTGTCCTCTGATAATTATTTGGAAGATTCTGTTAGCGCTGTCCTCTGATAATTATTTGGAAGATTCTGTTAGCGCTATCCTCTGATAATTATTTGGAAGATTCTGTTAGCGCTATCCTCTGATAATTATTTGGAAGATTCTGTTAGCGCTATCCTCTCATAATTATTTGGAAGATTCTGTTAGCGCTATCCTCTGATAATTATTTGGAGGATTCTGTTAGCGCTATCCTCTGATAATTATTTGGAAGATTCTGTTAGCGCTATCCTCTGATAATTATTTGGAGGATTCTGTTAGCGCTATCCTCTGATAATTATTTGGAGGATTCTGTTAGCGCTATCCTCTGATAATTATTTGGAAGATTCTGTTAGCGCTATCCTCTGATAATTATTTGGAAGATTCTGTTAGCGCTATCCTCTGATAATTATTTGGAGGATTCTGTTAGCGCTATCCTCTGATAATTATTTGGAAGATTCTGTTAGCGCTGTCCTCTGATAATTATTTGGAAGATTCTGTTAGCGCTATCCTCTGATAATTATTTGGAAGATTCTGTTAGCGCTGTCCTCTGATAATTATTTGGAAGATTCTGTTAGCGCTGTCCTCTGATAATTATTTGGAAGATTCTGTTAGCGCTGTCCTCTGATAATTATTTGGAAGATTCTGTTAGCGCTATCCTCTGATAATTATTTGGAAGATTCTGTTAGCGCTGTCCTCTGATAATTATTTGGAAGATTCTGTTAGCGCTGTCCTCTGATAATTATTTGGAAGATTCTGTTAGCGCTGTCCTCTGATAATTATTTGGAAGATTCTGTTAGCGCTATCCTCTGATAATTATTTGGAAGATTCTGTTAGCGCTATCCTCTGATAATTATTTGGAAGATTCTGTTAGCGCTATCCTCTGATAATTATTTGGAAGATTCTGTTAGCGCTATCCTCTGATAATTATTTGGAAGATTCTGTTAGCGCTATCCTCTGATAATTATTTGGAAGATTCTGTTAGCGCTATCCTCTGATAATTATTTGGAAGATTCTGTTAGCGCTATCCTCTGATAATTATTTGGAAGATTCTGTTAGCGCTATCCTCTGATAATTATTTGGAAGATTCTGTTAGCGCTATCCTCTGATAATTATTTGGAGGATTCTGTTAGCGCTATCCTCTGATAATTATTTGGAAGATTCTGTTAGCGCTATCCTCTGATAATTATTTGGAAGATTCTGTTAGCGCTATCCTCTGATAATTATTTGGAAGATTCTGTTAGCGCTATCCTCTGATAATTATTTGGAAGATTCTGTTAGCGCTATCCTCTGATAATTATTTGGAAGATTCTGTTAGCGCTATCCTCTGATAATTATTTGGAAGATTCTGTTAGCGCTATCCTCTGATAATTATTTGGAAGATTCTGTTAGCGCTATCCTCTGATAATTATTTGGAAGATTCTGTTAGCGCTATCCTCTGATAATTATTTGGAAGATTCTGTTAGCGCTATCCTCTGATAATTATTTGGAAGATTCTGTTAGCGCTATCCTCTGATAATTATTTGGAGGATTCTGTTAGCGCTATCCTCTGATAATTATTTGGAAGATTCTGTTAGCGCTATCCTCTGATAATTATTTGGAGGATTCTGTTAGCGCTATCCTCTGATAATTATTTGGAAGATTCTGTTAGCGCTATCCTCTGATAATTATTTGGAGGATTCTGTTAGCGCTATCCTCTGATAATTATTTGGAGGATTCTGTTAGCGCTATCCTCTGATAATTATTTGGAAGATTCTGTTAGCGCTATCCTCTGATAATTATTTGGAAGATTCTGTTAGCGCTATCCTCTGATAATTATTTGGAAGATTCTGTTAGCGCTATCCTCTAATAATTATTTGGAAGATTCTGTTAGCGCTGTCCTCTGATAATTATTTGGAAGATTTATTTGGAAGATTCTGTTAGCGCTGTCCTCTGATAATTATTTGGAAGATTCTGTTAGCGCTGTCCTCTGATAATTATTTGGAAGATTCTGTTAGCGCTATCCTCTGATAATTATTTGGAAGATTCTGTTAGCGCTATCCTCTGATAATTATTTGGAGGATTCTGTTAGCGCTATCCTCTGATAATTATTTGGAAGATTCTGTTAGCGCTATCCTCTGATAATCTATTTGGAAGATTCTGTTAGCGCTATCCTCTGATAATTATTTGGAAGATTCTGTTAGCGCTATCCTCTGATAATTATTTGGAAGATTCTGTTAGCGCTATCCTCTGATAATTATTTGGAAGATTCTGTTAGCGCTATCCTCTGATAATTATTTGGAAGATTCTGTTAGCCCTATCCTCTGATAATTATTTGGAAGATTCTGTTAGCGCTATCCTCTGATAATTATTTGGAGGATTCTGTTAGCGCTGTCCTCTGATAATTATTTGGAAGATTCTGTTAGCGCTATCCTCTGATAATTATTTGGAAGATTCTGTTAGCGCTGTCCTCTGATAATTATTTGGAAGATTCTGTTAGCGCTGTCCTCTGATAATTATTTGGAAGATTCTGTTAGCGCTGTCCTCTGATAATTATTTGGAAGATTCTGTTAGCGCTATCCTCTGATAATTATTTGGAAGATTCTGTTAGCGCTGTCCTCTGATAATTATTTGGAAGATTCTGTTAGCGCTGTCCTCTGATAATTATTTGGAGGATTCTGTTAGCGCTATCCTCTGATAATTATTTGGAAGATTCTGTTAGCGCTATCCTCTGATAATTATTTGGAGGATTCTGTTAGCGCTATCCTCTGATAATTATTTGGAAGATTCTGTTAGCGCTATCCTCTGATAATTATTTGGAGGATTCTGTTAGCGCTATCCTCTGATAATTACTTGGAGGATTCTGTTAGCGCTATCCTCTGATAATTATTTGGAGGATTCTGTTAGCGCTATCCTCTGATAATTATTTGGAAGATTCTGTTAGCGCTATCCTCTGATAATTATTTGGAAGATTCTGTTAGCGCTATCCTCTGATAATTATTTGGAAGATTCTGTTAGCGCTATCCTCTAATAATTATTTGGAAGATTCTGTTAGCGCTGTCCTCTGATAATTATTTGGAAGATTTATTTGGAAGATTCTGTTAGCGCTGTCCTCTGATAATTATTTGGAAGATTCTGTTAGCGCTGTCCTCTGATAATTATTTGGAAGATTCTGTTAGCGCTATCCTCTGATAATTATTTGGAAGATTCTGTTAGCGCTATCCTCTGATAATTATTTGGAAGATTCTGTTAGCGCTATCCTCTGATAATTATTTGGAAGATTCTGTTAGCGCTATCCTCTGATAATCTATTTGGAAGATTCTGTTAGCGCTATCCTCTGATAATTATTTGGAAGATTCTGTTAGCGCTATCCTCTGATAATTATTTGGAAGATTCTGTTAGCGCTATCCTCTGATAATTATTTGGAAGATTCTGTTAGCGCTATCCTCTGATAATTATTTGGAAGATTCTGTTAGCCCTATCCTCTGATAATATTTGGAAGATTCTGTTAGCGCCATCCTCTGATAATTATTTGGAGGATTCTGTTAGCGCTGTCCTCTGATAATTATTTGGAAGATTCTGTTAGCGCTATCCTCTGATAATTATTTGGAAGATTCTGTTAGCGCTATCCTCTGATAATTATTTGGAGGATTCTGTTAGCGCTGTCCTCTGATAATTATTTGGAAGATTCTGTTAGCGCTGTCCTCTGATAATTATTTGAAAGATTCTGTTAGCGCTATCCTCTGATAATTATTTGGAAGATTCTGTTAGCGCTATCCTCTGATAATTATTTGGAAGATTCTGTTAGCGCTATCCTCTGATAATTATTTGGAAGATTCTGTTAGCGCTGTCCTCTGATAATTATTTGGAAGATTCTGTTAGCGCTGTCCTCTGATAATTATTTGGAGGATTCTGTTAGCGCTGTCCTCTGATAATTATTTGGAAGATTCTGTTAGCGGTCCTCTGATAATTATTTGGAAGATTCTGTTAGCGCTGTCCTCTGATAATTATTTGGAAGATTCTGTTAGCGCTGTCCTCTGATAATTATTTGGAAGATTCTGTTAGCGCTATCCTCTGATAATTATTTGGAAGATTCTGTTAGCGCTATCCTCTCATAATTATTTGGAAGATTCTGTTAGCGCTATCCTCTCATAATTATTTGGAAGATTCTGTTAGCGCTATCCTCTGATAATTATTTGGAGGATTCTGTTAGCGCTATCCTCTGATAATTATTTGGAAGATTCTGTTAGCGCTATCCTCTGATAATTATTTGGAGGATTCTGTTAACGCTATCCTCTGATAATTATTTGGAGGATTCTGTTAGCGCTATCCTCTGACAATTATTTGGAAGATTCTGTTAGCGCTATCCTCTGATAATTATTTGGAAGATTCTGTTAGCGCTATCCTCTGATAATTATTTGGAGGATTCTGTTAGCGCTATCCTCTGATAATTATTTGGAAGATTCTGTTAGCGCTGTCCTCTGATAATTATTTGGAAGATTCTGTTAGCGCTATCCTCTGATAATTATTTGGAAGATTCTGTTAGCGCTGTCCTCTGATAATTATTTGGAAGATTCTGTTAGCGCTGTCCTCTGATAATTATTTGGAAGATTCTGTTAGCGCTATCCTCTGATAATTATTTGGAAGATTCTGTTAGCGCTGTCCTCTGATAATTATTTGGAAGATTCTGTTAGCGCCGTCCTCTGATAATTATTTGGAAGATTCTGTTAGCGCCGTCCTCTGATAATTATTTGGAAGATTCTGTTAGCGCCGTCCTCTGATAATTATTTGGAAGATTCTGTTAGCGCTGTCCTCTGATAATTATTTGGAAGATTCTGTTAGCGCTATCCTCTGATAATTATTTGGAAGATTCTGTTAGCGCTATCCTCTGATAATTATTTGGAAGATTCTGTTAGCGCTATCCTCTGATAATTATTTGGAAGTTTCTGTTAGCGCTATCCTCTGATTATTTGGAGGATTCTGTTAGTGCTATCCTCTGATAATTATTTGGAAGATTCTGTTAGCTCTATCCTCTGATAATTATTTGGAGGATTCTGTTAGCGCTATCCTCTGATAATTATTTGGAAGATTCTGTTAGCGCTATCCTCTGATAATTATTTGGAAGATTCTGTTAGCGCTATCCTCTGACAATTATTTGGAAGATTCTGTTAGCGCTATCCTCTGATAATTATTTGGAAGATTCTGTTAGCGCTATCCTCTGATAATTATTTGGAGGATTCTGTTAGCGCTATCCTCTGATAATTATTTGGAAGATTCTGTTAGCGCTGTCCTCTGATAATTATTTGGAAGATTCTGTTAGCGCTATCCTCTGATAATTATTTGGAAGATTCTGTTAGCGCTGTCCTCTGATAATTATTTGGAAGATTCTGTTAGCGCTGTCCTCTGATAATTATTTGGAAGATTCTGTTAGCGCTGTCCTCTGATAATTATTTGGAAGATTCTGTTAGCGCTGTCCTCTGATAATTATTTGGAGGATTCTGTTAGCGCTGTCCTCTGATAATTATTTGGAAGATTCTGTTAGCGCTGTCCTCTGATAATTATTTGGAAGATTCTGTTAGCGCTGTCCTCTGATAATTATTTGGAAGATTCTGTTAGCGCTGTCCTCTGATAATTATTTGGAAGATTCTGTTAGCGCTATCCTCTGATAATTATTTGGAAGATTCTGTTAGCGCTATCCTCTGATAATTATTTGGAAGATTCTGTTAGCGCTATCCTCTGATAATTATTTGGAAGTTTCTGTTAGCGCTATCCTCTGATTATTTGGAGGATTCTGTTAGCGCTATCCTCTGATAATTATTTGGAAGATTCTGTTAGCTCTATCCTCTGATAATTATTTGGAGGATTCTGTTAACGCTATCCTCTGATAATTATTTGGAAGATTCTGTTAGCGCTATCCTCTGATAATTATTTGGAAGATTCTGTTAGCGCTATCCTCTGACAATTATTTGGAAGATTCTGTTAGCGCTATCCTCTGATAATTATTTGGAAGATTCTGTTAGCGCTGTCCTCTGATAATTATTTGGAGGATTCTGTTAGCCCTGTCCTCTGATAATTATTTGGAAGATTCTGTTAGCGCTGTCCTCTGATAATTATTTGGAAGATTCTGTTAGCGCTGTCCTCTGATAATTATTTGGAAGATTCTGTTAGGGATGTCCTCTGATAATTATTTGGAAGATTCTGTTAGCGATGTCCTCTGATAATTATTTGGAAGATTCTGTTAGCGCTATCCTCTGATAATTATTTGGAAGATTCTGTTAGCGCTGTCCTCTGATAATTATTTGGAAGATTCTGTTAGCGCCGTCCTCTGATAATTATTTGGAAGATTCTGTTAGCGCCGTCCTCTGATAATTATTTGGAAGATTCTGTTAGCGCCGTCCTCTGATAATTATTTGGAAGATTCTGTTAGCGCCGTCCTCTGATAATTATTTGGAAGATTCTGTTAGCGCCGTCCTCTAATAATTATTTGGAAGATTCTGTTAGCGCTATCCTCTGATAATTATTTGGAAGATTCTGTTAGCGCTGTCCTCTGATAATTATTTGGAGGATTCTGTTAGCGCTGTCCTCTGATAATTATTTGGAAGATTCTGTTAGCGCTCTCCTCTGATAATTCTTTGGAAGATTCTGTTAGCGCTATCCTCTGATAATTATTTGGAAGATTCTGTTAGCGCTATCCTCTGATAATTATTTGGAAGATTCTGTTAGCGCTATCCTCTGATAATTATTTGGAAGATTCTGTTAGCGCTCTCCTCTGATAATTATTTGGAAGATTCTGTTAGCGCTATCCTCTGATAATTATTTGGAAGATTCTGTTAGCGCTCTCCTCTGATAATTATTTGGAAGATTCTGTTAGCGCTGTCCTCTGATAATTATTTGGAAGATTCTGTTAGTGCTGTCCTCTGATAATTATTTGGAAGATTCTGTTAGCGCTGTCCTATGATAATTATTTGGAAGATTCTGTTAGCGCTGTCCTCTGATAATTATTTGGAAGATTCTGTTAGCGCTATCCTCTGATAATTATTTGGAAGATTCTGTTAGCGCTGTCCTCTGATAATTATTTGGAAGATTCTGTTAGCGCTGTCCTCTGATAATTATTTGGAGGATTCTGTTAGCGCTATCCTCTGATAATTATTTGGAAGATTCTGTTAGCGCTATCCTCTGATAATTATTTGGAGGATTCTGTTAGCGCTATCCTCTGATAATTATTTGGAAGATTCTGTTAGCGCTATCCTCTGATAATTATTTGGAAGATTCTGTTAGCGCTATCCTCTGATAATTATTTGGAAGATTCTGTTAGCGCTATCCTCTGATAATTATTTGGAAGATTCTGTTAGCGCTATCCTCTGATAATTATTTGGAAGATTCTGTTAGAGATGTCCTCTGATAATTATTTGGAAGATTCTGTTAGCGCTATCCTCTGATAATTATTTGGAAGATTCTGTTAGCGATATCCTCTGATAATTATTTGGAAGATTCTGTTAGCGCTATCCTCTGATAATTATTTGGAAGATTCTGTTAGCGCTATCCTCTGATAATTATTTGGAGGATTCTGTTAGCGCTATCCTCTGATAATTATTTGGAAGATTCTGTTAGCGCTATCCTCTGATAATTATTTGGAAGATTCTGTTAGCGCTGTCCTCTGATAATTATTTGGAAGATTCTGTTAGGGCTGTCCTCTGATAATTATTTGGAAGATTCTGTTAGCGCTATCCTCTGATAATTATTTGGAAGATTCTGTTAGCGCTATCCTCTGATAATTATTTGGAAGATTCTGTTAGCGCTGTCCTCTGATAATTATTTGGAAGATCTTGCACGCCGTATTTGCATGTGGACACTCCTATGCTGCCCCGCCATGTATCTCGGAATTTATTCCATTTGATTATTGGATGATATAAACTTGTAAAAAGCTAAGCCCACAGTGTCGGGTTCACTTTTAGAAGGCTTGCAGGCAAGCCATCTGGACCTTGGGCTCATGAATTATATTTACTCTCTTAGTGGCACATTACGATACCCGGCGTAAAAAAATCCGCCAGGCATGGAAGCGGCAAAAATCCGCCCGCACACACCGCCTGAACACCGACCACGCCATTATGAGTACACAAACTGAAAACCGCCATCGGCGAAAAATCATACAAAATACCGCCCGCCATCGTCCGAGTCGGAGTCAAACCGCCCGCCACGGACGGAAACACGCACGACAACACAAAACCGCCCGCCCACACGGCCGACACACCGCACGTGAAATTACGATCGCACCGCCATGAGCGCGGAAAAACAACAAAAATACCGCCCGCCAGCGCAAACAACGCCGATGAGAATCGACACGGCAGAAGCCATGGCGCCCACGTACCTGCACAGAAACCATCCGCACACAAAACCAATAGCACACAACATGGCCAACAAGTCCACACAGCAAGGCACGCACAAATACACAAGCACAGTACACATCCCGAAAACACCCCCGGACAAACAAAAAATACAAAGGCCAGAACCCCAGACACAACACACCTGAAAACAACAGACCATGAGGACACACCCACATAGGTGAGTACAAAAGCAGCACTCCCACAGACCACAACCCCTTGCTACATTGCAAACCAGAGAGGAGAGGAGAGGACACAGTGACACAGCAAGGACAGCAGCACACCACAGAAACGCACACATCACAACCACCACCACCACCACCACCAAACACCGGCACCACAAACCCCCTGCACATTACACAACACACACCGCACCAGCACCACAAACACCATGGCACCACAAAGGATGCCCAAGTTCACGCCCATGGAGCTGACGGTCATGGTCGACGAGATCATCAAGGTGTACCCACAAATCTATGGGAACATGGTCCAGCACACACCACTAGCCACCAGAAACAGAATGTGGACCCGGATCGTAGACCAGGTCAATGCAGTCGGGACCCTGCCCAGGAACAGAACCGAGATAAACAAACGTTGGAATGACGTAAAGAGCCTGGTCAAGAAGAAGGAGGGCAAAAACAGAGAGCTGGCTGCCGTCACTGGCGGAGGGAATCCCGCGCTCTTTAAGACCTTCAAAGCGTGGGAGGAGAAGGTGCGAGTCGTAATCCATCCGGAGATCCTCGCCGGATTAGCAGGAGGAGTGGAGGCTGGTAAGTACAAACTAATGTATACCAGCACACCGCTATGTACACACATGCGCAACCACCATGCCACAGCTCCCAGGGACAAACACCCCCATGTCCAGCACACAATACACAACACATCACACGCACATGCAACAGACACTACCACACACAGGCCAAACCGAACAACTGTAAGATGCGTGGGGACATGTGTACACTAAGCCAGCCACGTAACCACCAACAGGTCCCCAAATATGCCAGAAGCGCCACAACGAGCACCCACCACACCCATGTGTCCGCCACAGCTGCACCAACTGACAAGTAACAGGTAAGTGGCAGGAACACAAAGTGCAGTGGGTCGGAGGGGGACAGCTGAAGTACAACACCCACCAGGCCCCCACTCCCACAGACCAGCAAGGTGGAGCACTCCCCACACCCATGTGTCAGGCACAGCTGCACCAACCGACAAGTAACAGGTAAGTGGCAGGAACACAAAGTGCAGTGGGTCGGAGGGGGACAGCTGAAGTACAACACCCACCAGGCCCCCACTCCCACAGACCAGCAAGGTGGAGCACTCCCCACACCCATGTGTCAGGCACAGCTGCACCAACCGACAAGTAACAGGTAAGTGGCAGGAACACAAAGTGCAGTGGGTGGGACGGTGGACAGCCCAAGTACAACACACACCAGGCCCCAGTCCCACAGCACAGCAAGGAGGAGCATCCCCCACACCCCACACCCACGTGTCAGCCACCGCAGTGCACAACGACAGCCGAAAGGCAGACATCACGGTCCACAGCAATCGGTGTCAGTGGGTGTACAGCCACCCCCACGACCCACTACACCCCCCCACAGACCTGCAACATGGAGCACCCCCCGCTAAGAGCCATGTGGCATCCAGTACAGTGCACGCACGAACAACTTGCAGGTGGGAAACTGGACAGGGCTGGATTACTGGAGGCATGAGGACCATAACACCACCAACACATGGGACATGTCACGTAGCACACGAACACGCAGCACCGCCCACCGTCACGAACAAGTGAACAATGTGCACACGGACATGAACAGCAGACTCACACCCCACATGACCCATCACAGACATAGCAACACCCAAGGAGCCACGTCTGCATGCACAAGCCACACTGAATATAGTCCCACCACGGCAGCCACTGTGCAACTCATCACACACAACCGAAACACCATTGAAGTCCTGTCCATGTAGCCCCTACTGCCTGTCAACCACACACCCCACAACTACGCCTATGTAAGACAAACAACACTAGACGCAACAGAGCGGAACAACATAAATGCACACGAACACCACTGAACCCATCAAACACACAGACACACCATGCACATACAACATACCATCCATCCCATCCGTCAGCCCCAGTCTCATGAAAGGCATGTCATCCGCACAGCTGCCACACATACAGCAGTCACGCTAAGACACATGCCCATGACCAACCATGTGCCAGAAGTCAATTAAGCGCACGACACACTGTGAGCAACAACACACAACATGGGCCACACCCCCCGAGCACTGCAGTGATGCACATGGCACAGGGCAGCACGCACACCAAGGAGATGGGACAACTGCAATACGTTGGCTGGCACACAACTATCACTCACTCATAACGATGCGTCCAATGCCATGTCCAGTAACCACAACAGACAGCAAATATGCAGGGCATGTCAGGCATGCACACACCTCAGACCATGCACTGTCATGCTGCCACAACACATGTCACGTTCGGCACCCATGGCTCACAGCATGTACCCCAAAAGCATATACCCTCCCAAATGCGAATCTGGGGCATGGCCCCCATGTTGCCATATGCGTTCCTAAGCGTTCCATTTGAACCCCAAAAGCATATTCCCTCCCAAATGCGAATCTGGGGCATGGCCCCCATGTTGCCATATGCGTTCCTAAGCGTTCCATTTGAACTCCAAAAGCAAAGTACAAACCAGACCCAGGATGGGCCAGGAGCCCGCATACACCAGAGTCACAATGAGTAGGGGCAAAGCAACACACCCATCGGCATGGCCAATCCGTCCCATGCCACATGTGCACAGCACACAGTCCCATTGCCTAGCACACACACCTACAGATGCCACAGCCACACACTCGCCTCCGGGAAACCCATGTACGAGATTGCACGAACTGCCAATGTCAGGCGACTAATACATACTTCGCCAGGTGCAACACAATAACAAATCTCATTCTCTCCACAGGTGACGAACTGCTGGACGCTGGGGATGGAGACAGCAGCCAGCACAGCCAGCCTACAAGCCCCCAATGAGGACACACGGATCTGGAGGATCTGTCCACCTCTTCGGACACGGACCACCAAGCTGGCCCATCTGGCGTGGCAGGGCCCAGCCGCTCCCCAGGACCCCTCCTACCCACCAACCCATCATCCAGGGATGCTGAACAGTCCCAGTCCCCTGCTGCCACTGTCGTTGCGGCCACACCCACGGTCATTGCGGCCACTACCACTGCCGCAACCGCCACCATCGCCGCACCGACCACCACCGCCTCCACCACCACCACGTCTTCGCTGGCACCAGCCCCAGCGCAGGTGGTGGCCCGGCCGACTGGATCCACCCTGGGAGCCACAGCGAGGACCGTGGTGAGCAATGTGGCTAGTGGGCAGGCCGGTGGCAGCAGGACTGGTAGGAGGAGCAGGGTCAGGGAAACGCCAGCCTCCCCTGGGAGCCATGCCCTGCCTCAAATGGCCAGAGTCCTTGGGGCCTATGAAGAGGCCCAAGGACAATGGGCCAGGTCTGCTACTGACACGCGGGAGGTGCTGGGGGTGCTGAGGTCCATGGACGCCCATATGGGCCAATTCGTGTCCCGTATGGACCAACTCGTGGACCTCATGGGCCAGCTGGTGGTGGCGGTGGGGTCACAGGCAAGGCCAGCAACACCACCTCCGCCACCACCTGCTAGGGCGCAGGCTCGGGCAGCAGTGTCCACTTCCCCTGCGTCCACAGCCAGTGAGCACACCTCACCCACCACCCGGCAGGTCGCCACCACACACCCCCTCCCAAACGTGGAAGGGGCCGTCCGAAGAGGAAACAGATCTCCCGGGAGGACTTCGCACGCTCCAGTCGCAAGTGAGGCAGCCAGCCAGCCTTCCGCCAGCCTTCCTTGACCAGCCACTGCATTGACTTGCTCTACGATCCCACTCCACACAGCCATCTGGATGGCATGTGTGTGTTGGACTATGGACATAGAACCAGTGGGTACACCCTGATCATCACGCAGCCATGACCGACAGCTCATTGTCACTGCACGCACCACTTTTGTCATCACCTTACACACAATCACATGTCACAGTTTGTAATAAATGCACCTTTTTCACTAACTGCTGTTTGTGCCCTGTGTCTTTATTGTACGGAATACAACGGCCACCTTGGGCGGAAAGGCACCTGATGCGTGGCATGGAAATGGAATCCGGAGGGCCTGTAGGGACCTAGGGGTGGGAGACAGAACAGGAGCACATTCAATGAGTGTGTCACACACCCATCACACAGTACATGTCAACAACTACAAGCAATGTACACACATCGCACAGAGCAATAGGGCACAATGCCACAGTCACCAACAGTGGCATACTACCCTGGCCATGGAGCGTTGACACACTGCACGCAGTGAACATACGGCCACCCTGACACAGCACACACACACCTGCATAGATACAGACACATCATCCAGTCGTACATGGACACTCACCGTCAAGTGAAGTAGCGGGCGATGAGCTGCTGGCGCACATTCCCAGCTTCCTCCTCTCCGCTGTCCACCTCACTCGAGCTGTCCTGGTCTGCGGGCTGGGGCCCTGGTTGATCTCCGTCATCCACAATGAGGGGGATCTGCTTCCGAATGGCCAGATTGTGCAGCATGCAGCACGCCACCACTATCTGGCACACCTTCTGTGGGGAGTACGCCAGTGCACCCCCGGTGCGGTCCAGGCACCTGAACCTGGACTTGAGGAGGCCAAAGGTACGCTCGACCACACGTCTGGTCCTCCCATGTGCCTCATTGTATCGATCGTCTGCTGGGGTGCGAGGATTCCTCAATGGACTGAGCAGCCATGCCCCATTCGGATACGCAGAGTAACCTGGGTGTGAGGGACACAGAGAACCGTTGCTATTCCAACTGGACAGGGGACAGCATCGCACAACCAGCACGCTACACCACTCCACATACTCACCGACAATACAGCCACGATCCTGTTGCAGATTGGCCATCAGTCGTGGCAAGATGCTGTTGCGCATTATGTGTGCGTCATGGGCCGAGCCTGGAAACTTTGCACACACGTGGGTGATCACCATGTCCGCAAGGCACACCACTTGCACATTCAGGGAGTGCGTGTGCTTCCTGTTGCGGTACAGGTGCTCAGTGGCCTGTGGTGGAACAAGGCCAACATGAGTGCAGTCAATGGCTCCCACGGCGTGTGGGATTCTGCCAAGGGCATAGAATGCACCCTTCACTGCCGCCAATTCACGAGCCCTGGGGAATCTGATGTACCTGTTCCGGTACAGCATCATGGCTGCCAGTACATCCCTCAGCACCTTGCTGAACATGGGCTGGGACATCCCTCCTCCACTGCCCACTGTGTGCTGGAATGACCCAGTGGCGAAGAAATGCATGGCGGCCATCACCTTAGCCGTGGGGGTGACAGCAGTCGGATACACCCTGCGGGGACGGAGATGGGGCTCTAACATGGCACACAGTCGATGCAGAGTTGGCCTGTCCAGCCGAAACTTCCTGATTACCTCTGTATCGTCCATGTCCGCCAGCAATTGGTATGGGCGGTCAATGTTCGGTCTCCGCCTGGGGTAAATGGCAGAGGACACATGTCAAAGCAACACGGCACATAGCAATTTCGCATACACATCACTGACATGACTGAGCAAGCACATGAGCCACAGCCCAGCTGTCAAGCTGGGACGGCACGGCCACAATACACTTACACAGGTCTCCCAACAATGGCAATGGCAAGTGAGACATACCACTGCCATGTGCATGCACATGGGGATCTAGGCCCCAATGACTTGCGGGCGTGCTGATGGGGACTGACTGCATATTCGTCAAGCGGCAACGCCACGGCAACATGAGTGTCTGCTGAGCATGGTACTGCTTCCGAGGCTGGATGAGTATGGCACACGGCGACGACGATGTGGGCACGGGCTGAGCGGCCAATACAAGTGGGACCTGTGGCACGAGGGGATATGAGACAGTAGTAGGTGTCAGCACTGCACCCTATGTACAGCACTGTACGGATCACAGCTCCCGAAACATTGACTGGTGTCCACATTGACAGCCCCATGCCAAGACGGCTGTGTGCTTGCAGTCACACGTCACAGGTGAGAGGTTACATTGCACGTGCCAGGTGGCAGTCGTACATAGTGGGAGCTGGCATGTGTGTGCATGTGTCTCCTGTTCAGGATCCACCAGATGGGCGCTGACTCTGTACTGACCATTGGACACAGCATGTTCCGTGGAAGGCTTGTGTGTGTGGGATGGTGGCACTGGATGTGCCTCCGTTGGGTGGGGAGCCATGCACAGGGCGGGTACGTCGATGATTGCGCATTGTTGGTCACGGTGGGTGCACCAGCTAAGATGTGTTGCCCTGTGTTCAATTCCTATGTCCGCATGATGATGGACTGTGGATGTGGGCAGACTACACATTGGTCGATGTGCTGTCTATATGCATGTGCCTTCACACCAGGCACAGCTGCCCCTGCACATGTGACCCCTGCTGGACTCGCTGCTGGGTCTGTGGAGCTGATGCACCTTCTGCGCGTGGGGCGGACAGCTCTCCTCACTTCCCTCATTGCGCATGTCATGTCTTTGCCGCAGGTGACATGGATCATGGAGGGCCCACATGTACGCGTGGGTAGGCTACACATGATTGTTCACTGGTCGCCACCCCCAGTCAGTGTTTCGAATGGGAAGGTTGTCGTGCTGGTGGTATGTTCGATGTGGCGGATGGGCGGGCCTAGGTGCAGGCTTACATTCCGGACATGGGGGGTAGTTGGATTGGCGACTAGTTGCAGTACACACGGGACACGTCTCTTCCTTTCCACATCTGGGTCATCCCTTGTACTAACTGACAGTGATACAGTCATCTTCGCCCCAGCCCTCATGTCCTCCCTCGCCCCCCAATATGCATGCTCACCTGCGAGGCTAGCGCTTGCACAGGCAGCCCCAAGCTCGCACCAGAGAGGGCAAGGAGTGTATGTGTGGGTCCAGTTGCACGAGTGGGCTGTCTCAGGGTATGATGTGTGGCGGGACGCCGTCCACCTGCGTGGTGCCCCAAATGGAGACCCGGCCTGCATGGACTATGCATCACAGTCTTCGCCTTCCGGATCCGCCACCTGCGACACCCAGTGGCTGTGGCTGCCCTTGCGGCCATGCCGCGTCCGTCTGTGGCTGATGGCCCACACATTCACTCTTTGGCCTCTCTGGGGAGGGCTCAGGGGTGGTGGCGCACGCGCTTGCACTTAGTCGCAATGGCATGTGGCGTGGTTGGTATGATGGGCAATGGATGGGATGGTGCGAGCCACCTCCCGTGGCGTCAGTGCTGCTCGTGCTGTGGTGCGTCCCCTACACTTCCATTTGACTTTTTGCCATGCTGGACGTTGAGGTTCTATTGCCTGCGTGATATGACCAGGAGGAGCGCGAGGAGACCTCTCACACACCATGCTCCACTGCCATCCCGTGCCCTGTATCGCCTGTGCGGATTGACTATGTTGGGGTTACACCTGGTCGACTGGGGCTGTGTGTGCCTTGTCAAGGGGCATGGCGGGCGCACAACAGGATCCAGCTTGTCCACAGAGGGTGGGCTGAGGTGCGCCTGGTACCGCTTTGTACGTGTGCCCGGCTGCTGTGCACACACGTGTTCACTCCCACCCGACAGGTGTCCTCTCACAATGCCCAGGGAAGCGGTGGTGTACTGTTCATGAGCCCTCCCAACACGGCGTGCTCCAACTTGGCATGTGCGCATCTACCCGTCGCACCCACCCACCTGAGCACTGCGTCCATACGACTTCACACGACACATGTGTGTCTTCCACAGTAGTGCTACTCATTTGCGTTGACATCCAATACCAGTGGACTACATGGTCATGTCACGACTGCCGTGTACTTCACATACTCTCATCCTCTCTCATTCGTACTTGTGAAATGAGTCAGCGGAGACAGTTCTGGTTTCAAACATTATATTGAGTCTTCTGTCCTCTGTGATGCAGTATAGTGGACACTACTGGCAGCGGAATACATGTTGAGGATATACTGAGCATGATTACAAATGGGATAGGGTGTGGGGTTACATCTGCTTGGCCAAGGCTGTGCTAATGTACATTTACGTATAGCTGCGGAGCTGCGGACTTTGACACAGACGGTATACATGTAGCCTACCAGACCGCTCGGCATCATGGGCACAGTCCATCTCAGTTCCATGTGACAGGTTTGCTGCGGTTGTTCCTCATGCACGCGTGCATGTGAGATGACATCAGGGCATGTGCTTGCGTGCATGCAGCGGCGTGCCACTTGTTGTTGCACTGTGGTGGTTACTGGACATGTCACAGTCACTGGGGTCGTGTTGTTGTTGTATGCACTTGTCGTCCATGCAAAGGTCCTGGTATGGGATTCCCGGGGCGGGGGTGGGAGGGGTGCAGCACCCACAGACTCCAGGCGACCTATTCATGTCCACTGAGCGGTGTGTGTGTCCATGTGCGCTGGATCCATGTCGTGTCCTGGTTGTTCGTGCAGTTCCGTCCATGTGGGTGCGATGCACAGAGCCCATGCCACTGCCTCCCACGATGCATGCGGTGTTCCTGGATGTGATGGGGAACAGTGTGCATGTCCCGGTCATATCCGATGTCATGGCGATGTCGTTGATGGTGTGGTTACAGTTGCCGGTCGTTTGGTATGGCTGTTGTGGTGGTGACTGGCCAGTCCGTGCGGAAGCTGAGCATGGGTGCGGGGTTGGACTTCATAGGTCACTCGGGGAACCTGCGTTGTGGTCCGACGTATTTACAGGTTGTCAGGTATGCGATGCCGTCCAGCAGGGCTTCCATGTCATTGGTGGTGTACATGTTTGCCAGCCAATGAAGCGGATGGTGGCTGTCAAGGTGTTGTTCGTAGGTTGTCCCTTGGAGGACCATGATGGGGCATGCTGGGTGACATTCGATGTAGCTGTTCTCGATGATCCGTCGTGTGGAGGCACAGTGGTTCCATTTCAGTGCGCGTGCGATGTTGGCCACATACGCCATGCCCCCATAGGCAGAGCAGGCCCTGTCGTGTGCGTCCAGAGGGAGGAGTAGTGGTAGCAGGTCCGCCTTCAGACATGCCGGGTTGGAGAGGCATATCTCGACGGGATGCTGGTAGGGACACCTCCGACAGTAGAAGACGGGCATGACGCAGCTGAACAATGTGATGCGGTAAGTCAGTCGGTAACTTACGTTCAGCAGGGACAGGAGATCGCATCCCAATGTATGTATCGTGCTGGTTTGGTACAGCTTGAGCTCTTCGGCGTAGTTGGGTAGGTGTGTTGCGGTTGCCATTTCGCAGTGGTTCGTAGAGGTGGCGTGCTCCGGCTGTGTGTGCAGTCTGCAATGTGCACGCTCCGGGGTTGCTGTGAGCTCTGTGTAGTCGTGGGGAGACAGGACTTGTGTTCTGTTGGCTTGTTTGGAGGACACGGGCCCTCTTCCCACATGCTTCTCAGACAGTTCAAGGTCGGTGCTGTGTGACTCCTTCCAATTAACTTGCATGTGGCCGACATGGGGAGTGTTTTCTTCTTTCCTCCCCGTCCGTTGTGTGCTTCTGTGATATGCGCTATCTGCCGTGTGGTCGGTCTCCTCGGCATGCCTGTGTTGGTCTATTCTTGGACAATGGCTGTATTCACCGGCTTCTGTCGTAGGGCTGTGGTTTCGGTGTTGGAATGGAAGGTCATTCAGTGCTGTCTGCTCTCCCTTGTGTGGGCGGCAGGCTGCCTTTCCGCTCTGCGTTGGGCCTTGTGTGTGGATGTAATTCTTGGGCCACCTGTTGTCGGTCCCGGGCTCTTAGGTGTTCCGTTTCATGTGTCTTGTTCATATGTGCAGGGTGGTATGGGTTTTTCAGTGTGGTACTGGCGTTCCTCTTCCCGAAGGAGCCCTGCTTCTCCTAGTTGGTGTTGCCGCCGCTGTGTGCTTCGCCATGTTTGTTACACTGGGGTGTGTCCTGCTGTTGCGTGACTTAACTGACATGTGTGCGTCGGTTGTGTGGCGTTGGGTGTTGTCCGTGAATTGGGCGTTGGGGACATGTCTGTGGCAGGCCTGTCACGTGTCATGTGCGTTCGGGAGTGGGGCTGCTGTGTGTGCTGCTTGGTTGTGTCCCTGTGTCTGTGTGCGACGCATGCATGGCGCTGCGGTTGGCCTCTGCGTTGTGCGCATGTGTGGCGGCGTCATCGGCGCTTTGGGGCCGTGACGGGGTGGTTGGTTCCTAGTCCCAGGTGGTGTGTACACATGTGTTCCGCGATGTTAGGATTTGGCCTGTGTGTCATATGTGGATGCAATGGTGGATGTGTAGTGTGCACGCGCTGGTGGGGGGTTGTCCGCTTTATCCGCCCTTGCACTGTGTGCGCTGTTTGCGTGCACTTGTTGTGTGTGTGCCTACCTGCGTCTCCGCGGTGCGTTGCGTCCTTGGTGGTGCATCAGCAGAAGCATGGGAAGGGCCTGCAGTGCTGGATTCATGCCCGGGGTGCCGCTTCTTCGTTGTCCGTGCTCTGCGTCCGTGTTTCCGCCTCTCTTTCACGTGCGGTGTCTCTTTGCCGTGGGAGCCGTTTGTTTGCGGCATCGTAATTTATGCGCCGGGCGGGGCGTGTTTCGTCGGACGGTGTGTGTCAGTTGTGCTGCGCCGCTACGTGTGCGGGCGCACTTTGATGGCGGACGGTGTTGCTGGCTTGCCGGCGGTGTTTGGCCTGCTTTTCGCATCGTAATTGGGCGGGTGTGTGGACTGCTGCGTGCCGGCGGTAACTGGTGGTTTTTGCATCCGCCAGCACGGCGGTAGTGCTTCCGCCCGCCATCGTAATGGGCCCCTTAGTTATTTGTTCAGCTTCCTTTCCAGAGGGCACCAGGACTCCCTGTTGTATATAATATATTGATTCGAGACCTTTTTTATTTTCATCTTATCCAAATCTGCATGGTTTAAATCACGACTTCCCTATATGGATTAGTAATAAATTTCACCCAGACATCCCCGCAGCTGGGTTCACCTTCCCATTTCCTTTCTTTCAAGTCCCAATCTGCTCTTCTAATTTCTTTACAAGATAGTTTGTGTGAGAAATTGGGTTACTAGTTGAGGCGGCTGAAACCCTTCTCAAACAGAAACCTCAATACTTGTTGTGGTGAGGCCACAAGCCAACTCCAAATTAACCTGTGCTCACCCCCTGGTAGCTTGGCACAGAGCAGTCAGGTTTAACTTAGAGGCAATGTGTAAAGCATTTGTGCAACACTTCAAACAGTAACACAGTGAAAACACACCACAAAAGAGACCCCTCACCAGATTTAGAAAAATAGATTATTCTTTAATAAATAAAACAAGACCAAAATGACAAAAATCAAATCAATAGAACGGCAAATATGCAGTTTTAAAGATTTCAGTGAAAATAGTGCCAAAAAGCAATCAGTGCCACTTGTGGACAAAATCTCACGCTCAGGCTGACTGCGATGGAGTGCGGGCTGGCTACAGAGACCCAGTTAGGCCCACTGAACAACAGTACCTTAAATCTTCGTTGCAGAGTTTTTGAGAGGTTCCGCGCCAAGGATGCATCGGGCAGCCGAGGCAATGTGTCGGTTCCAAGGTGCTACGCAACTACAATACAAGGACCTGCATCGTCATTGAGAGTCCAGTTGTCAAGGACTTGTGATGCAAAGTCAACAAGAGATTTGAAATGTGAGTGCCTGAGTTGGGAAACCTTCACACAAGCGGCTTTTCGGATGTGGGCTGCGAGGTCTATGCAGAGTCCTTGCCCTGAGAGACCCCTCTCACCAGAGGTGATGTGTCGGTTCTGCTTGGGATTGCACTGCACAGCAGAGGAGATCCAGTGGTTCTGCTGAATCTACAGATGGGCTAACAGAGCACATTCATGCCCACTTCCAAAGGCCCAGGACTGGAGTGGCACCACTTGGCAGGGTAGGACGCACAGATAGCAGAGTCCAGGTACTGGGTTCAAGGTGGTTGAATATTTTTGTCCCTGAGGCTCTAATCAGGAGCCTATCCAACTAACCCTTGGAGTCACTCTGAGGTTCTGGGTTCAACAGATGCAGGTCTAGTCCTTCTCACCCAGGCAAGAGGACAGCAGGTCAGCAAACCGAACAGCAATCCTTCAGAGCTGTAGTCCAGCAGTGTGTCAGGCTTTTATGCAGCACAGCAGTCCTCCTTCCAGGTAGAGTGTCCAGAGGTCCAGAAGTGTACTACGATTTGGTGTCTGAGGTCCAATATTTATACCTGGCCTCCCTTTGAAGTGGAGGAATTCCTCTGGAGGTTTCCCTTTGAAGTCCACAGGCTGCCTGCCTTCCGTGCCCTGGCTCCAGACTAACTACAGGGGGTATTCAACCCTTTGTGTGGAGGCAGGACTGTGCCCAGTTCCACCCTCCCATCCTGCCAGGGATGGCCCATCCAGGCACACCTAAGTTCTCTATTGTGTATCTGTAGGAGAAATACACAAAGCCCAAATGTTAGCTACACCCAGTCATGTGACCCAGAGATAGGCCACAGGCACTAAATGACGAAGGCAGGAAAATGTCAGCTTTCTAAAAGAGGCATTTTCAAAATTGTAATGCAAAAGCAGACTTCACCATAAGAAAGGATGTTTCATTACAATTCCAAAGACACCAACCATGAACTGGTTACCTGTTTCCATTTGGAAGTCAAATGTAATAAAGTATCTCCAATGTTATCTTGTGGGAAAGGCGGGCCTTGACATAGTGAAAAACAAATTGAAGAGTTTTTCATTACCTGCACATGTAAAACTTAAAAATACATGTCCTAGTTTTTAAATACACCGCATGATGTCCTTTTGGCTGTTCATGGCCTACCTTAGGGGTGGCTTATATGTATTAGAAAGGAAGGTTTGAGCCTTGCAAGAGGTTCATTTTGCCAGGTTGAACTGGTAGTTTGAAGCTGCAAACACAGGCTGCATTGGCAGGCTGAGACAAGTTTATAGGGCAACTTAAATGGGTGGCACAATAAGTGCTGCAGGCCCACTAGTAGCATTTAATTTACAGGTCGTGGGTACAAGTAGTTCCACTTTACTAGGGACTTACAAGTAAAGTAAATATGCCAATTGGGTATAAGCCAATTCTATCATGTTTTAAAGAGAGAGCACAAGCACTTCAGTATTGGTTAGCAGCGGTAAAGCGTGAAGAGTCCTAAAAGCCAACAAGCCTGGGTTCAGAAAACAGGAGGGTGAAGGCAACAAGCATGGGGGATGATAAACTGGATTTGCAATCTGCAAATTGTAAACCAAGTGTTTTTTTTTGTGTTTTTTTTTTACTGGCTCCCATTGATTTAAATCCCTTTTATTTTGATCTTAGGTCCGTCTCTAAATTTTCTAAATGGCTCTCCCTCTCTTCTTCATTTTCAGGTTTGCTTTGTTTATCATAAGATATCTTTGGGCCAGGTCTACTTCCTTGCTTGCCTGATGCTTTTATGTTTTGTTTCTTTTAGTTTTCTGGAGGTTGATCATTAACTTCCACATTCCTGAGTGCGGTAGGAGTTATTTCCACTTTTATATCCTCTTCATTTATAGGTATTACTATAGTAAATCTATTTGCCAGAGGGTTAAGCTTCGGTGTCTCTTCTGGTTCATCTCTACAAGATTTATTCATTGTACTTTTATCAAAGCAGATCAATCTCAGACCTCTTTGCATACTTTTTTATTTCCTCCTTTAGTTCAATCTGTGGCAACCAGTTTTAGAGTTCTTCTTTCCAAAGATAGAATATACATCATCAGTTTCGATAATCGCATCTTTGATGCCAACAATCATATTTTCTTCCCTTTCAAATTGTCTTTCTGGTGAATATCCTTGTTTTTCTTGAGAGCTTTGATCATTCCCTGCTTATCTTCTTTAGTCTGATCTGGTCTAATAATATCTGCCCCAAGGGGTAGCTTGCCAAACTCCTTGTTACTTTTCACATTATCTTCACTATGGGTCTGACGCTCTTTTTCACATCTAATAATGTTTCGTATGCAAGATTCATCATATAGAAGTCTTTCTCTCTTTAGATCTAACGTTTGTTGTGCAATAGCTGCAACAATTTCAATATTGTGGGCAGAATCTTTCACCACTCTAGATAAGAGACAAAATAGCTTCAAGTATATTTCGGATTGCCACAATTATTGATCATCGTATGGTTGGGTCAATTCCAGCTCGGGAACAATGATTCGTTCCCGTTTCCACCCCACCGCCAATGAAAGGGACGCATTTTCAATCAGGGACTCGGTCATATGCGGGAAGAAGAACAATCGTTGTTTTGGTGTCAAATTATCATGAAGAGCCCGATTTATCTTTGCCATGCACTACTTATGACCTCACATATTACATCACTCATGATGTATTTTATGACATCATTGATGACAACACTGTGCATGGCGCAAGTTATAGTTACTTCAGTTAACTGTAACTTGTGAATTCCAGTGTTTTTGTTTTTCATTTAAAATTTTACTTTTAAATGATACTTTCACCCAAATCTAACATCACGTTAATTTTTGTTTTTTTCCCAGTGAATATAAGTTCATTATTAATATACATATTCTTTTAAATTAATAAATTAATTAATTAACTTCTTAAATAATGACGGGACATTTTAGGACTTTTTTTAAAAAAACTTTAAGTTAAGTAGTAAAATAACTTTCAAGTACATTTACTAACCATGTATTAAATGTAAAAAATGATAGGGAAGGTGAAGTTCTTTATATTTTTCTAGGAAAATTTATAAATCAATTGCTATATTTTATTTTTTAATAATGTATTAAATGCTTTAGTTGATGAGCTAGAGTAATGTATTAATTTTTTTATTTCTGTTAGTTATTTTAATTTATATTTTCATTTACATTAAAATAGGTTTATAATTATTAAGAAAATTAATTACTCTCCCCTGCACTTTATAGGGAGACTTTTGTCCCTGTGGCAGAGTCCTCCAACTATGGGGCCGATTCTGATCTCGGCCGGTAGGGCTCCGAATCGGATTCGGCTTTACCGGATCCGATTCGGAGCCCTGTTTCCCGACCGATCCGTACGCGCGTCCGGGCGAGCTAGTACGATGCGAAATCGCCGACCGACTCGTCCGGGCGTCCCGACCGCTCCGACCGACTCGTTCCCGGGTCTAACCGCACCGACCGACTCGCTCGGACTCGACTCGCACCGCGCAATGGAGACGTTCCCCGGCCGGGTAAGTACGATGCGCGCCGCGGGCGAGTCCGACCGAGCCGCGCACTCCGGCTCGAAAGAGCAGTCGGAGCCGTACTTTGGGGGTCCGTGTCGGACCCCCTGTACACGTAGCCGCGCGAGTCACACACAGGGGGACCCATGGGTCCCCTACCTGTGCGTGTACGGTGAGAGTCGCTTCGACGCGTACCCGCTGTAGGGGCGCCCTTGTTTGCCTCGCACCCATTGAGTCAATGGGAGCCCGCGTACGCGTTGTACGGCAGGCTCCCATTGACTTCAATGGGAGTCCGACCGAATCGAGTCCGATGGCATACGTGCGCATCGTACTCGTTCGGTCGGGCTGCTGAGTCCGATTCGGTCGGAATTCTCTCCGGGTCCAGCTCGGTCGGAGAGATTTCCGGCCCGAATCGGAATCGGCCCCACATGTGAAGAATTACCAGTAGCAGTGCTTAATTTTTAAAATATTAAGTGCCAGGCCTCTGACCACGAGGCCACTGCAGCTTGCACTACCCATCGCCCTTGTCATTGCTGCCAAAACAACTACTAACCATCTCTCTCGCATGTAAATGCAACAGTTCAGATTATTCCAGGTCCCCACAGCTAAAGGAATGGCTGGGGAGGCAGGCATTAGCAATTTTAATGTATATTGTTTTCCTAAAGAACCGTTGTTATGCTAATCTCTAAAATAGATGAGCAGCGCCACCATGTGGTAGACTGTTCTAAGCATGGTGTTGACAATTAGGTGCCGGTGTCGAGCACCGGAAACCAATTAAGTGCCGGTGCTTAGCACCGGAAAGCACTGGCTCAAATTAAGCACTGACCAGTAGTAACTTTACAATAGTAAATTTTGTTTTATTATGGTCCACCTCCTGGTGAAGACTTGGAAATGGTGAATAGCAAAAAAGTGCAGACTTCCATCTAGAAGCAATAGTTAGTTTAAACATGAGTAAATCTATACATGTAATTTTTCCTTTGTGAATAGGGCCTTTAATACATCACTTCAGCATAGGAATATAGGGCAATTTTTAGATTTAGATAGCGTTATATGTATGACCCAGAGTCACCAAAGTAACTGTAAAGAAGAAAAGACACTCAGTCCCTTGTTAAGAGTGCCGATAATTCTGATGGGACTGGTTGCAAGAGTTAGCAGCCCTGTCAGTATGTAAATTTAGCAGCAAAACAGCAGCTCTGTTCTATTTCACTTAAAGATTTCACCTGCAGGCGAGCAGGCAAAGAGTTCCTCAGCATGGTACATCTGGTTTTGGCATATCATTACCCAAACTCTCACAATTCCTGTTTTTTTCCCCCATAGATTTAACAGGAACCCTATAAAGGTTATTTTTGGGGGTGGGGAAACTAGTGGCTGGGATATGCCGCCACTCAGAAGAAGGGCTTCTTACAGTTTTCTGTGTCTCCAGGGTTTGTCCACCCAGAAGCACAAAGTGAAAATGTCACAACTGTCCAGGGGGCTGCGTGTGAGACCCTTTCACTCCTTTAGAAACATGAAAGCAGCAGCTGCTGATATTCATGTGGATGCGACAAGGGTGTGCAACCTACTAGCACTAATGCCAGCCCAAGAAGAGAGACGGTGTCGCCTGGATGCAGCTCTCTTTAGTTTCCTGAGCTATGTAATGCCAGGTCACCTCGTTATAAATTAAAACAGGGACACCATAAAAATTAAAAGGACCCTCGGCTGCGCCTCTAAGCCCACCTTTTTCATGGGAAAGACTAACTATTTGCTCTCCTCCAGCTTGGACATATCTAACCATTTTTACTCATTGCATGTGTCAACACATGCTTTCTATCATGGATACCCTGTCTTGGTGATTTGTGGTGTCTGTGGCATGGGCATAAAAAACAAGGTGCATTCTTCACCCTCTGATCACATTCCTCATTTCCCAGAATACTCTTAAGCTGATTTGTCAATTATTGCCATGAACCCAATTATCATATCTCACCGCTTTCCAGCATGGTTTGGGATTATCCAGGTGTTATGATTTATAATGTACCCCAATATAGGCTTGGGTAGCCACCTAACCTTTCATTTACCGTGCCATTGTACAAGATAACGGGTTTGTGCTGACCTTTTACCTAGTTAGGTGCTGCATAAATGTCGTGTGGTTTTTCTCCAAAAACTAGCCTCATTTATTATGCATGACGATTCTCAGAATCACAGCAGGATTACCATCTTCTGCATAATAACTATGTATAAGGGTCATCCCTTTCGTCATCCTCAGCCAACATGACACAGCAAGGTAGAACCCCTGAGGATACCTTTTGGGTATATAAAAACCATATCTTTGCTGGGGCAAAAGGAGGAGAAAGACTTCCATGCTGACACGCTGACGCGAGACGCTGAGGTTCCTGCACGCAGACAGTCCAGCACACAGTGGTCTGACATCCCTCGCGGCGTGTTCATCTCGAGACCAAGATGGGGTCCTTCATTCTCTCACACCAGGTAATGGGGTTGGTTATGTCCTAGGGGGATTCTTGGCTAAACACCTACATACATGCTAGGTACATTTCGGTACATCTACTTAGCGTTAGCATTGTAGGAGTATGCATTATTACTGTCATGTATTTATATGCCTGCATATACTCATTGTTTTATCACTATGGCAGAAATCTACCATCCTTTTACTCTGTTGATGCTTACAATCGTTTATATCTGTTGCAGCACACAAATTTTACACAAAGTTTACACTAGAATGACGCTGGTTCAATAAATTCTTATTGGAAACGTCCCCACCGTTTATTCTTTGTATCTCTCTGACACAAACTGAGCGAAAAGTCCTGTATTGTTTCCATGATCCCTGAGAGGTCAGGGTTGTCATGTTCGATAGTTGCCAGAAACTATGTGCTCCTTGGTAAGAGGAGTTCATAGTGGCACTGTGAGCTAGCTGGAATACAGGTGAACATATCCGGTGGCTGTTGTCTAAACGCGCAGATCCTATATAGATTTAGAGGATGCACATGACACAGGGCAGCCTTGGGATCTCGGCTGGTGATTGGTTTTTTGACAGTTTCCAGCTTCTGGATGTGGTCTGTATCCAACAGTTCGGAAGCTTCCCATCTCCTTTCATCCACCCTCAATGTTTGAAACCTTAAGGGCGGTGCCCACGCTTGGCTACTCAGCCAGTATGATTGCAGCTTGATAGACGGTGAATCATCCTCTTAGGCATGAGTTTTATTAGATAGGTGGGATGCATGCCATGACAATCAATCACCCACGCAGTTGCGAAGCACTCACCACCTCAAATAGCTTGCATTAGTTTGCATTAATCAAGGCCAATTGTTTACAACAAAGTATAATGCAAAGTGTTGCAGGCAAGCTTTCAAAGACTGAATTTGGGAGCAAGACAACAGAACTCTGGTTAGTCTGGTCAACGAACTGAGCCCGAGGGCTGTGGTCCTTGCTGCGCAACATGAAAACAGGATGGTTAAAGATTCCCTTCTAACACTCCTCTACCTTTGAATTGTACCACTCATTCTATTTATTTATTTATTTGAGTTTTATATAGCGCTGGCTAGACCCGGAGGTATCAGAGCGCTTTACATGAGGATCAGAGTTACAGGTTACACGTTATATTTGTTCCAAGAGCAAAATCAAACATAGGAATAAAAAGCAAAGTTACAGAAATTTGTCAGGGGAGGGATGGGAGAAAAACAGGGAGACGGGGAGAAACTGTGCCCAATGTCCGGCTGGGTAGGTGACGGCCGAGGGGATGAACCAGGGCCGATCTCCTCTATAGCTGAACCAAGCAGCTCCACCGGGCATCGGACATTCTACTAAGGACACTTCAAACAGGAGTGGCTGGGCATTTCAAAGTTAGGGGACACGAGGGACCCCACAGGCCTCTTGTCGTTTGATGAACTCCAACAACAATATGAGTTTGCCGACACTCCGCGCACGGTGTCTACACACAACTTAAGCATGCGCTGACCAAAAATGGCCCCTATTGGAGTCCCCGGAGGACGAGTGTCATCTGGAATTTAAACTCTTGACGGCACCACTCTGAAAACATTCTATATCCCTAATCTATCGGACACCGATCGCCAGCAGTCAAGGCCTGCTTAAGGGTCTCAGGCATTAATGGGAGGTGGAACTAGAGGCGTTGGCCAATGGGGAGAGGGAGGAGGCCAGTAGATACCCGAGAGACGTCGCAAACTGATCAGGCTTCCAACTCATACAACTGAAGATCCTCCACAGGTCATACTTCACCAGAACACGTCTGCTTAGAATCGAAAGGGCGGACCATGATGAGTGTCTTCACTGCGGTCACCGGCCAAGAACCCTGATCCACACTATTAGCGCATGCCCCATGATGGAGCTATTCTGGTCTAGGGTAGGACACATAGTGTCCCGCGTCATGGAGTAACCAATAAAGCTCACCCCACAGCTGGTGCCCCTTGGGATATGAAGCAATCCCTAGATATGCTTTACCCTTCGGCAAGGTTGCACTGGTGAAGGCCAAGAGGGACATTGTACAACTATGGGGCGGTGGGACAATCCTGGGGGTGAACCGATGGGCCCAAAATATGGACTGGTGCGTGCATGCGGAAGAGACCATATACCAATCCCGGGGGTGCCCCTAACAAATCTACGGGGTGTGATAACAATGGAGCGAATATACAGACACTGTTTGATCCTAAAATAGTGCCAGTGGACGCTGGCCAGAACTTTAGCAGGGGGCTGATGACCCTGGACCCAGGGGGTCCCAGACAGGAACATGACAGTCTGGAGACAGGCGCCACCCCTGATGTACAGAACTGCATGGGCTCCGATTATATGCATGGTCATGTCATAGGCCTGGAGTTTGCCATATGTTGGTTTTGTTATGCCTTTGCAGGTTCGCTAAATAAAAAGAATTTAAAAACAAATTTGAAATTACACAAAGGATGCCAATCTGGATTTTGTTTGCCAAAAGAATCCTGTAAGAAAACATAAGCACAGCGAACAGCAGCGCTGGTTTTTAACACGAAGGTTTGTGATTACTGTCCCGTTCCTTTTGTATTTGGAATCTTGTTATGTGAACCGAGTGACAATCTCGCTAGAGCCCAGGAAGTGTGAAAGGAAAGGCTGCATGTTTTCTAACACAACAACACAATGTAAATACTTGTAAATGAACTAGACAGATTTCAGAATATACCAGCAGCAAGCAAAGTAACTAGAGGATGTAGCATAAGGGCCCGAGTCTCGGCGTCGACTCAATTATCCTGTAATTCTAGGAAAATCACTTAATGCCCCGCGCCTACCAAAAATGAGTGTGTCCTTTTGAAATGTAACTGGTGCTCACGTAAAGCGATCCAATACCTTCGGGTCGAGTTCGCGCTATACAAAAACTGTAAAATATATATATATTCTGGGAAGTTGACACAGTTCTGCTAAAACCTATCAACTCTCAGGGTTCAATTCATCGACAGAGTTCATGGTTCTTGTGAAACAGACACATCTTATTCAATCAAACACAACTCCCAGTCACCTGGGCACAGCTCTCGTGCAGCTTGGCGTACCTGTTGGAAGGACAGCACAGCACTCATGCTGCTCGGATCAGGCTGCAGCAGGCTGGCTCATCTTGTGCAGCTGCCACTGTGACCAGCAGCTCATAGCTAGCCTGGCACAGGCCTCGTGCAGCTGGGCACAAAACATGGCTCTCAGGAGAGAAGCCCAGCTCTCGTGCTGTCTGACATGCCTCCCAGAAGACAAAGCTTAGAGAAAGGATTGCTTCACAGGTCCAAACTGATGTGAAGCCTTTATTCAAGGGGCTGACACAGATGTTATGTTATATTAATTTATAAAGCGCACGGCTACTCAAAAGAGTGTCCCGGCGCTGGCATAGGGGGGAAACGGGCAAACCGAGGGTTTAGCTGTTAAAAAGGCAGGTTTTGAGCTTGTTCTTAAACAAATCAAGGCTGTCCATCAGCCGAACATCTCGTGGGAGTCTGTTCCAAAAGAGAGGACCCAGATAGGAAAAGGATCTCCCGCCCATTCTGAGGCGGTCAATAAGGGGCGCCGAAGAAGAGCGAAGGGTGCGGGTGGAGGTGTAGGTACTGACTCTTTTGTTGAGATATGATGCCACTGTCCCATGCAAGGCCTACATAAGGACCATGGCTTCAAACGCCACCCTCTGTTTCACCGGGAGCCAGTGCATGGCCCTTAGGTGAGGGGTCACGTGGGACATGTGAGGAAGTCTGAGCAGCGGTTTTGCTGCGGAATTCTGTACCACCTGTAGTCTGTTGAGGAGATAGTCAGGGAGGCCTAAGTACAGTGCATTCCCATAGTCTAATCTAGACGTAAGCAGGGCCTGCGCTACCTTTCTGCCAGCAGCCTCAGATAAAAGCGAGAGAAATGTTTTCAGCATGCGAAGCACGCTGAAGCAGGACCAACAAGAGCTTGAATCTCCGGAAGGAAGGAGAGGGCAGTATTTATTTTAATTCCGAGATTCTTGACACAGTTTTGCGGGGGGCCAGGGTGCGGCAGGTTGTTCGGCCAACAGGCTTCTACAAAGTTGTGGGGGACAACTCCAAAGGTCACAATCTCTGTTTTATCCGGGTTGCATCTCAAATGGTACAACTCCAGCCACTGAAAAACCTTGGTAAGAAAACAAGAAATCAGCTGACCGTCTAAGTCCAAGCCTTTCTCGCATGTAAACAGCAGCTGCGTGTTATCTGCGTACGAGATTACTTTAGCGCCAAGAGACTCTGCGAGAGTAGCAAGGGGTGTCAGATATACACTGAACAGAGTAGGACTGAGGGCCAAACCCTGCGGAACGCCCACAGTGGTCTGGTTTGAGCTGTATACGGTGGCAGCCAGAATTCGTGAGTCCGTCTGTCCAGGAATGATGCTAACCAGCTGAAGGCCCGGTGTCTGATCCCTATCTCGTGAAGGCACTCCAGCAGCTTGAGGTGGGGCACGGTGTGAAATGCCACTGTAAGGTCGAGCAGTATCAGCATGGCTTTACTTCCCCTATCAAGGGTGCTCCCGGACGAGCTATACAACTTCAAGGATGGCAGTCTCCATGCTAAATTGGGGGCGGAAGCAGATTGAGTAGGAAGGAGAATACTGTTATCTTCCTGATACCTGGAGAGTTGGCGATTAACTTCTTTCTCTAGAATTTTAGAGAAAGCGGGGAGAAAGGACATAGGCCTGTAGTTTACTGCTTGCTTAGGGTCTGCTGCAGGTTTTTTTTAGCAGTGGTAAGACTTTGGCCTTTTTCCACATACAAGGAACCTCCCCTGTAGCCAGCGAGGTATTAAATATGTGGTTCACAGAGGAATTGACAGACGGTGCCACCATATTTAGACTATGATGGGGTAGGGGTCGAGGGGAGAGCCAGATTTGAGGCTTTTTAATCCTGCTAGAGACTGAGCGAGGGAGATGGGAACAAAGACGTCTAAGGTGGCATAAGTGGGTGTAGAAGGAGATTGCCACAGCCCTTGACTCTGTAATAGAGGTGCTGGGTTCTGGAAGCTGTTTTGAATAGTCATGATTTTTTCATAGAAAAACAGGTCAAGATCCTTGCACCACTCCGCCGTAGGGAGATGAGAGGACAGAGATGGAGGCTGTGGGGCAAAGAGCGAAGTGATGAGAGAGAAACTGGGCGAGAAAAGTGAGGCAGTGAGAGGTGAGAGAGAGAGAAAGAAGATGGGACTAAAATGAGACAGTGAGTAGGGGGAAAACAAGCAATAGAGAACTTGGTAACAGAGAGGTCAGATGGATATATTGAGGTGGCGAGGGATTTAGAGTGTAAGAGGAAATGGGCCAAATGAACCAAGAAAGAGAAGGGGAGGGAAGGAGGACTGGTGAGCAGAGAAGGGGCAGAGCAATGAAAATGAGAGACTGTGAGAGAGAACTGGTGCTAAGGGTGGATAAAGGGGGGTCGGAGGGGAGTTTTGGACAAAATGCAATAGGGTAAAAAATGATGAAAGCAGGGGGTGGGAAGTGGCAGAAAGAGCCAGAGGAAAGCAATACACAAGGCCATTTGAGAAGAGACAACAACAAAGTCGGAGTCCAGTTAGCTACGGAGCCAAGAGAAATACTCTAAAGGCAGGAGTGTGAGGAAAGAGGCGGAAGTAAATATAGCACAGCTGAGAGATGAAGGCGGCGGAGTGAGCAAAAGGCTGGGAGAAGGTGGGATGCACAAGTTTAACACGTTTTCAGTTGAGCTTGGCCTGGGCCCTCCATACAGCAGTATGTGTGCTGTGAGACAGAGGAAAGTGCTGAGCAGGAAACCCTCCTGACTGGGCCCTTCAGCACACAAGTACAGGCTGTATGAGAGACGCAGAGGTAAGTGCTATGCAGTAAACCCAAGAATCCCCATGTGCTTTCTTTGATGACAAAGAAAGTCCCACTAGTAAAGAGTTTCTCTTTTCACAGAGTCTGTTTTCACCTTCTCCTCTTCCATATCTGAATGCTGCTCACAGCATTTTACAACAAAATGAAAAATCGCTTGGCTGCGGTGCTGGGCTTTGCTGGTAAGCCTCTCTTGCCATTCACGTTCTTGGGCTTGTTGCCCTTGGTCTCAAATAGCCATATGTTGTTGGCAAAATGGGGTTGCAGCTGCTGTTACTGGTGGCTCTGATGTTGCTCCAGTTGCCGGTAATATAAGCCGGCAGGTGCGATCAAAACTACTGCCAAGGCGGTGGTCAGGCCAGCACTGTATGGATGGGACTGTGCGGTTCCGGTATTTTGGGCTCTTATGTTGTTTTCTAACGTGAGGGTGGAGCACATCACAACTGAATGCATGGCAAAGTCCGTAACCGGCCGTACCATTCACCCACGAAACATGTCAGTGGGACAGTGGGGCGCTGCGTCTGCCCCGCAGAGGCAGCGGTGCCATTTCAAATCAAACTTAAAATAAACAACAGAAAAACATGAAAGCTTAACAACATCCATCAAGCTCAAACAAGCGAGTAAAAGTGATTGAGAAAAGGAGCAAAAGGGCGAAAGGGACAGACGTGCAAAATGCAAATAAATAGTACTTGCATTGCATCAGCTAAGGGGCACTAATAAAGTTGAATTAATCTGTACTTGAGTGGTGCTGCTAGGAGAGAAGCGAAATTGATGTATTGGAGACACGAACAAATCAGGAGACAGCAAATAAGAGCGACACAGGCATGAACCAATGGCAAGCAGCTGGAGGGATTACACTCCATATACTGATTACAGCAGGTCTTCCGGTCAGCGCATGCGAACTGCCTAGGCTCGACCTGAAAATGTATTGTTTCTAATTGTGAAGTGTGATGGAAAAAGGATTTTAATAGTGACAAAATAAAACGAGGCAGGTTACTCGTCTTATGCGAAAAAGATAAATATGAGCCAAAATCTTATTTTCACACGTATTCGTGCACCGTATAGGTTTAGTGGGCATTTTGAGAGGCCATTTAAATCCCAAATCTGCTCTCTGTAAAGGGCAGCAGCCTAGCACACCATACTTGGTCATTTATTTAGAGCAGCGTGTTCCAAAATACGCCACTGAGCACACTGCTACTGAGGTGCATTTGCTCCACTTATTTTTTGTGTTACACTTGAATTTTTCATGATCCCTCTGACATTAGTGACGTAGTTTTGACGGCTGCAATACCACTCTTGGTAGCATTGCAGCCTGATGTCTGACAGCGGCATTTGGGCTCAGGAGTTAGTGCCCTCCCACCCCTGCCACCCATACTGGGAAGTCATGTAAGGTAAAAATCCTATTGCAAGATCACTGGAAGAACGTGAATTTACAGAACATGAGTGGCTGTTGTTTGCTGCCCGGCCACCCATACTGGCAATGCATGTATACACCAAGACAAAATCCTATCGTGAGACCACTGGAAGCAAATTAACAGAACATGAGCGGCTGTTGTTTGTTGTGCTTATGGATTTTTGCGGTATTCTTTTTCCTAAAAAACATATTGGCATTTTTTGTGTTATTTCACTTATTTTTGGGTAGTTTCACATAAACACACAAAAGGAAATTGTGCAACATTTTCGCACCAACACAAATCTGGACCCTACTGGGACTTCAGATGCATCCTTAATGTTCCATTATTTTGTCACTTATTTAAGTAAAAATACTAACTGCTGGACTCTTTGATTGGGCTGACATCATCAAACTCTCAAAGCACCTTGCTGTACACAGCTCAATGGCACTCAATTTATCGACCTTGAAATGATGAAAGGCTGAGGTTAACTGTCGGGATTTAAAGTCATTGCTGGCAACGAATGCACTTTCTAGTTGGAAAGTGCTTTAAGCAGTGAAGCGTTCTTCCCTGCCATGTTAAGACGTAGAACCAGCAGCAGGATGATGCCCGCTACGGGGACTTTTGATCCTCGCACTCCCCAGGTCATGACTCCTGAATCCTTTCCTTGGCAGACTTAAAATCCACACTCCACAAACAGCAGGTCCAGTAGCTTCAGAAATCTATCCACAAGTAAGTGTGATGTTTGGTCCCAAGTTTATATATGCATATATATGTTTGTACACACAGCAGGCGATCATCAAAGACACACCCGCATTGTATCTAAATTCATGGGAGTGGCTCTCAGTGCTGGCACTGAGTGCAGTCACTCACTTTCTGAAAATGTAATTCATCCACCTGACCTCACCAAAATAGCACCTATCGGAAGTGATGAAAGAGTGTAATATCGTTGAATGAAGCTGGAATGTTGTGAGTCAGTGATACTTGAAGTCAGATAAAATGTGAGAATCACCCGACACACAGGTATCGGAAAACAGAACTTTAGAGCACATGGGCTCATTACATCAGTTATAAAGCTGGGTAAACTATCAGCTAAGTTTTTCTGTATTAAAGGGAGCCATAACCAAATATAAAACCCAATAACAGAAACAAAACTTTATTAATGAACATAAATTCTAGATACAATCTTTAAACTATAAAACGCCCTCCCAGAATTAATCATTACTAAAACAACTTCTAGTTAAAACCCATTGTAACAAACTGGGCAGCTTTCAGATGCACCCCCCTTTTTCCCCCATTTGAACTGCTAGAAGCTGTGGAAATTGATCTGAAAGTATGCTGGGTTCCACTCACCAGGCCCAGCACCAGTGCTCTTTCCCTCAAATTGTAAGTGAGAATTGGTATGCCCAACTGGCAAGTACTTTTACTCCCCTGTAAGGCCCTAGTATATGATACCAGAGGTACCCAGGGCCGGGATGTAAAAGGGGTACCAGGGTTGCAGCACTTATTGTGCCACCCTGAGTGACCCAAGTAAAGTAAAGTCTGCAGTTCTGCCATGTCAGATCTGCACGAGCAGTTTGCCTGCTCGAGTTCAACCCTGAACACACCATGTGTGACCGGGTCACTTCACTGCATTTAATATATGTCAGTCACCCCTAAGGTAGGCCTCCTATAGCCCAGGAGGCAGGGTGCATTATATATATTGTATGTGAGGAAATATATGAGCAAGCATGTTTTACCCCGTGGTAGCATTCTAAACGTAATTCTACCGCAAGTGACCGACCTCCCATAGGATAATATGAGCTGGACATTGTACACACCCCAGATGTCCAGCTCCAGAACAGTTGCTTTATTTTATCTTTGGTATCAAACACTGTGCTTTTTAACCCCTGACACGATGGTGGTATTGAGGTGGTTTAATCAGTATGTCCCTAGATTACCCTTTAGAAAGTGTCCACCAAGTTAACCCAGTGTTCTCGTGCTTTGGCAAGCTTTCCCGAGGGTTTGCCGCCAAGACAGAATTTTGTCCTCATACTAGGAAGTGTGTGCCACTCCCAGAGGTCAGAGACAAAGGACCTGTGTGCGCAGGAGGTGACACCTCCGCCCACAAAGGGTGGCTAGTGACTGGCCCATCATGGTGGTGAGCCTCAAAGGCTTCACCGGCACCATGGAACAAAGGAACTTGTCCCCCACTCGAGGAAAAATCCTCCCCCCTGCTCCAGGCACTGTTTTTCGTGGAAAGGTGGGAAATTCACTATGCCGGAAGCGTGCACCACCACAATTTGAATTTATGCTAAAAAGCAGGTTCTGACTAGTTTTAGTGACATACTCCCATTGGATATTATCACTACTGGGGCAGATAAGCTGAAGGACTAGATACACATTGCTACTAGTCATCGAACCCCTTAACCCCCCCCCTAAATTCAAGATTTAAGGGGCACCCCAGACACCAGAACCTTAGATTCAACGTGATAACAAGAACAGACACTTTTCCACAAGGCAGGACTCCACGAAGAGGCACTAAGCTCTGCACCTGTGGCAGCCACCCTGCACCAGCTGGATTGCAACTCAACCAAGGCAAGAGACCAGTTCCAGAAGGTAGTTGAACCCCTCTGCAAACTCCAGACTTCCCAAGAACTCCCTTGGGCTTGAGGAACTAGTCCCCTGCAGTCGGCGAACTTGAAGTACTGTCCTCGAAGCCGTCCGGCATGGCTGCTCAAAGTCACTGTGCAGGTGGCTTCTTGGAACTATAGCTCCAACCCTCAGCGAAGCTTAGTTTTCTACACTGTACCCTTGGTCCTCTAGAAGAAAATTTCCTCAACCGCAGTGGTTGCAGGAACCAAGACTTGCTGGAGGTCAATCCAACTACTACCTGCTTTACTTGGCACTTCAAGAGGAGAGATTCAACTGCATCTCTGCGACAGAGTCCGCCGAGCCAGGTAGAGAGGATCTGCCTGGTGGCTCCTGGTCCAGTGCCAGTTCCTTGCTTAAGTTCCAAATGTTTTTGCTCAACACGAACCACAAGTAGGTTTTAGCTTAGGTAGCCATTTAAAGACCACAAGCCTGATTGACAGCTCCATTTGACAGCTAAAGTGGACCTCTGCACCTGCTCCCCTGAGCCAGGTAAAATTGTCCGAGCTTTTGTGAACTGGTCTAGGGAATCACAAGACCTGACCCTCGAGTGGGTTCAGTTGAACTCACTCTCTACGTAACCCATTTCATATATGTTTTTTTCCATTGTCCGCAACGTTAATATTTTTTCACACTACAAAGTACTGATTTATTTAAAGCTTTGAAATTGATAACTCCGGTTGTCCTGTATGTATCTATTTGGTTCTGGTGTCTACAAATATATTAAACATCAGAGCTATTGTTATAAATTGGTGTTGGATTTCTTTCGAGCCGTGTCAATTACTTATTGTTCTTGTTGGTGATGTGAAATGCTTAACACATGTTCCTCTAAGTAGTCTGTCTGCTTCTAGCCTCTCTAACAGGACTGAGAGAAGTTGTGCAAGAGAGTACTTGGGGGTCCATCTTTGTGTATTGTGCGAGTATTACATGGCAAGGCACCCCTGCCATACCGCATAATACTTTCACCTTGCAACAACCATCCTTCCAAGCACCAATGTTCACAAACAAAGCACCATTCAAGGCACCAATGTTTAACAATAATACACCATTCCAGGCACCAATGTTCAACAATAAAATACATTTCCAGGCACCAATGTTCAACAATAAAATACCATTCCAGGCACCAATGTTCAACAATGAAACACCATTCCAGACACCACTGTTCAACAATGAAACACCATTCCAGGCACCAATGTTTAACAATAAAACACCATTCCAGGCACCAATGTTTAACAATAAAACACCATTCCAGGCACCAATGTGCAAAAATAAAACATAATTCCAGGCACCAGTGATCAACAATAAAACAACATTCCATGTACCAGTGTTCAACAATAAATCACCTTTCCAGGCACAAATGCTCAACAATAAAAAAAGCATTCCAGGAACTACCGTTAAGCAATAAAATATCTTTCCAGGCACCACTGTTCAACAATAAACCACCATTCCAGACACCAATGTTCAACAATAAAAATACATTCCAGGCACCACTGTTAAACAATAAAATAACTTTTAAGGCACCAATGTTCAACAATAAAACACCTTTCCAGTCACCAATGTTCAACAATAAAACCCCAATCCAAGCACCAATGTTCAACAATACAACACCATTCCAGGCACCAATGTTCGCCAATAAAGCATGATTCCAGGAACCACTGTTAAACAATAAAAGATCATTCAAGGCACCACTGTTAAACAATAGTACACCATTCCAGGTACCAATGTTAAACAAGAAAACAACATTCCAGGCACCAGTGTTCAACAAAAAAACACCATTTCAGGCACCACAGTTCAACTATAAAACATCATTCCAGGCAACACTGTACAACAATAAAACATTGTTCCAGGCACCACTGTACAACAATAAAACACCATTCCAGGCACCAGTGTTCAACAATTAAACACCATTCCAGGCACCATTGTGCAACAATAAAACATCATTTCAAGCACTAGTGTTCAACAATAAAAAAACATTCCAGGCACCACTGTTCAACAATAAAACACCATTCCAGGCACCGATGTTCAACAATAAAACATCATCCCAGGCACCACTGTTCAACAATAAAACACCATTCCAGGCACCACTGTTCAACAATAAAACACCATTCCAGGCACCGATGTTCAACAATAAAACACCATTCCAGGCTCCAATGTTCAACAATAAAACATAATTCCAGGCACCAATATTCAACAGTAAAACACCATTCCAGGCTCCAATGTTCAACAATAAAACATCATTCAGGGCACCACTGTTCAACAATAAAACACCATTCCAGGCTCCAATGTTCAACAATAAAACATCATTCCAGGCACCAGTGTTCAACAATAAAACATCATTCCAGGCACCAGTGTTCAACAATCAAACACCATTCCGGGCCACAGAGTTCAACAATAAAACATCATTCCAGGTACCAATATACAACAATAAAACATCATTTTCTGCAATGAAATGGACTCTCGGCGATGCCTGCAAGGCCACGTTTTTCTTGGGACAGGCTAACTATTAGCTATCTTCTAAGTCATATCTAACAGTTTTTACTCAAATCGCATCTGTTGAGTCATAGTACATACGTTCTATCATGGATACTGTAGGAAAGTAGGATCTGCTTTTATGGTTACCCCCACTTTTGCCTTTGGCTGTGCTGTTTCTGACTACTCTGACTGGGATCCTGCTAATCAGGACCCCAAATTGTTTTTGGTAGTTCTTAGGTACATCCCAGGTTGGTAGTTCTTAGGTACATCCCAGATTGGATACTGGTGTATCCTTATAAGTCCCTGGTATATGGTACTAAGGTACCCAGGGCATAGGTACCCCAGGGGTCCCCCATGGGCTGAAGCATGTATTATGCCACCCATAGGAGACCACTCAAACTGTAACTACAGGCCTGCCATTGCAGCCTGTGTGCGCTGGTGCCTGCACCACTTACGACAGATATAAGTTTCCTTATATCTGAGGTCACTGCACTTAAAACCTATAAGTCACCCCAAAAGCAAGCCTTTTCAATCCTGAAGTCAGGGTGCTCGGTTCTAAGTGTGAGGGTGCCCCTGCATGAGCAGGACACCCCTACAACCTTCGTAGTCCATTCTCCAAGGTTGCAAGTGCATCATCCATTACGATACATAGAGTGGCCATGCATCATTATGCGATGACCATCTTTAAACTGGCTGTAACAAACCCTGTCATGTTTGGTATCACCATGATTCCATGCACTGTAAAGCTCCTCCGAGAGGCCCTCTGTGCTCCCGGTACCGGTCTTCTAAACCAGGACAGCATGACATGGCTGCTGCCGACCTGAGACACGATTCTGCCCTCCTGCTGCTGAGCCAAGCTCGAGCAGGGGAAAACAGAACAATAGGTATCCTCTCACAGGCAGGAGTGACCACCTCCCAGACAGGGTTTAGTGTATTGGGGCCGGGTGGGGGCGCTTGCCAGTGCCACTCAGTCTGCTTGAGGGGCACATTTGGTGCCCTCCTTGCATAGTCCAGTTCAAACCAGCTCAGGGAGCCGTTGCCTCCCGCTCTTGTGCAAAACTGGACAAAGGACATGGGTGTATCCTCCCTACTGTCCAACCCCTCCCCTGGGAGGGAAACTTGAATCGTCCCAACCCTTTCCTTAGGGTACTTAAGGGCTTTCCATTGAATGGGTCTCCAGATTCGTCGTGGGATTTGATTCAGCTCCAAACCCACTTCAACTTTGACCGTCTGGACATCCTGGCCGAGTTGTCCTGACCGTGCCAGACTGATCGCATTGTCCTTTGCTCTGGAACCGAGACTGCAACTGAGAAGACTCTGTCACTTCCTGACCTCATAGTCCTATAAACCCGCTGCACCATCAGTGTCTGTGCTCCATACAGGTTCCGTCTTGGGCCTGTGGACATCTAAAGACATCCAAAGGAATCTCCCTTGGAGTGAAGGAGTCACTCCCCTGCATCCACAGGCACCGTAACAAGATCGACAGGTCTGCCGAACCTGGGCTTCTCCGGATTCTCCAAGGCTCAGCAATACAGGTGGTGGTTCTGCATTTCCTCGAGGCCTGGGTTGTCCTCTGGTCGAGTCAAGGCCAGCATCCCTCATAGAATGCCCTGCAACCAAACCCCTGTGCACTGTGTCATTGCATTGCTCCTTCACACGGTAATGGCAATGGTTACTACGACCGACTCGCACAGACGGAGTTGGACACATCGAAAGGTTCTGTCGACGAGTCTGTCCCTGCTATAACTGACGCGTTCCGACGCGGTGGTTGGACGGACAGACCCTGTCATCTTCAGCATCCCAGTGGCTTGGGCCGAGCTACCGATTCGGTGTACTCGTACTTGAAGCCTCTTCATCATTTGACCTGTTTCCCTGAACTTGAGTGGCCTTCATCATCCAGGCCTCCTGGACATCCCAGTGTGGCATAGACTCTGTAACCACTGCTTTCAGGTACTGTTCGACACAAACTCGTGCCCGGGTTCAAACAGACTATTTCATCCTTCTGCAACAGCAGTCTCGTCCTGAAGTCCTTGATTGTGGTTGTAGGTATCCTGAATCCGAGGGTATCCATGGGTCGGGTGGCTCTCCAACCTACTGTCTTCCATGGGGTGTCCTCAGGGTCTACTGGGAAGGGTGCTTCTTCTTTAATCTTGCAACCGTGACTTACCCGTCCACTTGTATTGATCCTGCGGTCGTGTTCCCACTCTGTGCACGGCCTCCGTGGGGTTCCTGGTTACTTACCTCAGGGGGTTTCCTGGGTCCCTGGCACTTCTACGTCTTCTAGGCATAGTCTTGGCTTGAGTCGTGGTTCACATACCACTATTTTTGTATATGGTTTGGTCTCCCCCTGGCGACCACTGTGTATTTGTGCTTCAGACCGGTTTCTATTGCAAAGTATTGTGCGCATTGTGTATATCTCCGGGAAGGAGATATCAGTATGTGTTAATGAGTGTCTTATACTAAATAAATATTTTTATAAATACACTGTATGGTTCTTTTTCACTTAGTCTAAACCAATAGGATTATGTTCTGGTAAAACAAGCTGCTTTACACTCCTTCTGGAGTAAGACTGAAGACTGCTCTCCACAGCTACCACTTAGAGATCTTCTAAGGTTGTCTAAGATCACTAAAATTACCATAAGGGTTCTCTGGATTGGTGCAGGGTGCCCACTTACATAAATGTGCACCATATACCAACCCATCTTCTCAGAGATACACTGTCTAGGTGATTTGAGGCATCTTTGTATGGGGCATAATAAAGAAGATGCCTTCTTCAACCTCCCTTCACATTCCCAATTTTCCAGGATACACTTAAACTGATTTTGAAGTCTATTATTGAAGCGCCCTCTTGTCAAGAACCCAGTTATCATATTTGATTACTCCCCGGCATTATTTGGGATTTTCCAGGACAGTCTTGGGATCCCAGCTGGTGATTGGTCATTTGACAGTTTCCTGCTCCTGTAGGTGGTCTGTATCCAACGGTTAGGAAGCTCCTTGTCTTATTTCATCCACCCTCAATGTTTGAAACCTTAAAGGCAGTGCCCACGCTTGGCTACTCAGCCAGTGTGATTGCAGCTTGATAGACGGTGAATCATTCTCTCAAACATGAGTTTATTTACGTAGATGGGATGCATGCCATGACGATCAATCACCCACGCAGGTGTCCAGCACTCACCACCTGAAATAGCTTGCATTCGTTTGCATTAATCAATGCCAACTGTTTACAACATGGTGTAATGCAAAGTGTGGCAGGCAAGCCTTCAAAGACTGAATTTGGGAGAAAGACAACAGAACTCAGTGGTTATTCTGGTCAAAGAACTGTGCCTGAGGGCTGCGGTCCCGAATGATGAAACTGGGACGGTTAATATTCCCTTCCAACACTCCCTCTACCTTTGAATTGTACCACTCATTCTACTAATGACACTTCAAATGGGATTGGCTGGGCAATTCAGAGTTAGGAGACGTGTGGGGCCCCACATGCATCTTGCTGTTTGATGAACTCCAACAACAATATGAGTTTGCCGACACTCAGCGTGGGGCCATTACACAACTTAAGCATGCACTGTTGGAGTACCCAGAAGATGAATGTCGTCTGGAATTTAAACTCTTGAAGGCACCACCCCAAAAACATTCTATATCCCAAATCTAGAGGACACTGATCGCCAGCAGTCATGGCCTGCTTAAGGGTCTCAGGCATTAACGGGAGGTGGAACTAGAGGTGTTGGCCAACGGGGATAGGGAGGAGGCCAGTAGATACCCGAGAGATGTCACAAACAGATCGGGCTTCCAACTCATCCAAGAAGATCCTCCACAGGACATACTTCACCAGAACACGTCTGCTTAGAATCGGAAGTGCGTACAGTGACAGATGCCTTCACTGTGGTCACAGGCCAAGAACCCTGGTCCACTCTATTTGAGAATGCCCCATGATAGAGCCATTCTGGTCTAGGGTAGTCCCGCGTCATGGAGTAACCAATAAAGCTCACCCCACAGCTGGTGCACCTTGGGATTTGGAGGGATCAAACAATCCCTAGATATGCTTTACCCTTCTGCAAGGTTGCACTGGTGAAGGCCAAGAGGGACATTGTACAACAATGGGGCGGAGGGACGATCCCGGGGGTGAACCCAAAATATGGACCGCTGCATGCGTGCGGAAGAGACCATATACCAATCCCCGGGGGTGCCCCTAACAAATCCCCGGGGTGTGATAACAATGGAGCGAATGTACAGACACTGTTTGATCCTAAAACAGTGCCAGTGGACGCTGGCCAGAACTGTAGCAGGGGGCTAGTGACCCTGGACCCATGGGGTCCAAGACAGGAACATGACTGTCTGGAGACAGGCGCCACCCCTGAACTACAGAACTGCATGGGCTCCGATTATACAAAATGAGGCACGTGGGCTCCGATTATATGCATGGTGATGTCATAGGCCTGAAGTGTGACATGTGTTGTTTTTGTTATACCTTTGCATGTTCGCTAAATAAAAAGAATTATTATTTATTTTTTAAACATTGAAATTACACAAAAAATGCCAATCTGGATTTTTTTTTTAGAAAAACGAATACTGTAAAATAAACATAAGCACAGCGAACAGCAGCGCCAAACGGCCGGTTATTTAACACGAAGGTTTCTGATTACTGTCCCGTTCCTTTTGTATTTGGACTCTTGTGATGTGAACCGAGTGACAATATCGCTAGGGCGCAGGAAGTGTGAAAGGAAAGGCTGCATGTCTTCTAACACACAACAACACAATGTAAATACTTGTAAATGAACTGAACAGATTTCAAAATATATTAGCAGCAAACAAAGTAAAAATTAGGTGCATTATTTTTTCAAATTTTGAAGTGTGATGGAAAAAAGATTGTAATAGTGCCAAAACAAACCAAGGCGGTTTACTCATCTTATGCAAAAAAGATAAACACGTGCCGAAATCTTCTTTTCATACGTGTCATTTTTGCACCGAAGTATTATGGGTATTTCAGGAGGCCTTTGCAATCACAAATGTGCTCTCCGGAAGGGGCAGCGCCCCAGCACACCATACTTGTCACGTATTTAGAACAGTGTGTTACAAAATGCACCACTGCACACACTGCTGCTGGGGTGCATTTGCTACACTTGTTTTTTGTGTAACACTTGGATTTTTCATGATCCCTCTAACATTACTGACGTAGTATCGAGGGCTGCAATACCTCGCTTTAAATTGTTCCAGCGCCGCTGCCTGATGTCTGACAGCGGCACTTGCCCTCGGGAGTTCATGCCCTCACACCGCAGCCTCTCACACTGCGAACTCATGCCAGGTACACATCCTCTCGCGAGAGGACGGTGATGACGCGAATGATCAGACCTCGAAAGGGGCTGTTCGTTTCTTTTGGTTATGTTTTTTGCGCTATTGCTTTTGCAAGACAAATCCAGATTGTCATTGTTTTAGTAATTACGCAAAAGGAAATTGCACAGACACCACGACAAGGAAATTGCACACCACGACAGCCTGGACCCGTCTGGGACCTCAGATGCATCCTTAATGTGGCATCATTTTATCAGGTTCATCGACCTTGAAAGGATGAAAGGTCGCGGTTAACCGTCGGGATTTGAAGTCGTTGCTGGCAACTAATGCACTATTCGAGTTGGAAGGCGCTTTAAGCAGTGAAGCTTCTTACCTGCCGTGTGAAGACGTAGAACCAGCAGCAGGATGACGCCCGCTACGGGGACGTCTGACGCTCGCCCTCCCCGGATCATGGCTCCTGTATCCGTCCCTTGGCAGACCTAAAATCCACACTCCACAAACAGCAGGCCCAGCCGCTTCAGAAATGCGTCCACAAGTCAGGGTGGTGTTTGGTGCCACCTTTATATATGTTTATATATGTGTGTACACACAGCAGGCGATCATCAAAGACACACCCGCATTGTATCTAAATTCATGGGAGTGGCTCTCAGTGCTGGCACAGAGTGCAGTCACTCACTTTCTGAAAATGTAAATCATCCACCTGACCTCACCAAAATAGCACCTATCGGAAGTGATGAAAGAGTGTAATATCGTGGAATGAAGCCGGAATGTTGTGAGTCAGTGATACTTGAAGTCAGATAAAACGTGAGAATCACTCACCCGCAAGTATCGGAAAATAGATCGATGCGGCCCACCAAGAATAAAAAACACGTCAGAGCTAACTGCTCAACAATCAAACAACATTCCAGAAAAAAAATCAACCATAAAACAATACTTCGGAGTACGGGGTATTTACAATAAGAATGCATACTACTTACATTTGTACAATCAAAAAAACATTCCAAAAACAAGTAACAATTAGGTACTTTTCCAGATACAAGCAATGAACAGTCAAACACCATTCTGGATTCAATGTTCGACCAAAAAATGTAATTCTGCATACTAACAGTCAGCGGTCAAAATATTCCCATATAACAATGTCCAACAATGAAACACAATTACGGAAACAAACGATCACAATAAAAAAAAAACCCCGAGATACATCTAATAACAAAGGAATCACCATTCCACCTACAATTAGTCAACCACAACAGACCACCGTCGACACCACTGATGCAAACATCAGTTTATAGACAATCATTCTCGTGCAGTCAATGAACAATAAATGCTGTTCTACGCACAGCTGTGTGAACATTAAAAACACTACATTGTATACAAAGAAATAACAATAAGACACCATTCCAGGCCCCAATGTTCAACAATAAAACATCTTTCCAGACCCTAATGTTCAACAATAAAACACCATTCCAGGCACCAGTAAGTAATAATTTATTGTATTTGATGAATTAAAACCATTACAAAAAGTACGCATTAAAAATTTGTGATTCTTAAGACAAGAGAAGGGAGATGAAGGATAAAAAGAAGAAAAGGAATGAGGCATTAAAGAAAAAAAAAAATTTCTAAAAGCATAAAAGTCTCTGGTGTAAAATCACCTTATTCAGCATGTTCTGAAGAGGTTCGAAAGTCTGTGCTAAAAGTTTTCGGTTGTGCGAGTTGAAACTCCCTTATGCTGTTTTTGCATTTGCACGGGGCACGGCTCTTCCTTGCTTGGTTTCTACTAGTGACAGAAATTTCACTAGTTTCCCATTTAGCTGCGGGTCCTTGGAGTCGAAGCATACGATCACAGCCTGTCTCCAAGTTCGAATCCCTCGTTCGTTAAAATACGATTTGAGTAATCCTACACTTTCCTCCTTTAAATTAGTACAGGAGCAGATTAGGTGTACCATATCCTCATCACCGTTACCACATAGTCTACATGTGTTAGCGCATTTCTCCCTCTGCCATGGTGGGAGGTGCGGAGTAGATGGCAGGATCCCTAGCCTGTATTTTAAGAATTGTACTTTGGTCTTCCTGGAATACCCCAAATTGAAGATTGCCTGAGACCCAAGTGATTTATAGCCGCTCAGTGTCGTCCAGGCGTGGCTCCTGCGGGCTAAGGCAGCTTTGTCATCAACAAGGGAGATTTTCTTGATTACTTTTTTTACTACTTGCTTGAAGAACGAACGGGTAGTTTGAGTTTCCCATAGGTCAGCTAGCCCGGTAGTGGCAAGTGAATCCTCCAAGTACTGTCTGGCCGGCGAGTTGGATATATTACAAAGTTCTTGCCAGAGCTGATGGTTCAATGTATTCTGGGGAGAGATCTTGATTTTGTGCCAGCACGTTATATAGGAGCCTTGCCAGAGGTTGTTTGGTTAGGCCGAACTCTAGTCGAATCTGCGCTGGTGAGGCGTAAGTTGGGAGGTTGACCATAACTCTATAGGCCTTGGCCATGGTGGTGTCCGGCAATTTTGCTTCCCTGCCCCTCAGTGCTTCGCTGCCATAGGTGATAGAGGGTAGAATTTTAGATTGTGCTGTGAGAGGGGAAAGGATAGGGCCTGTGAGTTTTGTTTTTAAATGCTTTAAAGTTATTGCTATTGCCATCCCCTTCCTCCTAATTGCCTCAAGTTCGTTGGCAAATTGACCACCCTCTTCGATGGTTACCCCTAAGTATTTGTAGGCAAGGGTGTTCGCAATTGGAGTTTCTTCCAGGTACCAAGAATGGGACCGTCGTTTGCTGTTAATTGTCAAGGTTTTTGTTTTGTTGATGTTCACTTCTAGGTGATTTTCCAATACGTACTCATGCATTTTGTTGAGTAAGCATTGCAAGCCAACTTGGGTGTGGCTTACCAGGACAGCATCATCGGCATACGAGATACTGGAGATGGCTTTGCCACCAAGTCGAGGTGCATGCGCGTTGCAGGTGCCTAGAACTGATGTCATGTCTGCCGTGTACAGGTTGAACAGTGTTGGTGCGAGCCTACATCCCTGTTTGAGCCCTTTGGTGGTTGGTATGCGCCTTGAGAGATGTGTGCCATTGCCTAGTTTTACCTGTATCCATGTGTTGGTGTGGAGATTTATTAGAAGGTTCAAGAGAGTTGACGGAATTCCCTGAGGTGCCAGTTTCCCCCATAATCTTGCTCGGTTAACATTGTTAAAGGCTGCCTTAAAGTCGATGAAACAAAAGTGAATCGCCTGTTTGGTCGATTTTGCCTTGTCAATGAGCAATGACATGGTTAATATATTGGTTGAGGTTCCTGTGTCTTTACAAAACCCTGTTTGATGAGGGGGATTATTTCCTTCTCTTTTGCCCAGTCCTGGAGCTCTATCAGTAAGGTACGGGCGAAGTATTTTGCCTCTATGTCTAGTAGTGAAATCAGATGCTAATTTTTTGATGAGGTTTTGTCGCCAACCTTATAGATCGGGGAAATTATAGAGCCCTTCCATGAAGCTGGTAGGTGCCCTGACGGTTTGAAAGAGGAGGGGCAGTATTTCTGACCAATACTCAGGATCTTGTTTAGAAAGGGCAGGTGGAATCTCGTTTGGCCCCGGAGCCCCTTCTCTCCTTCCTTTTGAAATTTGATTTATAATTGTTATTGTCTCAGTTCCCTTTTCCTCTTCCTCTGGGTTCCATTCAATTTGGGTGGGATGGATCAGTTGGTTATCCAGGTTTGCTTTTAATGCAGGTGTTTGCTGATTGAAGTGGGATTCTAGAAAGTTTATCCATGAATCCTCAGTGATATGTGATGTTAAGCCTCCCTGTGCCGGGTATAGAATTTTGTTAACGGTAGCCCAAAAGCGTGCACTGTTAGTTGCTTGGGAGTCATGGTAAAGTTTTGCCCGAAATGTAGTTTTGTTAGACCTGTTGATATCCCACTTGAGTTTTTTGATTAAGCCTTTCCGTTGACGAAGTAGAAAGTTTAAGTTCTCATCTCTGGGATAAAGCCTCAGTGGTCTGAGAAGTTTGCTTACAGATTTTTTGTGTGGTTTCAGTTCGATCCGCTGTGCACTCGAGGCCCTCCCCACGTCTGTTGGGCCATTGGGAGGGGAATATCTGGCTATAGTTGAGAAGGAGCTTGCAACTGTGACTGTGAAGGTTTCCCATGTGCTGATTGGGTTGTCAGTAGGATTGGTATAATCATGTAGCAGTGTTTTTGCAGCCTGGAGAACCTCCCCGGAGTTTACTAGGGACGACTGACACCAGTGTTCAACAAGAAATCACTTTACCAGGCACAAATGTTCAACAATTAAACAACATTCCAGGCATCAGTGTTCGACAATAAAACACCATTCCAGGCACCACTGTTCACAAAAAAACACCATTCGAAGCACCAATGTACAACAATAAAACATAATTCCAGGCACCAGTGTTCTACAATGAAACACCATTTCAGACACCAATGTTCAACAATGAAACACCATTCCAGACACGAATGTTCAACAATAAAACACCATTCCAGGCACCAATGTTCAACAATAAATCACCTTTCTAGGCACCAATGTTAAAAAATAAACATCATTCCAGACGCCAATGTACAACAATAAAACATCATTCCAGGCACCACGGTTCAACAATAAAACAGCATTCCAGGCACCACTGTTCAACAATGAATCACCATTCCAGGCACCGATTTTCAACAACGAAACATCAGTCCACCCACCAGTGTTCAACAATAAAACACCATTCCAAGCACCAATGTTTAAAAATAAAACACCTTTCCAGACACCAATGTTCAAAAATAAAAAAAACATTTAAGGTACAAATGTACAACAATAAAACACAATTCCAGGCACCAATGTACAACAATAAAACATCATTGCAGGCACCAGTGTTCAACAATGAAACACCATTCCAGGCACCAGTGTTCAACAATTAAACACCATTCCAGGGAACAATGTACAACAATAAAACACCATTCCAGGTACCAGTATTCAACAATAAGACACCATTCCAGGCACCACTGTTCCATAATAAAACACCATTCCAGGCACCACTGTTCAACAATAAAACATCATTCCAGGCACCACTGTTCAACAATAAAGCACCATTCCAGGCACCAATGTTCAATAATAAAACACCATTTAAGGCACCAATGTACAACAATAAATCACCTTTCTAGGCACCAATGTTAAAAAATAAACAGCATTCCAGGCACCACTGTTCAACAATGAATCACCATTCCAGGCACCGATTTTCAACAACGAAACATCAGTCCACCCACCAGTGTTCAACAATAAAACACCATTCCAAGCACCAATGTTCAAAAATAAAACACCTTTCCAGACACCAATGTTCAAAAATAAAAAAAACATTTAAGGTACAAATGTACAACAATAAAACACAATTCCAGGCACCAATGTACAACAATAAAACATCATTGCAGGCACCAGTGTTCAACAATGAAACACCATTCCAGGCACCAGTGTTCAACAATTAAACACCATTCCAGGGAACAATGTACAACAATAAAACACCATTCCAGGTACCAGTATTCAACAATAAGACACCATTCCAGGCACCACTGTTCCATAATAAAACACCATTCCAGGCACCACTGTTCAACAATAAAACATCATTCCAGGCACCAGTGTTCAACAATGAAACACCATTCCAGGAACCAGTGTTCAACAATAAAACACAATTACAGGAACCAATGTTGAAAAGTAAAACATCATTACAGGCACCAGTGTTCAACAATAAAACACCATTCCAGGCACCACTGTTCAACAATAAAACACCATTCCAGGCACTGATGTTCAGCCACAAAACATCATTCCAGGCACCAGTTTTTGACAATAAAACACCATTCAAGGCACTGCTGTTCAACAGTAAAACACCATTCCAGGCACCGATGTTCAACAACGAAACATCACTTCAGGCACCAGTGTTCAAAAATAAAACACCATTCCAAGCATTAATGTTCAACAATAAAACACCTTTCCAGAGCCCAATGTTCAACAATAAAACACCATTTGAGGCACCAATGTACAACAATAAAACACCATTCCAGGCACTAATGTACCACAATAAAACATAATTCCAGGCACCAGTGTTCAACAATAAAACACCATTGCAGGCACCAGTGTTCAACAAAAAAAACACTATTCCAGGCGCCAATGTGCAATATTGAAACACCATTCCAGGCCCCAATGTTCAACAATAAACCATAATTCCAGGCACCAATGCCCAACAATAAAACATCATTCCAGGCACCAATGTACAATGATAAATCACCTTTCCACGACCCAATGTTCAACAATAAAACAAGATTCCAGGCACCAAAGTGCACCAATAAAACACCATTCCTTCACCAATGTTCAATAATAAAACACCATTTCAGGCACTAGTGTTCAACAATAAAACATAATTTCTTGCACCAATGCGCAATATTTAAGCACCATTCCAGGTCTCAATGTTCAACAGTAAACCATAATTCCAGGCACCAATGCCCAACAAGAAATCATCATTCCAGGCACCAATGTACAACGATAAAACACCTTTCCACGCCCCAATGTTAAACAATAAAATACGATTTCAGGCACAAATGTACACCAATAAAACACCATTCCAGGCACCAATGTAGAACAACAAAACACCATTCCAGGCACCAATGTTCAACAATAAAACATCACTCCAGCGACCAATGTTCAACAAGAAAACACCATTCCAGGCAACAATGTTCAACAATAAAACACCATTCCAGGCACCAATGTACAACCAGAAACAGTTTTCCAGGCACCAGTGTTCAACAATAAAACACCATTCCAGGTACTAGTGTTCAACAATAAAATATAATTCCAGGCCCAGTTTCCAAAAATAAAACACCATTCCAGGCACCAATGTACAACAATGAAACACCATTCTAGGCACCACAGTTCAACAATAAAATATAATTCCAAGCACCAATGTTCATCAATAAAACATAATTCCAGGCACCACTGTTCAACAATAAAACACCATTTCAGGCACCAATGTACAACAATAAAACATATTTCAAGGCACCACTGTTCAACAACTAAACATCATTCCAGGCACTAATTTTCAAAAATTAAATATTATTCCAGGCACCAATGTTCAACAATAAAACACCATTCCAGACGCCAATGTTCAACAATAAAACACAATTTCAGGCACCAATTTACAACAATAAAACATACTTCCAGGCCCCACTGTTCAACAATAAAACATCATTCCAAGCACCAGTGTTCAACAATAAAACAGTATTCCAGGCACCCATGCTCAACAATACTCCACAATTCCAGACACCACTGTTCAACAATGAAACATCATTCCAGGCACCAATTTTCAAAAATAAAACATAATTCCAGGCACCAATGTTCAACAATAAAACACCATTCCAGGTGCCAATGTTCAAAAATAAAACACCATTCCAGGCACCAATGTACAACAATAAAGCATATTTCCAGGAACCACTGTTCAACAATAAAACACCATTACAGGCACCGATGTTCAGCAATGAAACATCATTCCAGGCACCAGTGTTCAACAATAAAACACCGTTCCAAGCACCAGTGTTCAACAATAAAACACCTTTCCATACCCCAATGTTAAACAATATAACATCATTCCAGGTACCAATGTTCAACAATAAAACATAATTCCAGACACCAGTGTTCAACAATAAAACATCATTCCAGGGACCAATGTTCAATAGTAAAACATCATTCCAGGCACCAGTGTTCAACAGTAAAACAGCATTCCAGGCACCAATGTTCAACTATAAAACACCATTCCAGGCACCACTGTTCAACAATAAAACATCATTCCAGGCACCTTTGTTAAACAATAAAACATCATTCCAGGCACCAATGCTCAACGCTAAAAAACCATTCCAGGCACCAATGTTGAACAATAAGACACCATTTCAGTCACCAATGTTCAACAATAAAACATCATTCCAGGCACCAGTGTTCGACAATGAAACACCATTCCAGGCACCAATGTTCAGCAATAAAACACCATTTCATGAACCAATGTACAACAATAAAACATATTTCCAGGCACCACTGTTCAATAACGAAACATAATTTCAAGGCACACATTTTCAAAAATAAAATATTATTCCAGGCACCAATATTCAACAATAAATAAAACACCATGCCAGGCACCAATGTTCAACAATAAAACATCATTCTAGGCACCACTGTTCAACAATAAAGCGCCATTCCAGGCACTAATGTTCAACAATAAAATATCATTACAGGCACCAATGTTCAATAATAAAAAATAATTCCAGGCACCAGTGTTCAAGAATAAAACACCATTTCATGCACAATGTTCAACAATAAAATATCATTCCAGGCACCACTGTTCAACAATAAAACACCATTCCAGGCACCGATATTCAACCACGAAACATCATTCCAGGCACCAGTGTTTAACAATAAAACACCATTCCAAGCACCAATGTTCAACAATAAAACACCTTTCCATACCCCAATGTTCAACAATAAAACATCATTCCAGGCACCAATGTTCTTCATAAAAACACCATTTCAGGCACCACTGTTCAACAATAAAACATCATTCCAGGCACCCATGTTCAACAATAATACACAATTCCAGACTCCACTGTTCAACAACGAAACATCCTTCCAGGCACCAATTTTCAAAAATAAAATATAATTCCAGGCACCAACGTTCAACAATAAAACATCATTACAGGCGCCAATGTTCAACAAAAAACACCATTCCAGGCACCAATGTACAACAGTAAAACATATTTCCAGGCACCACTGTTCAACAATAAAACACCATTACAGGAACCGATGTTCAACAATGAAACATCATTCCAGGCACCAGTGTTCAATAATAAAACAACGTTCCAAGCACCAATGTCCAACAATAAAACACCTTTCCAGACCCCAATGTTCAACAATATAACATCATTCCAGGCACCAATTTTCAACAATAAAACATCATTCCAGGCATTAATATTCAACAATAAAGCATCATTCCAGGCACCAATGTTTAACAATGAAACAACATTCCAGGCACCAGTGTTCAACAATAAAACATCATTTCAGGCACCACTGTTCAACAATAAAGCACCATTCCAGGCACCAATGTTGAACAATAAAATATAATTACAGGCACCAATGTTCAATAATAAAAAATAATTCCAGGCACCAGTGTTCAAGAATAAAACACCATTTCATGCACCAATGTACAACAATAAAACATATTTCCAGGCTCCACTGTTCAACAACGAAACATAATTTCAAGGCACAAATTTTCAAAAATAAAATATTATTCCAGGCACCAATGTTCAATAATAAAACAACATTCCAAGCACCATTGTCCAACAATAAAACACCTTTCCAGACCCCAATGTTAAACAATAAAACACCTTTCCATACCCCAATGTTCAACAATAAAACATCATTCCAGGCACCAATGTTCTCCATAAAAACACCATTTCAGGCACCACTGTTCAACAATAAAACATCTTTCCAGGCACCCATGTTCAACAATAATACACAATTCTAGACTCCACTGTTCAACAACGAAACATCATTCCAGGCACCAATTTTCAAAAATAAAATATAATTCGAGGCACCAACGTTCAACAAAAAACACCATTCCAGGCACCAATGTACAACAGTAAAACATATTTCCAGGCACCACTGTTCACCAATAAAACACCATTACAGGAACCAATGTTCAACAATGAAATATCATTCCAGGCACCAGTGTTCAATAATAAAACAACGTTCAAAGCACCAATGTTCTCCATAAAAACACCATTTCAGGCACCACTGTTCAACAATAAAACATCATTCCAGGCACCCATGTTCAACAATAATACACAATTCCAGACTCCACTGTTCAACAACGAAACATCATTCCAGGCACCAATTTTCAAAAATAAAATATAATTCGAGGCACCACTGTTCAACAATAAAACACCATTACAGGAACCAATGTTCAACAATGAAATATCATTCCAGGCACCAGTGTTCAATAATAAAACAACGTTCCAAGCACCAATGTCCAACAATAAAATTCCTTTCCAGACCCCAATGTTCAACAATATAACATCATTCCAGGCACCAATTTTCAACAATAAAACATCATTCCAGGCATTAATGTTCAACAATAAAACATCATTCCAGGCACCAATGTTTAACAATGAAACAACATTCCAGGCACCAGTGTTCAACAATAAAACAGCGTTCCAGGCACCAATGTTCAACAATAAAACATCATTCCAGGCACCACTGTTCAACACTAAAACACCATTCCAGGCACCAATGTTGAACAATAAAACACCATTCCAGGCACCAATTTTCAACAATAAAACATCATTCCAGGCATCACAGTTTGACAATAAAACATCATTCGAGGCACCAGTGCTCGACAATGAAACACCATTCCAGGCACCAATGTTCAAAAACATAACACCATTCCAGGCACCAATGTTCAATAATAAAACATCATTCCAGACACCACTGTTCAGCAATAAAGCACCATTCCAGGCACCAATGTTCAACAATGAAACACAATTCCAGGCACTAGTGTTCGACAATAAAACACCATTCCAGGCACCAATGTTCAATAATAAAACATCATTCCAGGCACCAATGTTCAACAATAAAACATCATTCCAGGCACCACAGTTCAACAATAAAACATCCTTCCTGGCACCAATGTTCAAAAATAAAATATCATTCCAGGCACCAATGTTCAACAAAAAAAACATAATTCCAGGCACCAGTGTTCGACAATGAAACACCATTCCAGGCACCAGTGTTCAACAATGAAACAGCATTCCAGGCACCAATGTTCAACAATAAAACACCATTCCAAACACCACTGTGTGAGAATGAAACATCATTCCAGGCACCACTGTTCATCAATAAAGCATCATTCTGGACACCAATGTTCAACAATAAAACTCCATTCCAGGCACCAGTATTTAACAATAACATATAATTCCAGGCACCACTGTTCAACAATAAAGCATCATTCTAGACACCAATGTTAAACAATAAAACACCATTCCAGGCACCAATGAACAGCAATAAAACACCATTCCAGGCACCAATGTTCAACAATAAAATATAATTCCAGGCACCACTGTTGAACAATAAAACACCATCCAGGCACCAATGTTCAACAATAAAAAATCATTCCAGGCACCAATGTTCAACAATAAAACATCATTCCAGGCACAACTGTTCAACAATAAAACAGCATTCCAGGCACCAGTGTTCAACAATAAAACACCATTCCAGATGCCAATGTACAACAATAAAATACCATTCCAGACACCACTATTCAGCTATAAACCACCATTCCAGGCACCACTGTACAACAATAAAACATAATTCTCTGCAATTGTTTTAATGATAAAATACTGTTTTTAGGGGGTGCAGAATACAAGTACTGTTCAAACGGGTGTTGCCTATGTGCAGCTTTCCTTGATTTCCTGAGCTATGTAATGCAAGGTCACCTCATTATGGATTGAAAGGGGGAGGATATGGACGGAAAGATGGACAGGAATCCAGGACAAGGCCCTCGACTGGATCCACTCGTTCCTCTTCGGGAGAACGCAGCGGGTCAGACTCCCCCCTTTCCTCTCGGACCCTACACCTACCACCTGCGGAGTACCCCAGGGCTCCTCCCTCAGCCCGACGCTCTTCAACGTCTACATGGCTCCACTCGCCCCCATCGTCAGAACCTACGGACTCAACATTGTGTCATACGCAGACGACACCCAACTCATCCTCTCCCTATCCAACAAACCCAACACCGCCAGACACAACTTTCGAGAAGGCATGGAAGCCGTCGCCAAATGGATGAAAAACAGCTGCCTACAACCAAACACCAACAAAACAGAAGTACTCATCATGGGCCCAAACACCCTACGCCTGGAGCGACACCTGGTGGCCCCCCGCCCTCGGAAACCCGCCAAGCCTCACGGACCACGCACGCAACCTGGGAATCATCCTGGACTCCAAGCTCAAAATGGACCACCAGATCAACTCCGTCTCGTCTTCCTGCTTCCACACCCTCCGCCTCCTTCGTAAGACCTTCAAATGGATCCCCCTCGAACACAGAAAGACTGTCACTCACGCCCTGCTCACCAGCAGACTCGCCTACGGCAATGCACTCTGTGCCAGAATAAAAAAAACCTCACCCTCAAGCTACAGAACATCCAGAACGCCACCGCAAGACTGGTCCTCAACCTGCAAAAACACTGCCACATCTCCCAGCACCTGCGCACACTCCACTGGCTCCCCATCGAGGCGAGAATCACCTTCCAGATACTCACCCACGCACACAAGGCCCTCCACGGCACCGGACCAGCATACCTGAACAGCTGACTCAAATTCCACACACCCCAAACAACCCTACGATCAGCCCAGCTCTCCTACGCCGTGATCCCCCGCACCAGACAGACCAGATTGGGAGGCTGCTCCTTCTCCTTCCTCGCGGCCAAAGTATGGAACGCCCTTACGCTCCACCTCAGACAGACAACATCGCTCCCCATCTTTGCAAGAAACCTCAAAACCTGGTTCTTCGACAGACCCCCTCCTTGATGGAATGGAACCTGCACCCCCCCACCCCTAGCGCCTTGAGACCATTACGGGTGAGTAGTCGCGCTTTAACAAACCCCTGATTGATTGACTGACAATAGAAATGAAGTAGGCCCTCACCTCATCTTTTTCATGGGACAGACAAACTATGCACTCTCTGCTAGCTTGAACATATCAAAATGTTTTGACTCATTATGCATTATTTGATTGAGAACACATACTTTCTGTCGTGGATATGCTCTCTAGTGATTTGTGACGTCTTTTGCATAAAAGAGGGCATAAAAGAGAAGGTGACTTCTTTGCCCTCTGATCACATTCCCAATTTTCCAGGATACTCTTAATCTGATTTGAAGTCTATTTTTGGAAGCCTCCTCCTGCCATGAACCCAGTTATCATATGTGATTACTCTCCAGCATTATTTGGGATTTTCCAGGGCAGCCTTGTTTTCCCAGCTGGCAAGTAGCCGTTTCACAGGTCCATGCTTCTGGATGTGGTCTGTATCCAACAGTTAGGAAGCTCCTCATCTTAGTTCATCCACCCTCAATGTTTGAAACCTTAAGGCGGTGCCCTTGATTGCTACTCAGCCAGTATGATTACACCTTGATAGACGGTGACTCATTCTCTCAAGCACGAGTTTTATTAGATAGATGGGATGCATGCCATGACAATCAATCACCCACGCATGTGTCCAGCACTAATCACCTTAAATAGCTTGCATTAGTTTGCATTTATTAAGGCCAACTGTTTACAACATAGTATAATGCAAAGTGTTGCATACCAGCTTTCAAAGACTGAATTTCGGTAGAAAGACAACTGAGCTCTGGTTATTCTGTTCAAAGAACTGAGCCCGAGGACTGTGGTCCTTGCTATGCAAGATGAAGATGGGATGGGTAGACATCTCCATTTGATACTCTATCTACTTACAAACGGTACTACTGTTTTCTCTGTACTAGTGATTTTAGGGATACAGCCTTTACCATGTAGTATTTATCAAGCAGGAAAGTTTTTTATTTTTTTAAACTACATTTTGATGTTATTTCAAAAAAGTGGGTAATAGTGGAAGTAGAGGTAAAGGGAGTTAAGGGTGATTTCAGGATTGAGAGGTGAATAGAGGTAAAGAGAGATACGGGTATTTTTTTAGGATTGTAATGGTGATATCTGAAAGAGACTTCTAGCCGCAGATTCCTTACCATTGAATTTGCCCAAGCATCAGACTGAATCCGTAAATTTTTCTTTAGAAGTACTCCTGCACGCCTGTAGGTGGCGTTGCTCAGTGCCACATGGCATCATCCACGCCTGAAGTGACATATGGAGTGGCTTTAAATGACCCACCCCAGAATGCTGATGTCCGTTCTTTTCATTGCTCACCAGCTAGTGCAGATCCGTACCGCTTCAGCCACTATTTGACTGAGCTTTTTTCAACTTCTGTTGATGCTTTTTTAAGACTTTTTGTCCTGGAGTGACAGGAATGTCCTCTAGGAAGATCGGCTTCAAGCCCTGCAGCGCCTGTCATCAACAGATGCCGGTGACAGACCCACACCTTTTTTGCCTTTGGTGCCTTGACTGCGACCATAATGCGAAGACCTGCATCGATTGTCGCAAAATGGACCCAAAGGCCTTGCGGGAGCAGTCCCTGGTGGCTCAATGAGCAATGCCGCAACGGTCTCTATCCCAGTCAAGTGGAAGGTCCCAGGATCAGTTGCAGAGTCCGAGGACTTTGTTGCATTCGAGGTTGCCAAGCCTCTTGGGTAAGTCCCACCGAAAAAAGAAGACCAAGAAGTTGAAGAGGACTTCTCCCGTCCAGCACAGTCATCCGACGAGACGAGGGAATAAATGCGGTTGAGTCAGTACCTGGGCTGACTTCGTGCCTCCTCACGTTTCTGGGAGCCAGAGCAACTCCTGCTCAAATCCAGTAGTTTTGTTAGGCCATGCGCCTCATATTTGAGTGGCCCGTTCTCGCCAACATGCCTTCAAGCAACGCAGGTTTGGGAGGGGCCCCTACTTGTACTGCGCATGCGTGTCCAGCGCCAGTTGGGGCATTTGGAGCCATGGATGGATCTGGACCGGTGCCGGTCGCACCACCTTGACCTTCCCCGGTGCCGGCCCCAATACTCCTGTCACCGCCGGTGCCCCCTGGCGCTGCCATCCCCATTCTAAACCTCAACACCGACATGAAGCTGGAGGGGCATCACCCAACGCCAACTTGGACCTTGCCTCCCAGGTCAGATCCTGAAGTCTATTCATTTGGGTTGGGACTCAGGTAGGATTTGGATGGGTCCCTGGACCTTGAAGAGTATCAGCCCTTAGATGCAAATATGGACTGGTCGGAGGACTAGCGGATGCCAGTGTACTAGATACTTCTCCAGACACTAGAATGGTTTCTTCTCTTACCGTGGCAATGGAGGAGGGAGCCTCTTTCGCTATAGTTGTGAGGAGGACAGCTTAGGTCTTGGACCTTAGCCTGTCCTCAGTGGCAATCTAGACTAATGTCTTGACAGTGGTGTTTCATTTGGGAGTGTCCCCTTCAGAACCGCTTCTCCCTTTGAATGTAGCCCTCACGGACGTGCTACTAGGGTCTTGGTCCAAACTCTGCACAGGGGCTCCTGTGAACAGGGCGATTACCTCACCCCAGGAGAAAGCAGCTTCCTCACCCTGTTGGTCCAAGCCTCAACTCTGCATTTAAATCCTGGCACCTTACCTAACACCCCACCAAATAGGGAATCCAAGACGCTGGACACCTTGGGGAAGAAAATTATTTATTTCGCCAGCCTGGCACTGCGGTCTGTGAAAACTGTGTGCCTTTGTGCCTTTTGGGCTGCTACTCCCATGCACTGTGGGATACGGTTGTGCAGGTTCTGCCAACGGTCCCAGAGGAGACCCGGGCCATACTCTTCCAAGCTGTTGCTTACAGGAGCCAAGTTCACCATCCAATGTGGACTGGACACCACCGACTCACTAGTCAGAGTGGTTTCCTCGGCCCCTCCCCAACCAATCCTTTTGTGGCCACTTGTCTTTACATGCCCAGCTACCACGGCATGCAAGCTTCCCAGCCTCTGTGTGGCTGGGGGCGCTGTACCCACAAAACCTGTGGGTTGGGCAGCAAGAGGTCAGGCCATTCCACCACTCTCCCAGCAGCCATAGCCTTCAAACCCCTTTAGTTTGCGTTTAATCTATCATGGGCACACAGTGAGAGGCAGGATATGCCATCACCTGCCCCACTGGTGGTCTATAACATCAGACCAGTGGACTCTTCGAATTGTTCTATTGCAGGAATATAAATTTAGCTTGAAAAAACAAAAGACAAGAGGCGTTTGGCAAAACAGGAACAGTTGGTTTAATTGAATGCTTCTGCTGGTAAATATTCACAGAAAGGTACCTAGTCATGGGGTTGTAAATCAGCCACCTGATGATGAGTGGAGGTGGGTCTCGGCCCTGCGTGGACAAAAGGAGGGTCAGTGGGTGAAGTGTCAAGATGTCTGGTATAGAGAACGTGTGATCACTACATGTACTGTGTGTGCTGTGCTCTGCTTGGCCGAGTGTTCCTAACTTCATGTGGCATCTAATTTTATGGTGTTTTGGGAACGCATGCACCCCTCCGGCCATATGTGCTTTATTAGGGTCAATCTCCTGGGACCATTGCGGTGTTGCTGCCTATCTGTGGGACTAATCTGGGTTTTTCCTGTTTGCGTGTTTGTCCGACTGGTTACGAGTCACCTCACCTGTGATTAGTAGCCTCAGCGTAGGTCGCACGGACTGCCTGGCCACGTATTTCTTACTCAGGGTTTATGGAGATGTCATTTTGAGAGATATAGACAACAGTGACTTGATCTCATTTTTGAATATACATATATCTTTGTGTAGATTGGCATCAATATTAACATTTTGAAGGGGCTACTCTCTCACCTTTGTGACTTTCCCTACCCCCATACTACACACCTCCGAAAGACTGAAGGAGGACCACCTCTACTTTCTCCGCCAGAAGCTAGAGAGGCGATGCTGACACCAGCAGTAGGTAATGGCTGCTATTCCCTCTACTTTCTTTGCCTAGAGCCATAGAGGCGATGCTGACACCAGAAGAAGGTAATGGCTGCTATTCCCTCTAATTTCTGGTGCCAAAGAAGGACAGAGGCTTCCGTCCTATCCTGGACCTGTGCCACGTCAGCTTCTTCCTCAAGAAGGAGAAAATCAAAATGCTCAGGCTCATTCAAATCCTGTCTTCCCTGGACCTGGAAAACTGGATGGTATCGTTGGACTTGCAGGATGCTTATTTCTTCATTCCCGTCCTGCCTGCCCACAGGCTTTACCTGCGGTGCACAGAATGCCATGAGCACTTTCTATTCACTGTGCTTCCCTTTGGCCTAATCAGCACCTCTCGTGTGTTCACCAAGATGATGCCGGTGGTTGCAGCTCATCTGCGGAGATCAAGGGTGTCAGTCTTCCCCTATCTCAATGACTGTCTGTTGAAGGCGAGCACTCCCTAAGCTGTTGTCTCCCACCTCCAGACTACGATGGACCTCCTGTACTTGCTGGGGTTCACTATCAATGTACCGAAGTCACACTTGACTCCCTCTCAATCTCTCCCTTTCATCAGAGCTGTTCTGGACATGATGCAGTTTCAGGCCTATCCTCCCGAACGGCTATTCCAAGATATTCAGGGTATGATACCGATATTTCAGCTTCTATTCTGGATTTTGTGAGACTGACTCTGAGGCTGCTGGGCCTCATGGCCTCCAGCATCCTACTTGTGACACATGCCCGCTGGCATATGCGGGCTCTGCAGTGGGACCTGAAGTTCCAGTGTGCCCTTAATCAGAGAAATCTCTCCGACATGGTCCAGAACTTGGAGGGAACTGCAAAAGACCTGCACTGGTGGGTGATGAACCGCAATTGTGTCAGGGGAAGACCTCTCTCCCTTCCCCAATCAATCTCACAGTAGTGACAGATGCATCACTACTGGGATGGTTCTGCCATCTGGGAAATGGGGAGATCAGGGACTCTGGTCTCCGGCGGAATTCCCGATGGATTGAGCGCTGCATTTAGATCTGCTACGCATTGGCCAAGCAGCAACCCACTGAGGGTTGGTGCGCTCATACCACCAGAGCAAAAGATGCGACCACTGCATCAACATGCGGAGTTTGGTCCTGTACATCTGCCAGTCAGCAACGTGGGCATCTCTGCAGGTTTACGAAGCACTGCTGCCTGGACAGTCTGGTCTGTAGGAACGAACACTGCCCGTTTGGTCCTGCAAAACTTTTTGGAGTGAAACTGTTTTGTATACCCATCTTAGCTGTCAGATCGGAATCACTCCAGCAACCGCAAGCCACAGGTTACTCATCAACCTTTGCTCATATATACCTGAATCAATGTACACTTGTCAATAACCTGAGAGCCTGTGAGGCCCACTCTTCTTATCGTCAGCCTGAAGACTTCTCGCTGTTGTTTGGTGCTTTCCCATCGCTATGTCTCAGTCCTGATGAAGACCCCGTTCGCAAGGATCTAAGTTCCCTGCCACCCATAGGGGTCGAAACGTTGACAATTGTTTTTTCTATCAAACGTGGATGACAGAGATTGGTTATCTGCATCCCTTTATTGTGTTGTTATGATTCATCATACATGTAGAAGCCAGTCGTCTGGCTGGAAAGGTTGTAAATATTGACTGTTGATGTCCACATGTACACTACCTTTCCCTGTTACATCACGCACTGATCACAACCCTTCCCCCCCCCTTTTTTCCCAGGTTGCACCAATCTTAATACTATTAAGATTTACAAGCATTGTATTTAATATGAATTGATTTGCTCAAATAGTTGATGTAATTAAATCAAAACCATTTGATGGTATGATCCAATGGTGGTGTTGTCAAATGCTTTAGCAACAAAGATCATTTGTGTATATTGCTACATATTGTGTTAGATTATCTTCCACTGTGACCTTTCTTTTCTGTACCATCTGGGAAATGGGGAGATCAGGGACTCTGGTCTCCGGCGGAATTCCCGATTGTTCCAGCGCTGCATTTAGATCTGCTACGCATTGGCCAAGCAGCAACCCACTGAGGGTTGGTGCACTCATACCACCAGAGCAAAAGATGCGACCACTGCATCAACATGCGTAGTTTGGTCCTGTACATCTGCCAGTCAGCAACGTGGGCATCTCTGCACGTTTACGAAGCACTGCTGCCTCGACAGTCTGGTCTGTAGGAACACACACTGCCCGTTTGGTCCTGCAAGACTTTTTGGAGTGAAACTGTTTTGTAGACCCATCTCCGGGGATCTATTGCTTGGGTATCTATTCTAAGGTAAGGAATCTGCTGCTAGAAGTCTCTATCAGATGAACAAGTTACTTACCTTTAGTAACGCCTTATCTGGTAGAGACTCTATCTAGCCGTAGATTCCTTTACGACCCACCCATCGTCCCCACTGTGCGAACTGATTTCTAGGGACAGGGGTTTCCTCTTTCAGGGGCCCTAGTTTTACTCATCAGTTGCCAGTGTTCTTCGTGGCTCTGCACTCCTGGCATGGAAAGTTGTGAAAAGAAATTGATGTCAGCCCGCTGGGGTTGCATCTAAATAGGCACTGCGCACATCACTTCCGATGCGGATGACGTCACGTAGAGCTGAAAGACACCACCTACCGGGCCTCAGGGGGTACTGCTCACTAAAAATGTCCATAGCAAGTCTGACGCCTGTAGACAATTATGAGGTAAGCAATCTGCGACCAGATAGCAGGGGAGATTCCTCGGTTAAGGCAGAGGAGCCTCAGCTCACTGCTCTGTGAGCAGGTGAAAAAGGAAAAATAAAACAATATTGATGCATTGTTATTATCATTTTATTTTTCCGTCCTTGCTCAGCTGGTAAGGGGCAGGGTGTGGCTGGCCTGTGTCAGAGGAACAGGGGGAGGAGTGGTGGCAGTCTCCTAAGTGCGCATGAATGTTTGGTTGGTTGTCTTGGGCCGGCCAAACAGTCATGTGCACTTTGCATGTTCTCCACCCAGGCTGCATTACAGCCTCAATAGAGAACATGCCCAGGCCCCCACTCCCTCTCTGAGTGCTGAACCATGGCGCTCAGACCAATCATGACACTGCTATCAGCAGCATTGTGATTGGCTAGGAAAGTCCGGAAGCCTGGGTGCTTCTTGTTCCTGCTTCCTGCCCTGGAGTCCTGGAAGTGGGTGAAGAGGACCGAGAGGCGGCAGCAGCACACAGGTAAGTGATTTTTATTTCATTCCCTCCCCGGTCCCCCCGCGATTCGCCCCCCTCACCACCATTAAGTAGCAGCCGCTACTGCTAGATAGAGTCTCTACCAGAGAAGGCGTTACTGAAGGTAACTAACTTGTTCTCTCCTATATATCACTTAACTCTGACATACCCAAAAAACATTGGTATTTTCCTCTCTTCTATGAAAGGATGATTGTAAGCATTATCCTTAAGCCGTACCACTTAATGCAGTTTTCTTCCTTGTGTTTTTATTCTTGAAAACTAAGTCAATAATTCCGTATGAGTCATTTGGTAAGCTTCTAGGTGAAGGGAGCCCATGAAATTCTTAACTATGGAGTCTTCACAACAAGGCAAATAGAAACTTGTGAGCAAACAAGCCAACTCCAGTAGTACTAAAAAATGCATTAAATATATATTCCTTTTGAGTAATACCTCAACTAAGTAAATATTGACTTCATAGCATTTTTAACTCCAATTCTACAAATACCTGAATGGTAACTGGTGAAACACTGTAGAAAAATGTCTCTTGAGACGCTGATAACAGCGTTTTGTGGAGAGTAGTTTTCGGTGGAAAAATTTTCTGTCCGTTGTCAAAACTGAGGAATTGCGGGTGTGGTCAACCACTGAGCAGGATGGTTGCTTGCTGAAATGGCTCTGCTGCCCATAATGATAAATCCCCACACATCCATGCAACAATGCGCTCTCCCCACCCGCTTGGCACCTGCTTGTGCTGCGGGGATCGAGTGGGAAGACCAATGGAGAGGTTGGAGGGCCTGGAGCGAGGATTGTCTGTAGGGCTGTGGCAGCAAGGTGAGTCAGGGCTTAAAGTAGCAGAGAACGGCGTGGGGCTGAGTCAGATTCAGGGGCTGCTTACCTGTGTTAGATCCCAAGAGTGTTTCTGCTGGCATGTCTCCTGTCAATCCCATGAAGACTTGGGAGATGTGGGATTGCCTCCACTGTGTTGGAAGCCCTTGCTCTGCAGGGCCACAGTGGTGGAGGCAAAAAACAAAGCCCAATGATAGCATCTTCTAGACATGGAGGTGAGGAGCCCCTTTAGGCCAGCAGAGGTGTTCCAGGGGAGATGGAGTGTGGGCCATGGGTCGCACCTATGTGGAAGATGGAGGGGGCTTGCTGCAGTGGGAGGGGCATGGGACCAGCGTGGGCCCGCACAAAGACGGAGCACCGGAGTGACTCAGAAAGGAGAGACCCCGGTATATCACTAGGGGATGCGAGGAGATGCCCGTCAGAAGATTTGAAGAAGTTCTGGTCGCTAGACTTGAAAAGTGCTAAAAAACATTGAGCTCGGCTCGGGGCTGATCGGTGTTGCGCAGCAGCTTAGTGATTAGACTCCCTTGGCTGACTATCACTGGCTAACGATATCCCAGATCTGGAACACATTCACGGGCCTTGGCCCCGCCGGAGTTGGTGACCCCAGTTTCGGTGGACGGGTGCTGAGGGGGGCCCTCAGCAGGTGGGGGGAAAACTGAGAGACCGTGAGGGGGGCTCCACTTGCAGGAGCTAACTTAGGCGGTGGAGACTACCATCATACTTCAGAGCTTGGCCTACCAGAGGTATGGAGAGCATGATGACAGGTGGCAAATGGGCAAGGGCCTCACAACAAAGGAAACTAGACAGATATACCCTCCTCAAGGAGATGACTGGGGGAGCAGCGGCAGGGGCGCTGCAAGAGCCGGTGGGGAGGTTCCTCACAGGATGGCGAGGCCCTCATCCTCAAGGACATTTTGGAGGTGATATAAGGGACTTGGGGCTCATTATAGACAAAGACCGATTTAGTCACCACAAAGGATAATTGTCAGGGCTGACCTCTGAAAAATGGGGGAGAAGGTGAAGGAGGCAGAAGATTAGATTGCAGCCCTCAAGGCAGAGACTAGGACCTGGAGAGAGCATGTGGACGGCCTTCGGCCGATCGTGGACGCAATGGAAGCCAGGCTGGAGGACTCTGAATATTGCTCCAGTAGAAATAACATTAGAGTCATTGGGGTCCCAGAGAGGGTGGAGTGCCCAAGTGCAGACCTCTTCCTTGAAGACCTAATCCTAAATAAGGTACAACCGTGGGGGTCTTTCTAAGTTCTTCTCAATTTAACGCACCACAAACCATTTTGACCCTCATCTTTAATCACAGAGATTGGGATGCTATCCTCCAGGCTGGACGCCCAGGGCTGCCTTTTAAACATGACAATATAGTCATAAGCTTTTTTCCTGGCTTCCGTTTTAGGGTCCAGAGGCTCCCACAAAGTTTCAATGAAGTGAAAAGGACACTGCGACAACCAGACCTCAAGTATTCAATGTTGTTCCTGGCCAAGCTTAGAGTGGTGGTGCAGGGTAAAACTTGGCACTTTGGAAGTCTGAAGGCCAACTGGGGGCCAAGGGGCTCAGAATCGCTCCCGGCAACACCAAAATGAAGGGCCTGATTACAATGCCAGTCGTACTCTCGTCCGACCGGCACTATGGCGGAAGCAGGACCGCCCAACTAGAAGTCGCCGGTCCCGCTGCCCGCATTATGATGCGACTATCTTCACGGCAGTCGCAATGTGTATATTTTGTATTGCGGCGTGTGCTGCGGGCTGCAGCACACACCGCAATACAAATCATACACATTTAAAACATCCCTGCACTATGTGGCAGGCACCATGCGGTGCCTGCCACATGGTGCAGGGATGTTTAGGGGGCACCATAGGTGCCTTCCAGGCCCCATGGTGGAGGGCCAGGAGGGAAGGGGCCCTGCTAGGGGCCCCCAAAGTCACTTTCCGCCTGCCTTTTCATGGCGGGTGAACCACCATGAAAAGGCAGGTGGAAAGGGACATGCTAATCCCTACTGTGGTGCGTGGGCAGGCACCGCTGTTTTTGCAGGAAATAGGAGTCTGATCGCTGCCCTGACGGGATCCTTGATCCTGTCGGATGTGGTGGTGTTTCCCCCCCGACAGCCACGCTCCGACCGCCTGCATCCTAATGCGGCAGTTGGATCCAATGGGCTGGATGGCGGTGGGACTGCGAGCGACGGCCTGAGCCAGGGGGGGGCTGGTATGATGCCCCAGGCTGATGTCCTGGAATTCCAAAATGGGAGGGGCAGCCGCATGTGCAAGACAACATGCAAGCTTGAGAGATGGAGAAGAATAATTGTCTTATGGAAGACCTGCCAGCCACTGGGCCGAATGAAGGACAACAGTGTACAGTAAGACACTGAGGGGATTTGGCGGCGAGAGGTTTTTTGTTTGTTGTGAGCATTGAACCCACTCATATATACTATTGTTGGGGTAACAGGCACTCTTTATTGTGGGGCAATGGGTAGTTTTAAGTCCGCCTTGCAGGGATGTAGGGGGAGGCATTGAATGGGAATTTTTTTCTTGCTGAGTTGGTTGTTTTTTGGTTGTTTTTATGCACTGTCAATTCACACTGGGGATATAAAATCCTTCTAATCCAATCCAAACGGGCCCTGGGATCTGGGACGGGGGGTAGGTAGACCCTCAGTGCCCCTGGTCCCGGGTATCATACATTCAGAATGGCTGGGGGAACCTCCTTGAGAATAATGTTCTGGAATGGCAATGGGCCCGGGAGACTAAATTAAGAGGGGAGTGGTACTGCAATATCTTAAGCGCTATGCTCCTGACATCATTCTGTTACAGAGAACACACAGGATGGGTAACACATACCGAGTTCTTGACAGATGGGGTTGCAAAATGGCAGCCCATGCAGGCTATACAGCGGGCTCGAGAGGAGTGGGGGGTTTAATGAAATGGTTGATCCCTTTTACTGCCTAATGCACATGGCCGGACTCATACAGGAGGTATGTGCCACTGTCAGGGTGATGGGAGGGACTGACAATCTATATATATTCAATATATGTGCCACCATGTCTGCATGCCTCCATGCTCCCTGACTTTAGTGCTCTACCACTGCAATTACCAGACGGAATGCTGATCATGGGGGTGACTTTCATTTAGCAGTCAGCGAAGAGTCGGACCAGTGGCCCCCAAGGTGCATAGGGATGGACCAAAATCCACTTTCAGAATTTCTTACCGCTCTTGGGATGATTGATATATGGTTCAAACACAACCCGGAGGGACAGCAATGCGCTTGAGGGGGACACACTATCACAGGAGCAAGACCTCACAACAGTGAGGGGACCGAAAGTGTGGCACACTTTATCCCTAAAACAAAGGGACTATAATGACCTGGCTGCAGAAGCTGCTTGTGCGAACACTGTGCCACGAACCATCGTCTCCATGAAGTAGGGAATAAAACAGGCAAGCTTTTGGCGTGGTATGACAAGAGAGATCAGTCCCAAAACTGGGTCTTAGAGGGCAAGAAAGGGGTGGGGAACTGGTCAGGGAGAGAAGTTGTATAGCAGAGACATTTGCAGACTACTATGCCCAGCTATATTCCGTGGCTGTAAATACGACAGCGACAATGCCCATGCTTTTCTCCAAGAGATACACCTGCCAAGCCTGGCGGGTGCAGATCGGGAATTCTTGGAGGTGGATATTACAGAAGAACTGGTGACTGCTGTAAGAGAGCTCTGATCCAGAAAGGCAATGGGTCCAAATGAGATCCCAACTAAACTATTTCGGGGAAATAGCTGAAGGACTGTGCCTCCTAAAGGCTCTTAAATGCTGAAGTCAGAATATTGGCTCAAGTCAAAATATTGGCTAAAATGTTAGCCATGCACCTAAATACAGTGATCCAATCCCTGATCCATCCAGATCAGTCAGGATTCATGCCCCACCGGAGCACCAAGCTTAATCTCTGGCACCTCCATGGGGTACTGGGGCAGAAGACCAACTTACGTGAGCTGGCCCTGGTGCTGTCACTGGATGTCAAAATGGCATTCAACACAGTGGAATGGGGCTATATCTTAGTGGTGATGCCCAAATTGGGATTCGGACCCACTTCATGCAATGGGTCCCCCTCTTATACTCTGGCCCGATGGCGTAAGTTAAGGTTAATTTGGGCACTCCTGAGTGTTCAGACTCCGGAGAGGTACCAGGCAGGGCTGCCCCTTGGTTTTTTGCTCTGGCCCTGGAACAGTTGGTGGCATGGATCCGGCAGGATTCACTGGTCAGAAGATTGCAATGGGGGGGGGACATTGGGAAGACAAAATATCACTATTCACAGATAACGTGCAGCTTTATGTGTCTGACCCAGAGTTAACACTGGCTGGTTTAATGTAGATTATTACAAATGTATAGCAAGCATTCGGGCTGCACTATCCACAGGCATCAATCCTTGGTGTATCCGCGTAGGGTTCAGACCCGTGACTGCCGTCGGACGGTGTGACGACATTGCTGGAGGGGCTTTTGCTACCTGAGAATATATGTAACACTGGACACTGAGCTCTTTTTCGAGAATAATCTGGCCCCCTTGTTAGATAAGTTATGGCAGGATGTACGACACTGGGGTCTTTGACGCTCTCTTTTAGGGAGATCGGCACTATTTAAAATGATGTCTTAACCACACTTTATATATGAACTGCAGAACACCCTTTTTGAGGTCCCCAAATCTTATTTGAAAGTGATTGAGGGGGACGTCTGATCACTGTTATGGGATGTAGGCCCAGCAGGAATAGCGCTACCTAAGCTTACAAGAGGTTGGTACGATGGAGGCATTGCTCTGCCGGATATTCAGAAATACTACTGGGCGGCACAGCTGAGCACGATTAATAACTGGGCTTTCCTTACACAGACGGAGTCAGCGTTCTGTATGGATATGTATGTATTGGACTGTGGGGATACCTGAACACCCTATATATTGTGGTGAGAGGGTGGCAGACTGGCCCGACCCCATCAGGACTGTAGTGAAACTTTGGAAAATTGTCCCAACATAAGTGGGGTGGAAAAACACAGCTACACAGGCAACTCCGCTCTGGGACGCTGAGAGACACTGAGGAAGCAACCTGGGTTTGACAAATGGGACATAATTGAAATTTCCACAATTGTAGACGTATGGACCCAGGGAGATGTTACCCCCCCTAACTGACTTACAACGGGAATACCAACTGGCACCTTCCGTTACATAGGGAGAGGTGGGTTGCAGCGGCCTGAGCGGCTGACTCCAGAGCTCTGGGCTCCCGGTTCGATCCCTGGTGCCAGCGGCAGCTCAGCTCACATCATGTGACTCTGCGCAATAGCTCATTTAATCTTTCTGATGGCCCACAACGCCTTAAAACCCTTGAGGGGTGATATGTTCACACTTTACAAATAGGAATTATTATTATTATCTACATACAGGTATATGCAACTCTGGCATGCGCTCAGAGCTGTGCTTCCTAGGGGAACTGACCTTGAAGAATCCACCTGGCTGGAGGATAGAATGTTGGGAGATCCCATGCCCCGGAAGGCTACTTCACTGATCTATAAAAGCAACTGAACCACATACTTTATGCCCTGCAACACCTAAGGGGTCAATGAGATCGGGAGGTGGATGGTCTTGAAGATGGAGAATGGGAGGAGGCACTCACAGCCCCTAGGGTGGTGGCCAAATGATCAGGCTTCCGACTGGTCCAGTTAGGGATCATCCACCGCTCCTACTATGATCGAACGAGTATGGTAAAGATGGGGATGGCTGCTGATGCACATTGTTTACACACCTGTGGGCAGACTGGTTCCTTCTTTCATATCCTGTGGAATTGCCCAGCAATATAAGATTTCTGGTCTGAAGTGGTGAAATGCTTGGGTGAGGTGTGGGGAGAGGATGGGGGGCCTAACAGTCTCCCACAAACAATGTGTTCTTAATATCTGGGGAGAGGCAGGGGTCGGCAGGGCTCAGCAGACACGGATGACATTGGGCTGGGTAGTGGCAAAGAGAAATGTAGCAAAGTCATGGGGTGTTGGTTAGGCTCCGGAGCTTGGGGCATGAATGGGGGACATGGATTGGTGCATGTTAGCTGAAAAGGTGGTGTATGAGGTTGGAGGATGTCCCCGGAAGTGGGAGAAGATTTGGAATAGATGGAACTTCTATAGGGGCCAGATCCAAGGGAACTTGGACCTAGCTGACGAAGAGGGGGAAAATCGAAGGAAAATTCCGACAGGAACATACAGCAAGTAGGGAGAAAAAGGTGAGATGGGAGGGGCTTGAACCGATGCTTGAAGGTATTCTGAGATGTAAGACAGTGCTAATGTTAAAGGTTGTTGTGGTATGTATACATCATTCAATAAAAAGACATGTTAAAAAAAATAAAAAATTAGGAATTACCCGAAGAGTCAGGGAACAATTCAGTGTTTCCTTTGAGGGAATTGAACGCGTGAAGAGGGAACACTACTCAACGACAACTTTGGTGAAGTACAACATTTTCAGGCTTTTGTGTTTACTTGTGTTCCAATATCGCAAGAGCTTTCCACTTAAACAATTGGTGCAGGGTCATCAAACATGGCAGCCATCTTGAAATTCTGTTTTCTCCACAACGAGCTCCAACTGAACACATCTGCGCTAGCAATTATTCATTTCATAAAATGATGTGTTTAGTTCATCTGCAATTGTGTCTTCCAATCAATCAGGCAAATTAATTCAGAAGTATCAGAATTTTTTTTTACCTGATACCCCCTGGAGATCTTACCATATTTTTTAAATCACTCTGAGCTGGAGCTCTATGCTCTTCAGCTGGAGTGTGGCGACCCCTTGTGGTTGGCTCTATAGCTACACTTTGTGACCTGAACAATGTTTTAAAAAGACTCAGACATGGTAATGCTTTTTTCTTAACGGCTTTATTGAAAATATTTTATGACTTTCACTTTTATTAAACATTGATATGTGTGAATTTATAAAATATATATTTGATCATGGTTATTGGTGACTTTTGGACAAAGTAAGGAGGTCTGCTTTATATATGTTGTCATGGTGGCCCCTTGATAAAGTCAATATGTCTGCTTTTTATATTTGAGTGTTTTGAACTTTTGAGATAGTCACCAGGTCTTCTATTCTTGAAATGACACCTTTTATATTGTTACATCATTCAGTCTGCTGGACGTGCCCAAGGGGGATAGGGTGCCCACGGGAGATTGAGCACAGGGCCTAGCTGCAGGCCAGGCCCTGTGTCCAACCCCACACCATGCACAGTCAAAGGCAGTGGCACTAGGGGTATCGGGTGCCCAAACCCACACCACGCTTGATGATGAACGTCCTACTTTGTTAAAAAGCCATAGAAATGTACTGAAAAAAATAAATGTTAAAGGAATGTTATAGTTAGGTGAAACTGCTAGTTAAAACATACCATTTTAAACAAACAAAACCAATAAAATTCACCAGTTATAGTAATCTCAAGTAACTATAAAGTAAGTATAACTTACGCCTAAAGATGCTATAACTTGCACCTCGCCATGCACTCCTAATTGCCCCCATATTAAATCACTCATTACATGTTCAATGACATCATTGATAACATCACCGCAATATTTGAAACAACATCATTGATGACAACACAGTGCATGGTGGGGGAGCAAGTTATAGTTACTTTAGGGCACGAGTTATAGTTACTTGAGATAACTATAGCTGGTGAATTTAAGTGGTTTTGTTAGTTTAAAAGTATGTTTTAAGTGACATTTTCACCTAATGATAATGTCCCTTTAACTTTTGTTTATTTCAGTGAATTTGTGTATGAGTGCATATACATACACACACACACACACCTACACACACACATATATATTACACAGTGGTGAGTGCCACTCTGTTGTTATAATGAGACCTTGTTACCATAGTTTTGCTTTGCTAATAACTTTGGTGCCACTTGACGAAGCTTCACAAAACGTTCTAAAAACTGTTCATCTACCTCAAGTCCTTCCTGGAATGTTTTGGAGTTATCTGTCAAGTGGGGGCTGAAAAAAAGGGCGTAGTCCCAAAATGTAAATTCCTCATTCAATTTCCATAGTGATTTTTGAACAGCGCAAATTCCTAAACGTCGGAAAGGAATTGCACCAGATTTGTGTTTTGGCTGCTCAGTAGTTTTTGAGAAGTTAAGGTTCGAAATGTATGAATACCTTGGCTGATGGTAGGTAGCAGACCCACTGGCACGCAAGTTCAAATGATAGAGCAATCTGATTGGCCAAGGGAGCGTTTTCCCCCACCGGCAGCCTCACTCACATGAGTCCTGCGGGAACACGTGCTCTGATTGGCTGGCCCCCAACATGAAGGAATATGTTGCAGCTGTCATTAGAGGACATGAAAATTCCTGAACATATCCTGAAAAAAAAATCAAGTATAAGGGGCAGGTTAGTAGTACATACCTGGGGTCAATTGTTTTCCAAAAATGTTTTGTATGGGCTGCTGTGATCTGGTACGCTTGGGGTAGCTAGTGCGACCCCCTTACTCTCCTAAGAGTTCTGAAGGCTTAAAACACAATTTAAAAAAAGGTGGAGTGGGTGTCCTTTAGTGCAGGCTGGGCCTAGCAGCCAACCCCATGCTGCACTGCGCACGGTGAAAGGGTCGGAGCCCAATGAGGGTTCAAGGGTTGGCTGTTTTCCAGGCCCTGCTTCCAACCCCAAGCTGCGCATGGTCAAAGGGTTGGTCGCCTGCCCGTGGGAGGTTGAATACAGCGCCAGACCACAGGCCAGGTCCTGTAGTCGACACACAGCTGCGCACAGAGCTAAAACCAACAAAGTTTAATGTGACCTTCTAATTAGGTATGGTAGAAATATCTTACTTTACATAAAAAAGTCTTAAAAATTCTCTGCAAAAAACAAAGCCATAGGAACTGCTATAGTTAGGTGAAAATGTAGGTTAAAACATAACATTTTAAGCTAACTATAACTTGTACCCTCGCCATGACCTGCTTATGACCTCACATATTACATCACTCATGACATGATCTATGATATCATTGATAACATCGCTGATTACATCATTAATTACATCACTGTGCGTAGTGAGTGCTCAAGTTACAGTTGCTTCATTTAACTATTACGTGAATTGCAGCATTTGTTCACCTAACTATGATGTCACTTAATCCTTTTGTTTTTGCATGCATGGTAATGGCATGCATTGTAAAAGCATACATGCTTGACTCTACAATGGCTGATGTATTGTAATTTCTCAACATCTGACCCCTTTCTTTCCTGTGTCGGGCTGAGGATTTGGTTAAAAGAGGGACTAAGGAAGAGATCATCAAAGGGCCACTGAAAGGGAAAGACTCAGGGCTTAATGCTCCATCTATGCTCCATCGATGCTCCGTCGATGCTCCGTCAATGCTTCATCGATGCTCCGTCGATGCTCCGTCGATGGTCCATCGATGCTCCATCTATGCTCCATCGATGCTCCATCTATGCTCCATCGATGCTCCATCGATGCTCCATCGATGCTCCGTCGATGCTCTGTCGATGCTCCATCTATGCTCCATCGATGCTCCGTCGATGGTCCGTCGATGCTTCATCGATGCTCCGTCGATGCTCCGTCGATGCTCCATCGATGCTCCATCTATGCTCCATCGATGCTCCATCTATGCTCCATCGATGCTCCGTCAATGCTCCATCGATGCTCCATCGATGCTCCATCTATGCTCCATCGATGCTCCGTCGATGCTCCGTCGATGGTCCATCGATGCTCCATCGATGCTCCATCGATGCTCCGTCGATGCTCCGTCAATGCTTCATCGATGCTCCGTCGATGCTCCGTCGATGGTCCATCGATGCTCCATCTATGCTCCATCGATGCTCCGTCAATGCTCCATCGATGCTCCGTCAATGCTCCATCGATGCTCCGTCGATGCTCTGTCGATGCTCCATCGATGCTCCGTCGATGCTTCATCGATGCTCCGTCGATGCTCTGTCGATGCTCCATCGATGCTCCGTCGATGCTCAACGATCCAGGAGAGCTCCATAATAGGATAACCCCAATTCTATCAGTTACCACAATGATTACAATGCAAGGGCCAGATTCTAATCATATTGCTATTATGTGAATGAAGAACCAGCACCCTATCAGCCTATTTACAGATTAGGAGTAGACAAAAATTGGCGCCCACCTGCTAGCAAACAGATCACCCAAGGTTATAGAAAAACTACCCTGCCCTGCCCTTCTATTGCAACGAATCTGTGTCACAAACCAATGTTGCAGTAGTCTCAGTGCACTGGGAAGGGAGGAATCCGCCCAACCTGGGCTGCAATTGTAGGTAACACCCATGAGGGACTCAGAAGGCTTGCACAACAATTCTTGTGGGTGACCATGTCACACTCTGGTATTAACCACAAGTGTATTGGGTGGGTCCAGGCCCTCATCAGAGGCAGTGGTGTCCATTCCAAGGTGTCATTGTTACCATTGCCTCTATGGTATCCAGCAAGGCTGCCAGTATCCCCGGGACCGTACAGTTATCCTTGGGGCCATACCAATGATCATTAGAATATCGGAACATCATACAGCTGCTTGAACAAATTTCTACAGAGTTTGAAAGACAAAGTACATATTCAACATCTCTGAACACAGAGTTTATTGCTAGGGGTGCACCACTTCCAGAGCAGAGGTGGGTGTGTATGGCTGATCACTGAGGGATCACCCCAGCCGTTGCCAATGAATCAATACTCTGCAGGTATGACTCACATAGTGAGGGATTGAGATGGATATTCTTGGGCTCAGTCTGACTGAACATTCAAACCTGCCCTGTCCGCTGATGCAGGCTGGTCACAGGTAGAAAGACCGGCGACCATATCTCAATTTCCTCATCACTTTAAAATGGCTTCCCATGTAAGTTAGGAACATAAACATCTGGGATCCACCTGCCATGAACCAGTTATCATATTCAATCCAATGATCTGGGATTATCCAGGACCTCCTTGGGATCCCAGCTGGTGATTGCTCATTTCACAGCCCATGCTTCTGGAGGTGGTCTGTATCCAACAGTTAGGAAGCTACTTGTCTAATTTCCTCCACCCTCAATGTTTGAAACCTTAAGGGCGGTGCCCACGATCGCTACTCACCCAGTATGATTGCAGCTTGATAGGCGGTGAATCATCCCCTCAGGCATGAGCTTTATGAGATAGAAGGAATGTGTGCCATGGCCATCAATCACGCACGTAGGTGTCCAGCACTCACCACCTCCAATTCTTTACATTAGTTTGCATGTGTCATGACCAGCTGTTTACAACATAGTCTAATGCAAAGTCTTTTAGGCAGCTTTCAAAGGCTGGATTTGGGGAGAAAACAACTAAACTCTGGGGGCCTTTTTTATAAGGCCTTGCAACACTTTTGTGCCGCTGGTGCATCAATTTTTGTGACACACCGGCGGTGTAAACAATGCGCCATGTTGCACCCTATTTACAAAGTGACGCATCTAAGCAGATGCGTCACTTTGTAAACCCCTGCGCCACATTATACCTGCAACAGGTATAATGTATGCAGGGTGAGCGTCCCCTCGCAAAAAGCCTCGCAGAAGTGGCGCATTGTAGTCTATGAGATTTCAGTACACCACTTCTAGGATGCCATTGCGTCAATATCTTACACCTGCCTCACAGCAGGCATAAGACTGACGCAGTGCTATATTCATAGCCCTCCCCACCGCACTGCTGGAGTTGCGTCCAGCAATGTGTTAGTTTTGCACCAACAGATACGTCAGTAAAACTGATGTATCTGTCATTCCTTGCGACATAATGCGTCATACAGTAAATATGACACATTAATCATGTCGCAAGGAGGGCGCAGTGAAAACTGTTGCATCGCTGTTTTCACACAGCGATGCAACAGTTTTATAAATGAGGCCCTGAGTATTCTGGTCAAGGAACTGGGTCCAAGGGCTACAGTCCTTGCTATGAAAGATGAAGATGGGATGGAAAGACATCTCCATTTGATACTCTATCGGCTTTCAAACTGTACTACTATTTGTTCTGTAGCAGTCATTCTAGGGAAACAGCCTTTACCAATTAGCATTTACCACACAAGTAAGTTTATGTTTAAATACCATAAATGTTTATGTTATTTAAAAAAAAAAAAAAGAGGGTAATATTGTGGGAAGAGGCAAAGGGAGTTAAGGGGGAGTCCAGGCTTTCTGGGTGGGTAGAGGTAAAGAGAGATAAGGGTATTTTAAGGATTTAGGGGTGGGTAAAGGGAGGTATGGGTGATTTTAGGGTTTAGAGGTACGTAGAGGTAAAGAAGGCAAGGCTAATTGTAGGGTTCAGGGGTGGGTAGAGGTAAATGGATTTAAAGGTGATTTTAGGGCTCAGGGGTGGGTATTGGTAAATGAAGGTACGGGTAAACTAATTTTAGGATGCAGGGGAGAGAAGAAGGTAAGGGAATATAGAAGTAAAATGGGTAAATATATATATATATATATATATAGTCACTAGAAAACAAAGATTAAAGTGGAGTTATACGCGAGGAAGGTAGTAAGATTTTAACTTACTTAAAACAAAACTAAGAAATTCACTGAAAAGCACTATTGTTTAAAACCAAAACAAATCTTTTAAATTTGCAAATTACAAGTAACTAACATAAGATAACTTGCACTGTGATAGATTTCAGATGTCATCAGTGATGTAATATGTGTGGTCATAAGCAGTGCATCACAATTGTGTAAGTTATACTTAAGTCAGCTAAGGGCCAGGGTTTCAGGTACTCCTACTCCACCCCTTTAGAACCCCCTTCAAGATTAAGTTTCGGGACACTCGCCTACACAAATATATTACCCAGTCGTCACTTGGTACTTATAGTTACTACCACGTTTCCATAGGAAATGGATTTTTTTGGTTTGTTAATAACGTTAATGTCTTTTGATGAATCTTAACAAAACATTTTTAAAAAGTCTCATCAACCTCAGCAGCTCCCTGTAAAGTTTCAGGGTGGTCCGTCAAGCAGGGGCTGATTAAAACGGATGGAATCCCTAAATGCGTTTTCCCCATGCAATTTTCCATAGATAAGTTAGACACAGCCACAGCCAAAACAGCTGAACAGAACTACATGAAATTTGGCAGAAAGCTAGAAGTTGGTCCACAAAACATTTAGTAGCTTTTGTGAAATTAAGTTTTGAAATGTATGAATGTATGTATCACGCTGTGGACGATCCGCGGAGCCAACAGGTCTAAACCTCTGTGGGTGGGCAGCCGAACCTGTGACCATGCGCAGCATGGGATTGGAAGCAGGGCCTGGCATACAGCCAACCCTCAAACCCTCATTGGGCACCGAACCCTCCACTGTGCACACTGCAGCATGGGGTTGGCTGCTGCACCCAGCGTGCACTAAGGGACAACCACTCCACTTTTTTTTAATTGTTTTCGAGCCTGAGGGACTCTGAAGAGAGTATGGGGGGTACACTAGCTCCCACAAGAGTACCACGAGATCACTGCAACCCATGCAAAACATTTTTAAAGAAAGAAATCGACCTCAGGTATGTACTTCTACCCTGGCATAATACTCATTTTTTTGTTTAATTTTCTTAACTGACAATTCACTCTAAACAGATCAAAATCTAGCCCCATGATATTAATGTATGGTGTACCACAAGGTTCCATTCAGTGTCCCACCCACATTAAATTTGACGTTGAAGCGCTAGGTATCTTCCTCAAGAACCTGAGGGTCTTATATCACCAATACACAAACAGCACTCCCTTACCTTAAGATCTCATCCCTTGATGACACTTACGCCTGGTGTGTACCCTCCATGTTAGGTAAGGTTGCTTGACTAGCCACCATTTCATGTTAAACACTTTACCCAATTTCTCCAAAGCACTCTAACATTGGAGTGCAATCATGGAAAAGATGGTTGCTTGAACTCTGTGCTCAACTTTAATCCACTGATTTTTGTACACTCAAAATCCTTGGCTGTTACTCTAGTACGGATTCTAACGATCAGTGGTATAATATTAGGTATATTGGCGCCCCTCAGGAGAAGTAACACATATATTGGTTAAAAAACAAAAGGTATTGAAGGACGGTGCTGTAAGGTGAGGAGAACCACCAACATCCCCCAAAATGCGGCCGAGGCCAACACACAAGAAAGACAATCCCCAGCACACGTCTACAGTGTAACACCACTTATAACTGCAAAAGTATGCACAAAATGTAAACACAGTGTTATTAATCCTTTGTTTTCTTTATATATTCTTTATTCTTGCATCATATCGTAATGTCCGTTGTCAGTAAGGACATACTTTTGCAGTTATAAGTGGTGTTACACTGTAGACGTGTGCTGAGATTGTTTTTTTTTTTTTTTTTTACTCTAGTACGGTATTAAGACTCTGGGCCCGATTGAGATCTTGGCAGACGGGTCACTCCGTCTCAATGGTGACATGAAATATCAATACCATTATATGGTATGGGATTTATATTTCGGCAGACAGGATATCTGTCACCTTTGTGATGGAGTAACCCGTCCACCAAGATCTGAATCAAGCCCTATGGCTAAGAATGAACGGATACCACTGTAACTGCAGAAGGGGATCAGACAGTCCATCCAAGAATATTGCCATGTTCCATGTTCGAAAACCCCTGCCGTTCCCAAGTCACTATGTTAACTGCAAAATATTACATGCTTGCAGTAGGAATATGTGGAAATCAAGTAAGGGGAAAGAGAGAGAGAGAGATGTATACATTGAATGGACCCTCTCTTGACACCTCAGTGATTCTCTCAGGGTGGTTCCTCACAGACAGCGCTGACAAAGCTGTACCATGGGAAGGGATTGGTTAATATAATGCAATAGATAGGAACGCCACATAAACAGATATAGAAACAGTAAGATTATCATTCTCACCAGTGGGTGTGGCTCTAATGAGCATGAGGCAACCTTGAAACCAGCTGGTTGCCCCAGGACGCTACTGACAGCAAACTGGGCTATTAATGAGGAGCAAATTAGGGGAAACATAGCACAACAGAACAACAGACCAATAAAAGGCAAGAGGCTGGGAACAGCGAGGGAACAGAACTGAAGGAGAACATCAAACATGAGGGAATAATGTATGCGTGCAAAATAGGCAGAAGCGAAGAGCCAATGCAACTAAGGACTTGTTGCCATTCAAGGTGCATGAGGCATCACAGATATTAATCAGGGCTTTGCCACCAATGCTCCAGATCTAAGCTTAGATCCCGAAAGTGAGCAGTGCAGGGGTCTCTAGCTAGCGGTCTAGTGTACCAAATTCTTTACGTTTCCTCTGATCTGTCTGTTATCTCCTCCAGCCCCTCAGAGCAGGTTGAGTGCTGTCTCTGTCCCAAGCCTTAATTCTGAGAAGCATAAGTGTATGAGACTAGTCCAAGTTGTTGTTCTTCCAAGACAGGCCCATGGTAATTCTTTCTGTACTGGCCTACAAAAGGTTTGCCTGGTTCATATGACAGTTTGCTTTGTTACTTGGAGCAGGGAATGTGAGCAAATCAACCCATCCTACCCAGGCTCCAATGAGTTATTAATGAAGTCAGATTATACTATACATCTACCTGCATAACTCTCAAAGTCCTACAAATCAGCACATATTTGTACCCGATGAAAATGGTAAACAGCTTTGGTAGTGAGTGGTCTCCGAGCAGTGCAGTGACACTTCTACTGAAACTCCAGTTTTAAAGAAAGAAGAACCAAACCTTGTCCCACTCCCCTGCTGGTGCTACCAAAATTTGGAACTTTCTCCATCCTGCGCTCAACAGCACTTCTTTATGTTACATTCAAAAAGGTTCTTAAACATCTTTTATGAAGGCATTTCCAAACCAGCTCCGAATAAATACCTGTTTGACCACTTACCTTCTCCCTCAGCTGTCTAGTGGTGATAGCTTCTCTGAGTTTTTCTCCCAAAATAGGCTTTCTAGATCTCATGGCACCAAGAACATTGTCAGTGTGTCAACTTGAATCAGAAAGCCAGTTGGACTGCACTACCCCACAACCCACTGAGCAGTATCTGAGTGAGATGTGTTCTAGGTAACAATCAATCCTAGGAGATATCACAGGAATAATTGGTGGAATTGAAACCCCTTTCAGTCTGGAAAGGCACACTCAAGAACACTCAAGACCACTCAAGAAAACTCAAGAACACTCAAGAACACTCAAGACCACTCAAGAACACTCAAGAACACCTAAGACCACTCAAGACCACTCAAGACCACTCAAGAACACTCAAGACCACTCAAGAACACTCAAGAACACTAGGAATACCAGGGGTAGCTTTCAAAGATGTATTTTAAAATCTGAACCGTATCCTAATGGACACAATATGAATAGTACCTATTAGGAACAAAAACAATGTTGTAGCAACAAAATTCACCAGAAGAGTAAATAGTGGATTGCAAATATTATTGTGACATATTAGTATTATCATAAATCTTTCTTTGCCAATATTTACAATCCCACCCTCGACTCTTTGGGTAACTAAGGGTAAAGCCAAAAAAGTTCCCCGCTATCGCTGGTAATTATATCGCCCTGGGGAAATGCGTTGTAAATAACGCGCTGACAGGGCGATATAATCCAGCGATAGACGGCGATAAATAGAAAAGCGCTAAGCGCGCTTTGCGTTTATTTATCGCCGTCCTTGTAAATATGCCCCCAAGCTAATCTTAGCAACAAAGTAAAGGCCTAATATGAGTTTCAAAGGTAGATCACACCAGCATACCTCGTCTGAACACTGCAACCAATGTTCATTAAAATAGCAGCCTCTTTTAATCTCATCTGCACCGGCAGGCAAACCGATCAGCTGACTGGGTGAAGGTTAAATGCGCCTCCGACAGCCTTCAGTAAAGTAAGGTTTTATATGGCCTCTGTCATGCGTCTCTGTTATTATAACTCAATATAGCGCAACGACTCACACCCAAAGGTGTATCTCGGCGCTTCGTTAAAACAGGGTCCAAAAACTGCTTAAAACAACCAGGTCTTCAAGAGTTTTTTAAACTTTTCAAAGTTTAGTCAAGTGCAGATGTAGGTTGAGGGGGTTTATCCCTTCCCAGTGCACTGAGACTGCTGTAACATTGGTTTGGGCCTTGGACCGCTGGGTACCAGGAAACCCAAGCTGCCAATGGGAGGGCAAGGGAAGATAGCTTTTCCAGATCCGTCGATAATCTGTTTGCCGTTGTGCATTTATTTTTCACTACAACAAATTAGGAAACAGGTTGCTAGGGCATCAGACAACATTAATCTTCTCTTGCATATTAATGAGGGGGTTTAACTCTGACCTGTGCATTATAGTTGTTGTGGTAACCAACAGACTCATGGTTACCATCATGGAGCTCTCCTGGAAGAGCATCGAGTCTTGACGATCTCTGCCTCGGTCACCCTTCTGCTCAAATCGTCACGTCTTGCCCAATGCAGGGAAGGAAGGGGACAGATGCTGAGATATTACAAAATACCTGCATCAGCAATTGTAGAGTCACTAGGGCAAAACAAAGAGTAATATAGTGTGAAGGTGGACAGAGTATCAAAAGGGGATGTTTAACCATCTCTTTTTCATCTTGCACGGCAAAAATCGCAGCCCTCAGACCCAGTTCTTTGATCGGAATAACCAGAGTCCAGTTGCCCTTCTCCCCAAATCCAGCCTTTGAAAGCTGGCCTGAAATAATTTGCATTACACTATGTTGTAAACAGTTGGCCTTGACACATGCAAACCATTGCAAACTATTTGAGGTGGTGAGTGCTGGACACATGCCTGGGTGATTGATCGTCATGGCATGCATCCCATCTATGTAATAAAACTCGTGCTTGAGAGAATGATTCACCGTCTATCAAGCTGTAATCATATCGGCAGAGTAGGCAAGCTTGGGCACCGCCCTTAAAGTTTCAAACATCTGTTGGAAACAGACCAGTCTCAGAAGCAGGAAACTGCCAAATGACCAGTTACCAGCTGGGATCCCAAGGCTGCCCAGGAGATTCCAAACCATTGGGTTCATGGCAGGAGGAGGCTTCATTCATAGACTTCAAAATCAGTTTAAGTGTATCCTGGAAAACCAATAATGTGATCAGGTGAAGACACCTTCTGTTTTCTACCAATACACAGTTACAGTTTGAGAGAAGGATCCTAGTGCTGGGCCTGATAAGCAGGACCTAGCACACTTTCAGGTCAATTAGCACAGCATCTAGCAGCAAAATGTGGGGGTACCATCCTAAAAGGGCACTTTACAACACGCCTGGAATTATGTTTTATTGTTGAACATTAACGCCTGGAATGATGTTTTATTGTTGAACAGTGGTTCCTGGAATGGTGTTTTATTGTTGAATAGTGGTGCCTGGAATGGTGTTTTATTGTTGAACAGTGGTTCCTGGAATGGTGTTTTATTGTTGAACACTGGTACCTGGAATGATGTTTCGTTGTTGAACATCGGTGCCTGGAATGGTGTTTTATTGTTGAACATTGACGCCTGGAATGGTGTTTTATTGTTGAACATTGACGCCTGGAATGGTGTTTTATTGTTGAACATTGGTGCCTGGAATGGTGTTTTATTGTTGAACATTGACGCCTGGAATGGTGTTTTATTGTTGAACAGTGGTTCCTGGAATGGTGTTTTATTGTTGAACACTGGTACCTGGAATTATGTTTCGTTGTTGAACATCGGTGCCTGGAATGGTGTTTTATTGTTGAACATTGACGCCTGGAATGGTGTTTTATTGTTGAACATTGACGCCTGGAATGGTGTTTTATTGTTGAACATTGGTGCGTGGAATGGTGTTTTGTTGTTGAACATTTACGCCTGGAATGGTGTTTTATTGTTGAACAGTGGTTCCTGGAATGGTGTTTTATTGTTGAACACTGGTACCTGGAATGATGTTTCGTTGTTGAATATTGGTGCCTGGAATGGTGTTTTATTGTTGAACATTGGTGCCGGGAACGATGTTTCGTTTTTTAACAGTTGTTCCTGGAATGGTGTTTTAGTGTTAAACAGTGGTACCTGAAATGATGTTTTATTTTTGAACATTGGTGCCTGAAATTATGTTTTATTGTTGAACATTGGTGCCTGGAATGGTGTTTTGTTGTTGAACATTTACGCCTGGAATGGTGTTTTATTGTTGAACAGTGGTTCCTGGATCGGTGTTTTATTGTTGAACACTGGTATCTGAAATGATGTTTCGTTGTTGAACATCGGTGCCTGGAATGGTGTTTTATTGTTGAACATCGGTACCTGGAATTATGTTTTATTGTTAAACATTGACGCCTGGAATGGTGTTTTAGTGTTGAACAGTGGTTCCTGGAATGGTGTTTTATTGTTGAACACTGGTACCTGGAATGATGTTTCGTTGTTGAATATTGGTGCCTGGAATGGTGTTTTATTGTTGAACATTGGTGCCGGGAACGATGTTTCGTTTTTTAACAGTTGTTCCTGGAATGGTGTTTTAGTGTTAAACAGTGGTACCTGAAATGATGTTTTATTTTTGAACATTGGTGCCTGGAATTATGTTTTATTGTTGAACATTGGTGCCTTGAATGGTGTTTTATTGATGAACAGTGGTTCCTGGAATGGTGTTTTATTGTTGAACACTGGTACCTGAAATGATGTTTTATTTTTGAACATTGGTGCCTGGAATGTTGTTTTATTGTTGAACATTGGTGCCTTGAATGATGTTTTATTGTTGAACATTGGTGCCTGGAATGATGTTTTATTGTTGAACATTGGTGCCTGGAATGATGTTTTATTGTTGAATAGTGGTGTCTGGAATAGTGTTTTATCATTGAACAGTGGTGCCTGGAATGGTGTTTTATTGTTGAACAATTGGTGCCTTGAATAATGTTTCACTGTTGAACATTGGTGCCTGGAACTGTGTTTATTGTGGGACATTGTTATATGGGAATATATTGACAGCTGACTGATAGTATCTGGAATGGCATTTTATTGTCGAAAATGTAATCTGGAATGGTGCTTTACTGTTAATTACTTGCATCTGGAAAAGTACTTAGGGCCTTATTACGATGAGGCCCAGACAGTCTCTGACCGCAGTTCGGAGGCTTTCCGAACCTCATTGCGGTTTCAACCGCCTAGTTACAATCTGGTGGTCGGAATTGAACCCGGCCGGTCATTCCGGCTGGATTCCGTCGGGCTCAAGGAGCCCGTCGGCCAGTCAGAGACAGGCCCATAATCCCTATGGAGGCGTTTCCGCCGTAGGGATTACAATGCTCGGTTTCCGACAGGCTTTCCATGCCGGGCTTTCTGACATGGAAAGCCTGTTGGAAAGTGAGTTTGGGGGCCCCTAGCAGGGCCCCCTTCTCCTTGCGGTTTCCGGTTGTGGGCCAAGGGGGTACCTATGGTGCCCTCTGTTAATCCCTGCACCTTTTGGCAGGCACCTTAAGGTGCCTGCCCCAACGGTGCAGGGATTAACACAATCTCCCATTTCTCTATGGGAGCCTGTAATATGACCGGTTTATGGCCGCAGCACAAGCTCCCGTAGAGAAATGGGAATATGTGACCGCAACATGTGAGGTCGCCTTGTAATTGCAGTGTCGGTCGGAGGCAACTCCGACCAAAATGATAATCAAGCCATTAGTTATCACTTGTTTTTCGAATGTTTTATTGATTGAACATTTTTAAGTAGCATGCAGTCTTACTGTAAATACCCTATACTTGGAAATATTATTTTATGGGTGATTTAATTTCTGTCTGTCCCTCCCATTCTGTTCTTAGCATATATACCATATCTGATTATTGTTGAACCTTTCAAAATAAAGAATCAGCAGAAAATGTTTTGGCACCCATTCACTTACTTTCATTCTCTAGATCCTTGCCCTTTGTTAAAAAACAATTAACAAGATGTGTAGTTTTTTCTATTTTGTTAACACACTGGTTTAATTCATTTTGAAAAGGTTAATCAAAGACAATACGAAAATGAGCAACATTGGCAGCAATTACAGATGTGACACATTGCTCCATATATAGAAAAATCTCTGCACCACTTGTCATCATTAGGACCTGTATATATATATATATATATATATATATATATATATATATATATATATATATTCACTGAAAAACCCACAGGTTTCAGGGACGTTATAGCTAGTTGGACATTTTACTCGGTATAAAACCAGAGAAATTCGGCCCTTATAGTTAGTAGAGCTAACTATAACTCGCGCCCCCGCAATGCACTGCTGATGATGTCACATATTACATCACTCATGACATCGTCAGTGACGTCACTGATGACATCACTGATGACATCTCAAATGACATCACTGATGACATCACTGATGACATCATCCAGTGACTAAGTGTTTCTAAAAGTTCAAGAATGTTTTATATATATAAGCCAAGGGGTATTGAAGAATGAGTGGGTGTATGAGTGTCTGAATGGATGATTTAGTGGGTGCGTGACTGACTGTATCAGTGAGTGATTAAACGTGTCTTAGGGAATGCATGGGTGAATGATTAATCTGTGTGAATGTCTGTATCAGTCTGTCAGTTGGTGTGTAAGTGCATGGGTTGGTGAGTAGCTACATCAGTGTCTATATGGGTTAATGATTGGTTGTCTGAGTACCTGTATGGGTGCCTGAGTGTCTGTCTGGGTGGGGGGGTGTGACTCCCTGCATGGATGTGTGAGTGGGTGATTCACTGGGTGTATGGGTTTATGAGTGCATGTGTTAGGGACTGTATGGGTGAGTGAGTATATGTATAGCTGTGTTGGTGAGTGAATGGATGTTTTAGTGGTATATGTGTAAGTAACTACATATGTGAAAGGCAGTATATGTGAGTGTTGGAGGATATAAGTGAGTATATGTGACAGTGAGTGATTGTGACAGTGACTGCATGGATAAGAGTGTGCTTTTGTCAGTAATTGTTGAAGAGAGTATGTATATGGTACTATCTGTATGAATAAGTGAGGTGGGGTGTGTGTGTATAACTGTATAGGTGAGTAAATGGCAGTGTAATTAACTCTTTGGGTGACTGACTAGGTGTTTGAGTAACTGTTTGGGTGAGTGGCAGTGTGTGAGTGTCTATATGAGTGTATGAGTGGATATATCAGTAGCTGTATTGATGAATGACTGCGTGTATGAGTGACTGTATGGGTTAGTGAGTGGATGTGTGTGTAGACGTATGAATCACTGAGCGGGTATGTACTAACTGCTATTGGTCTGTCTATGGTTTCGATATTGGTAGTCTGTATTTTAGAGTGGGTGTATCAAAGGTTTTATTAGGGGTGAGGAGGTGCGTCAGATGATCAAGTGGATGATGTCATCAGTGATGTCATTTGAGATGTCATCACTGATGTCATGAGTGATGTCACTGACCATGTCATGAGTGATGTAATATGTGACGTCATCAGCAGTGCATTGCGAGGGCGCGAGTTATAGTTAGCTGTACTAACTATAACGGCCAAATTTCTCTGGTTTTATACAAGTGAAATGTCCAACGAACTATAACGTCCCTGAAACCTGTGGTTTTTTCAGTGAATTTCTAAGGTTTTTTAAATGCTAATCCCTAACTATAACGTCCCTGAAACCTGTGGTTTTTTCAGTGAATTTCTAAGGTTTTTTTAAATGCTAATCCCTAACTATAACGTCCCTGAAACCTCTGGCTTTTTCAGTGAATTTCTAAGGTTTTTTAAATGCTAATTTCTAACTATGCCTACATAGGTAGGACATGTGCAGAAAGAGGAAGAAAGGCGCAGAAAGAAGCAAGAGAATTGCAGAAAGAGGCAAGAAAGGTACAGAAAGAGGAAGAAAGGTACAGAAAGAAGCAAGAGAAATGCAGAAAGAGGCAACAGAAGTCCAGAAAGAAGCAAGACAGGTGCAGAAAGAAGCAAGAGATGTGCAGGAAGAACCAACAGAGGTACAGAAAGAGGCCTACTTTGACTGTGCCTTACAACAGACTCATACAAAGTACCTAATCACTAATCCTTCTCCAAAGATCTCTTAAACCTCACTTTTCTTTTGAAGGTTCACTATTAATCGACTGCTCAGAATGTTAGGCCTACCAAATATAAAACAGCAATCCTAAGCATATCACTGTTGTAAGTCTGACCAAGTTTGTGAAGGCATGCATGCGTGTCTATGCTTTTACCTAGTGACATGTTAAATGAAAATAAACATACAAACACTTGAATACCTGTGTTTCAAACAGCATACTCTGTAAATTTGTGTAAAAAAAGGTGTATGCATTTCTTTCTGCTCACAATACAGGGCAATAGTATATTTGAGGGGCTCTATAGCACATATATACATAAGACATGTCTGCCTGTGCAACCGAATGACAGAGCAGAACTGAGAAGATTTGACCACCTATAGGAGAAGTTACCCGCTTTTTAAGCTAGCATATTCAGATGCATAACACATGTAAGATTAAATATACAAGTAGACATAGACCTCAGTCACGAGAGCATGCAGACCTTTAAACTTGACAGCTTGCACTTCCCATTTGAGTACAGAAAGAGGCGAGAGAAGTTCAGAAAGAAGCAAGAGAGTTGCAGAAACAGGTAAAAGAGGTGCAGAAAGAGGTAACAGGGGTGCAGAGGCAAGAGAGGTGCAGAAAGAGGGAAGGGGGTGTAGAAAGAGGCAAGAGGAGTGCAGAAATTTGCAAGAGAGGTGCAGAAAGAAGCAAGAGCAGTGCAGAAAGAACCAACAAAGGTGCAGAAGAAGGCAAGAGGGGTGCAGAAAGAGGCAAGAGAAGTGCAGAAAGAAGCAACAGAGGTGCAGAAGGAGACAAGAAACCTGCAGAAAGAGGCAAGAGATTTGCAGAAACAGGCAAGAGAGGTGCACAAAAAGGGAACAGGGGTGCATAAAGAGGCAAGAGAGATGCAGAAAGAGGGAAGAAGGTTGCAGAAAGAGGCAAGAGGAGTGCAGAAAGAAGCAACAGAAGTGCAGAAAGAAGCAACAGGGGTGCAGAAAGAAGCAAGAGGGGTGCAGAAAGAAGCAAGAGAGGTCCAGAAAGAAGCAAGAGCAGTGCAGAAAGAACCAACAGAGGTGCAAAAAGAGGCAAGAGGGGTGCAGAAAGGGGTAGGAGAGGTGCACAAAGAGGCAGGAGGGGTACAGAAAGAGGCAGGAGGGGTGCAGAAAGAAGAAACATGCAGAAAGAAGCAACAGAGATGCTGAAAGAGGCAAGAATGGTGCGAAAAGAGGGAAGAGAGGTGTAGAAAGAGGCAAGAGAGTTGCAGAAAGAGGGAAGAGGGGCGCAGAAAGAGGCAATAGGGGTGCAGAAAGAAGCAAGTGAGGTACAGAAAGAGGTAAGAGAGCTGCAGGAAGAGGCAAGAGAGGTACAGAAACATACAAGAGAAGTGCAGAAAGAGGCAAGAGAATTGCTGAAAGAAGCAACAGAGGTGTAGAAAGAAGCAAGAGAAGTACAGAAAGAGGCAAGTGAGGTGCAGAAAGAGCTAAGAGAGGTGCAGAAAGAAGGAAGACGAGTGCAGAAAGAGACAACAGGGGTGCAGAAAGAAGCAAGACACGTGCAGAAAGAAGCATGAGAAGTGCAGATTGAAGCAACAGGAGTGCAGAAAGAGGCAAGAGAAGTACAGAAAGAAGCAACAGAGGTGCAGAAGGAGGCAAGAGAACTGCAGAAAGAGGCAAGAGAGCTGCAGAAACAGGCAAACGAGGTACAGAAAGAGGGAACGGGTGCAGACAAAGGCAAGAGAGGTGCAGAAAGAGGTAAGAGGGGTACAGAAAGAGGTAAGAGGGGTGCAGAAATTTGCAAGAGAGGTGCAGAAAGAAGCTTGAACAGTACAAAAGAACCAACAGAGGTGCAGAAAGAGGCAAATGAGGTGCAGAAGGAGGCTATAGAACTGCAGAAAGAGGCAAGAGAGTTGCAGAAACAGGCAAAAGGGGTGCAGAAAGAAGGAACAGGTGGGCAGACTGAGGCAAGAAATGTGCAGAAAGAGTGAAGAGAGGAGCAGAAAGAAGCAAGGGCAGTGCAGAAAGAACCAACAGAGGCAAGAGAGGTGCAGAATGAGGCAGGAGAGGTGCACAAAGAGGCAAGAGGGGTACACAAAGAGGCAAGAGGGGTGCAGAAAGAAGCAAGAAAAGTGCAGAAAGAAGTAACAGAGGTGATGAAAAAAGCAACAGAGGTGCAGAAAGAGTCAAGACAAGTACAAAAGCATGCAAGAGAGGTGCAGAAAGAAGCAAGAGCAGTGCAGAAAGAAGCAAGAGAAGTGCAGAAAGAAGCAAGAGAGGTGGGCAAAGAGGCAAGAGGGGTACAGAAAGAGGCAGGAGGGGTGCAGAAAGAAGAAATAGAACTGCAGAAAGAAGCAACAGAGGTGCTTAAAGAGGCATGAAGGGTGCAAAAAGAGGCAAGAGGGGTACAGAAAGAGGCAGGAGGGGTGCAGAAAGAAGAAATAGAACTGCAGAAAGAAGCAACAGAGGTACAGAAAGAGGCAAGAGTGGGGTAGAAAGAGGGAAGAGAGGTATAGAAAGAGGCAAGAGAGTTGCACAAAGAGGGAAGAGGGGTGCAGAAAGAGGGAACAGGGGTGAATACAAAGGCAAGAGAGGTGCAGAAAGAGGTAAGAGGGGTGCAGAAAGAGGCAAGAGGGGTGCAGAAAGAAGCAAGAGAGGTGCAGAAAGAAGCAAGAACAGTGCAAAAGAACCAACAGAGGAGCAGAAAGAGGCAAGTGAGGTGCAGAAGGAGGCTAGAGAACTGCAGAAAGAGGCAAGAGAGTTGCAGAAACAGGCAAAAGGGGTGCAGAAAGAAGGAACAGGTGGGCAGACTGAGGCAAGAGAGGTGCAGAAAGAGTGAAGAGATGAGCAGAAAGAAGCAAGAACAGTGCAGAAAGAACCAACAGAGGCAAGAGAGGTACAGAATGAGGCAGGAGAGGTTCACAAAGAGGCAAGAGGGGTACACAAAGAGGCAAGAGGGGTGCAGAAAGAAGCAAGAGAAGTGCAGAAAGAAGCAACAGAGGTGATGAAAGAAGCAACAGAGGTGCAGAATGAGTCAAGACAAGTGCAGAAGCAGGCAAGAAAGGTGCAGAAAGAGGGAACAGGGGTGCAGAAAAAGGCAAGAGGGATACAGAAATTTGCAAGAGAGGTGCAGAAATTTGCAAGAGCAGTGCAGAAAGAACCAAGAGAAGTGCAGAAAGAAGCAAGAGAGGTGGTCAAAGAGGCAAGAGGGGTACAGAAAGAGGCAGGAGGGGTGCAGAAATAAGGAAGAGAACTGCAGAAAGAAGCAACAGAGGTGCTTAAAGAGGCACGAAGGGTGCAAAAAGAGGCAAGAGAAGTGCAGAAAGAAGCAACAGAGGTACAGAAAGAGGCAAGAGTGGTGCAGAAAGAGGGAAGAGAGGTATAGAAAGAGGCAAAAGAGTTGCACAAAGAGGGAAGAGGGGTGCAGAAAGAGGCAATAGGGGTGCAGAAAGAAGGAAGTGAGGTGCAGAAAGAGGCAAGAGAGGTGCAGAAAGAGGCAAGAGAGGTGAAGAAACAGGCAACAGAAGTGTAGAAAGAGGCAAGAGAACTGCAGAAGGAAGCAAGAGAACTGTAGAAAGAGGCAGGAGAGTTGCAGAAAGAGCCAAGTGAGGTGCAGAAGGAGGCAAGAGAACTGCAGAAAGAGGCAAGAGAGTTGAAGAAACAGGCGAAAGGGGTGCAGAAAAAGGGAACCGGTGGGCAGACTGAGGCAAGAGAGGTGCAGAAAGAGGAAAGAGGGGTGCAGAAAGAGGCAAGAGAAGTGTAGAAAGAGGCAAGAGAGGTGCAGAAACAGGCAGGCGAGGTGCAGAAAGAGGGAACAGGGGTGCAGAAGAGGCAAGAGAGGTGAAAAAAAGGGGAAGAAGGGTGCAGAAAGAGGCAAGAGGGGTACAGGAAGACACAAGTGAGGTGCAGAAAGAGGCAAAAGAGGTTCAGAAAGAGGCAAGAGAGGTGCAGAAAGTGGAAGAGATGAGCAGAAAGAGGCAAAAGAAGTGCTGTAAAAAAAAGAAAGGTGCAGAAAGATGCAACAGAAATGCAGAAAGAGGCAAAATAGGCGTAGAAAGAAGCAAGAGTGGTTTGCACACCATTAGTACCAATTTAAAAACCACATTTAGCAATAAGTAATAGGTGACCATTCTAGGTTTGCAAAGGGCCTTCCACAACGCTGTAACACTTGTCGCTGCATTTTTGGTAGCGTTTGAGCAGTTTGAGCCAGAAACAAGTTTTTTTTTGCTCAAATCTGCAGATTATGCAGCAGATGATGGATTATGTGGCAAATGCGGAAAATGTATAATTTTGCAAAAGTCAGTGCAGCCAAACAGTCGTATAATTCCAGTGGCCCTGCTCATACCTCCGACTAGGTCCAGAAGTGCTCCTCAGTGGTTCCATCTTTTTTTTGTCTCATTGAGTTTATAGTTTAGCTTCTATGGAAACGAGGAACACTAAACCTGAGGTTACCACTCCACAACACAGACTACCATACCACATAATTACTCTCCATAACACATAATCTCACTCTACATAATTCCTATACACTAAATACCACATACTTTCTATCCACATAATTTCACTGCACAACATACCGCATAATTCCACTACATACAACGTACATCCACTCCACTCCACAAAACATTAGTAAAAAACTTTTACATTTACAACGCCAATAGCCGTAACTTTCGCAAATGCGAGACCTATTACATTCCAAATGCTTCTTTAACTAGTAGTCGCGTTTGCAGAGTGGTGGAGAAAGGGGGCTGGGCCTCCGACCAGCGCTCAGGAATTCCGCTGCCTAGGACTTACAGGAGGTACCAGGAAGGTTTCTTGGCCCCCAAAGTCCCTCAGGAGTAAAGTGGACTTCATCCCCCAACCAGTAGTGTGCCAGGAGGGGTGTTTGCAGAGTGGTGGAGAAAGGGGGGCGTGGCTTCCGAAGTCTTCTTAGCCATCCCACTGTATGGGACTTACTGGAGGTAACAGCAGGGGTAGTTGGCCCCAAGGATATTCTTGGGGGCCAACTACCCCTTCTATTACCTCCAGTAAGTCCCACACAGCAGGATTGCTAAATTCTCATAGCAGGCCACGCCCTCTTTGCCCACCACTCTGCAAACGTGCTCCCTGGCGCGCTCTTGGATGGGGATTGAAGTCCCCTTCACAGCTGGGGATCCTTAAGGGCCGTCTAGCCTACCTGTTACCTCCAGTAAGCCCCACACAGTGGGAATGCTGAGAGGTGGACAGAGGCCACGCCCCCTTTCTCCACCACTCTGCAAACGCGCCTCCTGGCGCACTCTTGGTTGTGGGATGAAGTCCACTTTAGTCCTGAAGTCCTCAGGACACAAAGGGACCTCATTGCCCCACCAGCAGTGTGCCAAGAGGCGCGTTTGCGGAGTGGTGTAAAAAGTGGCGTGGCCTCGGACCACCTCTCAGCAATCCCACTGTGTGGGGCTTACTGGAGGTACCTGGTGGGCTAGTTGGCCCCTAAGGACCCTTGTATTCAAGGGGGCTTAATCCCCCAATCCAGAACACGCCAGGAGGTACGTGGCCTCCGGCGAGATGCCAGCTTTTTTTAACTTTGGTTTTTGGAAGGGGGCTGTGTGGCCCCCCTTTCCTTAATTATTTTTGGGCCCTGGGGACCCCATCCCCCAGGGCCTGAGCATTTTTTTGTAAAGAAAAAAAACAGGAAGGGGGTCGCCCGGCCCAGCTCCCATGGCTGATTTTGGCCCCGGGGACCCCATCCCCCGGGGCATGGCCACATATTTAATTATTTTTTATAAACTTATTTTTAAGGAGGGGGCCCGCGCGGCCCACTCCTGAGGCCATTATTGGCCCCGGGGACCCCATCCCCCGGGGCATTGCCTCCTTTATTTTTAACAATATTTTTTGATGGGAGGGGGGCCGCGTGGCCTCGGGGACCCCATCCCCTGAGGCCTGCCCTGCTTTTTTTATTATGAGTTTTGGAGGGGGGCTGTGTGGCCCCACTCCTGTTGCCAATTTTGGCCCCAGGGACCCCATCCCCCGAGGCCCGGCCTTATTTTAAAAAAAATTAAATAAAAAAAATAAAAAGGGGAGGGGGCCAAGTGGCCCCCTTCCCTGGGCCACTTCTGGCCCTGGGGACCCCATCCCCCGGGGCCTGGCCACACGCTGGGGACCGCGGTGGAGCCCGAATGCCCCCGCGGTCCCTGCCGGCTCCCCAGCTCCTGCGGGAGCCGGCATTGATTTTGGACAAGGGGAGCTGCTGACATGCAGCTTCCCTGCTCTCGCTTCCACGAAGCAAAGCAGAAGTTTGCTCCCGCCCTGTCATTGCAAACTGCAATGTCCTGGGGGTAGGCACCCTGGGACATTGCTGGACCCGGCCATGGGAAGTGGAGGTCCCAAGGGCCATGGAGGGCTCCAGGAGGGGGGCCGGGCGGTCCCCCTCTCAACCTGAAACATAGCCCCGGGGAGGTGGTGGTCCCCAGGGCCGGGGGTCCGCAACGGACCCCCGAACTTAATGTATGTTTTGCCCGGGGAGGTGGTGGTCCCCACCCATTTTTTTAAAATCAGAGCCCGCAGAGGGTGAGCCGCATGCCCCCCGCGTGTAATTATTAAAGCCCCGGGGAGGTGGCGGCCCCCGGGGCTGCATGGGAGGAGGCATCAGCCCCCACCACCCATTTTATATTAGAAAAAAGCCCTGGGGATGTGGCAGTCCCTGGGGCTGCGGGGGGGCTGCGTGCCCCCCGCATGTATTCAACATGGCCCTGGGGAGGTGGCAGTCCCCGGGGCTGCAGGGGCCAGTGGGCCCCTGCACTTTATTTTTTGATTGCCCCCGGGACCTGGCCCACCCGGGGGCTGATTTTATTTTTCTGCGGGATTTGCACACCCAGCGTGAATTCTCCCAATTTTTTTTTTTAAATGCTTTTTTTTGGGCCTGGGGGTCCTTGTGGGACACCCTGAGCAGGCCTAGGGGGTCAGGGTGTTTCTACCCTGCCCCCTTTTCTTGTTTTTTATCTTTTTTTTTACTGTTTTCTTGTGACTCGGTTCAACCGAGTCACAAGATGGCTGCCAACACTTCTTGGTTTGGAGTGTTGACAGCCAATCAAAATGAAGCTCGTGCTCGGGAGGGTTCGCAAATCCTCCTCGGCCACCAGATATCGATATTTTCATTTTTTGAATTTCTCAGGAACTACTGAACAGATTTACACCATTTTAAAAAAAGGTCGCTTTCTGAACCAAGACCTACCTTTTTGCCAAATTTGGTGAAATTCCGTTGAGCAGTTCGGGCTGTAGCTTTGTCTAAAGTTTCCTATGGAAATTAACATGGAGAAAACGCGTTTTGGGACCCCCCTTTTTTCTCGGCCCCCGCTTGACGAATCACCCCGAATCTTTCAAGACAGAAGGTGACCTGAGCAAACCATTAGATTTGAAAATTTCGCGAAGATTCGCCAAACGGCGCCAAAGATATTGAAAAAGAAAAAATGCTTTTTGAATACAATCGAGGTCCTAACTATAACTACCTACTGGCGACTGCCAGTAGGTAATATATATATATAGATATATATATATATATATATATATATATATATATGTCCACATGAAAATCCAAGAGTGTCCAGTCACACCGGCACTACACAAGGACACAGACTCCACAGCAATTGAAGTGGCAAGGTGTTTATTAATTAACCATCATTGTCCAAAGACGCGTTTCGCCGCCAGACATGCGGCCTTGTTCACATAGTGCACTGCAAGGGAAGGTGATCTATATATACATGGTGAGTAAGCAGTAGTCTTTCTACAGTGGTATTCGTTCAGATAAGCACTTTACAACATGATGTGGCACTTTTACTGCAGTGTCATTGCTTTACTGCAGTGTCATATTACTGTAATCTAAGTGCTGACCAATGACTGCATACATGGTGCTATAATGATATGGAGGTTGAAGGCATCTGTAATGTCATTCTCCTAAAGGCTAGCGCTGGTGTGGTAACTCGCGCTCGCTCTTGCCATTGCAAATATTACAGCGTTGGAAAATCCAAAGTAGCTGCGAGCTTGTGAGTATAAAATGTATCCTAAAACGAAGGATAAAGTATTTAATCAGTCGCGCAAGTCGCATAACTAAATTTGATTGACCATCAAATCGGCCAGCCCATGTTAAGTATTAAAATGCGGGGCTGAAGGGCGCAAGATCAGCAAAGAGATAGATTAAAAAAATACCACGAGTGAATTGTAGTGCCTGTTAGTATTGTAGCGAATACATGCTGTTGCTGTTACTCATGAGTGATTAAATTTGTGTGTGTGTTCTGTGAAAGGGAGGGAGGTGTTTGGAAATGTGAGTGAGCCCGTGAGTGCATCTGGTCGCGCAAAAATGTACTAAACCCAATGGTTAATGTGACAACATCTGCACACGGGGTGTTATTTAAAACAAAAGACACAAAAATTGATAATCATTATAGTGTCTCTACAGTACATATACACATGGGTGTATGCCACCCTATAGATTTCTAGGGGGAACATTAGGTTAGGGAGGGAACAAAATTAGTAACATTGTATGAAGATTCAACTGCTGCAGTCGCATGAAACTATGATGGACATATTTAAGAAGTGTGGCAAAAACGCAAGGATTCCAAAAAATACATGTAGCAAACCAATAACACAATAAATAGCTTACTGTTAGAAATATAAATATAAAGCCCGCAAATTGCTAAAATAAGCATATATGCGATTTCAACCTAGATATTGTGCAAATAAATAGTTTATAAGCAGATAGTCATGGCGAGAACATATTGAGCCATTGATACCCATTCTCTATCTAATAAATGGTTTGCTAAAGCACCTAGTGTGCCATAAATATTGTGGTGGAACTAAACATAGCAGAATCGGTGGGGCATTGGTAACAAATCTATGTGTCATCGATGTGTATACGTATAGCCTATTCATACAGTAAGAAATCATAGGAAGTTATGCAAATCTTCACTCAAGTTTAACCCAGATTGGGCCTTGGTGTTGAACTCCATGATGTGTTTGCTCTCTAGCTGTCTAAGGAGTTTTCCCGATTTCCACCCTCACTAGCATAGGTATGCAATCAATGACCGAGTACTGTAAATGGGCTAAGTTGTTGCTGTGCTTGTCACTAAAGTGCCTTGCTACAGGGTAAGTAGAATCATTGTTAACTATGGCCCTAAGATGTTGTAAGATGCGCTGGTGCACCGGTAGCTTTGTGCTTCCAATGTACCATAGGTTACATGAACAGACAAGTAGGTAAACTGCAAACTCAGTTTTGCATGTGAGGCGATGCCTTATGATAAAGGGATGTTTCCTAAATACTGAATCTACCTGGGTGATGCTTCTGCCAAATTTGCAAGCCCTGCAACTGTTGCATTTTTGAATCCCTTGATATCAGATAACCAGTTACTCTTGGAGATGATTTCTGGACTGTTTTTCACAAGGGCATCATGCATAGATGGTGCTCGATTGTATGTGATGTCTGGTTGATTTGACACTACTGGGCCTAGTATGGGATCAGATTTGATGATGCCCCAGTGCTTGTTTATCACTGCTCTGATGTTGCGGGCTTCAGTGTTATATGCCGTGATGAATCTGGTTGTGACTGTATGTAATGGCTCTGGACTGGGGATACTAGTGTTTGATGGCGCCTGGAAGAGCATAGTGCATCACTAACTCTCCTCTCTTCTCTCTAAACCGGAACTGACACGGTGATTGAACACCACATAAAAGAGAGTCTGCAGGAAACACGTCTTGTATCTGTACGAGCATTGAAAAAGGCAACCGCCGAAACGCGTCTGCTCTTGGAATAAAATTCATGAATCCTGAAACCCCGCGAGTGCTCATCTTTCCTTTGGAAGTCGGAGCGTACATATTATGAAAGTTCCACCCTCTCATGTAGTAGCACCCGTCCAGGAAGAGTTCTATAAGTGCTTGGTGGAACATGGAGCTGTTTTATGTAAAGACACTGTCAGAACCGCCGCAAGAGTGCATGGAGGCAAAGAGGTCCCCGTCGATGAAGTTCGGAGATTATTCATATCTCGGGGAAAGGTAATGGGACCAATCCCTGCGGGTAGCTATTTGCTGATGAAAAGCTGCCTTGCGGTTTGGGCGAGGGGCAAAGGAGACTGATAATATGAACTAATATGTGGAGCTGCAGATCGAAGGAGGAGATAGCCCATTTAGGGCAGAGGCGCATGAAAAAACTTTGATAATACATGCAAGATGGTGCCTGGAATAGCATAGTGCATCACTAACTCTCCTCTCTTCTCTCTAGACCGGAACTGACACGGTGATTGAACACCACATAAAAGAGAGTCTGCAGGAAACACGTCTTGTATCTGTACGAGCATTGAAAAAGGCAACCGCCGAAACGCGTCTGCTCATGGAATAAAATTCATGAATCCTGAAACCCCGCGAGTGCTCATCTTTCCTTTGGAAGTCGGAGCGTACATATTATGAGAGTTCCACCCTCTCATGTAGTAGAACCGCCCAGGAAGAGTTCTATAAGTGCTTGGTGGAACTTGGAGCTGTTTTATGTAAAGACACTGTCAGAACCGCCGCAAGAGTGCATGGAGGCACGGAGGTCCCCGTCGATGAAGTTCGGAGATTATTCAAATCTCGGGGAAAGGTAATGGGACCAATCCCTGCGGGTAGCTATTTGCTGATGAAAAGCTGCCTTGCGGTTTGGGCAAGGGGCAAAGGAGACTGATAATATGAACTAATATGTGGAGCTGCAGATTGAAGGAGGAGATAGCCCATTTAGGGCAGAGGCGCATGAAAAAACTTTGATAATACATGCAAGATGGCGCCTGGAATAGCATAGTGCATCACTAACTCTCCTCTCTTCTCTCTAGACCGGAACTGACACGGTGATTGAACACCACATAAAAGAGAGTCTGCAGGAAACACGTCTTGTATCTGTACGAGCATTGAAAAAGGCAACCGCCGAAACGCGTCTGCTCTTGGAATAAAATTCATGAATCTTGAAAGCCCGCGAGTACTCATCTTTCCTTTGGAAGTCGGAGCGTACATATATATATATATAGGATCATTAGATCATGGAAATATACAGCATTTAAAATCTATTCTGACGATATTGTACAAAATTATGTATAAAAGTATAAAGGTGATAACATTTTTTTGGAAAAAACCTTTTAAATTCTTTTTATACTGTGTATTTATGCCAATAGTGTTTTTTGTACTATTTAAATGTCGAATAGTAATTTCTTCTATGTCTATTCATTCATGATTGGACACTGTCACTTTAAAAAGGTAAATCACAGTGGGTAACGCTGTCATGTGATCAAGGCAGGTGAACTGCCGAAACGCGTCATGGCGGAGCTATTTTCTAAGTAATAAAATAAAATAGCACTTACTTTGGGTCCACTCTCGTTTGTCTCCTGCGGATGGGATCGTGTTGAAGAGCAAGGTTTCTTCATATATATATATCATTGCACTGAGCCTACGCCCACTGAGGGCAGATATGTAAATGAATAAAAACCGGAAAAGCAATGAATGCGAGTTTCAAATTATGTTTGGTTAGCCCAGGAAGAAGAGGTCATGGAGCCTTGAAACGCGTTGGCAGTCTAATGAAGAAGTGGAGCAGAAAGGCAAGCTGCATTTTTCATGGCCGGAAGGCAGAGTGATGTCGAGTGCGCTTCCGAGCATCAGGGCACTTTGATGGAAATAATTACAACACGGCGGTCCGGCCGTGGGAAGCTGCACCATCGACCAGCTGGGAGAGAAGTTTGCAACCAGCTGAGTGAGGCTGCCGTCTTGAACTCTTCAAAACTGAAACAGCACATCACTCAATATGCGGATTGAGCCTGCTTTCTGTGACACAGCCTACTATAGGAAATAATTAAATTAATAAATACAAACAGAACATTTGAACCTACTAAAGGAACACTTACCTCGCATTTGGACTTCGTGTCCCATCAGGCATTCTAATAATCATTGCACTGAGCCTACGCCCACTGAGGGCAGATATGTAAATGAATAAAAACCGGAAAAGCAATGAATGCGAGTTTCAAATTATGTTTGGTTAGCCCAGGAAGAAGAGGTCATGGAGCCTTGAAACGCGTTGGCAGTCTAATGAAGAAGTGGAGCAGAAAGGCAAGCTGCATTTTTCATGGCCGGAAGGCAGAGTGATGTCGAGTGCGCTTCCGAGCATCAGGGCACTTTGATGGAAATAATTACAACACGGCGGTCCGGCCGTGGGAAGCTGCACCATCGACCAGCTGGGAGAGAAGTTTGCAACCAGCTGAGTGAGGCTGCCGTCTTGAACTCTTCAAAACTGAAACAGCACATCACTCAATATGCGGATTGAGCCTGCTTTCTGTGACACAGCCTACTATAGGAAATAATTAAATTAATAAATACAAACAGAACATTTGAACCTACTAAAGGAACACTTACCTCGCATTTGGACTTCGTGTCCCATCAGGCATTCTAATAATCATTGCACTGAGCCTACGCCCACTGAGGGCAGATATGTAAATGAATAAAAACCGGAAAAGCAATGAATGCGAGTTTCAAATTATGTTTGGTTAGCCCAGGAAGAAGAGGTCATGGAGCCTTGAAACGCGTTGGCAGTCTAATGAAGAAGTGGAGCAGAAAGGCAAGCTGCATTTTTCATGGCCGGAAGGCAGAGTGATGTCGAGTGCGCTTCCGAGCATCAGGGCACTTTGATGGAAATAATTACAACACGGCGGTCCGGCCGTGGGAAGCTGCACCATCGACCAGCTGGGAGAGAAGTTTGCAACCAGCTGAGTGAGGCTGCCGTCTTGAACTCTTCAAAACTGAAACAGCACATCACTCAATATGCGGATTGAGCCTGCTTTCTGTGACACAGCCTACTATAGGAAATAATTAAATTAATAAATACAAACAGAACATTTGAACCTACTAAAGGAACACTTACCTCGCATTTGGACTTCGTGTCCCATCAGGCATTCTAATAATCATTGCACTGAGCCTACGCCCACTGAGGGCAGATATGTAAATGAATAAAAACCGGAAAAGCAATGAATGCGAGTTTCAAATTATGTTTGGTTAGCCCAGGAAGAAGAGGTCATGGAGCCTTGAAACGCGTTGGCAGTCTAATGAAGAAGTGGAGCAGAAAGGCAAGCTGCATTTTTCATGGCCGGAAGGCAGAGTGATGTCGAGTGTGCTTCCGAGCATCAGGGCACTTTGATGGAAATAATTACAACACGGCGGTCCGGCCGTGGGAAGCTGCACCATCGACCAGCTGGGAGAGAAGTTTGCAACCAGCTGAGTGAGGCTGCCGTCTTGAACTCTTCAAAACTGAAACAGCACATCACTCAATATGCGGATTGAGCCTGCTTTCTGTGACACAGCCTACTATAGGAAATAATTAAATTAATAAATACAAACAGAACATTTGAACCTACTAAAGGAACACTTACCTCGCATTTGGACTTCGTGTCCCATCAGGCATTCTAATAATCATTGCACTGAGCCTACGCCCACTGAGGGCAGATATGTAAATGAATAAAAACCGGAAAAGCAATGAATGCGAGTTTCAAATTATGTTTGGTTAGCCCAGGAAGAAGAGGTCATGGAGCCTTGAAACGCGTTGGCAGTCTAATGAAGAAGTGGAGCAGAAAGGCAAGCTGCATTTTTCATGGCCGGAAGGCAGAGTGATGTCGAGTGCGCTTCCGAGCATCAGGGCACTTTGATGGAAATATATATATATATATATATATATATATATATATATATATATATATATATATATATATATATTTTTTTTTCACTGACAAAACCACAGGTTAAAGTAATGTTACAGTTAGGTAAATTTGTCAGTGACATTAGCATAAATTCACAAGTTATAGCTAGCAGTTCTAACTATAACTTGTGGCCCCGCCAGGCATAGCTTATGATGTCTCATATTACAGCACTCATGACATGTTCAAGTGACATCATCCATGACATCACTGAAACGACATGTCGAATAACATCAGTAAGTAGAGGATGCAAGTATTCCAACCGTACAGGGATGGTGACAGTGCTGCCTGGCCCAGGGAATGCCACACGAGTCGATTCCTTCTCTGTGTTATTTGCTGAAAACACTGTGAGGAAAACTAGAGCCTTCATGGCAGATGAGTGGTGCAAGCCACTGTCAGATGCTCAGACGCAGCCATGAGGCATGCCGGGTGAGGCGATGGCGTGGCTGATCAGAAGCGCCCCACCCTCCTGTAAATCTGTCAGGCCAAAGCAATCAGTGTGGGAATGAGCACACAACTGTTGCAAGCAGGGCTATAAATTCTAGCCAGGCTGACAGCTTTGCAAGCACACTGAAGAGACAAGAGCTCAGCATCTCATTATATGACCCAGTTCTGCTCTGATCTCTCTACAGACACAGCCAGCACAGAGGCAAAGCTGCAACTGCTGCGTAAACAAGCTGCCAGACTAGGGCGTGCACAGAGGGAAGAAATGATTCAGCTAGCGCCTAGACACCTCCGGCTATTAGGGCACTTAATACATTTTATTTTCATTTCATTTAACTACCCGTGGGCTGAGCAGAAATGTAAGCTTTTTTGTTGGGTAAAGAAACCACTGACCAGTTCCTTCCATGAACCAAGTTCAAAATCACCTCCCTCACAGCTGCCAAGTGTTCAGATTGCTAATGTGTGACATAGTTCCATTATTGGCACAGGACCCCCACCCCCACAATAGAGTAGGCATGCATAAATAAATACGCCACACACCTTTTGTTTGGAGAAAATAATGCTGCAGGTTTATTCCATACAAAGTATGCAAAACATGGTGGGTTATCTTACGGGCGATCCAAGGGCAGGCAGCTAAAACCAACCTATGCTGCCCGCCCGCCTGCTGAGCCAAGCACCGTGGAGAATCCAATCGGCGCTACCCTTATGGGGGTGATCCCCTTACTGGATCACGTGACACATTGGTCCGAATTACTCACGCCCCTTTCAGGGCGGAGCGTAGCAAGGCAAACCCCCGGTTGTTCAGGCCCACAACCGCCCGGAGGACTAACGGGGCGCCGACGTAATTGTTCCAGGACCCTCCCATGAGGTTCCTGGGGTTTGGCTCTGGCACCCCTATTGTGCTCTTGCAGAGGTACCCTTCTGTACCCGTCCTGCGTCCAGATCGCCCTGTAACTCCGCCTGCAACGACAAAGAAAACCTTACCACGTCCTCTGTAATTAGCCTGACAGCCCCCACGCCGGGTAAGAGGTAGGGTGGGAAACGGCGTGCCAGGCGTAAAGAGGGCACAAAATGGAGTGGGGAGGCCTAAATACCCTCCCCTCCCCAATCCTAGCCGGAAGTGACGTGCTTGGGACGTCATGTAAGGGGACTCCGCTAGGAGTCCCGCAAACCACAACGTAGGGGTGGGGACGTGCCCAAATGCCACTAAAGGGGCCGCCCTTTTAGGGTGGCCCCCTGCGGGGCCGCGGGCAGCCTCATAGTTCCATTATTGGCACAGGACCCCCACCCCCACAATAGAGTAGGCATGCATAAATAAATACGCCACACACCTTTTGTTTGGAGAAAATAATGCTGCAGGTTTATTCCATACAAAGTATGCAAAACATGGTGGGTTATCTTACGGGCGATCCAAGGGCAGGCAGCTAAAACCAACCTATGCTGCCCGCCCGCCTGCTGAGCCAAGCACCGTGGAGAATCCAATCGGCGCTACCCTTATGGGGGTGATCCCCTTACTGGATCACGTGACACATTGGTCCGAATTACTCACGCCCCTTTCAGGGCGGAGCGTAGCAAGGCAAACCCCCGGTTGTTCAGGCCCACAACCGCCCGGAGGACTAACGGGGCACCGACGTAATTGTTCCAGGACCCTCCCATGAGGTTCCTGGGGTTTGGCTCTGGCACCCCTATTGTGCTCTTGCAGAGGTACCCTTCTGTACCCGTCCTGCGTCCAGATCGCCCTGTAACTCTGCCACAGCTCAGGAGGCGGCCCCCGTCGCCTAAAGAGCCCCCCCACCACACAGCACTCTCATTCATTTGCAACCTGCTGTTTCCAGGACCTCTTGTATGTCCAAGAGAAACAGGTCCATACCAACTTGGGACAAGTGCACTCCATCAGCCTCAAAATAGCCTCTCACCTTCATTTGGATCAGCTCATGTCTGATAAACCCAAAGCCTCGCTGGACTGTAAACTTGCGCATTGCGCTATTCACCCTCTTGCGCGAATGTTCTACTGCTTCAATAGACTTGGCCCCGTGACAGGCCAGGCGCGGCACCATTTCCGACCAGAAGAGCTCACATTGCCCCAAGTACTTGCTGATCTCCCCTAGGTCAGCCTTCATTGCCTGTAGTAGGGCACCCCTGCCCCTGGTAGTGAGATCGTTGCCCCCTAAGTGAATTATCAAGATGTTGGGGAAACCTTTCTGCCCAGCCAGGCCCTGCTCTAGCCTGTTCAGGAGACTGTTCCAGGTCATGCCAGGAAAACCCCACCAGACAAGCTTAGTGTTTGTGAACCCTTGCATCCACCTCCTGCGTGCAGCCCACTGAGCCAGTCTGGCGACGAGCGAATGGCCGATCACCCACACTTGAAAACCTGGCAAAATAAACGGATGCCGTTTTTACTCACTTGTTTTAATAAACTTGGTTTTACACAATGCACTACATGTTATGCTACTGGTATTCACTGCACACAATATACAAAACGGATACTAGGATCCGGAAAAGCACTTCACTGCACACGTAATATAGGAACAAATGCTTGATTCTGTTGCCAGACTTCACTGCCCTCCCCATAAATGCGTTGTCCCCAGGGGACGCCGGCACAGCACGCCGCTACCTGTCCCACTCAAGGTCGAATGTAGCGCGCAAAGCAACGGGACTCCCAGCGTCCCACCTTCTTTATGCTTTCTTGCCCCATGCCTGCCTTAAACGCTGCAGTGGCCGCTCCGATCCGAAATGAGTGGCTAGAATACCTCTTGCCAGCCCGGGTGAAACCCGCCCGCTCAAGGCACGCACCCATGACCTTATCTATTTGGAACTTCGAGAGAGGCACCTGGTCTGCATGAATAAGGAAGTACCCGGGGACCAAGGGGCGAACAGCTAAGTACTCTTTGACTCTACCCACTGGGCAGTACCTCTGATCCCCCAGAGGCATCAGTACTATGTCAGCCCCCCGCCCTGCTTGGTCAGTTTTGGACCTCCTGAGATGGATTACCAATCTATCCGTCACTCTTACGTCCGGGCTGCATAAGGCATCTCCTGACTGGTCGGTTTTAGACCTGGCCACTAGTTCGCTAATGCGTAGAGCCCCAAAGAATGCCAGGCAAAAGGCAGCTGCAAAGAGACGAGCCTCAAACTGTGAGAGGGTAACCTGACCTACCACATCTAGCATGCCCTGCAGCGTGTGGAAATCAATAGGCGCCCTGTTATCTGGAACTCTGACTTCTTCCCTGGCCCACCCTTTTAGCGCCGCCCTGATTAAGAACGCTTTGGTCGGGTCCTGTTCTCCTCTCAGTTTGGCGTCGTGGCTAAACGCCGCCAAATGGCCGCGCACCCAGGAAAGGCTTCTCTCCTGTCTTTTTGCCCAGAGTACGAAACCCTGCACCTGTTGTTCTAGGGGGTGAGATGCTAGGCCCAGTGCCGTGGAGACGTTCTGGAAAGTGGTGAGCTGAGTCCTGTATCTTTTCCTGGTCCCTGAAGCGAGTGCCCGTTCACCCATCGCTCTCAGCTGCTGTTCCATTGCAGAAGTCTCCAAAGCTGCGCTGGGAAAGGGGTCATTGCCGCTCTCGCCCGTGGCCAGGCCTCCCGGAACCGGAGCCACTGAAAACGAGAGAGAGCGTCAGCAGCTACATTCTTTACCCCCTCGACGTGTCTAGCCCTAAACTCGACATTACAGCGCATGCACACCCTGATAAGTTCCCTCAGCAGATACAGCACCAGGGGGCATTTGGCTGTCTGCCCGTTTATGGCTTGCACCACTGCCATGTTGTCAGACCAGAAAACCACCCTTCTGGCTGACAACGTGTCCGGCCACAGATGAAGGGCAACTACGATGGGGAACAGCTCCAGTACAGTTATGTTCGCTGTAATTTTCTTTTTACGCCAAGCATTAGGCCATTTTTGCGCGCACCAATAGCAGTCCATAATAGCACCAAAGCCCTCCCTGCCTGACGCGTCTGTGAATAGGCAGATGTCGGGGCTCCCAGCCCAGGGGGATCTCCAAAAGACTGTGCCATTAAAACTCAGCAGAAACTCGTGCCACATGAGGAGGTCCTCTTTCAAACCCTTCGCTAGTCTGACCATGTGATGTTTCCTTTGCACATTGGCTGTGGCCCTAGCTAGTCTTCTTGCAAAGACTCTGCCCGCTGGTATAACCCTGGCGGCAAAGTTCAACTTCCCTAAGAGGCTCTGAACCACAGACAAAGGGGCCTTGTCCTTGCCCAGGAGTGCCTGGATATCCCGCTGCAGTGCCTGCACCTTCTCCGCAGGGAGCCTGGACACACCTTTGATGGTGTCCATCTCGATGCCCAGAAACGTGAGGACCTGCGCCGGACCCTCGGTCTTCCCTGGTGCCAAAGGGACCCCCAAGTGACCTGTCAGTTCCTGAAAGTGACCCAGTGCCCTGCTGCAGTCCTGAGTCCCTGCCTCCCCTATGAAGAGGAAATCATCCAGGTAATGCGTGACTCCACTTGTGTTGTAAGACCAAATGAGCGCCCACTGCAAGAAGCTGCTGAACGCCTCAAAGTAAGCGCAGGACACCGCGCAACCCATCGTCATACACTTGTCAAAGTAAAGTTTGCCCTCCCACTTGAAGCCTAGTAGGTGGTGACTATCTGGGTGGACCGGGAGCAGGCGGAAGGCTGACTCAATGTCAGCCTTGGCCAACCAGGCCTCCCTCCCTGCTCTCCGGACCAAGTCCACTGCCAAGTCATAGGAGCAGTAGGAAACGGAACACGTTCCGTCCTCCAACCAGTGGTTGACAGAGTCGCCCTCCGGGTAAGACAAGTGATGTATCAGGCGGAAAGACCCAGGTTGTTTCTTTGGAACTACTCCAAGGGGAGATACCAGGAAATTGTCCAGGGGGGTGGTCAAAAGGCCCTGCTATCCTCCCCAGAACCGTCTCCTTCAGGAGTTTTTCCTGCACTACGCGTGGGAGCTCTCTGGCTGACCGCAGGTTGTCTGCATCCCTGCAAACTAGTGGCCCTTGGTATGGGATCTTGAAACCCTCCAGAAAACCCTCCGCCAGCGTCATACTGTCCTTTGTGTTGGGGTAGATCCTAAGCAGAGGGAGGAGGTTACCAATAATGATGGGTGAGGGGCCCTTAGAAGCGGAAACCTTGAAATCGGTGGAGTCTGAAGGGGGGGATGCTCCTGGGTGAGGCTGGAGGCAGGCAGGCAGGCGGAAAAAGGTCTGTCGCTATAGGCATGTTAATTGTCTTGCTTGATGGCGGCTGGCTTGGTGTTGCATGACACCGCCGGGTGGCTGGCGCCGCACTTGCTGCAAATGTGCCCAAACTTGCAGGCCTTCCCCCAAGAACAAGACCCTGCGTTGTACAATCTGCACGAGCCAGAGTAGAATCGCTTGCCCCCTTTCCCCTGGTTGCCGCCTCCCTGGCCTTTCCGAAAGGACTGCTTGAACTGACGTTTCCCTGACTGCTTCTGTCCCTTCTGGTTGTCCTGCCCCTTCTGACTTTTCGTGGTCCCCTTGATATCTACAGTGAACTTCCCCATGTGTTCTACCCAGAGCTAAATTTCCTTTTGGTCCCAACTTAAGTCTGGACACATAGCCATTCTTTTGCGGAAGTCACTATCGTAATTGTACCAACCGATGCCCCCAGTTTTTTCAGCCTCATTATGGATAAGACGGGAGTACTGCCACATGGCTGGACCCTGTTCTGGGTATTTCTCCGTCACCACTGCTGCCAGTATTGCGAAAGCATCCCCCCAGTTCTTAATGGTCTTTTCTGGCCAGGTCTGGAATTTTACCTTTTTCTCGTCATCTTTTAACCCCATCTTCCTGGTGTCAAGACCGTCTGCCCCATGCATTAGTAAAGTAAAGATGTCTACAAATTCCCTTCTCCAGATCCCTTCTTTCGCAGCCAAAGGTACTTCCCAAGCCAGCGAGCAGCGCCCGGATGCTAGTGGTGCCACTGTGACGAGCGCCGGAGGTGCTGCTGGGTCCGACAGGCCTGCCTTTGCTGCTGTGGCGGGATTGGGAGCCCCTGTGGCCCCGCCCGCTGGGAGGGCCACCTTGTCTGCTACGCCGGGACTGTTGGGGGAGGCCCCAGCCGATAACTGTGGGATGGGAGTCGCCAGCAACTGCGCACTAACTGTAAGGCCGCCTCCGCCAGAGGGGTCCCTGGTGTCGCGCTCTATTACTTTTTCGCTAAGCAACCCTGCTGTGCCCCAGCCGGAGCCCCGGCCACTGAAGGACCCTGTGCACTCAGAGCACTCGCGCTGCTGGCCGCTTCCCCCAGACTTGAGCAATGGATGGAGGCCCCCCAACGCTAGGTGCAGCAGCCACGGGCATGGGTGATATTACAGTGCTGCCAAGGCGAGATTTAAAGTCCTCCAAGATGCCCAACATAGAGTCCATCATCTTACCCATTTTGTCAGTGTTCGTGTCGCTCCCTGCGGTAGGGAGGGACGGGACGGCCGGGACTGCGGGCACCGCTGTCCGAGGAGGGAGGTCACCCTGACTCTCTGCACTGTGGGCTCAGGAGGGAACTCCTTGTTTGTCGCGCGGCGGGCCCTTTTCGCCCGTCCGAGAGTTGCCTCTTCTGGCCTTGCTGTAGGCCCAGTGGGCACATCCTCAACTACGCCAGAGTCTGCTTGGTCTCGGGCGTCTAGCATCCCTTTGGCCCAGGACACCCCTCTGGCCTTCGCCATATCCATGAAGTCGGCCCAAATGTCCTCCTGCGAAGTGCCGGCCTGAGACTCTTCCACTGTGGTGATTTGGGAGAAGAGTAGGGAAGGGGATCCTTGGCTATCCATGCCTCAGGCTTGTCGTGCAGCAACCTCTACGCAGGTCCTGCAGGGATAAAAGCACGTGAGTATCTACACAAGAAGCCAAGGCTGAAGAACGGCTCCCCTCCCTCGTTCAGCTAGGCCGCAGTCCCTCCCCCTTGCGTCTGCTGTACTTACTTCCTTCTTAGCTTCTCGTCTCCCCTATCCCCTGAAGTGGGTCTGCTGTTCGCACGCTTCGAGAGGGAACCCAGTGGGGGGGGCGGGTATCCGAGAAAGCCGGCCAGCAGGGGGGTGGGTGTCTCACTTTGCTGTGGATAAAAACTACGGTTAGACTGAGTTGCGGAGCAGAGGCCCTCGCAGCGGAGGGGGGTCGGGTGATGGAAGGGTGGGTGTAGCTCAAGTTTACCTACGCCGAGTCCGCCGGGGACTTGCTCTTGCGTGGAACGACTGTCAACGGGGCGCCAGCTCCACATCCTGAAAGAAGAGCAGTTAGCACGGGGCAATAATTAGCGGCTAGCACCCCTCCCGCCTGCCACCCCCCCCAACACAGGGTGGGGAGGGTCCACCTGGAAACTCACTGATTCTGACGAAATGTGCGCCTCAGTGGCCTCCCTTGGTCCTCTTGCTCGGTGCGTGGGGGAATGTTCGAAACCTTGGTGATATAAATAACAATGGTTATGTCCCTTCAGAGGTTAACCCTGCATGACCTGACGTAACAGGTGTGTTAGCAAAACGCAAGAATACCCGCAGGTGTCTTGGCGCAGAATAACAGATGCTTGTTGTTACCCAACTCAACTGTACAGATATTGACCTAAGATGGAAGGAGAGGCTGAGTGGACCCACAGGGGAAGTGAACCAGAGAGCATGCGGACGAGCACCGGCTTAGCGGGGCAGCATAGTTCCAATAAGCCACCAACCCACCGCTGCGTGCTCCTACCTTAACTCAAGTCCGGGGTCATGCTCCCTTGGATACCCCCTCTCCAACGGGCCCCCCATCCCAACTTGCTCCCCCACGCCTACCTCTGTGCAGCAGCCGCGCAATCCTGCTACGGCTTAGCCCTCGGGCGCCTGAACCTGTCGTCTCACGCGTCGAGCTTTCTTATTCTCTCTGGGGGGTAAAGACAGTGGACGTTAAATGCATGGCGGACCAGTGAAAAAGTGACGATAAAACATAAAGGTATTGCCCCCAGTCGATCACATCCCTGCTTGGAGATGGCCTTGCGTAATCGGCCGTTATGCCACTACCGTCAGGCACTCCATTGTAATGCTTATCATTGTGGACGATAGACTCGTGCACTGCGAGGTACCCTGTATGGGCATAGCCAGACATGGATACAAGGTAACTCTGAGGACTGAGATGTGGTAAAGTGCTCTCCCCCAGCGCAGGTCAAACCACATCCTATCCTAGAATAATGCTGGGGGTTACGACAAAAGAGGGTGCTGCACGGACCCCAGCTGCAGAGCAGGAGAGGCGGCTGTCCAGAAACCATGACTTGCCACGCTGCCAAAGACCCCAGAGTCGGGCGTTGGGCACAAGCGGCGGGCGGCATGACTCCGAATCGGCAAGCCGCCCGAGAGACTGCCTCCAGCCTCATGCCCTGTGCCGCCCGTGGACAGCCTCCTCCCCACCCGGTGCGGAGAGACCTGATCCGTCAGCCCACCGAGGGGACGCAGAACCGGCTCAGGGGCAGAGAGAGGGAAATGAGGCTCCCGGAGGTGTCGGGTTGAACCCGGGGCCTAGACATGCGACGCGTGTGCTCACCACTGAGCAGCATACCGCTTCCAGCCAGGTGCTCCGCCCCGGACGGAGGAGCCGCCAACCCCCCAAGGTGCCAAGCAGTAATCGTCGCCTAAGCACTAGTGGTGTTGGCCCGAGCCGGACGCTACACTCACCGGCCTGACCCCGCTGCGCTGCAGTCGTCGTGAGGGTGGGGATGCCGGGCAAACAGGGGGGGGGGTAGGCACTGCTCCGGTTGCAGGCGACTCGGCGGGCGTGCCCGGTGCAGCTGCGCCGGCCCATGACCCCCCCGACAGACGGCCTGGCCCTGGGCTGCCCAACTAGCTAGCCCAAAGACCGGGGACGCATACCTCCCGTGGTTCGGGGCACGATTGGAGAGAGGGGGCGAGAGGCACGCATGCTGCCCCAGCCGAACGCGGGCAAAACACGGCTATGCAAGACTCCCACACCCTGGGCGACCCCATGCCATGCTTGACCTACCCTGCCCACCGCCGCTGGCGGTAGGCCACACAAAGTTGCCCGCCCCTCCCCCAGGCAAGTCGCGCCGTGGCCTGCTGGGCCCACCGGGGCTGCCCCAGAGAAGGGGAGGTGGCCAGGAGCAGGACCGGACAACGGGGCAGTGGCGACAGATCACCCTCCCGCCGGCGCGTCAGGGGCAGGAGACCTTGAACAGCCCCAAAGGTGGTCTGTATCCACGACCGTGGGTTGAGGCACGGAAGGGGTCCAAACCCGAGAATGACCTGCCCGGAGCGCAAGGGAATCTCAATCGGGCACAGGGCAAAGACCCCCCCCGTACCACGCATACGGGCCCGCTCGCTGCAACTAGCGCCGCCGCGCCATGCCCCATACGGAGCCGAGCGTTCAGCCCACTGCCGCGCCCTCCGCACGGCAGAATAACCCCCGGCCCCCAGTTCGTCGGTGGACACGGCGCGCCCCGATCGAGCGCGATAGAGAGGTGTCAGCCTGCAATGCACCCCCCCCCGCGGGTCCCGCAGCCGTGAGGCCGTCGGCGAAACCCAGTCAGGCCCCTGCCAGCACTGCACAGGGAGGCCGAGGGGCCCGACACAGACCAGCACCGCCCGCGAGTCGGGGGCACCCCAGGGGCCGGGATGGGAGGAGGGAGTGCTGCAAGTACACCGACACAAAGGCAACACCCCCCCCCCCACGACATACGCCAGGCAGGATGACTGGGGCGCCGCTACCTGGACACTACGACCGGGCACCACCGGCCGCCCCACCGCAGTGCTCGCAGGATAGCAGACGCGTGGGGAGGTGGCCGGGCCACAGGTCCTAACCGGCTGCCTGCGAGGGCTGCAAGGCCATGAGAGGCGCGCAGGGCCGAGGCACAGCTGTGTTAGCACGACCCGGGACTGATAAGCAACATCTGAGCCCACAGGGCAGGGCTGGGCAAGCACTGCGGGGCCCGCGACCACCAGGGCCTGCTAGTGCAGGGGCACCGTACGTGGCCAGGACAGCCCGACGTGTGCGGGTTGCCCCCTGGCCAGGGCCCAAGCGGGCCGGTAGCAGCCCAAACCCACCTCGCCCTAGGCGGACAATAACCTCAGGGATGGCAGGGTCAGGCCATCAGCCTGGGGACGCCCAACCATGGGGATGGGGAGAGGGGCAAACTCACCGCGCAAACTGCTCCGGGCCCTGGTGCAATCGGCACACAGCTCGTGGACACGTCCAGCGAAACGGCGTGCCAGGCGTAAAAGAGGGCACAAAATGGAGTGGGGAGGCCTAAATACCCTCCCCTCCCCAATCCTAGCCGGAAGTGACGTGCTTGGGACGTCATGTAAGGGGACTCCGCTAGGAGTCCCGCAAACCACAACGTAGGGGGTGGGGACGTGCCCAAATGCCACTAAAGGGGCCGCCCTTTTAGGGTGGCCCCCTGTGGGGCCGCGGGCAGCCTCATTTCCATTGTTTCAGTGCACTTATGAGTGACCTTCGACAGCAAAATGTGTGACACTTTGAATGACATCTTATAAAGTGTGAAAATAATGAGTTGCATATTCACTGTGTTTTCCTTCGAAGACTGGGACTCGAAGCACTATGAATGCACAAGTCGGTAACCACCTGACCCCTGCCATCCAGGATTCTATTCCTTTACTCTCAGGTACACACACAGACATCTGCAGTGGTTGGAGTATTCAAAAAGGTTTCTAACACAACCGAATGCGTTTCCCGCCGATTGCTTTATCTGCATTTATCTAACCTTTTAAGTGTGACGTGGGCCTTTATTTTTTATGGTGTTACCTGAAGGTGAAGAGAACCATAAATTATGACAGAATAAAAATATGTTTCCCCTCCAGCTATGTCTTTAACTCCCCGCGCCCCCGGCCTGGCCCTGCCCGCACTGCAGCACTCGGGTTTCTCGAGTGATGAGGTGTGCTCACCTGTGGTTACCTGTGCTCACCTGTGCTCACCTGGAGGTGGAGTCAGGCTGAGCCGGCAGAGTTTGTCGTGAAAGCCAGTGCGCTGGACCGCGCTGCAGACAGGGCTGAGGCTGTGACCCAGGGCCTACCAGGCAAGGCTGCTCTTTGACCTCCTTGGTCACTGTCTCTCGCTGTTACCATATGTGCTCCTAAGTGCAGGCTAGTAGTGCCATCTTTAAGCTGCGGCCCCCTGCACCACGACAATAGGGAGCAGACTGTGAGGGTCGAGCAGCGCAGCTTGTGTGGGTGAGCAGTGCACGGTAACAGGAATACAACACTGTGAGGGTCGAGCAGCGCAGCTTGAGCGGGTGAGCAGTGCACGGTAACAGGAATACAAATGAAAATTCAGTCACCGACTGGGCCAATCATTGCAGGCTTTATGGTTCCGGAACAGAAGGTGCCGGGCCCTGCCTGGTGTTTATGTTCTGCGGTGACGCCAGATGGCCACTGGAGCATACATGCCAATAGACCCGGTTCAGGCGGGAGACTCCCGCTTTTTGAAGCCAAAAATGTCTTCATTTTGATTGTTTCCTGCCTGACTTTGCCTCGGTTTCAATAGAGCTCAGTTGGGAAATCACATTCTTCTGATTATTTTTTCTTAAATCTCCCACTTTCCTCTTCTAAAATGTTGTCATGTATGCTGGGGTACAGAGTCTGGTGCTAATGTATTTAAGCTGTGGGGCAGAAGTCCTATCTGTGTGTTTTCTGTATAGTTTTGGCATTATACGGCAGAACGCTCCTGCCGCATGACCCGAGGAGCAGAGTCAAATGACTCCGGACTGCCAGCAGCACAGCAACGCTGGCAGTGGCTGGTTTTGTTATAATATGAAGTGCCTCGTTGTGGTTCTCCCAAGGGCTATAGCATGCATGACTAACTCCTTTTAGTGCGGTGATGTAAACATAAGCACCGAAATGCGTTAGTCTAACCCCTGATGCGTGGTACTTGCCAGGACTGCTCACTGGAGCCCTGTGAGGCAAGCAGCTGTCTGGATGACAAAACAGGAGTGAGAGGGCGGGAGGTGAGCAGCTCCCGCCTCCACAGCGATGATAACATGAACTCGGCAGCAGTGCCAAGGGTAATTGAAGCTTTGACTGTATTAACTGCAGTACCACCAACACCATCCAATCATAACCTCCTGCACAGTCCAGCTGACCAGAATAGAACACTCAGGTCAGAACATTCCATTGCAGCATGGTAAGTCCCAATGGCAAAAGTGAATGGGGTGGAGGGAGGAAGACAGTGGAAGGAACTAAGTAAAAGACAAGCATGGCAAAGCCAACCGGTCTGTCGTTCCAGTTGTGCACGGGCAGACCTACAGCACCACAGGCAGGTATGACTGCACAGAGGCAACACTTGTGCACACACATCAACATGCTCACCCATTCATCAGCTCAGTCATACATGCACTCACCAATCAATACACAGGCACAAGCCAGACAATTTAGCTTTGATGTGTTTTTGCTGTATTCTAAGTGTCTTTCAGCATAGCACTGGCTCCGGGCCTGGTTAGGCAGAGCCCATGGTCAGTCATAGTCAGTTACCACCAGTACCAGTCAGCAAAAAGTTGGGGGGTGCCCAGGGCACAAGATGACTTTGCAACAAGGCCTCTTTCTGCACCTCTGTTGGTTCTTTCTGCATATCTCTTGCATCTTTCTGTACCTTTCCTCCTCTTTCTGGACTTCTGTTGCCTCTTTCTGCATTTCTCTTGCTTCTTTCTGCGCCTTTCTTCCTCTTTCTGCACATGTCCTACCTCTGTAGGCATAGTTAGAAATTAGCATTTCAAAAACCTTAGAAGTTCACTGAAAAAACCACAGGTTTCAGGGACGTTATAGTTAGAAATTTTCATTTAAAAAACCTTAGAAATTCACTGAAAAAACCATAGGTTTCAGGGACGTTATAGTTAGAAATTAGCTTTTAAAAAACCTTTGAAAATCACTGAAAAAACCATAGGTTTCCGGGACGTTATAGTTAGAAATTAGCATTTAAAAAACCTTTGAAATTCACCGAAAAAACCATAGGTTTCAGGGATGTTATAGTTAGAAATTAGCATTTAAAAAACCTTAGAAATTCACTGAAAAAACCACAGGTTTCAGGGACGTTATAGTTAGTTGGACATTTCACTCATACAAAACCAGAGAAATTTGGCCGTTATAGTTAGTTGAGCTAACTTTAACTCGCACCCCGCAATGCACTGCTGATGACGTCACATATTACATCATTCATGACATGGTCAGTGAGATCACTGATGACATCACTGATGACATCTCAAATGACATCACTGATGACATCATCCACGTGATAATCTGATGCACCTCCTCACACCCTAATATAACCTTTGATACACCCACTCTAAAATACAGACTACCATTTTCGAAACCATAGACACACCAATACCAGTTACTTCATACCCACTCACTGATTCCTAGGTCTACACACACATCCACTCATTCACCCATGCAATCACTCATACATGCAGTCACTCATCAATACAACACTATCATATGTACTCATACACCTATACAGACACTCACACACCACCACTCATCCAGAGTTACTCACACAACTAGTTAGTCATGCAAAGAATCAATCACACTCCCATTTACTCACCTAAACAGTTATACACACACCACCTCACTTATTCATACATATACTAACACATTCTTACTCTCTTATACAATCACTCATACAAGCACACACTCATCTATACAGCCACTCTCACAATCACTCACTCTCACATATAATCAGTTATATACTCCAACACTCACATATACTGCATTTCACATATGTTGTTACTCACACATATACCACTGAGACATCAATTTACTCACCAACACACCCATACACACACTCACCTACCCATACAGCCCTTCACAGATGCACTCATCAACCCATACACCTACTGAATCACTCAGTCACACATCCATGCAGGGAGTGACACACACCCACCCACCCACACAGACACTCATGCACCCATACAGGTACTCACACCACCAATCATTAACCCATATAGACACTCATGTAGCTACTCACCAACCCATGCAGCCACTTACACACCAGCTGACAGACTGATACAGACATTCACACAGACAAGTCACTCACCCATGCATTCACTAAGACATGTTTAATCACTCACTTATAGTCAGTCACGCACCTACTAAATCATCCATTCAGACACTTATACAACCACTCATTCTTCAATACACCTTGGTGTATATGTATAAAACATACTTAAACTTTTCAGAAACACACAGTCACTGGATGATGTCATCAGTGATGTCATCAGTGATGTCATTTGAGATGTCATCAGTGGTGTCATCAGTGATGTCACTGACCATGTCATGAGTGATGTAATATGTGACGTCATCAGCAGTGCATTGCGGGGCGCAAGTTATAGTTAGCTCAACTAACTATAACGGCCGAATTTCTCTGGTTTTGTATGAGTGAAATGTCCAACTAACTTTAACGTCCCTGGCACCTGTGTTTTTTTCAGTGAATATATATATATATATATATTGTTGTAAAATACATTTGTGGTAAAGACGTTGTCGTTATTCTGCCTTCGTTGTAAAGGCATCTCATTGTTCAGCCTTCGTTGTAAAGGCTGTTTCCCAGGACAAACGTTAGACCCCATATTTTCCAATAATGCTAAGATTCTGGTTTCTGCCCCGATCCTCGTCCAATGGTCGGATCACTTCCTCATCACTTTTACGCTACCAAAACCATGCAGGCAGACTTACTCTAAGGCCCTCTCTAATCCAACGAGGAGCTGGTCGAAACTTGTTCCCGAAGCATGGATTAAATCCCTGGAAGGCACAACTCCAAATCTAAAGGGCAGTCTAGATGACGGGTACCGGCAATGGGAGGACTGGATTGAACAATCACTGAATGTGTGCATCCCAAAAAAGGGAATTCATTTAAAAGCAAATAATAAAAAAGCCCCATGGGTCAATAACCACCTAATCTCCCTAAGAAAGGAATGTAAGAAACTTGAGAGGCATTGGAGGAAGGAGTATGAGCCATCCCTAAAAACATGATATAAAATAAATATCAGGGTCTACCATAAAGAAATTAAGAAAGTTCAGGCTAAATTTTAAGAGGAAAAGATTAATCAAGACTCAAATTCCCCCAAGGAATTAATTAAGGTCGTCAAAGCACTGACCACAACACACCAGGGTAACACCCTTCCGCAATCCACCAAGAGAGGATGCAACAAGATAGCAGCCTTTTTTTAAAAAAAGCTGTAGATATTTACAATCTGTTTCTGGGCAAGGCAGAGCTAGGCCCTAGTCACAATGAAGATACTAGAGATCCTCCAACAATGCCAGTGTTATTACATTTTCCTCTGCTGAAAGAAGATAGCATACGTAGCCTTATGAGTGAAACTAAATCAGGATCCCTCTAGACCCTGCACCCCCCACACTCTCTCCAAATGCACAGATGTCATTCTTCCTACGATAGTTGAGCTTCTCAACCACTCACTGGTAATGGATTCCCCTAAAATTGTCAACATGCAGTTATCAGGCCGCTACTTAAAAACCCCACGTAGACCCGGCATCGCCCAGCAAATAACGCCCCATATCGCTGCTACCTTTGTAGGAAAACTATTAGAGAAACATGTCAACTTGACTTTATCCAGTTTTTGGACGATTATGACCACCTTCATCCCACACATATAGGCTTCCGTGCTCAGCACAGTACCAAAGCTGCAATACTGGCAGTCACCGAGGAGCTTAAAGACATACTGGACAATTGTGGATCTGCCGCAATTCTGCTCCTTGACCTAAGTACAGCGTTCAACACTGTAGATCATGCCATCTTGATAGATAGGCTCAGGGAAGTGGGAATCCATGACAAAGCCCTGGACTGGCTCACATCCTTTCTAACAGACAGATCCTACCAGGTCATGGAAAACGCATGTTTTTCTGATAGTCTGCCATCTATATGTGGAGTGCCGCAGGGATCACCACTCAGCCCCACCCTGTTTAATGTCTACATTCGACAGTTGGCAACAATTGTTCAGGAGTTTGGTGTATCAGCCATATCGTATAAGGACAATACACAGTTGGTGGTTTCCTTTCCAAATGGCCAGAACCTTGAACACCAGCAAAAGCTGCCCTGCCTGGAAAGAGTGGCCAATTGGATGACTAATTGCTGCTTGAAACTGAATGGCGAAAAGACGGAACTGATGATTCTAGGGAATAATGCCAAACCCAGACCTTTGACCAGCTGGCCGAGCTGTATGGGTAACCCCCGGCCCCCAAATCCCCCATTGAGAATCTGGGAATGTGGTTGGACAGAGCCATGACAATGGACCACCAAGCGAAAAAACTGGCTGGCACTTGCTGTGATCTACTTTGAATGATCAGGAAGATTTTAGAACTGATCTCGGAGCATGTAAGAAAACGGTGATTCAAGCCCTGATAGTTTCCTGCCTAGATTATGGTAACTCTCTCTATGTCACTTCACCAAAATATGTTATAAAAAGACTCCATGTCATGCAAAATGCTGCAGCTAGAATTATCTTAAAAATCCCAAATCATGAACCAGTAAGGGAGTCTTTGAAACAGCTCCACTGGCTACTGGTTGATGCAAGAATTACATTTAAATCATTTTGCATTGCACACAAGGCAATAAAGAACAAAGGCCCAGCGAAACTTAGAGGACTGGTTCTTCCTTATGTTCCTGCCAGACACCTAAGATCGTCCCAAGAACACCTTCTTGGAACCACTAGAATTAAAAGAGCGAGATGGTGCGGAAGATCATTTGCACATCTGGTTCCAAAGTTATGGAATGATTTGCCCCTCGGAATAAGATTACTGGAAGAGGAACTTACCTTCAGAAAAAAACTCAAGACTTGGTTATTCCCCCGTAACTTCTTATTAGGCATAGTCACCCTGTCCAGTACTCTCACCAGTGCGGTGAAGCACTCGGGTAGCCATGCACATTACAAACCCTAAACATAAACCCTAAACACATTACCGGCTGTGGTAGTAGTAGTTGTTGATGCTGTGGGAACTACTGTGGTGGAAGTTGTTTTTCGTCCTTTTGTTGATGATGTTGGTGCTATGGAAGCAGCTGTTGTTGCAGCTGCTGTAGTTACTGATGTGCTCACTGTAGCGATGGAAGCTGGTGCTGCATTTATTGCATATGCTGCTACTGTTGGTGTTGTCACAGCTGATCTGGCTGCTACGGCCATTGCTGAGGTAACATCAGTGGCAACTACTGTAGTCACTGCTGTGGTAGTGGTTGCTGTGGCAGCTGTTGTGGCTTCTGTGGTGACAACTGCTGTCATTGCTTGGGTAAAAACTGTTGTTGCTGCTGCCTTACCAGCTGTAGTAGTTGTGGATGCTGTAGGTAGTGCTGTGGTCCCCGCTGTGGTAGCAGTTGTTGTTCCTCCTGTTCTTGATGAAGTTGGTGATATGTAAGTAGCTGTTGTTGCTGCTGCCTTACCAGCTGTAGTAGTTGTGGATGCTGTAGGTAGTGCTGTGGTCCCCACTGTGGTAGCAGTTGTTGTTCCTCCTGTTCTTGATGAAGTTGGTGATATGTAAGCAGCTGTTGTAGCTGCTGTAGTGGCAGCTGTAGTTGTTGTGGATGCTGTAGGTAGTGCTGTGGTCCCCGTTGTGGTGACAGTTGTCGTTCCTCCTGTTCTTGATGAAGTTGGTGAGCTACCCAGAATGGCATTTGTTCATGTTTTGTGGGCATTTTACCCATCACCGCGTGTATTGTTTGTGGTGTGATTTTAGTTGCTGTACTCTGATCTTGAGTTCCATTTGTTGCAACTATTGCGGGTTGGAATGTAAGTGTCCACATGACAAATTGCGTCAAGTTTCTGTAAATTTTTATCAATTCTTTGTGTTGTGTGATTAAGTCTCCTGGTGGCATTGTTTCAATGTCAGGATGTGGTGTGTAGGCTGCTAATATTGGCCATGTTGCCCCTTCTCTTACGAGCGGGCCAAGTCTCACTCTTCTTTTGTGGGGTAGGGCGCCTTTAAACCAGTATAAGTGTTCCTGGTACATGAGCGGAACCTCAATGTCCTCAAACGGACAATATTCCGCTGGTGCATCTCCTTCTGTGTAGGAGTGAATTTTTTTGTTCTTGCATTTGCTGCTGGGAATGTAACCCACGAATAAAATACCTCTGTTCTATATGATTCGTGTGCCTCAATCACGAAAGCTACTATGCCACCACTGGCTGTTACGCCATGTGCAAGTAGTTTCAGGGTGACTGTATTTCTAAGATGTTCTGCAATCGGAATTGCATCTGCATCAACCTCATCGTCAGTGAGGTGCAAATTATGCACAACTCCTCCGAGTTTTCCACGCTTTCAGTCATTTTTTAGAGGAAGAAGTATTTCAAGGAAATTAAGATAAGGTGTTTTTGCACAATTTTAGGAACACTGCGTCCTTCAAGCTTGATTAACCAACAGCCAATAATTAGGATTTTTAGCCTACTCAGCTGTGGTGGAGTTTGTGCCCACCCACTCCAGACATCTCTGGTGTTTTGTGAGTAGGGGTCTCTGAGAATAGCACGACCGACGTTGGGCGCCATGTCGTGTAGTTCCTATATAACCTATACAGGATCTGTGCCTTTGGATAACATAAACTGTGGAGTTGGTGGTGGACTGATTCCGTGCACCCCCACCGGATACGTTAGCATGTCTGTATCAGCTAGCTCACAGTGCCACTATAATTTCCTCTTACCAAGGAGAGAATAGATTCTGGCAACCTCAGAACATGACTACCCTGATCCCTCAGAATCGTGGAAACAATATACTACCTTTCGCTCAGTCACTCGTGCTCACTTAGTTTGTCTCAGAGAGATACACAGAATAAACAGGCTGGGCGTTTTCAATAAGTATTTATTGAACAGTTGTTATTCTAGTGTAGAATAAATGAGCTGCAACAACCATTAGACAGTAGCAGAGATATATGATTAGAAGTACTACGAAAGTAAAGGGATGGTAAAGTTCTACCATCTTGCAGAAATCATGAATATATGCAAGTACATAAAACACATGATAAAAAGTGCGTATTCCTACAATGCCTCCCTAACTAGATGTACCTAAATGTACCTAAATATACCTAGCATCTATGTAGGTGTTATGCCAAGAATCCCTCTAGGATCTTCTCAACCCCATTACCTGAGAATGAGAGAATATGGGATCCCGTCCTGGTCTCGAGTTGGACACCCCGCAAGGAATGTTAGACCACTGCGAGCTGGAGTGTCTGCATGCAGGAACCTCAGCGTCTCTGGTCAGTGTGTCAGCCAGGAAGTCTCGGTCTCCTCTCCCCTTCTAAGCAAGATGTGATGTATATATACCCATAGGTCTCCCCAGGGGTCCTACCTTGCTGTGTTACTGTGTCGGCCTAAAGGATGACGTCGGGCCTGAACTTTATACAGAGATATTATACAGGAGATGTTAGTTCTGCTGTGCTTCCAAGAAGCCTCATGCATAATGTATGAGATTCGAACTAGGGGAAACCCGCGTTCTGAATGCAGTGTCGTATCTAGGTAAAAGGTCAGTCCCTAAGAACCGTTATGTATGTAATGTAGGGAAGAATATAGGTGAAAGGTTGCAATGTTACTTGCGCCTCTATAGGGTACCTATATGGAATATAACAAACCAAGGGTATCTCTGTCAAATTTGCATAATTGTTTCCCACATATTGGGAAATCTAAAGGTACCCAGGATTTGTGAATTTCATTCGAGGGAATTGAGAAAACAGCCAAAAATTATGGCAATTTTTTTTATTTTTTTTATTTTTTAAATGTGAAGAAAGTATTGTGCAAGGAAGCATTTATATTTTTCTAAAATCTCATCAGCAAAATGTTCGCTGTGCTTTGAGAACCAGCTTCTCAGCTTTCAGAAACTAAGACCTGTAACTGGTAGTCCATTTTTAGGTTGAGCTTTCGAGTTCTTGTATATACTTTAGTATATACTTATATACTTCTTTGTGGGCTTAAACTCCGCCCACTACTTTCATTTGTTTGTTTCAGTGTACTTAAAAAATCGTAGGTTGCTAGTGGTCAGTCCTGCCTCTTTGTCCCTCCTTTTCGCTTTTGTTCCTCCCACAGAGTAGGGACTAAGTACTGTATTATTACACTATGTTTGTTTATATGTTCTTTGGGGACTATTTTTTTATTTCTTCCCTGCTCTGTTACTGTTTGCAAGCATGTGGCTGACTTCCCCTTAGTCGGAGGATTACTAAAGCGCTGAAGCTCGAAAGAACTGGTGTGTGCACTCCCCTTTCAAAGAGAAGTTGTTGCAACAGTTCTCCGTTTTCAGAGCATCTTTTTCTGGCCAGGACAGGCGTGGTGAAGGGCTTGCCACCATCCAGAGAACCAGATCGGGCTGGGCTACCCCAATCCTCAGTAGAACCGACATTTTTTTTTCTCCAGATTTATATAGCGCAAAGTAGACCCGGGGGTTTTGAAGCACTTTATGTAAGCACCAGTTGCAAAACACACTGTTACATTTCTAGGCAGGAATGCTGTTGAGCCACCCGCTGCCTTTAATACACCACCACAGAGCCTTCAAGTGCGGCCAAACTTGTGGGGCTCCAGTCATGGGCCACGCCCCTAGATCTGGTGCGGGTGACCTGCTGTTATCCTTCTGTATGTGCCCCTGCCTCACTACCGGATTCCTTTCATGCCCGGGGGGGAGCTTCATGTTTGCGTTGCGCATCTAATTTCAAGCCTGAGAGGCTCCAGCCATTGGCCACGGCCCTGGGTCTGGTGCGGTGGACACACCGGTTGCCCAGTGCTGCGTCTGAGGCCACTGGCCCCCTTCCATGCAGCAGGGGAGCTTGATGTTTGTCCTCTCCCCACCCCACAGGTGGCACAAGCCACTATGTCCAGCAAAACTGCCCTACCTCCACATTCTCTAGGTAGATCTCTAGGACAGACCCCAAGAGGAGCTGGAGACTGCCTCAAGTTGTGCGTTACATTGCTAAATGGACTGGTGAATTTGTGATTTAAACTTCTTTTATATGTGAATTATTGCTACCCTTACTTTAACTGTGACCTTGAAGTTATCGGGTCTGCACTTGAGCGTAGTCTTTACTATAGGTAAATACAGATTGAGCTTTTCAATGTTTCAATGTTTGAGAGTGTTTCGATGAGTAAATCAATCTCCTTTGTTTTAAGTGGGACTTAGTGTTCTTGTGCAGCTCTCACTATTATGGTATGATATACCAATGTTTGATTAGATGGAGAAGCCTTTACATGGCTCTAGTGGTTCGCCATCCTGCACAACCACCCTATAATTCTGGCACACAGTTTCATGATGTTCTTCTATAATTGGTTGCTGAAATGGGGACAGTGGGTCTGGGAGCCCGGTTAGGGAGCCCGGACCCTGCAGACCTATGTCCTAGAACCTAGGATTGGCAACAGTTGGCAGAGGCATGTGGCAGATCTCTTCAGTTATTCCATGCCTGTTCAATCGATGATGGTTGTTTTTTGCTGTAGACTGGTAAATTGCTGGCTGATGGGCATGGAACGCAGCAGTTGTGTCTCATGTGAGTGTCAGAAGTATCAGGAAATTATTATGCAACCTGTATGAGATAAAAATGGCTGCCCGGCCGCTGAGTGTGATGGTATTAGTATTTTTGTGGGCCTGTAGGGGTATGTGCCTGTAGAGGTATTGTACTACCCCTAATGAGGTGTTAAATCATTTCACAGCAGGCAGCATGCTGCCCTGGAGCCAAAAGTTAGTGTTTTTTTCCTGTGGTTATTTTTGGTCTTGTCTCCTATCAAAACCATTCCATGCATTTGCTCCATGTTCTCTATAATAGATTAAATTATTGTATGCACTTTTTACAATTTTTCTTGGACTGGAGTTAGAATTGTAAATATGCTAACACATTGTATGCATTTTCGCCAGTGTTAGTTAGGCTGAAGTTAAAATAGAAATATATGCACTTTCCTAAATATTTGTAAGACCGGAGTTAGAATTGTAAACAATAAGCCTCCCACACCCCCACATGTATGTACTTTCCCCAATATTTATTAGACAAGAGCTAGAATTGTAAATCTAACCCCTTGGCCCATATGTGCACTTTCCTCAGTAATTGTTAGATTGGGGTTAAAATTGTAAAGCTGGCCCATCCCATGTATGCCTCACACTTCTTCCTTGTGCCTCATGCTTCTCTTCTCATTCTCCTTCCTTATGCCTCATAATACTCTTTTCACTTTCATTCCTTGTGCCTCACGCTGCTCTTCTCACTCTCCTCCCTGGCCCATCCCATGTATGCACTTTCTCAAGTGTTTGTTAAACTAGAGTAAGAATAGTAACTCTACTCTCAATTAATGGACTTTTCCTAATATTTTAAAATTGAAGTTAAAATAGTAAATATTGTTCCCCTTTACAATATTTCTTTGTGTCAGGTGGTTATAATCTTAAAATTGAGTCTGATTATAGTTCTTACAGTCGGGGTGGTGATTGATCATGTTATATTTCTTAGGGTCGGGGGTTATTGTTGGACTTGGCCATCTCTGCAGGGTCACCCCCAGACATTTCACCTTCACCGCTTCAATTTTTCTGAATTTCTGTTTGTTGGCCTTAGGACCTGCTAATCAGTGCTAAAGTGCTTGTGCTCACACCTAAAATATGGTAAACGTGACTTACACCTGATTGACATATGTAATTTAGTTTTAAGGACTTAGTAAAGTGATATACCATATACCCAGGGCCAGTAAATTAAGGGAAACAACCTTTAGAACGCATGCATTACATCGCATGCCATTAGATCGCGGTTTTTACAACGAAAGTCGTTACAACGACTTGCACTGGAGGGCGCTATAGGACAAGGAGTAGTTTAAATTACTATCCAACACCTTCCCTACTGTACGTAGGCTGGAGTTGGAATAGTAAATTAAACTACTCCTAAGTCCAGCGCCCTCCAATGCGAAATCGTTGTAACGACTTGCGTTGTTAAACCGCGATCTAATGGCATGCGATGTAATGCATGCGTGTATCGTCATACATCCGTAAATTAAAGGCTTCTAGTGGGCCTGCAGCACTTATACTGCCACCCACTTAAGTAGCCCTTTATAACAGAACAGGTCTCAGGCCTGTCATTGTAACTTGGCACCAGTTTTAAACTGCCAGTTAGGCAATATATCCCCCTTGCAAAATCCCAAACTCTCTTTTTATAACATATAATTGTCACGAAAATAAGTTACAGTGCCAAATTTCCACAGGGGAAGATGCTATCGCTTCAATCCCCTTCCTTCTTATTCTGCGTTAGATATATATCTTTTCTTAATCTAGAAGGTGCAATGGACAGAACCTGCAGTAAGGAAAATAATAAGAATATTTAGCTAATGTGCCCTACCTACTCTGTCTGCATAACATTCATTCCCATTCGTGCCTTTTCTATCACTCAACTACCTGAATTGTGAGGGTGGCTTGCTTCTCTCTTATGTTGTGAAAGGTGAGTTCCTTATGTAGTTATTCACAGATATTCACAGTTCAACATCAATAGAGAATATAGCGTAAGGTTTGCAGAGGAAAAAAAGAAGCTAAAATACTGAGCAACGCTCCTAGGTAGAACATTTGAGGAGTTCTGTAAACTGCGGAAGGTAAACAGACAATGTCGACAATATGGTCTGAAAGAACTTCTTAAAGCATTACTGAAACAATGTCTCTCTGTCGAAAATATTACTGTCATTTTTCGACGACAACTGTGAGCTTCGGAATCCTAGCGGCTTCTCCGGAATCTCCACTGATCAGAAAGACTGAGACACTAGTCTCCTCTAAGGGAATTACCTGGTGTGCACACCGCTCCACAAGGGGTGGAGTCAAAAATCAGTTCTGTGGTAATTTTCTGATTGAGCGGGTGCCAAACAGAAACGCTATTTCCTGTCAGAGCAAGCGCCAAACAGAAACTCTGCTCTCTCTTCAGGAAGAACAGTTGAAGTGCGCGGTATCCACTGCTCGCGCATAATAAGAACACTACCAACGAGTAAACTCCAGGACAACTAGAACGCTAACTCAAGAGTATGGTGGCCGCCATGTTGAATGTTCATCTTTTTATCGAAGCAAGGAAATGTATGAGTCTCTGCAAAAGCAACCAGGCATGCGGACGCGGCTTCAGCCATCAAGGGTACAAGGAATGGTTGAATCTTCTCCTCACTGGCGAGTCCTTAAAAACGCTGGCAACTGTTTTCTTGACAGTACCCCCTTCCAAAGGAGTTCCTCCCACAAAAGGTTTGTTGGGAAAGGTGTTGTAGAATTGTCTGATTAACCTTGGAGCATGGACATTTCGAGAGGGTTCCCAAGATTTATCTTCTGGACCATAACCCTTCCAATCTATGAGATAAAACAACTTCCCTCTCTTTCATTTTGAGTCTAAAATGATGCTCACCTCATGCTCAAAATGAGATTTTAGTTTCACTGGGTCAGGAGGAGGAGCAGTGGATCTTAGATTTGGAGGGCTCTTTTTAAGTAAAGACACATGAAAAACTGGGTGAACCTTAATTTGAGATGGTAAATTGAGTTTAATTGTTACTGGATTTACAATCTTATCTACTCTAAATGGTCCTAAATACCTAGGTTGGAAATTCCTGTTACCCTTTAGATGTAGGTGTTGAGTGGATAACCAAACCTTGTCACCCTTTGAATATTCTGGATTGTTTCTCCTTTTTATATCTTTTATATCCTTTATATCTTTTATTCCTTTTTATAGGAAGCCTTAGCTTTAATCAAATGTTCTCTTGCAGACTGGTAAGTGTTTTGAATTCTTTTACTGAATTCCTCCACCGCAGGACCATATCCACAAGACCTTCCTAAAATGGTGTTGGGTGTCTACCGTTGTTCAAGTAGAAGGGGGAGTAACCAGTGGAAGCATGAACTGCATAATTATACATAAATTCAGCTGTCCAGATAAAGGCTGGCCATTCTCCTTCCTGATCTAGGGGGTACAATCGCAGGTATTGCTCAGTTTCCTGGTTTACCCTTTCTGTCTGGCCATCCGTTTCCAGATGATATCTGGTGGAATACAGTGAATCTATTCCTAATTTCTGCATTAAGGCTCTCCAGTACTGCGAAACAAATTGGGCACCACGAACAGAAATCACCACCACAGGAATACCATGTGCCCTGACTATGTGTTGCGAAAGTATCTGAACCAATTGAAAAGTCTTTGGAACTTTCTTCAGTGGAATAAAGTGACTTATTTTATAGAAGGTGTCAACAAATACCAAAATTGTGTCATAACCCTGACATGAGGGTAAATCTACAATTAGATCCATAGTTATGGTGTGCAAAGGATAAGGGGCAGTAGTGAGGGGTAGGAGCTTTCCCTCAGGAGATTGTCGATTAGCCTTCCCAATCAATCAATTTTAGTTTTATTTTGTTATGGAACTCCTACGGAGGTCCACAAAACACATAGTCAGATAAAACAAAAAAAACAAAAAGACAAACTTTATGTACAATACAAAATTCTTCCTTATACATTACTATGGAAGTTCTTAAGTCAAACATACTGAGAGGAATACAAATAGTACTAAAATACATGATACAGACAGATAACCAACCAGCAGATTTCATTTATCAAAAAATGTGCAAATAGTGCTATAAATACAATGGACAATGAAAGAAATTCCTAATAAATAGGCAAAAATATTTTAAAAAATGTATATATCTTAAAACAAACCATTTCATTCGGAGGTGACAGGACCAAAGATCGTGCCTCCTGGGCAGAGTAGATATTGTATTTAATAAAAACTGGCTTTAAAAACAATCGCCTAGCACTTTTCAGCCTTGGGCATACAAAAAGCACATGATTAAGATCTTGGATTTGCAACTGACATAATTCACAAATTCTCTTCTCTCTAGGTATTTTATCCCAGATACCAGTAACATCTCTTAGCGGCAGCAAGTTAAATCTAAGTAGGAGTATCAGCCTTCTGATCCCGTGGGGGATGTTCCAAGTTAGATAAGGCTGTGGTTTATTCCCCAAAGCACTCCCTATGACCGCCTTGTTACTGGACCTGGACTGGCTAAAGGTCACATCTCTCGCCAAACTAATAGGAGATCTGAACTTCTTTAGAAGTTGTTTCAATACAGATTTGGACATAGGAGAAGCAGAATTCATAAAGGCCAAATGTATCATTTGCATGTACAAAGGACCTAAAAACGTTGATTGTTCTTTTGCATGTCAAAAATTTCTATTCTCAGGGCAGCCCTAAGTGTGCCCTCCTCCCCCAAAAGGAGGGAGTTACCCCACCTAAGAACTGCAGCCAAAGATAAGGTAAAGGATGAAACTAATCCAAATTCGAGGCGCAGTACATGTGGGGCTGCCAGGGTGTTTAAATTAATAACCAAGCATCCATCTTAAACTACTCCTTATTCTAAGCCCCTTCTTACAAAATACCAAAATCTTGCTTTTTGCGATATTGATCTTCAAGAAGTGATCCTCTGCATATCTACTTAAGGCATCTAGCCGGCGCTGCAGGCCGATAGGCGTTAGATCAAATATTGCAACATCGTCTGCATATAAAAGAGAACCAACCGACATTGTACCAATTTTTGGGGCATCCCCCTTACCGTGTTCAGAGTACCGGGAGATCAACAATATACAGGGAAAATAAAAGTGGTGCCAATAGGCAACCCTGTTTGAGCCCATTATGCGTTCTAATTTTACATGATAGCCCCTGCGAACCTCCCATCAGAACCCGGCACCACGTGTCTGTATGCAATTCCATAATCAGACCCAAAAGATGATATGGTATGCCAAGGAGAACAAGTTTTCTCCACAGCGTTTGGCGGTCCACTTTGTCAAACGCCGTGGAAAAATCAATAAAAGCTGTATATAATGGCATTCCTCGGACAAAAACATATTTCTCTATAATTGTCTGAACAACCGCTATATTATCCAAGGTGCCATGGTTCTTTCTAAAACCAGCTTGTTCCGGGGGAAGGATATTCTGATCATAAACCCATTGTTGAAGATGGCTTAATATGCTTTTTGCAAATAATTTGCCTGAGGCATCCAGAAGGGCAATCTGTCTAAAACTAGTCGGTACCGTTTTCGGTCCTTTTTTATACAGGGGGACTATAATGCTCCCCTTCCAAGAGGGGGGATTGTATTCATAAAAAAGCAATGTTTAAAAAGTGGCTCTAAAAAATCACCCCACACTTCTGGTTCCTTTTTAATTAGTTCAATCGGGATTCCATCCGGCCCTTGTGCGCCGGATGTTCTTGCATTCTTTATATAACCTACCACATCCTTTCCTGACGGGGGCCAAATTCAGTAAATTCAATAGACGCTGGTTTAACCCAATCTATCATCTCAAATGAAACTGGGCTGTTATTTCCATATAAGAGGGAGATATACTCCACCCAGTCCTCTTCTGGAATTGGTATGGGTAGAGACCTCTGCCTTGAATCGCAGTATTCCGCGATCAAGCGCCAATACTTTCTTGTGTCTTTGGCCCTTGCGGCTTCCCTCAGCCCAATCCACTTGTCATCAAGCTCCCTTCTTTTTTCACAAAACATAATACGTCTTTTCATTCGCTTAAGGCGATCGATTTCCCGCTGCCGGTCAGTGAGAAAAAATATATACTGTTTTCGGACAAGATGATTAATTGCTTGTTTTAAGGAAATCATATGAGACGTTTCCTGTTTACACAGGCGAGGTACTGAAGATATAGAACTTAATTTACAAATCTTCTCCATTTGGGCCTCAAAGAAGGGTATAATGTTGGAGTGAGTTAAACCCTGCTGTTCTACTTGGGCCATCTTCATAATTGAGCCTACTTCAAGGATGTTTTTTGCGTCCAGAAAGACCGGCCGTTTGCTTTATTAAAAGAGGCCCTGCCCTGACCAGGATTCCCCACATCCAGTGTAGGTAAATCAAAAGCCACTGTCATGCCTACAATACTATGATCACTCCATATCGACGGGCAGACAAAAAAGTTATCACAAGCCCCAAACATTTGGTAAGACACAATCACATAGTCTAAAAGGCTCTGAATGTGTTGTGAATGAAAGGTAAAATGTGCAGTTTTGTCGGCAGGCACTCTCCCATTTAAAATAACAAGATCTAAGCTTCTAATACAATCAAGCAGAACAAACCCCCGCTTATCTGTTTTTACTTTGTTTGGTAATGAAATCTCGGGGATGTGCCAAATTTCCTCTTTGTCTGTATTTGCATAAATCCCTGATGCAGAGTTCGAGATTTTGGCATTTAAATCCCCCACTAAAATCACTAGGGGGCATTCTTCCTTGATAACTATATCATGAATAAAAGAAAAAAATACACGCAAAAAGTGATCGGAATTTTTCCCGGGGGGATGTACATGTTCGCCACGAGGAAAAAGGTGGACCTGCCTGATTCTCCCAGACATGCCAACTTCACACATATACATAGGTTTGAGGGGTGGAAAAAAACCTTCTGGTTCCAATTAATAGAATTTTTAAGTAAAATCGAGACCCCCCACTGGCATGACCCCTATCCGAACGCCTAGCATGACAAGAGTAAACAAAATATCCATCACATTCAAAATCTTTGCAAGACCACGTTTCCTGCAGGCATATAATTAAAGGGTTCAGAATTTTCAAAGAATTCAATTTTGTTTCATTGGAACCCAAACCGGCCATATTCCAAGACAAGAGTAGCCCACCTAGACTACCTCAACGAATCCCTCCTTACTGCTACTGACTGAGTATTATTCAGGGCTCTTGCAACCCAACTCCATTGGGCAGATTCATCTTCTATGTCTAAGGCCTGAGGGACAACTAGCACATTGGGCACAACATTTATTGAGCGCCCCCTCCTGCCCACGGAAACCACTATATCTTTAGAATTGCCCACAGGATACTCAATATCGGGGCCCAATGCGTTCAGCACCACTGATTTAATAGTCCTAGAAACGTTCAAATAATGGGTTTTTGGGCCCACATTTTGGTATTCCGCATATTCATTAACAGATGTTATGTCGAGCCCTCGTTTTAAAAAGTGTTCACAATTTTTCAAGACCAAATTGGCCACTATCAGAGAACAAAAAGTGACCCTAGAATATGGGACAGTATCATGTACATTAATCATCACATTTAAAATATCCTTACTTGCTATCAACTTTAATGCGTCTAGTTCCGAAAATAAACTGAGAATATAACCTCTGTTTACTGGTGTAGATTCATTATCAAATAGCCAGGTAAAATCCACCATGGGCGATAAGCCGGTCTGTGCCCCACTGGTGTCCTTTGGGGCATCTCTCCAGGGAATCCATAAAGGAACCCTATCCGTGAATCTGGCAACTTGTGTACCACCGTGGTGTTGGGTTTTCGAATATGATGCCATATTAAGAATTGGGGCCTCAGTATTTCTATCAGATGGGAATGATGTCCCTATATGGGTTCTATTCAGCCCCGACTGCGGGCTAATTAGAGCTTGGAGCCCTCCCTCTGTGTTTCCTCCCAACCTGGGATCAATAGAATCTATGACCCCAGTCCCTGTCTGCAGTGGGGGGACCCCATAACCCATTTGTATTTCCCCTCCCGGTGGAACCACAAACTCATTGTAGGAAGGATAGATTACTTGGAGGGACTGTGACAACTGAGTTGGAAGAGGTACTCCCAATCCAGAGTCTCCCAGACTCCCAGTGAATGTTGTGGAGGCTCTGATGGGTTCTCTCAAATTACCATCTGCTAGTGATGTTTCAGGGCCTCCCTTCTCCTTTATTAAGTGGGTATCACTCTGGTTTTCCAGAATTCGAGAAAAGTGCAATCTAGACGCTTTCCGTCTAGAGAGTCGCCTCATTTTTTTATGTTTCTTTTTCATATTTTCCCCATTGTGTTTTATTACTAGGCTATCCCTCTTACCTACTTTCTGTCCCCTCTTCCCTAACAGAGTAGGGGAGTACACCCGGGAGGTGGTTGGAGAGATTTGCACCTCCCCCTCCACTCACCCTACCTGCTTAGTTTGCCTAGCATGGCCCCTGATTTTCCCGATTTCTCCCGCGCCCCCCTTCTACCCTTCATAAACAGAGGGAAGATTTTCAAGTTGGGCTTCTCTGAGGGGGACTCAATTCGGCCTCCTCGAATAATATATTTAAACATAACTCTTCCTTTTCGAGATTACATACAGGAGCCATGGGGGGCACTAGGAAAAGGGGGTTCCTGCCTGTACAGAGGCGTCTCTCACCTCAACCGATGGGGGAAGTCGTACAGGCCTATCACTCGGCCATTCTCCCATCTGGGTGGGAAATATGGGGAAGGGTTTAGTGGAGATCGACTTATTTATCTTATGCACTTCAAATAACATTACGGAAATCATTTCCAGTATGTGATCAGAACTCAGTACCGACTTTTCTAATAAGGACAATATGGAGTTTAATTTTTTTCGATACAAACAAGATATTCTGAGGGCACACCCTCTCTCTCATTTCCCCATTTCTGTTGAGAATCAGGCAAGAATACATCATGTGTAGACTCCATAGAGGTACCAATCAGGTGACTTGCACTACAGTATAGGAGAGGCAAAGAGAGACGCCTAGGAGAAGAGCTTGCAATTGGAGTGTTTTCTCCCATGTGACCATTCATTAACTGATTGTCCTTATACCTACAGTCAAAATGCTCACCCCAGCCCCTTTTTTGAGCTTCAATGTCAATGTCCGGGAGTGTAAAATCTTCCCCTTGCGGCAACTCTTCACATAGATTTGCCTTCTCCGCCATAGGAGCACCAAGCCGAGCATCCGATTCACTGACCCTGCATGATCCCTTATGGAGGTCCGCTTGGGCTAGAGAAACAACCGGGTTAATCTCGATCATGCTATCATTCCGTGACTGCTTTGTCCTGTTTAATGAAATGGCTAACTGACTCTGTTGACTAGCAAGAAGGTTAGAGTCCAGAGGAGCACCGGGAAGTACGACAAACGGTTGCTCGCTGGAACCATCCTCCACTCTTTCGGTAATCTGATCCAGAGATCGAGGCACTTCGTTAGACCGCACCTGACACCCTGCATGGCTCCCTTGGAGTATCAGCGAGTCCACGAGAGGCAATGAAGAGGAGGTTGAAGAAGTTGAAGGCTTTACAGGATGAAAATGAAAAGTCTGGCCTTCTTGGACTACAGCTGCCACCTCAGGGTGAATCCGGGGCAATTTACGGAAAAAGCCAGTTATAACAGGGTGGGATTTATAGCAGAGATGCTGTAATTGCCTAGTGCCACTAAACGATCTTTTCAGTTTGTGACTTGGCGAGGAGGAGAGCACACGCCCTGAGCGCAACTTCCTAGAAGTCATCACACTCTGGGTTTCAAGTTTGCCTGGATTTCCGTGATTTTAGGAAGCTAGGTGAATCAGGCTAACCAAAATCAAGCAGAGATTCCGTGAACTGAACGTCCTGCTACTTAGTCGTCAATTATAAACTAAACAAAAATTGGCAGCCTCTGCTCACCGCGAGTTCAATTCGAGGCGATCAAGATAAACAAACCTTCACAGCCGAGATACTCTACGTAAACCTGAGAGGCAGGCAGCTACTAAGTTCAACGTTTCAGTAAAATAAAAAAAATTAAAAAAAATAAAAAAAAATAATAAAAAAAAAAAAAAAAAAAAATTCAAAAAAGAAAAGGAAGCAGCTGATCCGAAAGCCGTAGAAACGATACAATGTAGCGAGACAGACTTTTCTCGCACATCCGTGCGTCCACCCCGCTGGAAAAGGGGAACCCGGCCAGCCTTGGCGTGTGAAATCCGATGTGCTTATCGAGTCCACGAGAGGCAGACAGCCTCTCTCGGAGCGCGCTTTCACAAGACTCGATATCAAAGCCTTGTTACTGGGAGATGAATCAGGACCACAGCGCAGAAGGGGCGAGACTCAGGCGAGCATATCAGGATGCTCCTCACGAGTCTTTTGGAGATTTCCTCAGACGCCGCGCTGCTACAAAACAAGGTTCTCCAGAAGAAACAGGAAGTTAGTACGAGATCCTTGCCGCTATCCTCCTGCTCCAATGCCGTGGCGGGCCCTCTTCGTTCAGCCTGCTCCCCAGCCTCCCAACAGCTGCTCAAAACCCGAGCCGAGCCAAGCCGATGGGCTGAGGAGCCAGTAGGCAGGCAGGCAGGAAGCCACAACCAAAGACTCAACAGAATCCAGTGAGGCCGTTTAGAAGCAGGTATGGCAGGGGCAAGAGGGCAGTGGACCGGGTAAATGGCCGGCAGCGTTCTTCGGCGTTTCGGCGCTCCCGCTCACCACTGCTGCTGCTACAGCTCTCAGCTCTCGGCGAACAAGAAACTCCGGACAGGATCTGTCGAAAACCATGATTAGCCTTCCCCCTAATGCATTACCCACACATTTGGATGTACTGTCTTATTTGATAGGTCACAGCAGGACACCATGTCTTTTAATTAATTCTGTGGTCTTACGATTCCTTTGTGGACAGCCAATGGATCATCATGGAATGTCTTCAGAGTGACTCTTGCAATTCTCGAGCTGGTAAATACAAGGCCTCTTTGATGTAAGGAAGATTTTCCTTGACTCTCCTGTTCTCGTCTTCTTTAGCCCAATCCAAAATGTCTTCATCGGGCATGGATTCTTGAATTTTTTTTAACCTCTGAAAATTGCAGGATGCAGGCAAACTTTTCCACTGGAATGATTGGTTCCTTGTCAGTGTCTCCAGATCTAGGTATAGTGTCAATTCTCGATAAGGCATCCGTCTTGCCATTAGCAGAACCTGGTCAATAGGTAATGATGAAATTGAAGTCGGCAAAATACAAGGACCATCTTAATTGCTTTGGAGTTAAGGTTTTAGCAGACTTCAAAAATTGAAGATTTTTATGGTCATTAAAAACTTTTACAACATGACGAGCTCCAAGTAAGCAATATCGCAATCCTGAAAGGCGTCTTTCACAGCTGACAACTCCTTGTCCACAATGGTATAATTGATTTTCGGAGGAGTACATTTTCTTGATCTGTAGGCGACTGGATGGAGCTGACCTGTTTCTTTGTGTCTTTGGGATAGCACACCTCCAATGGCCTGGTCAGAAGCGTCAGCCTCCACAAAGAATGGTTCGTTAAGATCAGAATGGAGAAGAATCATTGCAGATGTAAATGACTTCTGGAGGAAGGTGAACGCCTCTTCAGCATCATCTGACCAATGAAACAGTACTCTTTTCCGCAAAAGACTGGTTATGGGAGTAACTTTTTTTGAAAATTCCTTGATTAAACGCCAATAGGAATTGGCAAACCCAATGAAGCTCTGCACATCTTACACATTTCTGGGAGAGGGCCAATCCAGGATTGCTTGTATCTTGGCTGGGTCCATGGAAATTCCATTTTCAGATAGGACGAATCCTAGAAACTCGACTTCCTTCACATTAAAGGCACATTTTTCTAATTTAACATACAGGTTGTTTTCCAATAGTTTCTTTAAAATTGATCTGACATGTTTCACATGATCCTGCAGATTTTTGGAGAAGATTAAAATGTCATCAATGTAAACCACCGCTATTCGATACAGGAATTCTTCCAGAACATCATTTACAAAGTGTTGAAAAGCGGCTGGAGCATTACACAGCCCGTAGGGCTTAACTTGGTACTCGTACAAACCAAATCTGATGCGAAACGTTCTTCCATTCATCTCCCTTAGCTACCTGAATCAAATGGTAAGCACCACCAAGATCTAGTTTTGTGTAGACTTCTGCCTCTTCAACCTGATCCAATAAAACTGAGATCAAGGGTGGTGGATATTGGTTCTTCACGGTTACCTGATTCAATGCTCGATAGTCAATGCAAGTTCTTAATTCTTGATTCTTCTCTGGGACAAAAAAAGAGGCAAGGACACCGGGGATTGGGAGGGACGAATGAAACCATTTGCTAAGTATTGGTCCAAATATTCTTTGAGGTACTTGTTTGCCCCTGGCTCCAGTTCAATTTTGCAATCATAGGGTCTGTGGGGGAAGTTTCTCTGCTTCTGCCTTGTCAAATGCTGTTGCTAAATCTTCATACTCCGAAGGAATGGCCACCTTCTCCAAAGAGCAAACCATATTGGATTTGATAGCTAAAATTTTAGCTGAAGAAGAAGGTTTGCAGTCCTCCTCTGAAGAACCTTAACAATGCTTCAGGCAATAGCTTGAATTTAGCTGGACTGTTCTTTTTTCCCAGTTAATTTCTGGGTTGTGCTCTGTCAACCATGACAATCCCAAAATCAGCTGGAATTGTGGAGCATCTATGAGGTTAAATGATATTTTTTCTTGGTGCCCATGGGGATCCTTGAGCTCAATGGGCTCTGTCTCATCAGTGATGGGGCCAGAAGACAGGTAGGTACCATCCACAGCACGTACTGACACAGCGATTTCTTTCTTTACAAACTTGATTCCCATTCTTTTGGCATACTGAATGTCACAGAAATTTCCAGTTGCTCCGGAATCAATCATAACCGAAGTCTCTTTTAAAGTTTTGTCTCTAAAAATAAGATCAAAAGATACAGTCAGGTGGGGAAGTAGACTGCAAGGTATTTACCACTTGTTGAAGACCTAGGTTGGACTTTTGACGAACATCCATCAAGGCAACCCTCTTCACTGGTGGAGTTTCTCTTTTCCCGAAGTGTTGATCTTTGGTTTCATAGGGCATTCCTTTACGAAGTGCCCAGATTGACCACAATAAAGGCACAGATTACCAGACCTCCTGTTCTCTTATTCCTCCTTGGATTTGCATAGGCTCCTCAGTAGAGTGTCCTTCGGAAGGCTTGATATTTTCTGACTTGCTTCTGTCAAATCATGGTAGTATTGGGTGAAATTCTCTTCTGTGTTCAGTTCTTCTCTCAAAAAGGCACTGATCTATCTGCAAAACCAGATCAATTAATTTTGATACCTCTGTGGGTCAATCCGGAATTTGGGCCAGCGCATCCATTAGTTTTTCTCTCAAACCTCGATAGAAAATTGCCACTCTTTTGCTTTCTGGCCATCCCGTTTCCACTATTAGTTTGTTAAACTGGGCCAAATACGATATCAAATCTCTGTTGCCTTGTTTTAGGTCGAGTAGCTCATTATCGGTAGCCTGAGAAATGGCTTTTTGGTAAAAAATTTGAAGAAATTCTGTTTTGAATTTTTAAAATCGTATAATATAGGGTCATTTTGTGAAACCAATGGCATAGACCAAGACGCTGCATCTCTACTCAAATAAGACAATACAAAGGCAGTTTTAGCTTGATCATCTACAAAAATGAATAGTCTGCAAAGGAAATGCTGCGAGCATTGGATCAAAAATATTTGTGCTTTATATGGATCTCCATTGAAATGCTCAGGAGGGGCGGCAGGGAGTGAGGCAAGATGGCGTCCACGGGTTGGGCGTTTGTGTGAGTGGCTCCCGAATAGCTCACCTATCCCCTAAAACGCCGGGCTAATGGTGGAGAAGATGGGAATAATGCCGAGACGCGAAGTGTGGAATTAAGGAAATAACTACGTACAACTTCAACTCCCGAGAAACTAATTGTGGAAAAAGGGCAATTCATTACGGTCGGAGTGCAAGAAGTGCTACGGAGGCTGCATCCTGCTGGAGAAAACAAGCTCACCTGAGCCGGACGTGTGTGAGTGGAGCGTGGAGCGACAGACGCAGGTGGAGACGGCTCGGCAGCTGCCGGGAAACAGAGCGGCTGCTGGAGTGGAGGTGCTCCTTGCCTCTAGGAGAAGCCGTGGGCAGAGAGGCGACATCGCGGGTGTATGACCGCCGGAACTGGGACTGAGAGTCGAGGTGCCGGTGAGTGGCCGGTGCCGGCAGGGTGTAAAGCACAACCATTGGAAAAGTGAGCGGGAGCAAGCGGCAAGCAGCTGGCCGATATTGAGAGGAGCAGGGGCTAAAGTGCAAGTGCCGAGGTAGGCAGCATAGATTGATAGACTGAGGGAAGTAGCCCCGGAGCAAGTATTCTCTCTGTTTTTTTTTTAATTAATAGTTGATAATGCCACCAAAATTTGCCCGCGGTGGGAAAACAAGAGCGAGTGGTGAAATTTTGATTGGAACCAGAGCGGCATTAGCTGGTAAAAGCGCTAAAGAACCTGCAGGGGTAGAGGAATGGGACAGTAGTGCACAAAGTAAGGCACAAATTCAAACAGTTGGTAAGATCCCACAGATTTTTCAAGCGGCGGCTAGAAAGAAATCGACAGTGCTACAAAAGACTACCTCAGCATCGGAGGGACAAAATATAAGAACTGAGGGACAAGTAATGAGTTGTGGAAAGAATCCTCATGAATTGGAGTCGGACACGATAGAAAAAGATGTCTCCGGGTACATTTTGGAGCCTGATCAGACCACTCTGGATAATGCTGTAGAAAAAGAAAGTTCAGGGATATTAGAGGAAATGGGTGCGATGAGTGATGAAAAGACTGAAGGTATCAGCAGTAAGGAAAATGAGTTCTATTCCCTCTCTGAGCACTCAGATGTGTCAGAGGACGAGGACCATCAGTTGCATGAGAACGAGTCTTCACAGAGTTCTTCAATGAATATCGGCAATGGGTCAGAGAGTGCGATACTGGGAACAGCAAGCATGGAAACACCCACAGTACGGAAGCAGATTAAAGGAGGTGGGCCGAGTATGGAAGGGATGGAACTACCTGAGTGGGAATTCTCCTCCTCAGGAGAGATGACGCCTGATGGAGTGAATCTCTCTGATCAGGCTGTGGGGGGTATGGTCAAACAAACACAGGGCGAAATATAATTGGAGGCAATTTATAGATGTTTATCAGAGCACAGATTGGAAACACGATCAGAGAACTTAAAAACACACACAGCATGTAGGAAGCTTCAAAGTACGGTGAGAAGGCTTGCTAAAACATGCAATGACTTTACAGAGAGAATGACGGAGGCAGAGACACGCATTTCAGTGCTTGAAGACCAGATGGAGACACACAAGGATATTACAGAAGCTATGCAGGCCAATAAAGATGATGTACATAACAAACTTGTGGCCATGGAAAATCGACTGCGTCAAAACAATCTTAGAATTCTAGGTGTACCAGAGGGGGCCGAGGGACAAGATGTCCGTAAATTTGTGGCTGAAATGTTCGAGGAAGCTTTTCCAGAACTTAAAGAGTGGAATTGGACAATGGAAGTGCAGAGGGCGCATAGATTCCCTTTCAGGCAACGGCCCGTGAAAATCGGACAACCTGCACAGCAGCCGCGGGCAATTTTGATATCACTAAATAATTTTTGGGCACGACAGGCAGTATACGATCTGGCACGGCCCGATAGGAAAAGGACCGGGAAGGGTATACCATTTTTTGTCAGACCGGATTACTGTCATTCCACAGTGGAGAAAAGGTGGCAGATGCGCCAACTGATCAATCCGTTCCAAGCGAAAGGCGTACAAGTTTTTTTGCTAAATCCAGCCACTCTCAAAGTTGTAAACAAAGGACAAACACGTTTTTTTACCTCGGACATAGCAGCCAAGGAACACCTCCAGTCTTTATGATTAAGATTGTCGACTCTGTAATGATTGATGTGATGGTATAACATGTTTTTTTGCTCTAGAGGTCAATAAGGGGTGAGAGAGGGAGTTGAGGCTATAAACTCGGCAGTAGGATAATATGGAGGGATGGGTGAGCACTAGGTGGGCTATTCACCGAACATCACAAGGGCAATTGGCCCTAAGGCCTCTATAGTGGGGGAGGGTCATTGGGGGGCTTATGAGGGGTAGGTGGTGGGTTAGAGTGGGGGGCACAGGGGGTAAGGGGAAGGGTGGGAGGATGGTAAAGGGGGAAAATCAATTCATAGCATGTATAATAGAGACAATAAGATTTATATAGAGACATTCATGGTAAAAGGATATAATTGGGAAAGTTTTTTGATGAATGGCTGCTAAGGGGACTGATAGGGGCTTACGTATATGCACATTTAACGTATGTGGATTGAATAATGTAAATAAAAGGAAACGAATAGCTGCTGATTTAAGGTTGATAAACCCCGACATCTTGTGTATACAAGAGACACATGTGCCCTGGATTAATCGTAAGATACTGAATGAGCTGGGATATATATTGATTACAGCAACCAGACAGTCTATAATGAATAGGGGTGTCGCAATTTTAGCTAAACAAGGAATATCTGGGACGGGAAGAGAGAAGGTAGACAATTTAGGGAGGTGGGCTATAACGGAGTGTAGTGTTGAGGATCCGTAAGATAGTTATCTGTACGGTATATGGATCGAATTTAGATGAGGCTGAAACATTGGAATATTTAAATGTGGAGTTGGCGATGTGGGACACCCCGCTGATATTATGCGGTGACTTCAACATACATGGGGAAGGGAAGATGTGGGAGGTGGGTTATGAGAAGTATATAGGGCGTAAACCAAAGGTTTATAGGGCCTTGCAACAACTCTTGCAGAGTCATGGACTAGTGGATGTGTGGTCAGTAGTAAATCAGGGAGATCCAGGCTATACGTTTTATTCATTTCCCCATAACACATTAGTTAGGCTGGATTATAATTTTATGTCACGGTTATTTATTGTAGGTGCAAAGATGCAGGTATGGCCGCGGATTACGTCGGACCATGGCCCCGTGGTACTGGACCTCTCTAGTATAAGCCAGGCAAGAAAATTTAGGTCATTTACTTTCAATAGGAAGCTCTTAGGAGATTGTCAATATAATGACCATATTAAAACATGGGCAATACAATTTCTGGAGATTAATAGAGGCTCTACTACCCAGTCGATGGTATGGGATGCGTTGAAAGCGGGGCTTAGAGGCGAAACACTTAGTTATGGGTTGACCAAACAAAGGCAGCAGAAGAATCTTATGTCGGGTCTTTTGTAGGAGTTAAAGATAGGGGAGCAGGAACTTATACAAGTAATAAGGAATAGGGGGGAAGTCAAAGAGATACAAACTAAGATTGCATGCTGTAAGGCTAAGATCAATAGGATTTGGAGTCAGGAAATTGCTGGTCAATATAAAATCCATAAAGACGAAAGGTATGAGTATGGGGAAGCTACAGGTCGGTGTTTGGCCCAAAGGCTTAGAGGTCGGCAATCGGTGCAGAAAATAGTGTCATTGCAAGATGGCAAGGGGAGAGTGGTAGAAACTGTGGAAAGAATATTGGAGGTGTTCCGCACCTTTTATAAAGAGTTATATACACAAGATACAGTGGACAATGATAATATAGAATCATTTCTTCAAACAATAGATTTAGTGGGTCTCGGACAAGAAGAGCGGGGAGCTCTAGAAGCCCCGATAACAATGGCAGAACTTGAGGAAGCGTTGGGCTCGTTGGCTGGGGGCAAAGCGGCAGGGCCAGACAAATTACCATTGGAGGTATATCGAATACTCTTTCAAGCAATAAAAGATGATATGTTGGCTACATTTCTAGAGGCTCAAGCTGGGCACCCACCATTGTCGTGGGACGAAGCCAACATTGTGGTTTTTAAAAAGAAAGACAAACCGGCGAATCTGCCAGGGTCGTACAGACCAATATCACTGATAAATGCGGATGGTAAGGTGTACTCAAAAATTCTGGCAGCTAGGCTTGCTCAAGTAATTACTTCATTGGTTTCTAGACACCAGCACGGCTTTATACCTGGCAGAGGTACAGTTAATCATTTAAATAGAGTGATTGCAATGATTGACTATGCTAATGTACAGCAAACAAACTTAGGCATAATTTTTTTAGACGCTGAAAAAGCGTTCGACCGCGAGCGGTCATGGTAGTTCTTATCGGCCGTCATGCTTAAAATCGGGTTTGGGCCGTGTTTTATGAGAGCAATACAAACCATATATAAATCTCCGCGGGCTAAAATATGTGTAATGGGCAGGGAATCGGCCCCAGTATATATTAGTAGGGGAACAAGACAGGGGTGTCCATGTTCGCCCTTATTATTCGCCATATATATTAACCCGTTGTTAGTATTGTTGGAAGCAACGAATAGGATTAAATCTATGATCTGTGGGCAATTTCAAGTGCGAGTATTAGCTTATGCTGATGACATAGCGGTAGCAACATCTGACCCAGAGCAAGCAGTGATTGAGATAGAGAAATTAACCCAGAAGTTTGGTGTAGTGGCTGGATATAAGTTGAATGCATCCAAAACCCAGATCGTATGCTCTGAAGGAGCATGCCTTGGAGAAGGACGGGTTACAGACGAAGCCAGATATCTGGGTATTAAAATTCGGATGTCACTTCAAGACTTAGTAGAGGTAAATTGGGGTGATATTGTCTCTTCGGCCAAACGACAATTGGATAGGGTTGAATGTCTACATTTGTCAATGGTTGGGAGATGCAATGTGCTTAAAATGTGTATTCTTCCAAAGGCTATGTATTATTTCAGGACAGTTCCGTTGGAGTTGACACGACTGCAAGTATCGAAGCTACAATATCTATGTGATAGGTTCATCTGGGGCCAAAAGAAAGCTCGAAGAGCTCTAAAATATATGACACTACCACTAGAGCGAGGGGATGGGCTGTACCGAATTTTATGTTCTATTATTTAGCATGCCTCTTACAAAATATGCGGTTTCTTATGACTGGAGAGGAAGGTCAACTAGCAGAAGCACCTAATATATATCAAATGCTGATGGGGGCACAGGCTAGAAATGCTTTATTTAAATTTTTGGAACCCAGTTATTTCAAGAGAACACGGTTCAAAATTATGATTGCAGCATATAAGGCTTGGAAAATAGTATGTAGAATGTTTTCAATAACTCGGATAAATTATTATACACCATTGAATTCTACAGCTATATTCCCTGCGGTTTTTTGGGATGTAAAGATGGATAGTTGGCGAGATAATGGGATTAGACAAATAGGGGATATATATTGTGGGGGGTACTCGCTTCCTTTTCTGATTTAACAGAACGATATAAGTTGCCTAAAAATGATTTTTTTAAATATTTACAAATACGAGATTTTTAGTTAAGCATTACAGACATTTAATGATAGCCCCCAATACTCTAGTGGAGGCAGTTAAAAAAAGAGTCAAGATAGGGACACTATATGGAATACTTATTGAAACCCAACCGGATGATATAGAGAATCAGGATGGGAAGTGGAGGACACCGTTAGGGACCGCAGATAAATATGTGCAACAATCAATTGATACGGCTGCTAGAGTTCTTCTGACAGCAAATTTACGAACTCAACATTATAAGACTTTATTCAATCTATATCATACCCCTGTAAAAATGATGAAGTGGGGGGTCCACGATGGGAATTGTTTCAGATGTCATACGCAAAAGGCGGATATTGTACATATATTCTACGAGTGTGTAGGATTATTTCAGTTTAGAAATTACATTGAGCAGTTTCTAACGGAAATTACTGGGGTTGATGTGCTTATCTCTAAAGAGGTAATGCTAACAGGAGTTGGAGAGGGTACTAAAACAGGTCAGACTGGTTATTCATTTAGGTATCTTATATTCATAGCTGTTGCAGCAGCTCGATTATGTATTGCTTCAGTCTGGCTCCAACCTGATGCCCCATCGTTTGCGATGTGGCAAGCAAAGTTTTATAATTTATTCAATTTGGAATATAGTCTGTACTGTTTGAAATCACTGAAGAAGAAAAAATTGGGGGTACAGATTTGGGGACCCATGCTTAATCATATGGAGATATCGGTATGAATATATATAATTTTGTTATACTGTGGAATTTAAATTCTGTACTAGAGGTTTAATTGATTGTGTTTGTATTATATGCTATGAATTGAAAAATAAAAATAATTAAAAAAAAAGAAATGCTCAGGAGGGGCAAGAGGGATAACAGGGGAAATGGAATAGATGACCTGGGTGGTTACCTCTGGGGTTGGATTAGAGAAGGCTTTACCACCCACACCACTTGACCTGGAGGAAGTTCCCATAGTTATAACATTTAGCCTTTGCATGAGCTGCTGAGACTCTATCTGGGATCTTTTGATTTCTTCCCTCAAACCTTTGTTCTCTTCAATAGTAAGATTCAACTGTTGTTTCATATTATCTATAAGAGCCACCAGGGCATTAACATCCACACCTTCAGTCATATAGCTCAGGTGGACTTTTTAGGACACTTCAATCTGTCACAAAAATAACTTACAGTGCCAAAATTCCACAGGAGCAGATGCTGTCTCCTCAAACCCCTTCCTGGGTGTGATCGCAGAACTGAACTCGTAAGCTGCACCAACACCCACAAGGGGGAAGGGGGAGTGGGAAGAGAAAGAAAGACTGCCTCTTGATTCAGGAATTCTGTCTGAGCTTCCCTTCGAGGTGTTTATTTGGTAATCTTATTCTGCATTAGATATGTATCTTTTCTTAATCTGGAAGGCGCAATGGACAGAACCTGCAGTAAGGATAAGCATAAGAGTATTTAGTTAATGTGCCCTACCTACTCTGTCTGCATAAAATTAATTCCCATTCGTGCCTTTTCTATCACTTAACTACCTGAATTGTTAGGGAGGCTTGTTTCTCTCTTATGTTGTGAAAGGTGAGTTACTTATGTAGTTTTTCACAGATATTCACAGTTCAACATCAATAGAGAATATAGCGTAAGGTTTGCAGAGGAAAATAAAGAAGCTAAAATACTGAGAACCTCTCCTAGGAAGAACATTTGAGGAGTTCTGTAAACTACGGAAGGTAAACAGACAATTTCGACAAAATGGTCTGTAAGAACTTCTTAAGCATTACTGAAACAATGTCTCTCTGTCGAAAATCTTACTGTAATTTTTCGACGACGAATGTGAGCTTCGGATTCCTAGCGGCTTCTCCGGAATCTCCACTGATCTCAAAAAGACCGAGACACCAGTCTCCTCTAAGGGAATTACCTGGTGTGCACACCGCTCCACAAGGGGTGGAGTAAAAAATCAGTTCTGTGGTAATTTTCTGATTGAGCGGGCGCCAAACAGAAACGCTATTTCCTGTCAGAGCAAGCGCCAAACAGAAACTCTGCTCTCTCTTCAGGAAGAACAGTTGAAGTGCGCGGTATCCACTGCTCGCGCATAATAAGAACACTAGCGACGAGTAAACTCCAGGACAACTAGAATGCTAACTAAAGAGTATGGCGGCCGCCATGTTGAATGTTCATCTTTTTACCGAAGCAAGGAAATGTATGAGTCTCTGCAAAAGCAACCAAGCATGCGGGCTCCGCTTCAGCCATCGAGGGTACAAGGAAGGGTTGAATCTTCTCCTCACTGGTGAGTCCTTAAAAATGCTGGCGACAGTTTTCTTGACAATAAGTCACCCCTAAGGTAGGCCCTAAACAACCCATAGGGCAGGGTGCATTGTAATTAAAAAGTTGGCCAAGTACTTTTACGTTGTACATGTCTTGGCAGTGAAAAACTCACAAATTCATTTTTAGGTCGAGCATTCGAGACCTATTGTAATTTCTTATGTTGGGTTAAAGCCATCCCACAGCTTTTGATTTGTTTGTGTCAGTGTCCTTCAAAAATCCTTGCTTAGCAGTGGTCAGTTCTGCCTCTTTGTCCCTCCTTTCTCTCTTCCGTTCTTCCCATGCAGCAGGGACTAAGTACTGTCTCATTCCACTATGGTTCTTTATCTGTTCTCTGGGGGACTCTTTTCTTTCTTGGTTTCCTGCTCTGTTAGTGTTTGTCTGTGTTCAGCTTCAGTGCCCTAGCTTCTTACATTTAAATATAGCATTCTTCCTCCCACCCCTCTTAACAGCACAGTTGTTTTACTGCTGCCTCCCCTGCCCTGCCTCCCACTTGGTTGCTTGTTAATAATTGTCAACATTATATATCAGAATTATCTATCAGCACTGCTAGCATTTCACCAACACTGTGCTGGTTTCGTTTTTATTGTGTATTTCCTGGCTCCATTTTCTCTGCTCTCCCTCCCCTCTCCCAATCAGTCACGGGGCTCCAGCCGCCTCACAGCAGAGCCAGGCCTCAGAGCAGGGGGCACTGCTGTCTGTGCCTGGCCTGCTCCTCGCAGCTGTCGTGGCCGTGGACTGGCTCAGGTTTCTACAGAGAATGGCAAGTTCTTGACCTTGCCAGGTAGGTCGCTCCCCCACCACACAGCTCCGCCTGTGCTGTCCGCCCGCTGCTGCTGCTGGTAAGCTCGCCCCTCCGCTTGTGGCCTCGGTGCCTGTGTTGTCCTCTGTTTTCCCTCGCTGACCCACCTCCCTTGTGTCCATTTTGCCTTCTGTGCCCTCGCTGCCCCCACTGTATTGTGCCCGTGTTTTCCTCTGTTTTCCCTCGCTGCCCCCACCCCCCTTGTGTCCATTTTGCCTTCTGTGCCCTCGCTGCCCCCACTGTATTGTGCCCGTGTTTTCCTCTGTTTTCCCTCGCTGCCCCCACCCCCTTGTGTCCATTTTGCCTTCTGTGCCCTCGCTGCCCCCACTGTATTGTGCCCGTGTTTTCCTCTGTTTTCCCTCGCTGCCCCCACCTCCCTTGTGTCCATTTTGCCTTCTGTGCCCTCGCTGCCCCCACTGTATTGTGCCAGTGTTTTCCTCTGTTTTCCCTCGCTGCCCCCACCTCCCTTGTGTCCATTTTGCCTTCTGTGCCCTCGCTGCCCCCACTGTATTGTGCCCGTGTTTTCCTCTGTTTTCCCTCGCTGCCCCCACCTCCCTTGTGTCCAATTTAACTTCTGTGCCCTCGCTGCCCCCACTGTATTGTGCCCGTGTTTTCCTCTGTTTTCCCTCGCTGCCCCCACCTCCCTTGTGTCCATTTTGCCTTCTGTGCCCTCGCTGCCCCCACTGTATTGTGCCCGTGTTTTCCTCTGTTTTCCCTCGCTGCCCCCACCTCCCTTCTGTCCATTTTGCCTTCTGTGCCCCTCGCTGCCTCTCTCCATTCCCGCCGCTGCGTCCCCTGCGGCCCCGCCCCCCTGACTGCCCATTGGCTGCCCCTGCCTCCCAGCTGCTCCTCCCTCCCACCTCCCCATATATGGCGGCCGTGCCGCTGGCGCGCAGAAGGCGCGCCTAAGGCAAGCCCGTCTGCGCCCGTCCGCGACTGGACCGCGCCCAGCGCCAGAACCCCTGGGCCGCGCGCCCCCCGCACCAGCCCCGAGGATCGACGCCGATACGATGCCACCACACTCCACGCTCTCAACCCCGGACAGACGCACAACTGCTTCAAGGCCGCCCCGAAACGCACCCATGGCCCCTTCACCTGCCGGAACTGCAGCTACACCAGCCTCAGAGCCACCGAGGCGCCCGCCAAGAAGGACCTACTGAACACCCGCTCCGCACGCAAACACGCCGTCGAGCTCTGGGACCTGCTCGACACATCATCACCAGACGTCGCCTTCCTGACTGAGACCTGGATGAACGACTCCTCCGCCCCCGACATCGCCATAGCCATCCCAGACCGCTATAAGATCACCCGCAGAGACCGCATCAACGCAGTAGGAGGAGGAATCGCCATCGTCCACAAGAACACCATCAGGGTCTCGACCAGCACCGACGACACTCTCAGCACCGCCGAACACATGCACTTCCAGATCCACACGGACCCCAACACCACCCTTAGAGGCACCCTTGTCTACAGACCCCCTGGGCCCCGACCCCAGTTCAGCGACTCCATCGCCGACTTCATCAGCACGCACGCCCTGACCTCTACCGACTACATCCTCCTCGGAGACCTGAACTTTCACCTGGAGAACAACAACGACAGCAACTCCACCACCCTGATCGACAGCCTCGCCAACCTCGGTCTGAGCCAGCTCGTCACAACACCGACCCATTCCGCCGGCCACACGCTCGACCCCATCTTCTCCTCAAGCTCCCACGTCTCCTTCAGCCACACCACGGAACTCCTCTGGACCGACCACCGCTGCATCCATTTCACCTTCCAGAAACCCACCACACACCACCGCACCCAACAGATCCCACGCCGCTGCTGGAGCAAAGTCACCGAAGACGAACTTCGGGCAACCCTCGCTCTCAGCCCTCCCTCCGACCCATCCAACACCGACGACGCTGCCTGCAACCTCAGACGATGGATGGACGACTGTGCCAACACCCTCGCCCCGCTGAAAAAGCTCACCTACAGTGACACCACCAAAAGAGCCAGCTGGTTCACCTCGGAACTCCTAGCTTCCAAGCGTACCTGCCGGAAACTAGAGAAGAAATGGCACAGTGATAAGACACCGGACAGCCACACAGCCCACAAAGACGCCATCCGTAACCACCACCACCTCATCAGGTCCGCCAAGAGAATCTCCTTCAAAGACCGCCTCGACAACAACGCACACAACATCAAGGAGCTTTTCAACATAGTGAAGGAACTCTCCAACCCCAGCTCCAACACCAACGACATCCCGCCGTCGCAACCCCTGTGCGACTCCCTTGCCACCTTCTTTCACCGCAAGATCGCCGACATCCACGACAGCTTCAACACCCAGACAGCCCCAACTAAGATCGATGCACCAGACCCGCCGCACACCATCGACCACGACCCCCTGCCATCCTGGGCCAGCGTGAACATCGAGGACACCATCAAGACCATGAGCACAATACACTCCGGCTCCCCGTCAGACCCTTTCCCGCACCACATCTTCAACAAAGCCAGCAGCTCCATCGCACCCCACCTGTGCAACGTCATCAATCTCTCCTTCGAGACCGCAACCTTCCCAGAGAGCTGGAAACACGCAGAGATCAACGCCCTACTCAAAAAACCCAAGGCGGACACGAGAGACCTCAAGAACTTCCGGCCCATCTCCCTTCTTCCGTTCCCAGCCAAGGTCATCGAGAAGATCGTCAACAAACAGCTAACCCGATACCTCGAAGAAAACAGCATCCTGGACCCATCCCAATCGGGGTTCCGCAGCAACCACAGCACTGAGACTGCCCTCATCGCCGCCACCGACGACATCAGGATCCTGCTGGACAATGGTGAGACCGCAGCCCTCATCCTGCTGGACCTCTCCGCCGCCTTCGACACTGTCTGCCACCGCACTCTACGCACACGCCTCCACGACGCAGGGATCCGAGACAAGGCCCTGGAATGGGCCACCTCCTTCCTCGCCGGCAGAACCCAGAGAGTCCGCCTCCCACCATTCCGATCCGAAGCCTCCGAGATCATCTGCGGCGTACCCCAGGGATCGTCCCTCAGCCCAACACTGTTCAACATCTACATGACCCCGCTCGCACGCATCGCCAGACAACACGACCTCAACATAATCTCCTACGCCGACGACACTCAACTGATCCTCTCCCTCACCAAGGACCCCCTCGCCGCCAAATCCAACCTCCATGAAGGAATGAAGGCCGTCGCCGATTGGATGAAGATCAGCCGACTAAAACTGAACACGGAGAAGACAGGGGTCCTCATCCTCGGCTCCAACCCCTCAGCCTGGGACGAATCCTGGTGGCCAACGACGCTGGGAGCAGCCCCGACACCCACCGACCACGCACGCAACCTGGGAGTCATCCTCGACTCAACGCTCTCCATGGACAAGCAAGTCAACGCAGTCTCATCCTCCTGCTTCAACACCCTCCGCATGCTTCGCAAGATCTACAGGTGGATCCCGACAGACACAAGAAGAACAGTCACCCAGGCCCTCGTCAGTAGCAGACTTGACTATAAGAACGCCCTCTACGCGGGAGCCCCGGCCAAGCTCATCAAGCGGCTGCAACACATACAAAACGCCTCCGCACGCCTGATCCTCGATGTACCACGCCACAGCCACATCACCCCCACCTGAGGAACCTGCACTGGCTCCCCGTCGACAGGAGAATCTCCTTCAAACTCCTCATCCACGCACACAAGGCACTCCACAAGACTGGCCCAGCCTACCTCAACAGACGACTCCTCTTCTACGTCCCCAACCGCCAACTCCGCTCCGCCGACCTCTCCCCTCGCCACCGTCCCTCGCATTCGAAGAACTACCACCGGCGGCAGATCCTTCTCCCCCTCGCCGCCAAGACCTGGAACACCCTTCCACTAAGCCTACGACAGACCCAAGACCTGTTGACCTTCAGGAGGCTACTCAAGACCTGGTTGTTCGACCAGTAGCAGCACACCCCCCCCCTTTTCTTTTTTCCCTAGCGCCTTGAGACCCTCACGGGTAAGTAGTGCGCTTTACAAATTCTGTGATTGATTGATTGATTGTTATAACTATCTTCCGGCAGGCAGGCTCTTTTTATCAGCGCGGTGCCCTTTCAGGAGGGCAGCGCTGGTTTTGCTTTCCTTGTCGTCTCTCTTCCCTCGCTCCTCCACCCCACTCTCTCTGCTGTTCCTCCCCCCTCCCTTCCAAACATTCATGAGACTCTCTCAGGCAGTTCCACATCATTGATTCCCAAAGCTTGTTAGATCTCTGCATTGATCGAAAGGCAGCTCGGGTGATACGTATTTTGCTCCCAGTCGTGAAAGAGCGACATCATTTTCTACAGAACACGCAGCAAGGCAAACCTCGACGCTGCATTGGAAATGAGTTATCGTGTCGTTTTTCATTCCAATAGCTAACTATGCAGTAAAATGCAAGAGGACTGCACCAAACATATTTGAATTTAAATATGCGCGGCATCAAAAACTGCTGCCGTACGTTTTCTCTTATTTAAAAATTATAGGGGCATATTAGCAACGCTTTGCGATAGTTATCGCAAAGCGTGCTTAGCGCTCATTTTCCTAACGCCGGCTATCGCAGGTATTTATCGCGGAGATATCGCGTTATTAGCAACGCGTATCTCCAAGGCGATAATGATTCCTGCGATAGCGGGGAAATCGCCGTTTTGCATGGAACATCGCTGGTTTTCCAGCGATGTTCCCTGCTAAACGGCGATAACCTTGCTGATACGACCCTGTGGTCGTATCAGCAGAATCCACCCCCTATGTTAGGGATGGCTAAGTCAGGATTTTAGCAGACGTTAGATTTTGGCGAAAACGGCCGTTTTCGCCAAAATCTAACCTCTGCTAAAATCATGTGGGCTGCCTTGTAAATATCGCGATGTGAACATCAGCGATATTTGCAACGTAGTCCATCCGGGTTACGCCCAGTAACGCCCACTTTGCATCTCACTGGAGATGCAAAGGGAGGCGTTGGGAAAAAGGGTGCTAGCATGCGATTATGCATGTTTGCACCCTCTTGTTAATAGGGCGATAGTTTTATCTCCGTTTTTCTGGCTTTTAAAGCCAGTAAAACGGAGATAAAGCCCTTGCTGATATGCCCCAGAGTTCTATTCATGTGTCAGCCTCATTACAATTTAGATGAAAAGAGCAGAATGCATTTGTGCTGTATTTCTGTTGTAATGCCGGGCGCTCTAATCGCATTGCGCTGAATAAATTTCCTTTAAGATTTGTGTTATTAACTTGTTAAATTATCCCCCGAGATCGCATTTGCTTGTTGGGGGCGTGGCATAGGTTTTTTCTTTTTATCTTAGGATGTGTGTGGTCCCACGTCTCTGGTTTTTCAATACCATCTGGACCCGTGGCGGGGCAAACTGCGCACACCGCACCATTCAGCTTTTCTCCACTTGTAATTGCCTCATTCTTCAGCACGAAAAGTGGTGCCCTTCGCAAATCTGACCTAGTTATCAAGCTATTACGAGTGCTCTGATTTTACAAGCAAAGCTTTTAAGGAAAAAGAAAGTGATGGTAAAGAATAAAACCCCATTGACTTGGGTTTGCACTTCACTACTGAGACACGCTGCAGATTATTTTAATCCTGGTTTTATCCAGTAAACCCCTGCAGTGCATCGAGCCGCTCTTTTTTCCATGAACATCTTTAACCGCTGTGGCCATCAATCAATCAATCAATCACAGAATTTGTAGAGCGCACTACTTACCCGCGAGGGTCTCAAGGCGCTGGGGAGAGGGAGGGGGGGGGTGCTGCTACTGGTCGAACAGCCAGGTCTTGAGTAGCCTCCTGAAGGTCAGCAGGTCTTGGGTCTGTCGTAGGCTTAGTGGAAGGGTGTTCCAGGTCTTGGCGGCGAGGTGTGAGAAGGATCTGCCGCCGGTGGTTGTTCTTCGAATGCGAGGGACGGTGGCGAGGGAGAGGTCGGCGGAGCGGAGCTGGCGGTTGGGGACGTAGAAGGAGAGTCGTCTGTTGAGGTAGGCTGGGCCAGTTTTGTGGAGTGCCTTGTGTGCGTGGATGAGGAGTTTGAAGGTGATCCTCCTGTCGACGGGGAGCCAGTGCAGGTTCCTCAAGTGGGGGTGATGTGGCTGGGGCGTGGTACGTTGAGGATCAGGCGTGCGGAGGCGTTTTGTATGCGTTGCAGTCGCTTGATGAGCTTGGCCGGGGCTCCCGCGTAGAGGGCGTTCCCATAGTCAAGTCTGCTACTGACGAGGGCCTGGGTGACTGTTCTTCTTGTGTCTGTCGGGATCCACCTGTAGATCTTGCGAAGCATGCGGAGGGTATTGAAGCAGGAGGAGGAGACTGCGTTGACTTGCTTGGCCATGGAGAGCGTTGAGTCGAGGATGACTCCCAGGTTGTGTGCGTGGTCGGTGGGTGTCGGGGCTGCTCCCAGCGTCGTTGGCCACCAGGAGTCGTCCCAGGCTGAGGGGTTGGAGCCGAGGATGAGGACCTCCGTCTTGTCCGTGTTCAGCTTTAGTCGGCTGATCTTCATCCAATCGGCGACGGCCTTCATTCCTTCATGGAGATTGGCTTTGGCGGCGAGGGGTCCTTGGTGAGGGAGAGGATCAGTTGAGTGTCGTCGGCGTAGCAGATAATGTTGAGGTCGTGCTGTCTGGCGATGCGTGCGAGAGGGGCCATGTAGATGTTGAACAGTGTTGGGCTGAGGGAAGATCCCTGGGGTACGCCGCAGATGATCTCGGAGGCTTCGGATCGGAAAGGTGGGAGGCGGACTCTCTGGGTTCTGCCGTCGAGGAAGGAGGTGGTCCATTCTAGGGCCTTGTCTCGGATCCCTGCATCGTGGAGGCGTGTGCGTAGAGTGCGGTGGCAGACAGTGTCGAAGGCGGCGGAGAGGTCCAGCAGGATGAGGGCTGCGGTCTCACCATTGTCCAGCAGGATCCTGATGTCGTCGGTGGCGGCGATGAGGGCAGTCTCAGTGCTGTGGTTGCTGCGGAACCCTGATTGGGATGGGTCCAGGATGCTGTTTTCTTCGAGGTATCGGGTTAGCTGTTTGTTGACGATCTTCTCGATGACCTTGGCTGGGAACTGAAGCAGGGAGATGGGCCGGAAGTTCTTGAGGTCTCTCGGGTCCGCTTTGGGTTTTTTGAGAAGGGCGTTGATCTCTGCGTGTTTCCAGCTCTCTGGGAAGGTCGCGGTCTCGAAGGAGAGATTGATGACGTTGCGTAGGTGGGGTACGATGGAGCTGCTGGCTTTGTTGAAGATGTGGTGCGGGAAAGGGTCTGACGGGGAGCCGGAGTGTATTGTGCTCATGGTCTTGATGGTGTCCTCGATGTTCACGCTGGCCCAGGCTGGTAGGGGGTCGTGGTCGATGGTGTGTGGCGGGTCTGGTGCATCGATCTTAGTTGGGGCTGTCTGGGTGTTGAAGCTGTCTTGGATGTCGGCGATCTTGCGGTGAAAGAAGGTGGCGAGGGAATCGCACAGGGGTTGCGACGGTGGGATGTCGTTGGTGTTGGAGCTGGGATTGGAGAGTTCCTTCACGATGTTGAAGAGCTCCTTGCTGTTGTGTGCGTTGTTGTCGAGGCGGTCTTTGAAGGAGATTCTCTTGGCGGACCTGATGAGGTGGTGGTGGTTACGGATGGCGTCTTTGTGGGCTGTGTGGCTGTCCGGTGTCTTATCACTGTGCCATTTCTTCTCTAGTTTCCGGCAGGTACGCTTGGAAGCTAGGAGTTCCGAGGTGAACCAGCTGGCTCTTTTGGTGGTGTCACTGTAGGTGAGCTTTTTCAGCGGGGCGAGGGTGTTGGCACAGTCGTCCATCCATCGTCTGAGGTTGCAGGCAGCGTCGTCGGTGTTGGATGGGTCGGAGGGAGGGCTGAGAGCGAGGGTTGCCCGGAGTTGGTCTTCGGTGACTTTGCTCCAGCAGCGGCGTGGGATCTGTTGGGTGCAGTGGTGTGTGGTGGGTTTCTGGAAGGTGAAATGGATGCAGCGGTGGTCGGTCCAGAGGAGTTCCGTGGTGTGGCTGAAGGAGACGTGGGATCTCGAGGAGAAGATGGGGTCAAGCGTGTGGCCGGCGGAGTGGGTCAGTGTTGTGACGAGCTGGCTCAGACCGAGGTTGGCGAGGCTGTCGATCAGGGTGGTGGAGTTGCTGTCGTTGTTGTTCTCCAGGTGAAAGTTCAGGTCTCCGAGGAGGATGTAGTCGGTAGAGGTCAGGGCGTGCGTGCTGATGAAGTCGGCGATGGAGTCGCTGAACTGGGGTCGGGCCCAGGGGGTCTGTAGACAAGGGTGCCTCTAAGGGTGGTGTTGGGGTCAGTGTGGATCTGGAAGTGCATGTGTTCGGCGGTGCTGAGAGTGTCGTCGGTGCTGGTCGAGACCCTGATGGTGTTCTTGTGGACGATGGCGATTCCTCCTCCTTTGGGTTTCTCCCTTTCGTATATAAAATGTTTGAAGCCAGTGCACTTACACTTTGCACGGAGAGCCATACATCTTCAATTTCATTTACAAATTTTCCTTGGCGGGGCCTCCTGATGGTTGTAGGAAACCCACGTTGCATATTTAATTTGCTCCTTTGCCAGGGTTAGTTAATTTCAATTTTCGATTTCAAAAGCTATCAAAAAAGGCTCAGATGAGAAATCAATATTTTTCAGCTGCTGTTTTTTTCTGCGAGGCAGAGGGAACCCCAGTTGGCGGGAACGGCGCCACGAGACACAGCAAGAGATTCATTCGCTAGACCCTCTGTTCATGCCACCTCAATTACTGGACGCCTCTTGTAACTTAGGTTCATAACACCCAATTTCAAGATAGAACTCATGTTTACTTCATGAAAGCTTCCACTGCAGTAACTGATTCTCTTCGCCATTCTGGAACCCTCCGGGAAACCTTTTATTCTTTCATTGTGGAGGGCAAGTTCATTTAATTTTCGGCATTATCCAGGCAGTGTATAATCTGCAACAGGCAGACAAAGCAATCAGTACTGTCATGAACTGGCGACTGCTGATGTGCAGATAGGTTCTGAATGCAGGCAGCATCTCACCCAAGTGCCTGTGCTGTAAATAGCAGTACAGTGGCAAGGTAAGTCGGGCCGATCCCAAAGGGAATTAAGTGCATTGTAATTTCTTTAATGCCTGAAACAAAGTCAGTCATCTCACATGGTGACATTTCATTATGTTTGGTAGAGATATCTTTAAAATTCCTAAGACTAAAATACATTTTCCCACTATGCACACAACAGCTGCATGCCTTTTCCCCTCACCACTACCAATGCAACAAGGTGGGTGAGAAGGGGGCTTTTCCAACTGCCAAACTCAGCTGTCATCCATTCACCCTAAAAGTCTTATAATTGCTTCTATTTGCACACGACAATTAGGCAGCTGCAGCTGTGTCTTTGTTCCCAGTGTTAATTCCCCATTCTAAGTCCTCTAGGCAGTGCTTCCGATGTGTCTCTATTCATATATCCAGTACACTCCAAACGTGAACACAAAGGTAAAAAACATTGTCATTTACAAAGCCAATAGCTCTAACTCTGAAAAATGCGAGACCAATTGCATTGTACATGCTTGTTAACTACAGCTAGGCCTACCTCTCCTAAAGGATATCATTGAGTTGCATTATTACATTCAGTAAGTGCTAACTTTTGATTGAAAAAGGTAGGAAAGTCAGGTTTGGTGACTGATCAAATGTCATTTAAAATCCTCTTAAATGGTAAAGTCAGATTATGAGCCACAATTCTGAAAGTGCCACTTTTAGACAGTTGGCATTTTCTTGTGCTAACCATTTGGTGCCAGTTGCCTGTTCCTGGGTCACATGACTAGGTGTAGTTGCCAGTTGGTCTTTGTGTATTCCTTCTAGAATGCATCACAATAGAGGGTCTTGGTGTTGGCGGGATTCCCTATCTCTGACTTTGCAGGGGCGCGGAGCTATCATCTACTACACTTTCACTTCAAAGGTACTGGCTCAGCTCACACACAAAGGACTTCACACTAGCCTATTTGGCCCCTAGACAGACTGTGACCAGGGCAAGGAGGCAGGAAATTCCGGACAGCTCTCAAAAGTGAAACTACATAAGCTTCTCCCACTTCTAAGTGGGCACTAGGTATAAATATTGGAACCTCTGACCCATTCTTCAGATCAATTCTGGACCTGAGGAAGACACAGAAAGATGACTGCTCTGCTGCAAGAAGGACTGCTGTGCTACCCTGCTACCTGAGTACGAATCACTAGACCTGCACCTTTAAGCCGGGACCACCACAACGACTCCAAGAGCTAATTGACTGGCCTCCTGATCAGCGCCTCAGAGAAAGAAAAGGATCTAACCATCTTGAACCCTGCACCTGGACTCTGCCTGTTATGAGTTCAAACCCCCCACCCCACGTGGTGCCTCTCCAGTCCTGGATCCCTGCAAGTGAGGATAAAGATGCTCTGCCAGCCCAGCTGTGGTCTCCCTCAGAACCGATGTAGCATGATGGTACTCATATCACAGCCCTCGAAGCTCCTCGTCGTAACTGACACAGCACAACGCATTTAGTTTGGCAGCCGTCACAGATCCTTGTTAAAATGGACACAGTGATATGCAGCATGACCGAACCTCGTATCGCAGCCTTTGCAGCTCCTCATCAGAAGTGACGCAGCACAACAGAACTGAATGCAGGACCCTGCATCACTCCTTGGAACCGCCACTGTGCAGCGCTGGTATCAAGAACATATTTTCCAATTCTCAGCAGGCCTAACCAGGTCCCTATATGTGGCCGTCGCTCCATCATGGTTGGCCTTAAATTGTGACTTTTGTCCCTGTCTTGTGCGACCAGATAATCACAATAGGCGCCTTGTGCTGTTAAGCTCTATTTTTATCTAAATATTTAAAATTGCATATCCCTAGTTCTACTGATTGGATTTTTGTTGTTTTGGTATCAAATAATTTATGACAATTGACTCTATATTTCTTAATACGTGTGGGATCTTTCTTATGATGTATTTTCACTTTATTACTGTTTGGGTGCTGCATAAATACTCTACTAGTTGCCTTTGGGTTGAGGCTGACTTTTGTGTGTCAAGCTACCAGAGGATTAGCACAGGTTAATTTGGTGACTGTTGTGGCTATCCCTGACAGGAATTGAGGCGGAAGTTTGAGAAGGGATTATGCCCCTCTCAATCAACAACTCAATTTTTCACAGTTATACTTTTAAGATTGGGTGTGATTGTAGGTCTTACTGTCAGCATGATGATTGATCTAATTATAGTCCTTAGTGTCAGGAGGCTATAATACTCACATTGAGTTTGATAATACCACACAATACCTACAGACCACGCCCTCAACTTCTGCATCATCCTGGACAGCAAACTCACCATGACACCCCAGATCAACGCCTGCTTCCACACTCTGCATGCTCTGAATGATCTTTAGATGGCCCCCCTTCAACACCAAGAAAGCCGTCACTCAAACCATAGTCACCATCCGGCTGGACTGCGGCAACGCACTCTACGCAGGATGTACCACCCAACTCCTGAAGAGACTACAGATGATACAGAACTCAGCAGCCAGACTTATCCTTGACCTCCCCAAAGGAACCCACATCAACGCCCGCCTCAGGAACCTCCACTGGCTCCCTATACAGAAACAATGCCAATTCAAGATGTTGAAACATGCCTACATGGCTCTCCACAACCAAGGACCAGCATACATCAACCACCGCCTGAACTTCCCTCATCCCTCCAGACACCTGCGCTCTGCCTCGCTCGCCCTCGCTCACACTCCCTGTATCCACCGAAGCAACAGTGGAGGATGCTCCTTCTCCTACCTTACCACCAAGTGCTGGAACAGCCTCCCCCTGCACATCCAAACAGAATCCTCTGTCCATAAATTCAGAAAAGGACTCAAGACCTGGCTCCTTGACTGATCCCAGCCTGGATACCCTCATGGGTGATAAGTCACAATCTACAAATCCGAGTTGATTGATTGATTGATTGATTGTTAATAGTCCATAGAGTCAGGGTGGTGATCGATCTTATCATAGCCCTCAGTGTCAGGTGGATATAATACTCACATTGGGTTTGATAATAGATCTTACAGTCAGGGTGGTGATCGATCTTATTACATTTGTTAGTATCACGTGGTTATAATCTTAAGATTGGGTCTGATTATAGGTATTACAGTCGGTGTGGTGATGGATTCTATTATATTTCTTGATGTCAGGTGGGTATAATCTTAAGATTGAGTGTGATTATAGTTCTTACAGTCGGTGCAGTTATTGATCTTATTGTAGTTCTCTGTGTCAGGTAGTTGTGATACTCACATTGAGTGTCAGTGTCGTTCTTACAGTCAGGGTAGTGATTGATCATATATTTCTTAGTTTCAGGTGGTTATATTCTTAACACAGGGTCTGATTATAGGTCTCCCAGTCAGGGTGGTGATTGATCTTATTATAGCCCTCAGTGTCACGTTGTTATAATACTCACATTGGGTTTGATTGGAGTTCTTACAGTCAGGGTGGTGATTGATCATATTAGGTGGTTAGATTCTTAATATTGTGTCTGATAATAGGTCTCTAAATCAGTGTGGTGAGTGATCTTGTTACAGCCCTCAGTATATGAAAGAGACAATTAGTTATAGATTCCTTACCTTAGAATTACCCCATGCCTCAGACTGGATCCGGAGAATTTTTCGGGAGTAGTACCCCTGCGCGTCGAAAGGTGGCGTCGGCCGGCTCCGCATTTGTCGTTGGCATCGTGGTCGCCGGGATGACGTTGCGGTATCTACTTAGACGCCGCCCTCACGCGCTGACGTCAGTTCTTTCTTTTTTCGCGCCAGCCAGCGCAGATCCGGAGAGAGCGGTACCTCCAGTCACTTTTTTACTGACTTTTTGCCGACTTTTGTCGACGCCGTTTTTGAGTCTTCGACTCCTGGTGCCCGTCAGGGATGCCCGGTTTCAAGGCTTGCGGTTCCTGCCGACGGTTGATGCCAGGTGACGGATCCGCATCGTGTGTGCCTGTTCGGGCTGGATACTTCCCCATACCTTGGCATGTTGTCTCCTCCTACCGTGGCTACGGAGGAGGGAGCTTCTTATGCAGTGGTGTTGCGTAGAGCGGCCAAGGCTCTCAACCTCGAGCTACCTACGGTGGCGGTCAGGACTAACCTCCTGACAGAGGTGCTTCAACCAGCAGCGAGCTCTTCGGAGCCCCTGCTGCCGTTCAGTGAAGCCCTCACTGACATCCTTTTGGGTACCTGGTCCAGGCCCAACACAGGGGCTCCTGTGGACAGGATGATCGCCTGACACCACCGCCCGGCTCCGGGTGACCCCTCCCCTGAGAGTTGGTGGTCCAAGCCTCCACGTCCAAAGGCGCATTCCCTAACGCACCACCTGATAGGGAATCCAAAAAGCTGGACCACCTTTAGGGAAGAAGATGTTTTCTTCCTCCAGCTTAGGACTGCGGATGGTAAACACAGCATGTCTGTTGGGCCGTTACACCAATTTTGTGTGGGATACGGTGGCACAGGTGCTGCCCCAGTGCCCAGAGGAGGCCCGGAGCGTAATCTCCTGTGCAGTTGCCGAGGGGAGAGACGCAGCCAAGTTTACCATTCGCTGTGGACTGGACACCACCGACTCGCTAGGCAGGACGATTTCAACGTCATAGTCCTTCGACGCTACACCTGGCTGAGGTTGACTGGTTTCTCCGGGGATGTCCATGCCCTTTGATGGCCGTCTCCTGTTCAGCGACAAGGCAGACAGCGCGCTAGAGCACTTCAAGGACTCTCGGGCTACGGCCAAGTCCTTGGGCCGCTCCACCACCCGCCCTGCACAGTCTGCTTTTCGCCCCTTTTGTGGCTATGGAAGGGGTGCCCCGCCACGTTCCACCCACGGCCACAGGCCGGCGCAAGCTGTTCAGCCCCTGCACAGCCGGGGACTTGGGAACCACCGCCGTGGTTCTGGGGGCCAGCGAGTGGGCCAGTCCACCACAGCCCCCTCTGCAGCAGCCTCCAAACCCTCCTAGTCCGACTTTTCAGGGCCACCAATCGCCAGTGGGTGGCAGGATTGGCCATCACCTCCTCCACTGGCGCACCATCACGTCATACAGGTGGGTTTTGGAGATAGTCCGAAGGGGCTACTCCCTCCCCTTCGAAACTACTGCTCCATCCAGACCCCCTCAGCACCATCGCATGTTGGAGGATCATCTGGCCCTTCTCCAACAGGAAGTTTCGGCACTCTTGGCCAAGGGAGCCATCGAGCGAGTTCCTGCCCCAGAAGTAGGTTGTGGTTGCTATTCCCATTACTTTCTGGTGCCCAAGAAAGACAAAGGCCTGCGTCCTATCTTGTATCTCAGGAACGTCAACCGCTTCCTCCGGAAGGAGAAGTTCAAAATGTTGACGCTAGCTCAGGTCCTGTCTGCCATCGACCCTAGAGACTGGATAGTAGCGTTGGACTTGCAAGACGCATACTTTCACATCCCCGTCCTGCCGGCCCATCGGCGTTACCTGCGGTTCACGGTAGGCCACGAGCACTTTCAGTTTAGCGTGCTCCCCTTTGGCCTTACCAGCACCCCTTGGGTGTTAACGAAAGTGATGGCGGTGGTCGCAGCTCATCTGCGCAGATCAGGGGCTCCAGTCTTCCCCTATCTCAACGACTGGCTGTTGAAGGCAGGCTCGCCCCAGGCAGTCGTCTCCCACCTCCAGACGACGACGGACCTCCTGCATTCACTGGGGTTCACTATCAACGTGCCAAAGTCACACCTGACTCCCTCTCAGAAGCTCATTTTCATCGGAGCGGTTCTGGACATGACGCAGTTTTGGGCTTATCCTCCCGAGCATCGAGTCTGGGATATTCGGGCTATGATTCCGATATTTCAGCCTTTATCCCCGGTTTCGGTCAGAATGACTCTGAGGATGCTGGGCCTCATGGCCTCCTGCATCCTGCTGGTAGATCATGCCAGGTGGCATATGTGGGCTCTGCAGTGGGACCTTCCAGTGGGCACAACATCAGGGGAATCTGTCCAATTGCGTTCAGATCTCGGAGGGCACTGCACATCAATTGCAGTGGTGGCTCCCGAACCAGGATTGGGTCAACGGCAGATCCCTCTTCCTTCCCCAACCAGAGTTCACAGTGGTGAAAGATGCATCACTGCTGGGATGGGGCGGCCACATGGGAGAGGTGGACATCAGGGGCCTCTGGTCTCCGGCGAAGTCCGGGCTCCACATCAACCTTCTGCAGCTTCGGGCGATCCGTCTTGCACTAAAGGCATTCCTTCCCTCTGTCCGGGGAAGAGTGGTGCAGGTATTCACGGACAACACCACCGCCATGTGGTACTGCAACAAACAGGGCGGGGTGGGGTCGTGGACCCTATGTCAAGAGGCTCTCCGTCTCTGGACATGGCTGGAACATCAGGGCATATCCCTGGTGGTTCAACACCTAGCAGGTTCACTGAACGCCAGGGCAGAAGAACTAAGCCGCAGGTGCATGATGGATCATGAATGGCGTCTTCACTCGGAGGTGGCGCAAGGTCTCTTTCAGCAGTGGGGAGAGCCTTGGTTAGATCTATTCGCCACCGAAGAGAATGCGCAATGTCAGCAATTCTGCACATTGGAATTTCCAAGGCGGCACTCGCTAGGCGACGCTTTTCGTCGTGAGTGGAGTTGTGGTCTTCTATGCACCTTTCCGCCCACACCACTTCTGCCCAGAGTGCTGAAGAAGATCAAGCGCGACCGGGCCCAAGTCATCCTTGTGGCTCCGGATTGGGCACGAAGAGTCTGGTATCCCGGACTGTTACACATGGCCATCGATCCTCCGATCCGACTGCCTCTTCGGGAGGATCTTCTGTCGCAGCAGCAGGGGACGGTCCTCCACACGAACCTGTCTAGACTCCACCTCCTTGCGTGGAGATTGAGCGGCGACAGTTGATAGCCTTTGACCTTCCTCCCGAAGTCTGTAATGTTATCTTGGCAGCCAGGCGTACCTCCACTAAGATGGTATACGCCTGTAGATGGAACAAATTTGTGGCATGGTGCACAGCAAAGGCTGTGGATCCCCTTTCTGCCCCTCCTTATGAAGTTCGCTTGTTCCTCCTGTCTTTGGCCCAGCAGGGCTCTGCTCTGGGCACTCTGAAGGGCTACCTCTTGGCCATTTAAGCCTTTCTTAGGCTTCCTGATCAGCCTTCTCTTTTCAAGTCCCCTGTTGTAAATCGCTTCCTTAAGGACATTACTCATCTTTTTCCTCCTGTCCCCTTCGTAAGGCCTCAGTGGGACTTGAACTTGGTTCTTAATTACCTTATGTGCGCTCCCTTTGAGCCGCTTCATAACTGTCCTCTCAGACTTCTTACTTTAAAGACTGCCTTTCTGGTTGCCATCACCTCTGCTCACAGGGTGAGTGGGCTACAAGCTCTTTCTTCAAAGCCTCCTTTTCTGGCTGTTCATCCGGACAAGGTCGTCCTCAGAACCAGACCTTCCTTTCTTCCCAAGGTGGTTACTTCTTTCCACATTGGTCAAACCATCACTTTGCCCACCTTCTTTCCGCCTCCGTATCCTTCTAAGGAGGAAGAGAGGCTCCACCGTCTGGATCCAAAACGTGCGCTTTCCTTTTATTTGGATCGCACCAAGCAATTCCGGGTGGATGACCAGCTCTTTGTTAGCTACGTGGGTGCCAAAAAAGGTTGGGCCGTGCACAAACGGACCATCTCTAGGTGGGTCATTTTGTGCATTAAAGCTTGCTACTCTTTGGCAAAGAAGGAGCCTCCAGTGGGACTGCGCGCCCATTACACCAAGGCGTCGGCAGCTACCACTGCTTTGGGACGGGGAGTTCCCCTCAATTACATCTGTCAGACAGCTACGTGGGCATCTCTGCACACGTTCACAAAACACTACTGCCTGGACAGCCAAGTCCGGAGAGATTGCTTCTTTGGCCGTTCAGTTCTCCAGGACTTTCTGGTGTGAACTTGGTTCGCAGACCCACCTCCGGGGTTGGTATTGCTGGGGTATCTATTCTAAAGTAAGGAATCTATAACTAATTGTCTCTTTCAGATGAACAAGTTACTTACCTTTGGTAACGATATATCTGTAAGAGACATAGATTAGTTATAGATTCCTTATCGCCCCACCCATCCTCCCCGTTCTGCGAACTGACTTCTAGGGTCAGGGAATCCCTTTCAGGGCCCTAGTTTTGTGCACCAGGGGTTAGTGTCTTGCATGGCTCTGGGTTTCTGGCATGGAATGTTGTGTAAAAGAACTGACGTCAGCCCGCGAGGGCGGCGTCTAAGTAGCTATCGCAACGTCATCCCGGCGACCACGACGCCAACGACGAACGTGGAGCCGGCCGACACCACCTTTCGACGCGCAGGGGTACTGCTGATGAAAAATTGTCTGGATCCAGTCTGACGCCTGGGGGTAAATCTATGGTAAGGAATCTACATTTAATCTATGTCTCTTACAGATATATCGTTACCGAAGGTAAGTAACTTGTTCATCAGGTGGTTATAATATTCATATTGGGTTTGGTTATAGTTCTTACAGTCAGTGTGGAGATTGATCTTATTAGAGTCATTTATGTCAGGTGGTTTTAATCTTAAGAGTTGGGTAGGTGATCGTTTTTTTAATCCGGTGTTTATTGCCCCTACAGCCAAGGTGTGTTTACATCTCTTTATTAGTGGTAGTTATTGGTCTTTCTGTAGCAGCTTTACAGATAACACATTGGGTTCTCTTTATTAATTGTACATTTGGATGTGTCTAAATCTTGAAATTGATGAGACATGGAGAAATAATCAAGGGATTCTAAAAGTCTAATTAGGAAGGTGATTGGAGCCAAGTATGCAGGGAATTCTCTCTTGTGAAGTCAACCATCCTGCCATACATACATGCCCCTTTCAGGGATGGCTTGCTGTCCTACAAAGGAATGTTGTCACGTTAGGGCTCTACAGTTGCCGTCCCTCTTCTGACCTCTACCCTCTTCTTACCCAATCACTCAAGCACAGAGAATAGGGACAGATAGCAGTCAGATGACCTGATGACCTTGTGAAGACTTAAGCAAGACTAACTCATGAGGCCTGACACGAACAACCAACTGAGCAGTGCCTAGTAGAATGATGGCCCACACTTCTTGTATGTCAGACTATTGTTTACAAAAATATCGTCCCATTGGGTGTAGATATTCTATTATTAAGGAGGATTTTTCAAACAATATTTTGGATACAAAATTTCTTCCAGTAGTTCCTAAAAAAACAAGTAATGTGGCTCAAAGTTCTGCTCAGAAGCGCATAGCTGACATTATGAATATCAGGAGTGCTGAATACCAAGGCTGTGTAGCCTTGATTCCATCTTATGACTCTTTCATCCACCATTATAAACTCTTGGTCTTTTTACCTCACTCTCACAGTTCATTTTCAATCCTGCTTTCTCCCTTTGTCACTGTTTCCCATCTTTCTCTTCTTCCCTCCTTTGTCTTTTTTGTTCTTACTCTTGTTGAAAATCTGATGAGAAGAAATTAGTGCCAGTCCCCAAAAATAAGCGCTAATGGACTCCACTTGCAACCACTGGCTCCAAGAAAGCACTGTCTGTCAGACAATATTTTGGTTATGACATTCTGGTACACACCCCCACTCTCATCAGCGCTCAATGCCCCAGGCTAAGACAAACTTCATTGGCACAAATTAAGACAGGAACCAGAACAGACTATTTTTCAAGTAACTTCATTTTAATTGAGATGCACAAGCAGGGTTTCTAGACAGTCTTCACAGACAGCACTGCATTTTCCAAAGTGTGAATTTATGGTATTCATTCATTTCAACACAAAAAGATGCCGGACAGAATGCTGAACATTGTCAAACATGCACCCTGGCAAATGAGGGGTGATACCCCGAAACCGGTCCCAGGATGCTTTTTTCTGGTCGAGGCAGGATCTGGCCAGACAGTTTGTGCTGGACTGTTCCCATGGGGAGCAGAGTCAAGACTGATTTGCATTTTGCTGGGTCTAACTGGAATGGCATGGAGAGCAAAAAAAACTATGGATTCAACCCAGATCTGTGACTGGGGGTGAATGTGTGATTAATTCAGCATTCCGTCCATCATCAGTTCTTTATTTTTTAATTTCAGCCACTGAGACCATCCATCTTATCTTAATTCACGTTCACTGTCTGAATGCATCACAGATGTACAGAGAGTATTCAATTCTCTGCATTATAAATATCAATAATAAATATGTGGCACTGTAAATCAGAACACAATATGCCTTCAGTGATAAGCAGGGGCCACTGAGCTGTAGTCCTACTCATGGTCCTAGAGATCATCTGAGTGTGAGTTGAGACTCTCACCGTAGTCTCCTAGTGCTGCACAAGTGTTTGAATAGGTGCACACTCTGACTCTCTTGTTATGTAGAAGTCTCTGCACCCTCTGCATCACCAGGAAGTGTTTGGAGTTGATCACTGGTCCATAGAGGGCTTTGTACTAATGGAGTAGCAGCTAAACCAAGGTGATAGTAAAAAATTACATTTGCTTTAGTAAACTGATAGCAAGTGAAATTGTGACTAATTGGTGGAAGGAATGGCGCTTAGGCTAATGTTATTGTGTGCTGTAGGCCCCTGAACATGGAAGCTCATGGTTGGATCACTAGTGCTCAGGAGGTAATCATAAGAGGGAGTCCAAAAGCAAATGCTTCTTTGACCAGCCACTACCAAGTTTCCACACTGAGAACCATCTACTGCTGCAGCCACAGTGAAACACATGTGCACTCGGATCCAGACTGGGATTTCTAGGTACGATCCTCCTGGGTGATTTCCTCAAGGGTAATACCGTACATTTCTGCTGCTATATTCCAAATTCTCATCATGTCTGTCTTGGCCATGATGATTTTGGCTATTGTCTTGTGCCCTGTGTTCATGGTGGTGCTCCAAGGTGTGATGGCGGGTTGGTTCCCGTTGCGATTGATGACGTTCACTGTGCTGAAGTTGAGGACCAGATTGTTGATAGTGGGTGTAGTACCTGGGAGCATTCAACGTGGCTTTTGCCATGGCAGCTGCTGGGGAATAGGAGCCCCCAAAGAATCCTCCAAACAGCACAGACAATCCCCCTGAGGCAAACTGAAAGAGAAGGAAGTAGGCATGTGTAAATAACAACACCAACCATCAGAGGTGTAGTCAAGACAGATTGACATTGTTCAAAGAGAGATGACATTCATTGGAAGAGATTGTCTAAGACCAAAGATGGGTGACACCAAAAGAGCACAACTTCCACAGGGGGGCGGCTTGAGCTATCCCAGGATGTTCCTATCAATGAGTGTGCTCTCATCAGACATTACCTTTCTACTTAAGGACAATCTCAAGCTGTGAGAGATGTTTCTTTAGGAAATTCTGATATTATAGGAATTGTCTTCCTACAGAAGAATGTCCTAGAGCTGTGAAGAGATGTTTCTATCAAGAACATGTCTTATCGTAAGAAATGACCCCTTTGAAAAAGGGCACCATGAAGCTGTGTAGAGATGTTTTTATAAGGCTCCCTATGTTTCTGTCTTGCGATGGCCAGCCTGACATGCACACTTTAAACCTCTCCACCCAGCTGGCTTAGACAGCTGGGTGGAGAGCAGGCACAGGCTCCCAGTGCCTGAGGGAGCATTGATGCAGCCGCTCCAACCAATCCTGGCACTGCTCTCATGCTGCTAAACATTATCAGCAGCAAGACGGCAGCATTTGCATTGGTGTGGAGAATCGGTGCAGACCAGCGACGTTGGACTGGAAGCACAAGGACTGGTGGAGGCGAGTCAGCGCATGCAGTGGGTAAGTACATTTTTATTTTTACATTTATCTTATGACCAACTCACAAGCACTGTAAGAAACTTGCACTACGTTCAGCCTCAGCGTCAGTGCTCTGAGTCGTAGCTCATTATAAACACTGTTTATAACGAGGCATGGCTGACAGCTTTGGCGTTGACCTTAAAGGCATTGCTGGTCTGTGGTGCCCTACCAATTATTCAGGGTACCAGCTGCCCCTGCCCTTAATCCTGTAGCAGGAAAGAGGTGTTTCTATCAGGGACATGACTTATCATCATTACTGTACCCCGTGTAGAAAAGGGCTTCTGAAGCTGCAAAGAGATGTTTTTTTCAGGGACAAGCTTGTCATCATTAATGACCCCCTTATAGAGAGACATCTTGAAGCTGCAAAGAGATGTTTCTATCAGGGACATGTGTTTCAAAAGGACATTCTGGAGAAGTGTTTCTTTCTGGGACATGTCGGATCATCTTTAATGGCCTCCTTACAGAAGGACATACTGGAGCTGTGGGAGACGTTTCTATCAAGGACATGTCTTATCATCAAAAATCACACCCTCACAGAAAGACTTCCTGGAAATGTGGAAAGATATATTTTTATCTGAGACATGTCTTATCATCGTTATTGACCCCCTCACAGAAGAGCATCCTTAGAGCTGTGAAGAGATGTTTCTATCTGGGACATGCCTTATCATAAGAAATTTCCCTGCTTACAGAAGGAGATCCTGGAGCCTTACAGAATTGTTACTATCAGGGGCAGGGCTTATCATAAAAAGTGCCTCTTTACAGAAGAACCAGCTGGAGCTGTGGAGAGATCTTTCTTTATGAAATTCTGATTTTATATGAATTATTTTTTAACACTCTGGAGTTGTGAAAAGACTTTTCTTTTAAGGAGATATCAGATAAAGGACATATCATGCACTAATTGATGTATCCAACACACGATTGAAATTACCTTCAATAATCATGGGTATATGTACCCAGCCCACAAGGCATAGTGATTCATGGCAGGATGAAATGCAGTAAAATGCTGTTTTCAAATCAATAAGAAGTGATAACCTCCTTGCACCCACTCATCCTTCCAACGACCCATAAGATGAACAAGTGAAGCCCCAGTACCTGCAAACACTGGGCACACTGCAGCCCCCAGTACCTGCAAACACTGGGCACACTGCAGCCCCCAGTACCTGCAAACACTGGGCACACTGCAGCCCCCAGTACCTGCAAACACTGGGCACACTGCAGCCCCCAGTACCTGCAAACACTGGGCACACTGCAGCCCCCAGTACCTGCAAACACTGGGCACACTGCAGCCCCCAGTACCTGCAAACACTGGGCACACTGCAGCCCCCAGTACCTGCAAACACTGGGCACACTGCAGCATATTTGGTGTATTTTCTACTCTTCATTCAGCTAGTCATTGATCAAGAAATATGACGCTCAATGAATATTACACCAGGATACAACCAACCCGCTGAAACATTACATCGTAAATGAGCATATATATGTATATATCGGTAGACACAGTTATCTACGGGGGCATCCATTACTAAGGGATTGTAGATTGTCTATCAGCCTATCCCATATTTCTGCTATAAATCAGTTCTGCAAGCCTGCACATTGGTCTCTGTGTAAGTGCACACTCTCTGTCTCGAGCCATGTAACTGGTGTAGTGTACCTTTTCTAGTGTTGTAGTGTACCTTTTCTAGAGTTGTAGTGTACCATTTCTCCAGATTGGCGTGAGCACTATTTACCACTTCCTCCTGACATTGCGCCTAGTCAAGAGTAGCACAAGGTCTACAAATGCTGTCACTTGTTGGACTTTTAAAGAGGACAGCGCACAGGATTCCAATGGAATATGGATCCCATATCCCTGTGTACGAGACGGTATTCCAATGATCTCATCCCAGTATACTGTCTGAGAGCTGCAGCCTCACAGTATGTGAACCATATCAGCCTCATATCACAGGGGCATCTCACATCAGCACCTGCATACATTCTACTGATACCTTTGGTTATATCACAGGGGCGTCTCACATCAGCACCTGCATACATTCTACTGATACCTTTGGTTATATCACAGGGGCGTCTCACATCAGCACCTGCATACATTCTACTGATACCTTTGGTTATATCACAGGGCGTCTCACATCAGCACCTGCATACATTCTACTGATACCTTTGGTTATATCACAGGGCGTCTCACATCAGCACCTGCATACATTCTACTGATACCTTTGGTTATATCACAGGGGCGTCTCACATCAGCACCTGCATACATTCTACTGATACCTTTGGTTATATCACAGGGGCGTCTCACATCAGCACCTGCATACATTCTACTGATACCTTTGGTTATATCACAGGGCGTCTCACATCAGCACCTGCATACATTCTACTGATACCTTTGGTTATATCACAGGGGCGTCTCACATCAGCACCTGCATACATTCTACTGATACCTTTGGTTATATCACAGGGGCGTCTCACATCAGCACCTGCATACATTCTACTGATACCTTTGGTTATATCACAGGGGCGTCTCACATCAGCACCTGCATACATTCTACTGATACCTTTGGTTATATCACAGGGCGTCTCACATCAGCACCTGCATACATTCTACTGATACCTTTGGTTATATCACAGGGGCGTCTCACATCAGCACCTGCATACATTCTACTGATACCTTTGGTTATATCACAGGGGCGTCTCACATCAGCACCTGCATACATTCTACTGATACCTTTGGTTATATCACAGGGGCGTCTCACATCAGCACCTGCATACATTCTACTGATACCTTTGGTTATATCACAGGGGCGTCTCACATCAGCACCTGCATACATTCTACTGATACCTTTGGTTATATCACAGGGGCGTCTCACATCAGCACCTGCATACATTCTACTGATACCTTTGGTTATATCACAGGGGCATCTCACATCAGCACCTGCATACATTCTACTGATACCTTTGGTTATATCACAGGGGCATCTCACATCAGCACCTGCATACATTCTACTGATACCTTTGGTTATATCACAGGGGCATCTCACATCAGCACCTGCATACATTCTACTGATACCTTTGGTTATATCACAGGGGCATCTCACATCAGCACCTGCATACATTCTACTGATACCTTTGGTTATATCACAGGGGCATCTCACATCAGCACCTGCATACATTCTACTGATACCTTTGGTTATATCACAGGGGCATCTCACATCAGCACCTGCATACATTCTACTGATACCTTTGGTTATATCACAGGGGCATCTCACATCAGCACCTGCATACATTCTACTGATACCTTTGGTTATATCACAGGGGCATCTCACATCAGCACCTGCATACATTCTACTGATACCTTTGGTTATATCACAGGGGCATCTCACATCAGCACCTGCATACATTCTACTGATACCTTTGGTTATATCACAGGGGCATCTCACATCAGCACCTGCATACATTCTACTGATACCTTTGGTTATATCACAGGGGCATCTCACATCAGCACCTGCATACATTCTACTGATACCTTTGGTTATATCACAGGGGCATCTCACATCAGCACCTGCATACATTCTACTGATACCTTTGGTTATATCACAGGGGCATCTCACATCAGCACCTGCATACATTCTACTGATACCTTTGGTTATATCACAGGGGCATCTCACATCAGCACCTGCATACATTCTACTGATACCTTTGGTTATATCACAGGGGCATCTCACATCAGCACCTGCATACATTCTACTGATACCTTTGGTTATATCACAGGGGCATCTCACATCAGCACCTGCATACATTCTACTGATACCTTTGGTTATATCACAGGGGCATCTCACATCAGCACCTGCATACATTCTACTGATACCTTTGGTTATATCACAGGGCATCTCACATCAGCACCTGCATACATTCTACTGATACCTTTGGTTATATCACAGGGGCATCTCACATCAGCACCTGCATACATTCTACTGATACCTTTGGTTATATCACAGGGGCATCTCACATCAGCACCTGCATACATTCTACTGATACCTTTGGTTATATCACAGGGGCATCTCACATCAGCACCTGCATACATTCTACTGATACCTTTGGTTATATCACAGGGGCATCTCACATCAGCACCTGCATACATTCTACTGATACCTTTGGTTATATCACAGGGGCATCTCACATCAGCACCTGCATACATTCTACTGATACCTTTGGTTATATCACAGGGGCATCTCACATCAGCACCTGCATACATTCTACTGATACCTTTGGTTATATCACAGGGGCATCTCACATCAGCACCTGCATACATTCTACTGATACCTTTGGTTATATCACAGGGGCATCTCACATCAGCACCTGCATACATTCTACTGATACCTTTGGTTATATCACAGGGGCATCTCACATCAGCACCTGCATACATTCTACTGATACCTTTGGTTATATCACAGGGGCATCTCACATCAGCACCTGCATACATTCTACTGATACCTTTGGTTATATCACAGGGGCATCTCACATCAGCACCTGCATACATTCTACTGATACCTTTGGTTATATCACAGGGGCATCTCACATCAGCACCTGCATACATTCTACGGATACCTTTGGTTATATCACAGGGGCATCTCACATCAGCACCTGCATACATTCTACTGATACCTTTGGTTATATCACAGGGGCATCTCACATCAGCACCTGCATACATTCTACTGATACCTTTGGTTATATCACAGGGGCATCTCACATCAGCACCTGCATACATTCTACTGATACCTTTGGTTATATCACAGGGGCATCTCACATCAGCACCTGCATACATTCTACTGATACCTTTGGTTATATCACAGGGGCATCTCACATCAGCACCTGCATACATTCTACTGATACCTTTGGTTATATCACAGGGGCATCTCACATCAGCACCTGCATACATTCTACTGATACCTTTGGTTATATCACAGGGGCATCTCACATCAGCACCTGCATACATTCTACTGATACCTTTGGTTATATCACAGGGGCATCTCACATCAGCACCTGCATACATTCTACTGATACCTTTGGTTATATCACAGGGGCATCTCACATCAGCACCTGCATACATTCTACTGATACCTTTGGTTATATCACAGGGGCATCTCACATCAGCACCTGCATACATTCTACTGATACCTTTGGTTGTCCACTAGGGTCTGTTAAGTTTATTAAATTGAATATATTTGAATTGCGCATTTTGCACTACCCTATTTGGATACATTAATGTTTTTGCATTCCAAACATTCAAGGATCTTGCAATTTATCTTTCGAGGGCCAGATTAATCATATCACGTCCTCGTGATTTTTCATCTTGAAAATCCTCAGAAAGGTCGTTCCTTACATTCCTTCGGTCTTGCAGAAAGCCGTAGTTACGGCGCTTATCACCTCGAGACTGGATTACTGCAATGCGCTGTTTACCAGCACTCAAAAATGCTGCTTGAACAAGCGACAGACCCTGCAAAACATTCCCAGACTTAAGTCCGCATCTCAAGCCTTAGCTTAAAGATGTCTTCCCCCCCTCCTGCTAGGTTTGGGGGGCTTAGGTGAGGTTGAGGCACAATGCCAACCACCACATAATTCTTTACTGTGTTAGGGCCCAGGGATTTTTTTGCCATTGTTGGCACCCCATCCCCATGTAAGCATGTCTTTCACCTTCCTCTTGCCCATTTGAGCGTCACCTTACCCAACGGAGTTCATTAGCATGAAATCATGACGCATCCTCACAGCCCCTAAGCATGCTGGGGGTCTGAGTCCCACCCCAGCTCCAGGGCACAACGGTACAGAGAGCAGAAGAGGGAAGTGGAGCCTTAGCTCAGTTACACTGGATTCCTCTTGTAAAGAGGATCAGGTTTAAGGCCCTGTGCATAGCTTTTAAGTCCTTACACGGCCTGGGCCCAGTCCATCTGACACAACACTTTCAACTTACACTCCAACAAGATCTCTTCATTCCTTCTCCAGTGGAAATCTTGTAGTCCGAAATTTAAGAGAGTCAGATGGGGTGGGAAGAGTTTTGTTACAAGTACAGCAAGGTTGTGGAACTAATTACCTCTAGCACTCAAGAATAAATGAAACCTGCTTGAGTTTAGGAAAAGTTTAAAAACCTGGTTATTCAATTATCCTCCAGTTCTAATGCCAAGGCATTCTGGTCGCCATCTGATGTTCTATTACCCGCATGCCAATAAGAAAGTGCTAGTACAATGTATCCATCAGGAAATAGTCAATCCTTGTTTGACAGTTAACCCTTTTATGGGTATGGCTCAGATTGCAGGCTCTTAGGCCATATTTTAAAGCAAGGGATGTTAACTGAAAATCCAATTAGGTATTTCTGGCAAATCTACCCTGGGTCAACCGAGGGATCCCCTCTCCTCACCCTCTTCCTCTGTGGAGTTTGAGAGCATTTCCAAGGGTTCATAGGTGACATTCGAGTCCCCAGCAAGTAACACACAACTATCATCCTCAACAGTTTCCAGGAGCTCATCCAGCACTCAAATAGTAGGTGAATCCTGGGTCTCAGAAGGGAATCTATTGTATATATTGACCAGGAGAATAGACTCTTTTCACTTAGTAGTTACCATTCTCAGAGCCAGGAGATCTCTGGATTTTAAGTTATACTTTTTTATGAAGCAATTTAGGTATCTTTTAATCCAAATAATAAGACCTCCGGCAGCCTGACCCGCTATATTAGGGGACGCCTCAAGGCTAAACTTTGCAAGACTCACCCGATGGATCAAATTTGTGGTCCAGGTCTCTTGAAAAATACATATATCAAAACCATCTCTAGAATTCCCCCATTCTTCGCAGTTAAGTTTTGATTTGAGACTTGAAAGGTTCCAGGACAACATTTTAAGATTCCTGTAGGTTACTAGTGGTGGTTTGCTCAAATCTAGGGATTGCCTCCTCTCAGTCCTGATCTCGCAGAGGGCGGTTGACAGATTAGCAATTTTAGATCTTTCAACGTGGACATCCACTTTAACCAACCTGTTGTCCCTGGCTTGGGGTGGCATTCCTCCTCCCATCATGCTGCATAACGATCCTTTCTCCTATGGGTTTGTGTGGTCTGGTGTCATCCTGTCCTGTTTCCACTAGATTAGGTTTGGACCCAGGACCGCAGAGGGTCTTTGCTGATCTTATCTTAGGTAAATTGAACTAGAACTGGATCATTGACCCATTAGGAGAAGTGCGTTGGTCCAGGTTCACTAGACCAGCCCCCAGAGTGTCATTGGCTAGTTCTACAGTGATCTAGTCAAATTCTTCACTATAGTAATGCCCGTTGGCAGCTAGGATGTCAGATCTAATTATGGCCCAACAGTTTCTTCTGTCTGATCCAATGGGTCACCTTATTGATTAGCGTCTCTCTATTCTCTCATGTTTCTGGTGAAATATGTGGAACATTTATCATATGAATTCTGCAACTATTTCCTCCCCTTGGGGTCAAATGGCCCGGATAATTCATTTCGGACCTATGGCCAATGTTCGTTCTATGGAATAATTGGTCCCACCAGGGGTTAATTCTTACTCTCCCACCTCGTGAGTTGATTGGATATGGAAGCAACCTCCCCACCAGTACCCGAATCATGAGGAATAGGGGGTATCTCATGTGGGGGTCTAAGAGAACATTTGTCTGGGCCCCTGCTCTATTAAGCCCTGAGGGGGTCCCGATTAGAAACAGGTATTGTATGGTCTTGGCTTCAATCTGCTCCCTCCCTCGTGACTTTCCAAGTCATTAGTTGATGTTGTGTGCAACTTCCATTAGGGCAAGATATCCCTGGTAGGTTGTGCCCTCCTGCTCATCCAAGGGCCAATACCTCCTTACTTTTTTGTAATAAGTGTATAATGTCAATTTTGTCAACTAACTTCTCAATAACTATTTTCATTGTGGAGACCTCATTGACAAGTTTTTTAACCATTTCTTTAAGAGGATCAACCTCTTCTTGGCACGCACAACTAACATCTAATTGTTTCTTGAGGGACTTCTGTCTAGTCCCTGCTACAACAGATTTAGCCACATCAGCTTCCTTGTTACCATCGTTTGGGAGGGCTGGCGAGCTATGGCGGTTACAGCAAGCTATTTCACGCACTACATCCGTGGTTGGCAAGTTAACATGAGAAGCATTGTAATTTACATAACGCTGTGGGATTACATCAGAAGTACCCCTTCCAACACCACCACCTGCTCTGGCTGTACCGCCCCTTCAGTTACTGTCCATATGATTGAGTACTGCAGTCAGTGGTTTCCCAGGCAGAGGCTGTTCTGTTTAAAGATGTCTGCCCCCCTCCTGCTAGGTTTGGGGGGCTTAGGTGAGGTTGAGGCACAATGCCAACCACCAAATAATTCTTTGCTGTGTTAGGGCCCAGGGATTTTTTTGCCATTGTTGGCACCCCATCCCCATGTAAGCATGTCTTTCACCTTCCTCTTGCCCATTTGAGTGTCACCTTACCCAACGGAGTTCATTAGCATGAAATCATGACGCATCCTCACAGCCCCTAAGCATGCTGGGAGACTGAGTCCCACCCCAGCTCCAGGGCACAATGGTACAGAGAGCAGAAGAGGGAAGTGGAACCGCTTGTAGAGACTCCCGCTGTCATTAGTAGCTCCTTGTAGGCGCAGGTTAGGACCAGACTCCAACTTCCCTCTCTCAAAGCTGCCAGACTAAGCAAGAGCAATTTATAGGTATGAAAGGTCGAGTGCTGCGTGATTTATGTTTGTGATGCTCTTACCAGAGAGAGACAGGGACGATGCTTCAGTCGGAGAACCAAGGGGGTGGCCCTGACCTGCCTTTTCCTGGCACTGACATGCACAGGATGGCCCCCTCCCTCCAGCCCAGGGGAGCAGGATGAGCTTTATAGCGCTGATGGCTCACAGTTGTTTGGCAGCAGAATGGGCCATCCTCCAAGGCCCTAGAATTCTGGGACATCGAGTCCCGACACCCGCTGGCAATGTTAGGAGTTCTGAATGTGGAGTATTGTAATTGCCCCCAAAGCATCCAGTGAGGGTGGTGTATTTCAATAGTCTCTATTGGGATCAGTGAAGGTGTAGTTTTGTATAGTATTGCAATATCCCCTAAAGAGGATGGTGAGGGTGGAGTATTCTAGTAGCTTAAAAAAGATTAAGGAAGGCTACAGCTTTTCAATAGTCCTTAAAGCTCTCAGTAATCAGTAAAGGTGGATTATTGCAAACTGTCTGACACAGTCTGTACGGGTTGAGAATTTCAATACCCCGAAAGCAACCAGCGAGGGTGGAATTTTGCAATAGCCACTAAAGAAGCCTGCAAGCATCAAGTACTGGAAGAGCCTTTAAAGTGGCCATTGAGGCTGGAGGATAGCAGTCATCTCTAAAGCATTCAAGGAGGGTGCAGCATTTCAATAGTCCTCACAGAGTTCAGTGAAGGTGGACATTGCAATACTGTCTAACACTGTCTGTAAGAGTGGAGTATTGCAATAGTCCTTACAGAGTTCAGTGACACAGTCTGTAAGAGTGGAGTATTGCAATAGTCCTTACAGAGTTCAGTGACACAGTCTGTAAGAGTGGAGTATTGCAATAGTCCTTACAGAGTTCAGTGACACAGTCTGTAAGAGTGGACTATTACAATAGTCCTTACAGAGTTCAGTGACACAGTCTGTAAGAGTGGACTATTGCAATAGTCCTTACAGAGTTCAGTGACACAGTCTGTAAGAGTGGAGTATTGCAATAGTCCTTACAGAGTTCAGTGACAAAGTCTGTAAGAGTGGAGTATTGCAATAGTCCTTACAGAGTTCAGTGACACAGTCTGTAAGAGTAGAGTATTGCAATAGTCCTTACAGAGTTCAGTGACACAGTCTGTAAGAGTAGGGTATTGCAATAGTCCTTACAGAGTTCAGTGACACAGTCTGTAAGAGTGGAGTATTGCAATAGTCCTTACGGAGTTCAGTGACACAGTCTGTAAGAGTGGAGTATTGCAATAGTCCTTACAGAGTTCAGTGACACAGTATGTAAGAGCGGACTATTGCAATAGTCCTTACGGAGTTCAGTGACACAGTCTATAAGAGTGGACTAATGCAATAGTCCTTACGGAGTTCAGTGACACAGTCTGTAAGAGTGGAGTATTGCAATAGTCCTTACGGAGTTCAGTGACACAGTCTGTAAGAGTAGAGTATTGCAATAGTCCTTACGGAGTTCAGTGACACAGTCTGTAAGAGTAGGGTATTGCAATAGTCCTTCCATAGTTCAGTGACACAGTCTGTAAGCGTGGAGTATTGCAATAGTCCTTACAGAGTTCAGTGACACAGTCTGTAAGAATGGACTATTGCACACAGAGTTCAGTGAAGGTGGATATTACAATTCTGTCTAACACAGTCTGTAAGAGTGGAGTATTGCAATAGTCCTTACAGAGTTCAGTGACACAGTCTGTAAGAATGGACTATTGCAATAGTCCTTACAGAGTTCAGTGACACAGTCTGTAAGAGTGGACTATTGCAATAGTCCTTACAGAGTTCAGTGACACAGTCTGTAAGAGTAGGGTATTGCAATAGTCCTTACAGAGTTCAGTGACACAGTCTGTAAGCGTGGAGTATTGCAATAGTCCTTACAGAGTTTAGTGACACAGTCTGTAAGAATGGACTATTGTACACAGAGTTCAGTGAAGGTGGATATTACAATACTGTCTAACACAGTCTGTAAGAGTGGAGTATTGCAATAGTCCTTACAGAGTTCAGTGACACAGTCTGTAAGAATGGACTATTGCACACAGAGTTCAGTGAAGGTGGATATTACAATACTGTCTAACACAGTCTGTAAGAGTGGAGTATTGCAATAGTCCTTACAGAGTTCAGTGACACAGTCTGTAAGAGTGGAATATTGCAATAGTCCTTACAGAGTTCGTGACACAGTCTGTAAAGTAGAGTATTGCAATAGTCCTTGCAGAGTTCAGTGACACAGTCTGTAAGAGTGGAGTATTGCAATAGTCCTTTCAGAGTTCAGTGACACAGTCTGTAAGAGTAGAGTATTGCAACAGTCCTTGCAGAGTTCAGTGACACAGTCTGTAAGAGTAGGGTATTGCAATAGTCCTTACAGAGTTCAGTGACACAGTCTGTAAGCGTGGAGTATTGCAATAGTCCTTACAGAGTTCAGTGACACAGTCTGTAAGAATGGACTATTGCACACAGAGTTCAGTGAAGGTAGATATTACAATTCTGTCTAACACAGTCTGTAAGAGTGGAGTATTGCAATAGTCCTTACAGAGTTCAGTGACACAGTCTGTAAGAATGGACTATTGCACACAGAGTTCAGTGAAGGTGGATATTACAATACTGTCTAACACAGTCTGTAAGAGTGGAGTATTGCAATAGTCCTTACAGAGTTCAGTGACACGGTCTATAAGAGTGGACTATTGCAATAGTCCTTACAGAGTTCAGTGACACAGTCTGTAAGAGTGGACTATTGCAATAGTCCTTACAGAGTTCAGTGACACAGTCTGTAAGAGTGGAGTATTGCAATAGTCCTTACAGAGTTCAGTGACACAGTCTGTAAGAGTGGAGTATTGCAATAGTCCTTACAGAGTTCAGTGACACAGTCTGTAAGAGTAGGGTATTGCAATAGTCCTTACAGAGTTCAGTGACACAGTCTGTAAGAGTGGAGTATTGCAATAGTCCTTACAGAGTTCAGTGACACAGTCTGTAAGAGTAGAGTATTGCAATAGTCCTTACAGAGTTCAGTGACAGTCTGTAAGAGTGGAGTATTGCAATAGTCCTTACAGAGTTCAGTGACACAGTCTGTAAGAGTGAACTATTGCAATAGTCCTTACAGAGTTCAGTGACACAGTATGCAAGAGTGGACTATTGCAATAGTCCTTACAGAGTTCAGTGACACAGTCTGTAAGAGTAGGGTATTGCAATAGTCCTTACAGAGTTCAGTGACACAGTCTGTAAGCGTGGAGTATTGCAATAGTCCTTACAGAGTTCAGTGACACAGTCTGTAAGAATGAACTATTGCACACAGAGTTCAGTGAAGGTGGATATTACAATACTGTCTAACACAGTCTGTAAGAGTGGAGTATTGCAATAGTCCTTACAGAGTTCAGTGACACAGTCTGTAAGAGTGGAGTATTGCAATAGTCCTTACAGAGTTCGTGACACAGTCTGTAAAGTAGAGTATTGCAATAGTCCTTGCAGAGTTCAGTGTCACAGTCTGTAAGAGTGGAGTATTGCAATAGTCCTTTCAGAGTTCAGTGACACAGTCTGTAAGAGTAGAGTATTGCAATAGTCCTTGCAGAGTTCAGTGACACAGTCTGTAAGAGTAGGGTATTGCAATAGTCCTTACAGAGTTCAGTGACACAGTCTGTAAGCGTGGAGTATTGCAATAGTCCTTACAGAGTTAAGTGACACAGTCTGTAAGAATGGACTATTGCACACAGAATTCAGTGAAGGTGGATATTACAATACTGTCTAACACAGTCTGTAAGAGTGGAGTATTGCAATAGTCCTTACAGAGTTCAGTGACACAGTCTATAAAAGTGGACTTTTGCAATAGTCCTTACAGAGTTCAGTGACACAGTCTGTAAGAGTGGACTATTGCAATAGTCCTTACAGAGTTCAGTGACACAGTCTGTAAGAATGAACTATTGCACACAGAGTTCAGTGAAGGTGGATATTACAATACTGTCTAACACAGTCTGTAAGAGTGGAGTATTGCAATAGTCCTTACAGAGTTCAGTGACACAGTCTGTAAGATTGGACTATTGCACACAGAGTTCAGTGAAGGTGGATATTACAATACAGTCTAACACAGTCTGTAAGAGTGGAGTATTGCAATAGTCCTTACAGAGTTCAGTGACACAGTCTGTAAGAGTGGAGTATTGCAATAGTCCTTACAGAGTTCAGTGACACAGTCTGTAAAGTAGAGTATTGCAATAGTCCTTGCAGAGTTCAGTGACACAGTCTGTAAGAGTAGGGTACTGCAATAGTCCTTACAGAGTTCAGTGACACAGTCTGTAAGAGTGGAGTATTGCAATAGTCCTTACAGAGTTCAGTGACACAGTCTGTAAGAATGGACTATTGCACACAGAGTTCAGTGAAGGTGGATATTACAATACTGTTTAACACAGTCTGTAAGAGTGGAGTATTGCAATAGTCCTTACAGAGTTCAGTGACACAGTCTGTAAGAATGGACTATTGCACACAGAGTTCAGTGAAGGTGGATATTACAATACTGTCTAGTGGAGTATTGCAATAGTCTCTTCTGCGGCCGGTGAGGGTGGAATATTGCGATAGTGCCTACCGCGGCCAGTGAGTGGGGATTACTGCATTAGTTTCTAGTGTGGTAATTGAGGGTAGAACATTACAATACTCTTTGACACAGTCTCAGAGGATGGAGCGTTGCAATAGCCTATAAAGCATCTAGTGAGGGTGGAGCATTGCAATAGCCCATAACAGGTTAATGAGGATCGAGGAGTTGAATAGCCTTTCAAGCCGTCTGTTTAGACAGAGTGTGAGGAAGAGTCAAGGCTGAAAGAAAATCTTAAGATTGGGATCATCCTAACTCAACAGGAACCTGGGGTCAATCCTGGGCTCAGTGCTTCTCAGGATGGTGGTCACTTGGAAGTTTTGCACTGGACTCCCACCAAGAACGGGTCCGGCTCTTTGGATTAACTTTCTGTTGGGAACCTACTATCAATCTTTGGAGGAAATGCTGAAAACTGATTTATGTGGTTCTACTACACATCTAATACTCCGGTGTGAACTCCCCAGCACAAGCACATTCTTTATAGCGGGCATCACCAAGCCTTTGCTATCACTGTTGCACTACATGTGTAAAAATAAGGTTGTCACCCGTTACTATTGTCCACACAAAAATCATGATCATTCACCCTCAGTGGCTCAGTGAACATCTCTCCAGTAATAACTCACAACAAAGATTCTGAAATTGGGATGCCCGATATTGGTTCCGCCCTCATATTCAGCATGGCCATTGACTATGTAAATGATGTACCTTTGAATGATTGTTTATAAATGTATCTCATGTGGATATCCTGAAATCTACTATGGATCCAGAGGTCACAGACATGCGATGGGCACTCATCCAAAGCAAACAACACTCAGTTGATGAATTGCAATCAATGACTCCCTAGCCCATGACTCAGAATTGTTAACATCCTGTTTATTGATTCTTAATCAAAGTCCCTGAATTATTGCAAAATGAAGACGCCTAGAAATCCAAATATCTCCTATCAAAAATTCCCATTAGTTGACATTCAATCTGGGACTCCAAATCAATAACCTTCTGCCCCCAAATAATGACTGGTAATTGATGACTACTAGTGACCCCCAATCAATAATGACCAATGAGAACTTAAAACAGAGGACTTGCAATCAACAGCCCTCAAACTTTCAACTTTTGTCTTAAATTGTTGTCTCTAAATCAATGACTCTGTACAATAAATCCAACCAATGATCTCAATGAATGACTCCTGATTGAGGACTTCTAATTGACCAATCTCAATCGACAGATCCAAATCAGTGGATGGCAATAAAATACTTTCAATGACTCTCAACTGACTCCGAATCTTTGACTTCCATTTATTTTCTCCGAATAAATTACTCCAGTTGACTTCTTATTATTAATTATCCATTTAATGAGTGCCATTCAAAGACTCCTGATCTTCATCCCATCATATTGATTATCAATTACTTCTAATTGATGACTTCAATTACATGAGACTCAGTGATGACATTCACTGACAGCTATCCAATGATAGCTTATCAGGTTGCTCCAAAGCAACAACTCCAAGTAAACAACTCTAAGTCCATGAAAACAATTTGATAACTCCTAACTAATTATCTCTGATTGATACTTCTAATTGGAAACCCAATTTAATCACTCCAATCAATCATTGCAACTTATTGGCTCACAAACCCTAGGACCCGCCTAAGAGCCCGTAGATTAGAGAAAAGCTCCTAAAAAAACTCTTGACACAGACCTACCGTATGCTTATCCGACCCGTGCTCCATCGCAGTCGGCCTAAAACTTTGACTTTGTCCCAGTTTAATGTGACTAGATAGCCGCGAGTGGCGCTTTAAGCTTTTAGGTGCTAGAATGCACAATTTTTTGTTTAATCTTTGAAAATTCCTATCTCTGGTTCTCTACATTGGATGTTTGGCGTTTTGGCGTTGTTTTGTAGATAGAAATACTCTCTATTTTTATAAATTGGCATTGGATTTTTGTTACATTGTGTCTTTTACCTATTTACTATTTTGGTGGTATTACATGCATTACACATACCTATCTCCTAAGTTAAGCGGGGTGGGAGACTTGACTGGACCTATTAGTGATTGTGCTATTACTGCTAGTTGAGGGTGAATACCCCCACCTACTAATAAGCAACATTCCTACATCATGATTACAGATTACTCCTAATTGATGGCTGCCAGTATGTGACACGAGTCAGCGACTCCAAGTCAATGAGAGCAGTTTGAGGACTCCTAACCAATGATCTCTAATTGATATTCCTAATTGTAAATCCAATTCAATCACTCCAATCAATCACTCCAAATTAGTGACCTATGATTAATGATGACTTACTCCTAAACTCTGTCTTCTACTAGAGCATTCACGATTAATGACTCTCAAACAATAATCCTGATTCCTGATCAATGATTTCATATAGCTGGCTCCCAATCTATGGCTCCAGGTTTCTGATTCCGAAACATGGTTCTGAACTTTAAGTCCAGATCAAACGCCTGCAGTCATTGGTTTCCAATTGATGACTCTGATTAATAATACCTAAATGATCACTCCCAAATGCTACCAATCAGCTCCTTCCACTTATTAGTTACCACTCAAAGAGCTCCATTAACAGACTCCTGATTCAGGATCTAATTTAGGGAACTGTCTGCACTTACTCCCAGTCAGTGACATCTGGTTAGTGGCCACTAATTGATCAAAATTATCCCATTCCTAACGATCCCAGTCAATGCTACGCCCTAAACGACTCTCAGTTAATGACTCCCAGTCCGTAACCTCCATTTACATACTCCCATCCCATGACTCACTTTCATGAACTGTAATTCAGAGACTTCCTTTTAGATACTCTTATTCAGTGACATATAATCAGTGAATCACTCTCAGTGACTATCATTCACTGACTCCCATTCAGTGGCTCAGCTTCAGTGACTCAAATTAAGTGATTCCCATTCGTTGACTATCACTGCTTCTGTAAATCTCAGTCAGAGGCTCTCATTCAGTGGCTGCTGCTTCAGTGGCTCATGTTAAATAGTTTTCATTCAGTGAGTTCAACTGAGTGACCACATTCAGGACAATCTTCCCCACATACTGAGCATGTCCTACTTCCACCACCCTGCCATGGCTCAGTGCTGAGGACGCGGCAGCCATGTTTGTTCTAACCTTGAAGCAGAGGGCGAGCAGCGTGGCCGTGAGTGCGAGAGCCCCCAGGCTGATGAGGATGATCTGCCAGTAACTCAAGTCTTCGACACCTATGAAGCCTCCTCCGCTGAGTGTGGTAGTCCCTGTAGGAGATGTAAGAAAAAGGGTCAGGGATTTTAGGTGCAACACTCAGTCCTTGGCTGTCCATACACAACTTCCATAATACATTTCAACAGTGTTCTAGATGTGGATGAGGCTGATTACAGACCACCTCCAAGGGCTCACTCAAGGCGGACCACTGAGTGCCATAATGCCCTTAGGAAGAATTCAGGTGTCCAGCACTGAAGTCAGTGCTATACCTAGTCTGGCCAGTAGAGATCAGTGTACCTATAGGCAGTCACTGCTATTAAGACTATGTGAAGGCTGCAGGAGCCAGGATTTTAACAGACACCCCTCGCAGGTAAACTATTATTTTGAGCATTTGGTCTCTTATTAAATCTTTGCAGTCTTCATTGTTTTGAGCAATGTGGGATTGGCAACTCGTGATCTGTTGTAGCACCTTATGAGCAGGGCAGACTCATTGTCACCAAACTCACCTGTCTGTTCCCTGATTGCACAAAGGGACAAATTTACGAGATTCTCACGCAGCTCCGCACAGGAAGTCACCTTGCTGCACCGCGCTGCTCTAGAGGCAGGAATGCGCCACATTTAAACAATTTGGTGCATTCCAGCCCTTTCCCCTTGCGTTGGCGCCTTTTCAGCAGCCGAGAGCTAACATAGCCATCCTGGCACCATGGTGCAAAGTTACCTGTGTTGGAGGCAGGATAGTTTATTTACTGGAAGGGGCCCCTTCATGCACAAAAACAATCCATAGAGGCGTTTTCCTCTTTCTGTGTGCAGCACACATAGAAAGAGGAAAGAACAAGGAGAAATAAAGATATTTCCCCTTATTATGACCCACCTGGGCTTATTCCCATATTTACAAGTCCTTGTAAATTTGGAGGAGCATCAAAAACCACAGGATTTGCTTGGCGACACCCACCGTAACACCCATGGAACGCCTCCTTTATTTTTTGGGGGGAGTTTTTTCAGTGCACGAACTAGACCCTAAGGTATCAGAGCACTTGACATGAGCACCAGTTGCGTTACAGATGGACACATTCATTTTTTTGTTAGGCACTGGGAGATTACGTGATTTCTACAGAACCACATGATGTTGAGCGTCCCTGCCAAGGATCGAACCCCGCTCCCCCGCTCTGAGGTCGACCACGATACCTGTTAGGCCACATCCTCTCCCTTGCGCAGAGTAAGGCAACGCACTGACTTGCACTACATTGCTTTACTCCAGCTTTATGAAGCCCTTCAAAGCCACGCAATTATGCTTTGTGTGACTTCATAAATCTGACTTGGAGGCCTCCGTCAGGCATGTACCAACATGAGTGGTGCAAACATGACGCAAGCCTCTCATAAATATCCCCCCCTAAAGTAGAAGCAAAAGTGTGAGACGGAGAGGGCTGTGGCATGCTTGGCGGCTGCAGCCTCTGACCAGTTGTGTTCAAGGGCCAGGTGCAGACTTATGCAGTATTGTCCATGCTCATGAGCGCTCTGTTTTTCTTGCATGCCACCTGTGTCCCTGTGGCCTGTTGTACCAATGTATCCATGCTCATGAGCGCTCTGCTTTTCTTGCATGCCACGTGTGGCCCTGTGGCCTGTTGTACTCATGTGTCCATGCTGTTGATCGCTCTGTTTTTATTGCATGCCACCTGTGGCCCTGTGGCCTGTTGTATCCATGTGTCCATGCTCATGAGTGCTCTGTTTTTATTGCATGCCACCTGTAGCCCTGTGGCCTGTTGTACCCATGTGTCCATGCTCATGAGCGCTCTGCTTTTCTTGCATGCCACGTGTGTCCCTGTGGCCTGTTGTACCCATGTGTCCATGCTCATGAGCGCTCTGCATTTATTGCATTCCACCTGTGTCCCTGTGGCCTGTTGTACCCATGTGTCCATGCTCATGAGCGCTCTGCTTTTCTTGCATGCCACGTGTGGCCCTGTGGCCTGTTGTACCCATGTATCCATGCTCATGAGCGGTCTGCTTTTCTTGCATGCCACCTGTGTCCCTGTGGCCTGTTGTATCCATGTATCCATGCTCATGAGCGCTCTGCTTTTCTTGCATGCCACCTGTGTCCCTGTGGCCTGTTGTATCCATGCATCCATGCTCATGAGCGCTCTGCTTTTCTTGCATGCCACGTGTGGCCCTGTGGCCTGTTGTACCCATGTATCCATACTCATGAGCGCTCTGCTTTTCTTGCATGCCACCTGTGTCCCTGTGGCCTGTTGTATCCATGCATCCATGCTCATGAGCGCTCTGCTTTTCTTGCATGCCACGTGTGGCCCTGTGGCCTGTTGTACCCATGTGTCCATGCTCATGAGCGCTTTGTTTTTCTTGCATGCCACCTGTGTCCCTGTGGCCTGTTGTACCCATGTGTCCATGCTCATGAGCCCTCTGCTTTTCTTGCATGCCACGTGTGGCCCTGTGGCCTGTTGTACCCATGTATCCATGCTCATGAGCGGTCTGCTTTTCTTGCATGCCACGTGTGGCCCTGTGGCCTGTTGTATCCATGCATCCATGCTCATGAGCGCTCTGCTTTTCTTGCATGCCACGTGTGGCCCTGTGGCCTGTTGTACCCATGTATCCATGCTCATGAGCGCTCTGCTTTTCTTGCATTCCACCTGTGTCCCTGTGGCCTGTTGTATCCATGTATCCATGCTCATGAGCGCTCTGCTTTTCTTGCATGCCACGTGTGGCCTTGTGGCCTGTTGTACCCATGTGTCCATGCTCATGAGCGCTCTGCTTTTCTTGAATGCCACCTGTGTCCCTGTGGCCTGTTGTATCCATGTATCCCTGCTCATGAGCGTTCTGTTTTTCTTGCATGCCACCTGAGTCCCTGTGGCCTGTTGTATCCATGTATCCCTGCTCATGAGCGCTTTGCTTTTCTTGCATGCCACCTGTGTCCCTGTGGCCTGTTGTATCCATGTATCCATGCTCATGAGCGCTTTTATTTTCTTGCATGCCACGTGTGGCCAAGTGGCCTGTTGTATCCATGCATCCATGCTCATGAGCGCTCTGCTTTTCTTGCATTCCACCTGTGTCTCTGTGGCCTATTGTATCCATGCTCATGAGAGCTCTGCTTTTCTTGCATGCCACGTGTGGCCCTGTGGCCAGTTGTACCCATGTGTCCATGCTTCTGAGCGTTTAGCTTTTCTTGCATGTTGCCCATGCCATGAACCTGTAAGACTGTTTTACCAGGAGCCTTGTCAGGCAGGGTGCATGGTGCAGCTGGCCACAAAGCAGTGTGTGTGTGCGTTGTGATGTGTGTGTCTGTCTCTCTCTGAAAAAAACCAACCTATACTGTGTCAGTCTAGTCAGTGCCATCACAGGCAATTAAAGCTTTATGCTACTGACTCTTTTAAACTACCAGCTGAACAGGGGTAGTCAAGAACTAGAGGCTGAAGTGTGTAGAACCTACCGGGAGGTATGTTCCAAGGCTTTTACTTAATTCTAACAAAACAGTTCCTATATATTTTTGAAAACAGTTGGCTCAGGCTGAAAGAGAAGGATGTGTCCCTTCTACTGTAATGGGAGGGAATGGGGAGACATCTAAAGAAACAAGTCTTCTCAGAAAGGTGCCTGCTACCTGCAAACATGTAAATGTGTGCAATTTGTTAATAAGCACATCTAAAGGCTGCTTGAAAGTCAGTGTTAGCTTTAATTGATGGAGATTTAATTCATTTGAAGCTTCCTGGTGATTTTTACGAGTTTTTGTAAAGGTTTTTTTTAGTTCTTTAATGAATCCTAATAGTAAAAAGCCGTAAACATATCCTTGCACTAAGTACAGTCTTTTGGCTATTACTAAAAATATAAATTTTTTAAACATGAATCTTTTTGCTCACTTAACATCAGCCTATTTTACAATATGTGTAGTAATGTTGCCACCTTTCTCACAAAAATATGGCCATGTGTTTACTTTTTGCTACAGTGGAAGGGTCATCCACCATCACTCACTACAATCACACTACCCCCATCATTACTCTCCGCCGCCAAACGCCCACCATTATTACATCAACTGATCACACCAGGAACAACAAAATCACAATTAACACACACCACAAGGCCGATCTCGATCTCGTCAGCTCGGACTTCACCCTCAGCCCTCCCACGACTGAAATCCCCACAGGCACTCCCCCCTTGACCTCTGATAATCTGAACCCTCCCTCTCAAACTACCCCTTCCTCCAACACAGACCCTCTTCCCCCGACCCTTACTTCCCCCTTGTCCAACGTCATCTCCAATCCAGCGGTCACTCTCCCCCTACCACCACTGCACACTCCCCTTCCGATGTCCCACATCCACAGGCACAACCCGTCTCCACCACTTACCTCACTGACAACCCCCGTGACTTCCCCATGTCCAACGTCTTCACCAATACAGCAGACACTTTCCCCCCTATTATCACCGCCCACTCCCCGTCCGCCGTCGCACACCCACATACACAACCTGCCTCCACCGCTAATCTCATTGACATTCCCCGGAACTCTGACTTCCGACCCAGAATTTCTCTCCCTCCTCACTTGGACAGTAGACCCTCTACTCCTCCTCTGAACTCCTTGAATGGGAGCATTACTAATCCGGCTCCCCGTGTCCAACCTCTCCCCTCTCCTAATCCCACTGATTCTGTCCAATCCCTGACCCCTGCTCACTCTCCCTCCATAGGCCCAAGTCATTCTCGACCCCTGCCAGAAACCTTAAACTTTTTCAGCTCAATAACACAGCAACTGAACAGAATGGAGCAGAAAATTAACTCCCTTGCTGCCGATCTCCTACACTTACAACAAGACCTTCTCAACAGGACCAAGCCACCGTACTCCCTCTCGTCGGGTAGATTTGCTCAAACCCCCCTCAATACCTCTCCCATGGCCCCACAGAGCACCCCCCGAACCTTCAGTCCGTCAACGAGTCAGGCACTTCGACCCAACCGGGATCGCCTCCCCCTTTCGGTATTGAAACCTGATGTGACCAACGACCCTTACCTCGCTCTGAGCCAGAAATCAGCCCCTTTCCCCATCCCTGTTATTGTTGGTACTAACAGACTCCCTAAAACTGTCCACTCACCTAGACCTCCTGCTCAATACTCCTCTATCCACCTAGCTCCCCCCACCACCAAGGCTCCCCGCCCTCTCTCTTGCATGCTCCTAAACTGCAGATCAGCAGTACAACACGCCACAGACATTGCTGAAGCTCTACTCGCTGAAGAAATTGACATCGCTTTCCTCACAGAATCCTGGCTTAATGTCCACTCCACCCCCATTCTTGACATTCTCACCCCTCCAGGGTACAACATCATCAGACAAGACAGGCCAATCAAAACTGGGGGGACTAGCCATCATTCACAAAGCTGGAATACAGATCACCAAACTTAAACCTGCAGAATACCTATCGTTTGAATACCTGGGTGTCGAACTCACTGCCAAGGGCACCTCTCCCATCAAATTCCACACCATCTACCATCCTCCTGGAGAGCGTACCCTTTTCCCCGAAGAACTAACAGACCTAATAACACGTTTCTCCATGACAGACACAAAAGACGTGTTCCTGGGTGACCTCAACATCCACTGGAATGACCCAGAAGACTCCACTGTCCAGAACCTATCCAACCTACTTGAAATATACAATCTCAAACAACTCTGCAATGAACCAACTCACATCAAAGGTGCAACACTGGATGCGATCATTACCAACAATGAACTGGTCTCTCTGAGAGCGATTTCTCCCATTGACTGGTCAGACCACCACCTCATTCTGTTCAAGATTGATGCACTTGTCAGACACCAACCTATTTGTGATGACAAACCTAAGCACTGGACCAGAAACATCAAAAAGTCCCTTTACCCGAACTTGAATCCAGGATTCATGCCCATCTACAACCCCAACCCTCATCATGGACGGCCGATGACCTCACTACACACTTTAACTCTAAAATGACAGAGGTCTTAGACCAAGTAGCTCCACTCAAACTCAAACAAATGAGGCGAACCAAATCTAAACCCTGGTTCAATATGGATCTGAATAACGAAAGGCGTCAACTCAGACAAACGGAAAGGTGTTGGAGACTAAACCCTCGACCTTGCACCTAGCGCAACTTAGATCTGCTCGGCAGGCATACAAAAAACACATTTTCAGTGAAAAGGCGTCTTTCTTCCGCAACCAACTAGATCTGGTGAAAAACAGACCGAGAGAACTCTTCAACATTGTCAAAAGCCAAACAAACTGCACTCCCTCTAACGAAATCATAGCCACCAAAGAGCGATGTGAAGAAATTGCCACCTTCTTCTCTAATAAAGTCTCAAAAATTGATCAATCCTTCCTCCAAACCGCAAACCCTCCTTCCCTCTTAACCTGCCCCCCTTTAACCACCCTTGACCAATCAGAAAGAGTTCTTACCAAGGACAATCAGGTCTGCCTCCAGCTAAAAAACAATGCGCATTGGTCCGACTTTGAGCTAATGTCGGAAAACGAGGTCTTCAGTATAATCTCTACCCTAAAACCTTCCTCCCACACTATGGACCCCCTCCCATCCACAATTATAAAAGAACTCAACCACACCATTTCCCCTTTCTGGACAAAAATCATCAATGCCTCTCTCATCTCAGGCTGTGTCCCAGACTCCCTTCAACTAGGACAAATCACACCCATTCTCAAGAAACCAGGTGCCGACCCTAATGATCTTAACAACCTCAGACCTATCTCCAACCTCCCGTTCCTTGCGAAAACATTGGAGAAATGCGTTCTCCACCAACTTAACAAACACATTGATGAGTTCAACCTCCTCGACACCTTTCAATCAGGATTCAGGAAAGGCTGTAGCACTGAAACAGCTATGCTCAACATCTCTGACGATATTCACAAGGCTTTAGATGAAGGTGATGCCTGCCTTCTCATCCTTATTGACCTATCTGCGGCATTCGACACTGTAAATCATCCAGCTCTTCTGGAGACCTTGTCGAAACGCTCCGGCATTAATGGCACAGTACTAAAAGGGTTCACCTCCTTCCTTCAACACCGTTTGCAACAAATTAAAATCAACCTCTGTCTCTCGAAGCCAACAAAAGTCACACTTGGGGTCCCGCAAGGCTCGATCCTCTCCCCGTCCCTCTTCAATCTCTTCATGGAGCCCCTCACAATCATCTTGAAAAAAGCGGGAGTGAACTACCACCTCTACGCTGACGACACCCAAATCTATTTCAAAATCAAGTCTCCCAACGACATCCGACACCTCAATGTCACTCTAACCGAGATCCAAACTTGGTTCAACACTAACCACTTAAAGCTCAACCCAGATAAAACGGAACTAATCCTATTCTCTCCAAAAAGCAACCATCGACCAATCCAAGAGTGGCTCAAGAATCTGGTTGCCCTAAACTGCCCCTCGTCCTATCCGACTCAGTGAAGTCGCTAGGCATCACCCTTGACAAGAACTTATCAATGGAGGCCCACATCAAAAACTCTGCAAAAGGTGCTCTTTTCTCACTAAAACACCTCAAGAAATTGAAACCTTTTCTTCCCCAGGATGACCTCAAGACAGTAGTTCAATCCCTAGTTCTCTCTAAAATCGACTACGGGAACGCCATCCTAACAGGGACTCCAAAAGCTCACCTAGCCCCACTAAGGGCAGTGCTGAACATGGCCGCTCGACTCATATCTGGAGTGAAAAGATTTGAACACATCACTCCAGCTCTCAACTCCCTCAACTGGCTTCCTATGGAAGGGAGGTGTATTTACAAGCTGGCCTGCATCACACACAAAACCCTTCACTCTCCGGCCCCCAACTACCTGAACAACAAACTGGTAAGAGCAGGTCAATCCAGAACACTGAGAAGTTCTAACTCACTCCTTCTTAGCCCTCCGAAACTGAAAAAGAAAACCACCCAATACCGATCGTTTTCTGGCAACGCTCCCAGGATATGGAACGCTCTCCCTAGAGTCCTCAGATGCAACCCCTCCTTCTCCTGTTTCAAAAGGGACCTGAAACTCCATCTCCTTAACAAATACTTTCCTGACCAACATCAACTAACCTAGACTTCAATATCCGAATTAACTCCTCTCTCTCTTGACATTCAAGGATAGTGGTGACTGGTCTGTGTTAACCACCTTCGTTTGTTTTCTCTCCCTCCGCTGCACTGTTTATCTGTCTATCATGTTGTATTTTTTATCTCTGTTGTTGCTTCCCTACTGCCTTCCTACTAAGTAATGCAATTTCCTTTGGTTTTGTACAGTGTGTATGTAAAGCGCTCTGATACCCACGGGTCTAGCTAGCGCTATATAAAACTTTTAAAATAAAAAAATAAAATAAATAAGTCAAGAGCTGGGATTTGAAAAAGAAAAGCAATTATCCCTCTGTATGTTTTAAGAATCATTTAAAAATTATACACATAGCTCTCAAACACTTCGAAGTGATTTCTACACTTGTTTGCTATTTTACGTTTAGATATCAAATGGTGAAAAATACTAAATGTACAACTTTTTCCAGATTCATTTACTGTCGGGCCCCTAAATATACATGCTAGAAACCCTCTGTATCTCCTATGCCGTGTGTAATAGATTTTTAAGTCTTACCTGGACAGAGCATGCACTGTCTCTTCGAGACATTTTGTTTATTGTTAGTGGGCTTGGAGGCTGCCCATGACTTACCACTGGCTGTTTTCAAAGCCTCTCTAAATCACATGCTTCCTGCTGGTTAGCTCTATGGTCGCCACTTCCCTCTTCTTGCATGTGGCCCTGCCCTGGAGCATAGCCCAAGTACTTGTGTTTTAACATTCCTTGTGCTTTTGGGAGCTATTTGTTTCTTTTTGTTGAGCCACTCTACAGAGTGCACCTTTTGTAGCTGGCTATAATGTCTGCTCCCTCCCACACCCCCATTGTCCGTGTTTGCTTGTTCCGTCCCGCCCATTTTCCTTGTTGTCCCTTCCTCCCGTTGCTGTGTTGATCCCATTCCAGCATAACTAAGGGTACTTAGCCAAATATTTCTGTGACTTAACTTGGGAGAAGCGTTGGTGGCTCACTTGAATGTTTTCAGTTAAAGTGTGAGTTCTGTGGAGAGATGAATCCCCAGTGCAATTAAATCATTAAATGTTCCTTTCCACAGATTTATGGATAGCAAGCTTTCAAATGAAAGTATTTCATTTTGGAAATGTGTTTGGAGCATCATTTTATGCCTTTAAAGAAGATGTTCTCCAGTGCCTGTCTTCCTGGCCTGTCCCTCTTGCTTCTTCTCCCACCCATCACCCTGTCTCTGTTTTTCCCTCCCCTTCCACTCCTGTTTCTTCTCCCCCTCCCATCCCTTTCCCTGTTTCATCTACACCCCCCAACAGACAGAAGGAACAATAGTGTCCTGAAGTAGCCAGCACTGGCTGCTTCGTAATACCTTTTTTACCAATCCTGTTATTCACACCCATACCAATGCTTGTTTAAACTGCAGCTGCTTATTTTGTATTGTGTGTAATTCTTTTTTTAATTTATTGACTCCCGTAGTCGCAGTGTTTGCTGTCATAGGGAGAGATGCAATGGTACTGTAAATATGCATGTCACTATTTCCCATTGCACCATCCAGAATTCAAATCAGTAATCCTCCAGTTTGACACACAGACATCTGAAGTGATTGCATTAACCACCTGAGCATTTCTATCAGAACAAAGCATCTTTCACGGATTAGTTTCATTTGCAGTTACTTTTCATTTAAGTTGTGTGCATCGTGTCTAGGTGAAAATCCAACAGACTAGCAACAAAAATGTTGGGTCCGATTCACAAAAGTAATCTGAGACAAAATACTAACTTTACGACTTTCGGTTTTTACAAAGGGCATTTAGGAGTACTAAAGTTAGGATTCCTAACTTTAGTACTGCTAAATGCATTTTGTGAATAGAACCCTGAACAGCGGCCTCCCTTGCCACAATTGATGACGTTATTGAACTTGTGGCTCAGGGAGGCACCTGCTCAAACCCTCCTCTTAGCTCAGCCTCCACCTCATGTTTCTTTCAATTTCTGTTTCACTAGTGGCAGGATAGATGATACTAGGTTATATGTGCAACCTTCTCCACTAGGTCCTGGTTGACCTGACACATGAGGGACCTCTTCCCACTAGGCTCTGACTGACAAGACCTTCATCCAGCTAACAGTGGATAGATTGGTGACGCCCTTCTAGGGTCCCTGTTACTTAAGCTCTGCTGTTATGATGACCACCTAACCAATGGTTAATGTGAAGCTTTGAACAAAGGAGGAATACAAAATGACATACCATCTAAACTTGTAGCTGTGGTGGCAACTGTTGTTTCTGATGTAGTGGTAGCTGTAGTGGCAACTGTTGTTGATGCTGTAGAGGCAGCTGTTATTGCAGAAGTTGTTGCTGTTGCAGTGGCAGCTGTTGTGGCAACTGTTGTTACTATTGTGGCAGCTGTTGTTGCTGCTGTTGTGGCAGCCGTTGTGGCAGTAGTTGTTGCTGCTGTAGTGGCACTTGTAGTGGCACTTGTAGTTAGTGCTGTTGTCATATCTGTAGTTGCTGCTTTTGTGGCTATTGTTGTAATGGCGTCTGTTGTTGCTGCTGTTGTTGCAGCCGTTGCTGCTGCTGTAGTGACAGTTGTAGTGGCACCTGTTGATGATGCAGTTGTCATGTCTGTTGTTGCTGCTGTTGTACCAGCTGTTGTTGCTGCTGTAGTGGCGCCTGTTCTTGGTGCTGTTGTTGAGTCTGTTGTTGCTACTGTTGTATCTGCAGTTGTAGCTATAGTTGTTACTGCTGTTGTGGATGCAGTGGTGGATACTATTGTTGCTGTTGTAGTGGAGGATGTTGTGGCAACTGTTGTTGCTGTTGTCTTGGCATCTGTTGTGCCTATTGTTGTTGCTTCTGTAGTGGCAGCTGTTATTGGTGCTGTTGTCAAATCTGTTGTTGCTGCTGTTGTGGCTGCATTTGTGGCTATTGTTGTGACTGCTGTGGTGGCAGCTGTTGTGACAACTGATGGTGCTGTTGTGGCAACTGTTGTGGCAAGTGCTGTTACTGCTGTTGTGGCAGTTGTTGCTGCTGTTGTGGTAGCTGTTGTGGCAGCAGTTGTGGGTGATATTGTCGTATCTGTTGTTGCTATGATTGTGGCTGCAGTTGTGGCTACTGTTGTTGCAGCTGTAGTGGCAGCTTTTGTGCCAACTGTTGTTGCTGCTGTGGCGGCAGCTGTTATGTCTACTGATGTTGCTGCTTTAGTAGCAGTTGAAGTGGTGGCTGTTGTTGTATCTGTTGTTGCTGCTGTTGTGGCTCCAGTTGTGGCTATTGTAGTTTTAGCTGTTGCTGCTGCAGTAGTGGCTACTGTTGTTGGTGCTGAAGTGGTAGTTGTTGTGGCAACTGTTGTAGCTGCTGTAGTGGCAGCTGTAGTGGCAGCTGTTGCTGCTGTTGTAGTGGCAGCTATAGTGGCGGCTGTTGTTGCTGCTGTTGTACCAGCCATTGTTGCTGTTGTAGTGGCAGCTGTAGTGTCAGCTGTTGTTGGTGCTGTTGATGTATCTGTTGTTGCTGCAGTTGTGGCTATTGTTGTTCCTACTGTTATAGCTGCAGTGGTGGCTACTGTTGTTGGTGCTATAATGGAAGCTGTTGTGGCAACTGTTGTTGCTGCTGTAGTGGCAGCTGTAGTGGAGGCTGTTGTTGCTGCTGTTGTACCAGCCATTGTTGCTGCTGTAGTTGCAGCTGTAGTTTCACCTGTTGTTGGTGCCGCTGTTGTATCTGTTGTTGCTGATGTAGTGGCAGCTGTTGTAGCAACTGTTGTTACTGCTGTTGTGGCTGCAGTGGTGGCTTCTGTTGTTGCTGTAGTGGCAGCTGTTGTTGCTGCTGTAGTGGCACCTGTAGTGGCAGCTGTGGTTGCTGCTGTTGTACCAGCCGTTGTTTCTGCTGTAGTGGCAGCTGTAGTTTCACCTCTTGTTGGTGCTGTTGTATCTGTTGTTGCTGCTGTTGTGGCTGCAGTTGTGACTATTGTTGTTATTGCTGTTGTGGCTGCAGTGGTGGCTACTGTTGTTGGTGCTGTAGTGTCAGCTGTTGTGGCAACTGTTGTTGCTGCTGTAGTGGCAGCTGTAGTGGCGGCTGTTGTTCGTGTTGTTATATCTGTTGTTGCAGTTGTTGTGGCTGCAGTTGTGGCTATTGTTGTTATTGCTGTTGTGGCTACAGTGGTGGCTACTGTTGTTGGTGCTGTTGTTCCTGCTGTGGGTGCTGCTGCTGTTGCAGTGGTTGTTGCTGCTGTCGTGGCATTTGTTGAGGCAACTGTTGTTGCTGCTGTAGTGGCGGCTGTTGTTGCTGAAGTAGCAGCCGTTGTTGCTGCTGTAGTGGCAGTTGTGGTGTCACCTTTTGTTGGTGCTGTTGTTGTATCTGTTGTTGCTGTGGCTGCAGTTGTATCTAGTGTTGTTATTGCTGTTGTGGCTGCAGTAGTGGCTACTGTTGTTGCTGCTGTAGTGGCAGCTGTTGTGGCAACTGTTGTTGCTGCTGTAGTGGCATCTGTTGTTGCTGCTGTTGTACCAGCCGTTGTTGCTGCCGTAGTTGGAGCTGTAGTGTCACCTGTTGTTGGTGCTGTTGTTGTATCTGTTGTTGCTGCTATTGTGGCTGCAGTTGTGGCTATTGTTGTTATTGCTGTTGTGGCTGCAGTGGTGGCTACTGTTGTTGGTGCTGTAGTGGCAGCTGTAGTGGCGGCTGTTCGTGTTGTTGTATCTGTTGCAGCTGTTGTGGCTGTAATTGTGGCTATTGTTGTCACTTTAGTTGTGGCTGCAGTGGTGGCTACTGTTGGTGCTGTAGTTTCAGCTGTCGTGGCAACTTTTGTTCCTGCTGTAGTGGCAGCTGTAGTGGCGGCTGTTGTTGCTGCTGTTGTACCAGCCATTGTTGCTGCTGTAGTGGCAGCTGTAGTGTCACCTGTTGTTGCTGCTGTTGTACCAGCTGTTGTTGCTGCTGTAGTGGCAGCTGTAGTGTCACCTGTTGTTGGTGCTGTTGTTGTATCTGTTGCAGTTGTTGCTGCAGTTGTGGCTATTGTTGTTACTTCTGTTGTGGCTGCAGTGGTGGCTACTGTTGTTGGTGCTGTAGTGTCAGCTGTTGTGGCAACTGTTGTTGCTGCTGTAGTGCCATCTGTAGTGGCGGCTGTTGTTGCTGCTGTTGTACCAGCCATTGTTGCTGCTGTAGTGGCAGCTGTAGTGTCACCTGTTGTTGTATCTGTTGTTGCTGCTGTAGTAGCTGCAGTTGTGGCTATTGTTGTTACTGCTGTGGTGGCTGCAGTGGTGGCCGCAGTTGTGACTGCTGTTGCTCCTGTTGTAGTTGCTGCTGTTGTTGCAGCAGTTGTTGATGCTGTAGTGGCAGCTGTTGTAGCAACTGTTGTTACTGTTGTAGTGGCAGCTGTAGCGGCAGCTGTTGTTTCTGCTGTTGTACCAGCTGTTGCTGTTGCTGTAGTGGCAGCTGTAGTGTCACCTGTTGTTGGTGCTGTTGTTGTATATGTTGTTGCAGCTATTGTGGCTGCAGTTGTAGCCAGTGTTATTGCTGTTGTGGCTGCAGTAGTGGCTACCGTTGTTGGTGCTGTAGTGGCAGCTGTTGTGGCAACTGTTGTTGCTGCTGTAGTGGCAGCTGTAGTGGCGTCTGTTGTTGCTGCTGTTGTACCAGCCATTGTTGCTGCTGTAGTGGCAGCTGTAGTGTCACCTGTTGTTGGTGCTGTTGTTGTATCTGTTGTTGCAGCTGTAGTGGCTGCAGGTTTGGCTATTGTTGTTACTGCTGTTGTGGCTGCAGTGGTGGCTACTGTTGATGATGTAGTAGCAGCTGTTGTTGCAACTGTTGTTGCTGCTGTAGTGGCAGCTGTAGTGGCGGCTGTTGTTGCTGCTGTTGTACCAGCTGTTGTTTCTGCTGTAGTGGCAGCTGTAGTTTCACCTGTTGGTGCTGTTGTATCTGTTGTTGCTGCTGTTGTGGCTGCAGTTGTGACTATTGTTGTTATTGCTGTTGTGGCTGCAGTGGTGGCTACTGTTGTTGGTGCTGTAGTGTCAGCTGTTGTGGCAACTGTTGTTGCTGCTGTAGTGGCAGCTGTAGTGGCGGCTGTTGTTCGTGTTGTTGTATCTGTTGTTGCAGTTGTTGTGGCTGCAGTTGTGGCTATTGTTGTTACTTCTGTTGTGGCTGCAGTGGTGGCTACTGTTGTTGGTGCTGTAGTGTCAGCTGTTGTGGCAACTGTTGCTGCTGTAGTGCCATCTGTAGTGGCGGCTGTTGTTGCTGCTGTTGTACCAGCCATTGTTGCTGCTGTAGTGTCAGCTGTAGTGTCACCTGTTGTTGTATCTGTTGTTGCTGCTGTAGTAGCTGCAGTTGTGGCTATTGTTGTTACTGCTGTTGTGGCTGCAGTGGTGGCCGCAGTTGTGACTGCTGTTGCTCCAGTTGTAGTTGCTGCTGTTGTTGCAGCAGTTGTTGATGCTGTAGTGGCAGCTGTTGTAGCAACTGTTGTTACTGTTGTAGTGGCAGCTGTAGCGGCAGCTGTTGTTTCTGCTGTTGTACCAGCTGTTGCTGCTGCTGTAGTGGCAGCTGTAGTGTCACCTGTTGTTGGTGCTGTTGTTGTATATGTTGTTGCAGCTGTTGTGGCTGCAGTTGTAGCTAGTGTTATTGCTGTTGTGGCTGCAGTAGTGGCTACCGTTGTTGGTGCTGTAGTGGCAGCTGTTGTGGCAACTGTTGCTGCTGTAGTGGCAGCTGTAGTTTCACCTGTTGTTGGTGCTGTTGTATCTGTTGTTGCTGCTGTTGTGGCTGCAGTTGTGACTATTGTTGTTATTGCTGTTGTGGCTGCAGTGGTGGCTACTGTTGTTGGTGCTGTAGTGTCAGCTGTTGTGGCAACTGTTGTTGCCGCTGTAGTGGCAGCTGTAGTGGCAGCTGTTGTTGCTGCTGTTGTAGCAGCCGTTGTTGCTGCTGTAGTGGCAGCTGTAGTGTCACCTGTTGTTGGTGCTGTTGTTGAATCTGTTATTGCTGCTGTAGTTACTTCAGTTGTGGCTATTGTTGTTACTGCTGTTGTGGCTGCAGTGGTGGCTACTGTCGTTGGTGCTGTAGTGGCAGCTGTTGTGACAACTGTTGTTGCTGCTGTAGTGGCAGCTGTAGTGGCGGCTGTTGTTGCTGCTGCTGTACCAGCCGTTGTTTCAGCTGTAGTGGCAGCTGTAGTTTCACCTGTTGTTGGTGCTGTTGTATCTGTTTTTGCTGCTGTTGTGGCTGCAGTTGTGGCTATTGTTGTTATTGCTGTTGTGGCTGCAGTGGTGGCTACTGTTGGTGCTGTAGTGTCAGCTGTTGTTTGTGCTGTTGTTGTATCTGTTGTTGCTGCTGTAGTAGCTGCAGTTGTGGCTATTGTTGTTACTGCTGTTGTGGCTGCAGTGGTGGCTGCAGTTGTGACTGCTATTGTTCCAGCTGTAGTTGCTGCTGTTGTTGCAGCAGTTGTTGATGCTGTAGTGCCAGCTGTTGTAGCAACTGTTGTTACTGTTGTAGTGGCAGCTGTAGCGGCAGCTGTTGTTTCTGCTGTTGTACCAGCTGTTGTTGCTGCTGTGGTGTCACCTGTTGTTGGTGCTGTTGTATCTGTTTTTGCAGCTGTAGTAGCTGCAGTTGTGGCTATTGTTGTTACTGCTGTTGTAGCTGCAGTGGTGGCTTCTGTTGTTGCTGTAGTGGCAGCTGTTGTGGCAGCTGTTGTTGCTGCTGTTGTACCAGCCGTTGTTTCTGCTGTAGTGGCAGCTGTAGTTTCACCTCTTGTTGGTGCTGTTATATCTGTTGTTGCTGCTGTTGTGGCTGCAGTTGTGGCTATTGTTGTTATTGCTGTTGTGGCTACAGTGGTGGCTATTGTTGGTGCTGTAGTGTCAGCTGTTGTGGCAACTGTGTTTGCTGCTGTAGTGGTGTCTGTTGTTGCTGCTGTTGTACCAGCCGTTGTTGCTGCTGTAGTGGCAGCTGTAGTGTCACCTGTTGTTGGTGCTGTTGTTGTATCTGTTGTTGCTGCTGTAGTGGCTGCAGTTGTGGCTATTGTTGTTACTGCTGTTGTGGCTGCTGTTGTTCCTGCTGTGGTTTCTGCTGTTGTTGCAGTGGTTGTTGCTGCTGTCGTGGCAGTTGTTGTGGCAACTGTTGTTGCTGCTGTAGTGAAGACTGTTGCTGTTGTAGCAGCCGTTGTTGCTGCTGTAGTGGCAGCTGTGGTGTCACCTGTTGTTGGTATTGTTGTTGTATCTGTTGTTGCTGCTGTTGTGGCTGCAGTTGTAGCCAGTGTTGTTATTGCTGTTGTGGCTGCAGTAGTGACTACTGTTGCTGGTGCTGTAGTGGCAGCTGTTGTGGCAACTGTTGTTGCTGCTGTAGTGGCAGATGTAGTGGTGTCTGTTGTTGCTGCTGTTGTACCAGCCATTGTTGCTGCTGTAGTTGCAGCTGTAGTGTCACCTGTTGTTGGTGCTGTTGTTGTATCTGTTGTTGCAGCTGTAGTGGCTGCAGGTGTGGCTATTGTTGTTACTGCTGTTGTGGCTGCAGTGGTGGCTACTGTTGTTGATGATGTAGTAGCAGCTGTTGTGGCATCTGTTGTTGCTGCTGTAGTGGCAGCTGTAGTGGCGGCTGTTGTACCAGCTGTTGTTTCTGCTGTAGTGGCAGCTGTAGTTTCACCTGTTGTTGGTGCTGTTGTATCTGTTGTTGCTGCTGTTGTGGCTGCAGTTGTGGCTATTGTTGTTATTGCTGTTGTGGCTGCAGTGGTGGCTACTGTTGTTGGTGCTGTAGTGTCAGCTGTTGTGGCAACTGTTGTTGCTGCTGTAGTGGCAGCTGTAGTGGCGGCTGTTGTTGCTGCTGTTGTACCAGCCGTTGTTGCTGCTGTAGTGGCAGCTGTAGTGTCACCTGTTGTTGGTGCTGTTGTTATATCTGTTGTTACTGCTGTAGGTGCTGCAGTTTCGGCCATTGTTGTTACTGATGTCGTGGCCGCATTTGTGGTTGCTGTTTTTCCTGCTGTGGTTGCTGCTGTTGTTGCAGTTGTTGTTGCTGCTATAGTGGCAGCTGTTGTAGCAACTGTTGTTACTGCTATTGTGGCTGCAGTGGTGGCTACTGTTGTTGGTGCTGTCATGGCAGCTGTTGTGGCAACTGTTGTTGCTGCTGTAGTGGCGGCTGTTGTTGTTGCTATTGTAGCAGCCGTTGTTGCTGCTGTAGTGGCAGCTGTGGTGTCACCTGTTGTTGGTGCTGTTGTTGTATCTGTTGTTGCTGATGTTGTGGCTGCAATTGTAGCTAGTGTTGATATTGCTGTTGTAGCTGCAGTAGTGGCTACTGTTGTTGGTGCTGTAGTGGCAGCTGTTGTGGCAACTGTTGTGGCTGCTGTAGTGGAAGCTGTAGTGGCGGCTGTTGTTGGTCCTGTTGTTGTATCTGTTATTGCAGCTGTTGTGGCTGCAATTGTGGCTATTGTTGTTACTTCTGTTGTGGCTGCAGTGGTGGCTACTGTTGTTGGTGCTGTAGTGTCAGCTGTTGTGGCAACTGTTGTTGCTGCTGTAGTGGCAGCTGTAGTGGCGGCTGTTGTTGCTGCTGTTGTACCAGTCATTGTTGCTGCTGTAGTGGCAGCTGTAGTGTCACCTGTTGTTGCTGCTGTTGTACCAGCTGTTGTTGCTGCTGTAGTGGCAGCTGTAGTGTCACCTGTTGGTGCTGTTGTTGTATCTGTTGTTGCAGCTGTTGTGGCTGCAGTTGTGGCTATTGTTGTCACTTCTGTTGTGGCTGCAGTGGTGGCTACTGTTGTTGCTGCTGTAGTGGCAGCTGTAGTGGCGGCTGTTGTTGCTGCTGTTGTACCAGCAGTTGTTGCGGCTGTAGTGGCAGCTGTAGTGTCACCTGTTGTTGCTGCTGGTGTACCAGCTGTTGTTGCTGCTGTAGTGGCAGCAGTAGTGTCACCTGTTGTTGGGGCTGTTGTATCTGTTGTTGCAGCTGTTGTGGCTGCAGTTGTGGCTATTGTTGTTACTTCTGTTGTGGCTGCAGTGGTGGCAACTGTTGTTGCTGCTGTAGTGGCAGCTGTAGTGTCACCTGTTGTTGCTGCTGTTGTACCAGCTGTTGTTGCTGCTGTAGTGGCAGCTGTAGTGTCACCTGTTGTTGGTGCTGTTGTATCTGTTGCTGCTGCTGTTGTGGCTGCAGTTTTGGCTATTGTTGTTACTTCTGTTGTGGCTGCAGTGGTGGCTACCGTTGTTGGTGCTGTAGTGTCAGCTGTTGCTGCTATAGTGGCAGCTGTAGTGGCGGTTGTTGTTGCAGCTGTATTGGCTGCAGTTGTGGCCATTGTTGTTACTGCTGATGTGGCTGCAGTGGTGGCTACTGTTGTTGGTGCTGTAGTGGCAGCTGTAGTGGCGTCTGTTGTTGCTGCTGTTGTACCAGCCATTGTTGCTGCTGTAGTGGCAGCTGTAGTGTCACCTGTTGTTGGTGCTGTTGTTGTATCTGTTGTTGCTGCTGTAGTGGCTCCAGTTGTGGCTATTGTTGTTACTGCTGTTGTGGGTGAAGTGGTGGCCGCAGTTGTGGCTGCTGTTGTTCCTGCTGTGGTTGCTGCTGTATTTGCAGTGGTTGTTGATGCTGTAGTGTCACCTGATGTTGGTGCTGTTGTTGTATCTGTTGTTGCTGCTGTAGTGGCTGCAGTTGTGGCTATTGTTGTCACTTCTGTTGTGGCTGCAGTGGTGGCTACTGTTGTTGCTGCTGTAGTGGCAGCTGTAGTGGCGGCTGTTGTTGCTGCTGTTGTACCAGCAGTTGTTGCGGCTGTAGTGGCAGCTGTAGTGTCACCTGTTGTTGCTGCTGGTGTACCAGCTGTTGTTGCTGCTGTAGTGGCAGCTGTAGTGTCACCTGTTGTTGGTGCTGTTGTTGTATCTGTTGTTGCAGCTGTTGTGTCTGTAGTTGTGGCTATTGTTGTTACTTCTGTTGTGGCTGCAGTGGTGGCAACTGTTGTTGGTGCTGTAGTGTCAGCTGTTGTGGCAACTGTTGTTGCTGCTGTAGTGGTAGCTGTAGTGGCGGCTGTTGTTGCTGCTGTTGTACGAGCCGTTGTTGCTGCTGTAGTGGCAGCTGTAGTGTCACCTGTTGTTGCTGCTGCTGTACCAGCTGTTGTTGCTACTGTAGTGGCAGCTGTAGTTTCACCTGTTGTTGGTGCCGTTGTATCTGTTGTTGCTGCTGTTGTGGCTGCAGTTTTGTCTATTGTTGTTACTTCTGTTGTGGCTGCAGTGGTGGCTACTGTTGTTGGTGCTGTAGTGTCAGCTGCTGTTGCTGCTATAGTGGCAGCTGTAGTGGCGGCTGTTGTTGCTGCCGTTGTACCAGCCGTTGTTGCTTCTGTAGTGGCAGCTGCAGTGTCACCTGTTGTTGGTGCTGTTGTTGTATCTGTTGTTGCAGCTGTAGTGGCTGCAGTTGTGGCCATTGTTGTTACTGCTGATGTGGCTGCAGTGGTGGCTACTGTTGTTGGTGCTGTAGTGGCAGCTGTAGTGGCGTCTGTTGTTGCTGCTGTTGTACCAGCCGTTGTTGCTGCTGTAGTGGCAGCTGTAGTGTCACCTGTTGTTGGTGCTGTTGTCGTATCTGTTGTTGCTGCTGTAGTGGCTGCAGTTGTGGCTATTGTTGTTACTGCTATTGTGGGTGCAGTGGTGGCCGCAGTTGTGGCTGCTGTTGTTCCTGCTGTGGTTGCTGCTATTGCAGCGGTTGCTGATGCTGTAGTGTCACCTGATGTTGGTGCTGTTGTTGTATCTGTTGTTTCTGCTGTAGTGGCTGCAGTTGTGGCTATTGTTGTTACTGCTGTTGTGGGTGAAGTGGTGGCCGCAGTTGTGGCTGCTGTTGTTCCTGCTGTGGTTGCTGCTATTGTTGCAGTGGTTGTTGATGCTGTAGTGTCACCTGATGTTGGTGATGTTGTTGTATCTGTTGTTGCTGCTGTAGTGGCTGCAGTTGTGGCTATTGTTGTTGGTGCTGTAGTGGCAGCTGTAGTGGCGTCTGTTGTTGCTGCTGTTGTACCAGCCGTTGTTGCTGCTGTTGTGGCAGCTGTAGTGTCACCTGTTGTTGGTGCTGTTGTTGTATCTGTTGTTGCTGCTGTAGTGGCTGCAGTGGTGGCTACTGTTGTTGGTGCTGTAGTGGCAGCTGTAGTGGCGTCTGTTGTTGCTGCTGTTGTACCAGCCGTTGTTGCTGGTGTAGTGGCAGCTGTAGTGTCACCTGTTGTTGGTGCTGTTGTTGTATCTGTTGTTGCTGCTGTCGTGGCTGCAGTTGTGGCTATTGTTGTAACTGCTGTTGTGGGTGAAGTGGTGGCCGCAGTTGTGGCTGCTGTTGTTCCTGCTGTGGTTGCTGCTGTATTTGCAGTGGTTGTTGATGCTGTAGTGTCACCTGATGTTGGTGCTGTTGTTGTATCTGTTATTGCTGCTGTAGTGGCTGCAGTTGTGGCGGCTGTTGTTGCTGCTGTTGTACCAGCAGTTGTTGTGGCTGTAGTGGCAGCTGTAGTGTCACCTGTTGTTGCTGCTGGTGTACCAGCTGTTGTTGCTGCTGTAGTGGCAGCTGTAGTGTCACCTGTTGTTGGTGCTGTTGTTGTATCTGTTGTTGCAGCTGTTGTGGCTGTAGTTGTGGCTATTGTTGTTACTTCTGTTGTGGCTGCAGTGGTGGCAACTGTTGTTGGTGCTGTAGTGTCAGCTGTTGTGGCAACTGTTGTTGCTGCTGTAGTGGTAGCTGTAGTGGCGGCTGTTGTTGCTGCTGTTGTACGAGCCGTTGTTGCTGCTGTAGTGGCAGCTGTAGTGTCACCTGTTGTTGCTGCTGCTGTACCAGCTGTTGTTGCTACTGTAGTGGCAGCTGTAGTTTCACCTGTTGTTGGTGCTGTTGTATCTGTTGTTGCTGCTGTTGTGGCTGCAGTTTTGTCTATTGTTGTTACTTCTGTTGTGGCTGCAGTGGTGGCTACTGTTGGTGCTGTAGTGTCAGCTGCTGTTGCTGCTATAGTGGCAGCTGTAGTGGCGGCTGTTGTTGCTGCCGTTGTTCCTGCTGTGGTTGCTGCTGTATTTGCAGTGGTTGTTGATGCTGTAGTGTCACCTGATGTTGGTGCTGTTGTTGTATCTGTTGTTGCTGCTGTAGTGGCTGCAGTTGTGGCTATTGTTGTCACTTCTGTTGTGGCTGCAGTGGTGGCTACTGTTGATGCTGCTGTAGTGGCAGCTGTAGTGGCGGCTGTTGTTGCTGCTGTTGTACCAGCAGTTGTTGCGGCTGTAGTGGCAGCTGTAGTGTCACCTGTTGTTGCTGCTGGTATACCAGCTGTTGTTGCTGCTGTAGTGGCAGCTGTAGTGTCACCTGTTGTTGGTGCTGTTGTTGTATCTGTTGTTGCAGCTGTTGTGGCTGTAGTTGTGGCTATTGTTGTTACTTCTGTTGTGGCTGCAGTGGTGGCAACTGTTGTTGGTGCTGTAGTGTCAGCTGTTGTGGCAACTGTTGTTGCTGCTGTAGTGGTAGCTGTAGTGGCGGCTGTTGTTGCTGCTGTTGTACGAGCCGTTGTTGCTGCTGTAGTGGCAGCTGTAGTGTCACCTGTTGTTGCTGCTGCTGTACCAGCTGTTGTTGCTACTGTAGTGGCAGCTGTAGTTTCACCTCTTGTTGGTGCTGTTGTATCTGTTGTTGCTGCTGTTGTGGCTGCAGTTTTGTCTATTGTTGTTACTTCTGTTGTGGCTGCAGTGGTGGCTACTGTTGTTGGTGCTGTAGTGTCAGCTGCTGTTGCTGCTATAGTGGCAGCTGTAGTGGCGGCTGTTGTTGCTGCCGTTGTACCAGCCGTTGTTGCTTCTGTAGTGGCAGCTGCAGTGTCACCTGTTGTTGGTGCTGTTGTTGTATCTGTTGTTGCAGCTGTAGTGGCTGCAGTTGTGGCCATTGTTGTTTCTGCTGATGTGGCTGCAGTGGTGGCTACTGTTGGTGCTGTAGTGGCAGCTGTAGTGGCGTCTGTTGTTGCTGCTGTTGTACCAGCCGTTGTTGCTGCTGTAGTGGCAGCTGTAGTGTCACCTGTTGTTGGTGCTGTTGTCGTATCTGTTGTTGCTGCTGTAGTGTCTGCAGTTGTGGCTATTGTTGTTACTGCTATTGTGGGTGCAGTGGTGGCCGCAGTTGTGGCTGCTGTTGTTCCTGCTGTGGTTGCTGCTATTGTTGCAGCGGTTGCTGATGCTGTAGTGTCACCTGATGTTGGTGCTGTTGTTGTATCTGTTGTTTCTGCTGTAGTGGCTGCAGTTGTGGCTATTGTTGTTACTGCTGTTGTGGGTGAAGTGGTGGCCGCAGTTGTGGCTGCTGTTGTTCCTGCTGTGGTTGCTGCTATTGTTGCAGTGGTTGTTGATGCTGTAGTGTCACCTGATGTTGGTGCTGTTGTTGTATCTGTTGTTGCTGCTGTAGTGGCTGCAGTTGTGGCTATTGTTGTTGGTGCTGTAGTGGCAGCTGTAGTGGCGTCTGTTGTTGCTGCTGTTGTACCAGCCGTTGTTGCTGCTGTAGTGGCAGCTGTAGTGTCACCTGTTGTTGGTGCTGTTGTTGTAACTGTTGTTGCTGCTGTAGTGGCTGCAGTGGTGGCTACTGTTGTTGGTGCTGTAGTGGCAGCTGTAGTGGCGTCTGTTGTTGCTGCTGTTGTACCAGCCGTTGTTGCTGCTGTAGTGGCAGCTGTAGTGTCACCTGTTGTTGGTGCTGTTGTTGTATCTGTTGTTGCTGCTGTAGTGGCTGCGGTTGTGGCTATTGTTGTTACTGCTGTTGTGGGTGCAGTGGTGGCCGCAGTTGTGGCTGCTGTTGTTCCTGCTGTGGTTGCTGCTGTTGTTGCAGCGGTTGTTGATCCTGTAGTGTCACCTGATGTTGGTGCTGTTGTTGTATCTGTTGTTGCTGCTGTAGTGGCTGAAGTTGTGGCTATTGTTGCTACTGCTGTTGTGTCTGCAGTGGTGGCCGCAGTTGTGGCTGCTGTTGTTCCTGCTGTGGTTGCTGCTGTTGTTGCAGCGGTTATTGATACTATAGTGGCAGCTGTTGTAGCAACTGTTGTTACTGCTGTAGTGGCAGCTGTAGTGTCGGCTGTTGTTTCTGCTGTAGTACCAGCCGTTGTTGCTGCTGTAGTGGCAGTTGTAGTGTCACCAGTTGTTGGTACTGTTGTTGTATCTGTTGTTGCAGCTGTAGTGGCTGCAGTTGTGGCTATTGTTGTTACTGCTGTTGTGGCTGCAGTGGTGGCAACTGTTGTTGCTGCTGTAGTGGCAGCTGTAGTGTCACCTGTTGTTGCTGCTGTTGTACCAGCTGTTGTTGCTGCTGTAGTGGCATCTGTAGTGTCACCTGTTGTTGCTGCTGTTGTAGCAACTGTTTTTACTGCTGTAGTGGCGGCTGTTGTTGCAGCTGTTGTACCAGACGTTGTTGCTGCTGTAGTGGCAGTTGTAGTGTCACCAGTTGTTGGTGCTGTTGTTGCAGCGGTTGTTGCTGCTGTAGTAGCAGCTGTTGTAGCAACTGCTGTTACTGCTGTTGTGGCTGCAGTAGTGGCTACTGTTGGTGCTGTAGTGGCAGCTGTAGCGGCTGCTGTAGTGGCAGCTGTTGTTGCTTCTGTTGTACCAGCCATTGTTGCTGCTGTAGTGGTAGCTGTAGTGTCACCTGTTGTTGGGGCTGTTGTTGTATCTGTTGTTGCTGCTGTAGTGGCTGAAGTTGTGGCTATTGTTACTGCTGTTGTGGCTGCAGTGGTGGCTGTTTTTGTTGGTGTTTTAGTGGCAGCTTTTGTGGCAACTGTTGTTTCTGCAGTTGTTACTGCTGTTGTGGCAGCTGGTGTTGCTGTTGCTAATGCACAAAAATAAGAAACATTTAGGTTGTTATTTCCATCAAGTATTAAAGTTAAACCACTTTTAAAAGGAAGGAAAAAGCAACCAGCATGCATAAGCACAGCCCCAGGCTGGATGTGAGCTGAAATGGGCAAACCACCAAGAAGAACATGGGGACATGATGATGGGAGATCGACAGCATACAAGTACAAGTGAAGTTATAAGAGACAGCTAGTGGCATGGTCTGAGGGGACTGCAGCCAGCTGGAGAGAGCATAGGCAGCAGGTAGGAGCTGCTCATCAGCAGTTAATAAAGATAACAGCAGGGAGCACAGCCAGCCTGCTGAAGCAGTGACAACTAAAGGGAACACTAACATCTGTAAATCACCCAGGTACCTGAAGGGAGCATAGATGTTTAAATGGACTGGAGCCAGTTGAAGGAAGCACAACCAGCAGTATGTCACTGAGGTAAAAGCAGGGAGCAGAGATGTCCAGATGGAACAGAGCCCGCTGCAAGGCACACAGGCAGCAGGAGGAGGAGGAGCATCTAGCATCTGGGAGCATAGACAGTGTGATGGAGCACACACAAAGTTAGGCTCATGAATAGCAAGTTTGATCAAAGCCACTAACATGTTGCACAGCCAGAAACACTGGAACACAGCAGAATAGAGCATGAGAGGGTGGGCAGCAGAAGGGAGCACAGCTAAGGAGAGAGCAGAACCACAGCTCTCTGACTGGATCAAAGCAAAATAGAGAACAAGCAGCCAGACGGGGTGGGCAGCAGAAGGGAGCACAGCCAGCCAAGGTGACCACAGGAACCAGACTGGACCACTGCCATCTGGCAGGAGCAAATCTAAGAGAAGGGAGCACCACCAGCAATATGATCCTGGTAGCAGGAGAGAGCATAGGTGTCAAGCTAGACAAGAGCCAACTAAAGGGAGCATTTTCCAGCAGCTAGCAGTACACAGTATATCAAGCAGAGACAGCAGTGAGATGTCTGTACACTAAACTGACTTGCATAGAGAGATTCCTTTGCACTGACTCAAGTGTCTATTTCAGGGCTAGTTTGCTGAAGATAGGCAGCTCTTTCCAAGTACTAAAGCTAAGAGTGACCCCCCCCATCATCAATAACACAATATCAAGGAGCTCCCTCGTGACCTATCTTGCTGTGTCAAATCTATGAGTCAATTTCAGCATGGGCTAACAAAGTGTGTCTGAACAACAACAAAGTATGAAGAAAAGACATAACAATTCTATGAAGGTTTATTTAACTTTTTTGATTTATTTCAATATCAAAAATTTCTTTACTTTTTTCTTTTTTTGTATTTTTTTAAATTATAAGAATATTAATTGAAACACTTACATACAATTGAACATGATGGTTACATAAAATATTAAATACAAAACATATTTAAATTAATCACCCCTGAATGCAAGTTCATAAAAAAGGAAATCTTTCATTCAAACTACACTACACACATACAACCTCATACATACTCATACACCATCCAAAAAAATGCATGTATCTGGAGAGTGGGAGACAATAGAAAACATAGTCTCTGTGACCAATAAAATTAGCTGCGAACAGCAAGATCTAAGCAACATTGGTCGACGCGCGTTTCGGTGGCTGAAAGAATGGTGACACCACCTTCATCAGGACCTTAGCCAGATAGCAAGGAAACACAAAAAACACCCAGGAGTACCTGAAAAGTATAAATACATTGTTCAGCACCCAAAATATGAATTCAGTTAATCAATTGGACCTTAATGGCAACATACAATAAAGAATCTGTTAGTGCAAAGCATGTGAATAGTGTCCCAAACCATAGAGCACCGAATATTGTGCAAAACTAGCATAGCCAGAATAACATATTTGTTTATCTCCCCATACTCACTAGGGGAGGGATGAGTAGTTAAGTGTTGAAAACATATCCACACGTGAATGGAGATATACATCAACCACAATAGAAATGCGTGCCAATCACCTAAAGGCAGAATAAACAGAAAAAGAAGAGGAAAAAGGCCCACATTTTCAAAAAACAAAGTAAGAATTCACCACGTGTCTACTTTATAGTTTAAATTGATCATCTCATGGTTAAAGGGATGAACTCATTATAAGATACTTACTAGTTTTAACACAGAGACGATATATAAGGCAGCGCGAAGGGCCACTAATTGTCAGTGTCGGATATTTCCATTATAGTGCTGGAGATGCATGTTCTGTGTGAGTGAGAGGCGCCTTCATTCATAAACCGGGATTATTTATGAAAAGAAAGGATCATAACTTACCCAGAATTCTCTCGTGCAGGGAGCACACACAAAGTAAGGCTCATGAATAGCAAGTTTGATCAAAGCCACTAACATGTTGCACAGCCAGGAACACTGGAACACAGCAGAATAAGCATGAGAGGGTGGGCAGCAGAAGGGAGCACAGCTAAGGAGAGAGCAGAACCACAGCTCTCTGACTGGAGCACAGCAAAATAGAGAACAAGCAGCCAGAGGGGGTGGGCAGCAGAAGGGAGCACAGCCAAGGAGAGAGCAGAACCACAGCTCTCTGACTGGAGCACAGCAAAATAGAGAACCAGCAGCCACACGGGGTGGGCAGCAGAAGGGAGCACAGCCAGCCAAGGTGACCACAGGAACCAGACTGGACCACTGCCATCCGGCAGAAGCAAATCTAAGAGAAGGGAGCACCACCAGCAATATGATCCTGGTAGCAGTAGAGAGCATAGGTGTCAAGCTAGACAAGAGCCAACTAAAGGGAGCATTTTCCAGCAGCTAGCAGTACACAGTATATCAAGCAGAGACAGCTGTGAGATGTCTGTACACTAAACTGACTTGCATAGAGAGATTCCTTTGCACTGACTCAAGTGTCTATTTCAGGTCTACTTTGCTGAAGATAGGTAGCTCTTTCCAAGTACTAAAGCTAAGAGTGACCCACCCCCCCCCCCCATCATCACCACTAAGGGCTGGTGGGTCCAGTCCTGGACATTAGATATAGAGAGAGGGGGCAGAAAGGTCTAGCTCCTGGTCTTTATATGGCTCCTTGTCACCAGGGAGTGCCCTGGTCATTAGTCGATAAGGAGATGCTGAGTTATATATGCCACTAGGGTCAGGCTGGCCCTTAGATTGGGAGGGAGTCAAGAGCTCCTGGCCACTGGGTGCAGGAGAGTTTATTATTCCTGATCATTAAAAGTAGGGTTATATAGCCCCAGGTTTCTAGGATTTGCATGGTCTTTACCTGGTTGCTAGAAATGGAGGGATTACAGGGCTCCATGGTAGAGACAGGCGGGTCCGTTCCTGGCCATTAACGAGAGAGCACACTGTAGAGGTCGTGCCCCTAGTGACAGGTGTGTCCTTTACTGGTCAAAGAGAGAGCACAGTGCAGAGGTCATGCCACTCGGGACAGGCGGGTCTGGTCCTGGTCATTAAACGGAGAGGATGATGCAGAGCTTGTACCACTAGGGATAGGTGGGTCTGGTCCTTGTCATTAAAGACAGAGGGCAGTCCAGACCTTAAGTTACTAGACACAGGTGGGTCTTTTCCTGGTCATTAAAGGGAGAGAATAATGCAGAGCTTGTACCACTAGGGTCATTAAAGACAGAGGGCAGTCCAGAGCTCAGGTCACTAGGGACAGGCGGGTCTTTCCTGGTTATTAAAGAGAAAGGATTATGCAGAGGTAGTACCACAAAGGATAGCCGAGTCTGGTCCTGGTCATTAAAGACAGAGGGCGGTGCAGAGCCCAGGTTACTAGGAACAGGTGGGTCTTTTCCTGGTCTCTAAAGAAAGATGGCCATGCGGAGCCTGTACCACTAGGGAGAGCTGGGTCCGTTCCTGGTCATTAAAGATAGAGGATGATGCAGAGCTCAGGTCACTAGGTACAGGCGAGTCCATTGCTGGTCAATAAAGGGAGAGGGGGGTGCAGAGTTCGTGCCACAAGGGATAGTCGGGTCTGGTCCTGGTCATTAAAGAGAGAGGGCGGTGCAGTGCTCAGGTCACTAGGGATAGGTGGGTCTTTCCTGGTTATTAAAGAGAGAGGATGATGCAGAGGTAGCACAACAAGTGATGGCCAGGTTTGGTCCTGGTCATTAAAGACAGAGGGCGGTGCAGAGCCCAGGTTACTAGGAACAGGTGGGTCTTTTCCTGGTCTTTAAAGAAAGATGGCCATGCAGAGCCCTTACCACTAGGGAGAGCTGGGTCCGTTCCTGGTCATTAAAGATAGAGGATGATGCGGAGCGCAAGTCAGTAGGTTCAGACTAGTCCTTTTCTGGTCATTATAGGGAGAGGGGGGTGCAGAGTTCATGCCACAAGGGATAGTCGGGTCTGGTCCTGGTCGTTAAAGAGAGAGGGCGGTGCAGAGGTCAGGTCACTAGGGACAGGTGGGTCTTTCCTGGTTATTAAAGAGAGAGGATGATGCAGATGTAGTACCACAAGGGATAGCCGGGATTGGTCCTGGTCATTAAAGACAGAGGGCGGTGCATAGCCCAGGTTACTAGGAACAGGTGGGTCTTTTCCTGGTCTTTAAAGAAAGATGGTCATGCAGAGCCCGTACCACTAAAGACAGGCGGGTCGTTCCTGGTCATCAAAGAGAGAGGGTGGTGCAGTGCTTGTACCACTATGCACAGGCGAGTCAGTTCCTGGTCATTAAAGAGAGAGGGCGGTGCAGTGTTCGTACCACTAGGCATAGGCGGGTCGTTCCTGATCATCAAAGAGAGAGGGTGGTGCAGTGCTTGTACCACTACGCACAGGCGAGTCAGTTCCTGGTCATTAAAGAGAGGGCGGTGCAGTGCTCGTACCACTAGGCATAGGCGGGTCGTTCCTGGTCATTAAAGAGAGAGGGCGGTGCAGTGCTCGTACCACTAGGCATAGGCGGGTCGTTCCTGGTCATTAAAGATAGAGGGTGGTGCAGTGCTCATACCACTAAGGACAGGCGGGTCATTCCTGATCATTAAAGAGAGAGGGCGGTGCAGAGCTTGTACCACTACGCACAGGCGAGTCAGTTCCTGGTCATTAAAGAGAGAGGGCGGTGCAGTGCTCATACCACTAGGCATAGGCGAGTCGTTCCTGGTCATTAAAGATAGAGGGTGGTGCAGTGCTCGTACCACTAGGCATAGGCGGGTCATTCCTGATCATTAAAGATAGAGGGTGGTGCAGTGCTCGTACCACTAGGCATAGGCGGGTCATTCCTGGTCATTAAAGATAGAGGGTGGTGCAGTGCTCGTACCACTAGGCATAGGCGGGTCATTCCTGGTCATTAAAGAGAGAGGGCGGTGCAGTGCTCGTACCACTACGCATAGGCGAGTCGTTCCTGGTCATTAAAGATAGAGGGTGGTGCAGTGCTCATACCACTAAGGACAGGTGGGTCGTTCCTGGTCATTAGAGATAGAGAGTGGTGCAGTGCTTGTACCACTAGGCACTGGCGAGTCGGTTTACAATAAAACATAACACATGAGATAAAAAATTCAACAGCTCATAACTATCTTTTTTACACAGAGGTGTCAACTTACACAACAGTAAATGCAGATCTCGCTCGGGGTATGAAATTGTGCAAGATATTTTTCAGACCTTAAAAACACAATAAAAACAACCCTCGCATACTAAACTGCGATCTTAAAAAAAGGATTATTTACAAGATTAAAAAAATATATATAAACAGAAATAATAATCCCCTAGGCTCAACTACACATTTACTCTGTCTGTATAAGTCGAACACACTGATTCCCCAGGGGGAGGCTACTTTAAAAAGGCCCGCTGAGTGTGCCACATGGAGTTTAAAAAACGCGATACAGCGAAAACAATTGGTGGATGGGTGTCATACTTTAGGACTCTAAACGCTTCTACACAGCGGACAAAACCTAAATTCTTGCATACTTGGACTAACCAATACTTGCGCGCTGGCAAGTAAGCTGGACAAAATAGCACTACATGTAGGTCAGTCTCTTCTTTGTACTTGCAAGCAGGACATTCACCCGAGTACTCTTTACCCCATTTGCTAGTGTATGCTTGTAATGGTAAAGTCCCTATTCGCAATTGCATATACAATTTTCTAGCCATGGGGGGGTAGATGAAGTCCAGGAAATTTTCCTTGCTGTATAGATCTTTAATTTGCAGGAACTCTGTGGTTAGGCGACCACAAGAGGAACTTTCGTGTATAGCCAACAGGTTGGTCTTTCTAAAGTAGTTAACTAACTCCAACCTGGAGACCCTGACACACACTACCTCAGGAGTCCTCCACAGGTCCACTCTACCTAGCTTGAGGGCGGATTCCCTTAGTGGCAGAGCCACGGAATTTTATGGGTAGCACAGTTAGATAAAAGCTCTTTCAACTCGTCCCTCAAGACTGACAATTCCGGAGTCCCCCATAGTCGTCTCCAGTATGTAATGGGTCTCAGGGCAATTTCTTCATCTATGGGCCTAATACCCAAGTCCATCCTGAGGGGAATAAGGGGGTACTACAGGGTAGGCCTATTAGCTGCCTCATAAAATTATTCTCGACCATCTTCAAATTAGTAACAACAGTGTGCCCCCAGAGCTCCGCCCCATATAAGGTGGCGCTCCTTGCTTGTACTTTGTAGATTTCCACCACAGGGGCCGCTGGTTTATAGGTCGAGGATCTATGTAGTTTCATCATACCTCCCACTGTCTGAATCAGCCTAAGTTTCGCTTTGGACACCTGCGGCCCCCATTCGAACTTCTCTGACAGGGTCACACCCAAATACTCAAAGATCTTCACTCTCTCTAGAGGTGTCTCGTGTAATGAGGGATTTGGGCAGGTCGAATTGAGTGGGTTAAAAACCATATATTTAGTTTTTTCCAAGTTGATTTCCAACCCACGCGCTTTACAAAAATTGGCGAAGCCATCAAGAACGCGCTGGATACCCATTGAAGTTTTTGAAAGTAACAGGGTATCATCAGCGAACATTAGCGCTGGTACCTTGCCAGAGGCTAACTTGGCGGCATCATTGTCCTTGATTTGTCTGAGGTGGTCAATAAGTCCATTAATAAAAAGACAGAATAGGGTAGGGGCTAGGACACATCCCTGCCGTACCCCCTTATGGACTGGGAAACGTGCAGTAAGTTCTCCATATTTTCCACATCGTACCTGGGCAAAATTTTGTGTGTGGAGCCTCACTATGACATTAAGACGATATGGTGGGATCCCGAGGTCGCTGAGCACTTTCAATAATTTTGTCCGGGGAACAAGGTCGAAAGCCGACTTTAAGTCAACGAATATTAAATAAAGACTGCCCCCCTCAACAGTCACCGTTTTCCAGTATAATAGTTGTAATCGAAATATCTGGTCCACGGTTGACATGTTGGCTCTAAAACCAGCCTGATAGGGACTTAGGATTTGCTCTTCTTCCATCCATCCCTGTAGGCGGTCCAAGAGTACCCAGCCGAACAGTTTTTGTGTGATGTCAATTAAACTGATCGGTCTGTAATTAGAGGGTATAAGGGGGCAGCCCTTTTTCAATATAGGGACTATTTCAGCCCCGGCCCAGGTATCAGGGGGGTCCATGCCCTTCAAGATTGAATTAAATACAGCACATAAATATGGAGTCAAAATTTTGGGTTCTCCCCGGAAGAGGTCCCCCGGTAACTTATCTAGACCTGGGGCTTTGTTACGTTGAAGCTTGTTAATGGCTAGTTCCACTTCCATCCTAGTAATCTCCGGTGCCCCCTCATAATCGAACTCCCAAACTGGACTAGGAGTATCAAAGTTGTCAATCCCTCCTTCCTTGTTCGAATAGAGTGCCCCAAAGTGGCTCTCCCAGACTTCAGACGCAATGTTCGGCTCAAAGGCTGGTCTTGCCTCCCTCTCCCCATGTGCTCACTATTGCCCAAAAGGTTTTCAAATCTTTCTCACTCAGGGCACTTCTAAGGGTTTCCCACCTGTCTATTTCCCAGTTTTTTTTTCCTGTTGGGTAATACGTTTATATCTAGCCCTGGTAAGTTTGACTTGGGCCCTATCCCTCTCCTTAATCGCGTCCAAAAGATCCTGCTTGGCCTTTCGACACTTGTTATTAAACCATGAACGTTTAGTTCTATTGCTTTCCCTCCTGCGCACCACTGGGAAAAATATTTCAGCCGGTTTCAGAGATAGCTCAGCGTGTATCTCACCCACCTTGCCTAGGTTCAGGGTGGAACCCTCGACCTGTACCACCTCCCCCATTTTAGCTATCAATGGCATTGCCAGATGGTATACTAGCGCCAGCCTATGAGGAGAATTTTGGATGTTACTCCATCTAACTTTCCTTCTATTATTAGATAGAGTTACTGTGCCATTCACGTTGGTTTGGAAAGGTAGGGGGTTGGAGTTACCAGAATTCCAAGGTTTTAGGGTCAGGATCAGTGCGTTATGATCACTATCCTGCCTGGGTAAGATATGGAAGTCCAGGACCTTTCCCCACAGCTTGGTTTCCACCATAATATAATCTAGGAGCGACGCTTGTCCTACTCTATTAAATGTCGGCTGTCCTGGCCGGTCAGATTTAGTCCGGCCATTACATGCCCTTATTGAATGAGCCAGAATGAGTGAATTAAGCTGCAATACCAAAGGGGACCACACTTTAATGGGGGTAATCTGAGGGTCGGGTATGGACCAGGAAAGGTCTTCTTCCGTAGGGACAGAGTAAGTTGAATCAATGAGGGGTTCAAATTGACAATTGAAATCCCCCCCTATGATCACTCCTACCCCCGGGTCCAGAGTTGGAATGAAGAGTCCCAGGTGGTCAATGGTGGCAGACTCTTGGCTGTTTTTAACGGGGCGGGAATACACATTGATTAGGGCAATTTTGGCCTTCGTGGGAAATGTAAGAAGAACACACTGGATATCATTTGAAGATGTTGTCAACTGCTCAGCTCTGCCGCCTAGGTGAGTACCCACCCAGATGGTTAGGCCACCAGAGGGTCTCCCCCTTCCACCCATTGTGGCCAAGATGTTAAAGGAGGCGAATCCCATCCGATGGAAGTCTTCCCTTGCCCAAGTCTCCTGAAAAATACAAATATCGTGTTTTTCAATAAAATCGCCCCAATCTTGACATGGCAATTTGTTTTTAAGGCCGGCCACATTCCATGATAAAATCCTCGGTCCAATGCCACCCCCTGAATCCCTTCCCACTACCTTGGGGTCGGGTACACAGGGGGAGGGAGCTTCGCCTGGGTGCGCCATGCTATATCTAACTATTGCCCCACTGGTTTTGGCATCTTTATTAGTATCCCCCACCGCGATAGGAGCTACAACATCATGGTCCCCACTTCTCTGTGTCCTTGCTCCCAGGTGATCGGTCCAATGGGGAGAGCCTATTCCACCGCCCAAAGTTGTTTGATGGTAACCCCACTCAAGGCCCTTGCGAGCATGCCCTTCCCCATACGTAATCTTACCCTTTAAAGACCCCTCTCCCAGTCAATCTACCTCCGCCAGGGTGTCATACCTGTTATTCACCGGGATATTATACAGGTGGGGCCTGTTATGAACAACCCGACTCCCTTTATATACAGGCCCCTGCTCCTTGGTTACGATCAGAGGTGCTGCGCCACCTCTGTGCATTGTACGCTGTAAAGGATAGAAAAAATCCAAAGGATGCAGACTCATTCCTGTTGGGGAGGTATGACAGTTGGAAGTGGGAATGAGTAAGTTAGAGACTGTAGTCGGATTTTTAAAATTAATGACTACGCACTCACCCGGTTCGCTTTTCCGATGGCTACCCACCCACCCCACTCTTCGAACCAATATAATTTCCCCTGCTCTGGCATAGTCAAAGTGTTTGTATTTCGCAAGCCAGAACAGGCATTTATTTCTTAGCTCAAGGTGGCTTTCCTTTACATTAGGTTTGAGTGGCGGGACTCCAGTCACTATAGCGACGTACGGGGAACAGGCGGGGGGGAGATTTATATTGGGCAGATTTGTACATAAACTTGCTTGTCTCCCTTCATTGTGATGATTTACAGGTCGCCTACTCTCTATGCTCCTCAAGGCTTGGTCATGTAGACTGGGTTTAGCCCAGGGCCAACTCGGTGCTGAGCTAATTTCGGCGCTACTCTTATGACTACCACTTCTGCCTCTCTGTCGCATGCACTCACTCTGTACCCTTGTTTTGTCGCTGGTAGTGGGGCCCTCTTCAACGTGTGTCTCCGGCCTAAAGAGGGTTGTGATACCCACGGTGTTCACCTGGCAGCCTATGTCCAACCCTTTTCTCCAATTAGTTATGGGATTAGATTGTGGCTCAGTTATTCTAGCTTCCACTAAAGTCAGCACGTTCTCCAGTTTATCCAAACGGCTTACAAGGGGTGCCAGTTGTTCTGCAATAAAGGCCCTCAGATTGTTCTGTAGATCTGCATTAAATTTACTGCCCAGCACGGGTATGTCTTGTCCGTTCCGTCAGATCGTACTCTACTTTCAAATCGGTCCTGCTCTTCCCCTCCCTCCTGGCTAGCTGGAGTGCCCTCACAGAATTTCTTTTTCTTAGCGCCAGCCTCGGGTGCTTGTTTGCGCTTTCCTATCTTGGGGATACTAGTGTTATTTCTACTTTTGCGCACAGCTTTCTTGTGCGGGGCATCTGGAGGAGGTGATGGGGAGTGGGCATTAAGCTGTATCTGAGGTAAGCTTGACAGAGTGGTCGCACCATCCAGTGGGGGAAATAACTCAGGGGTGTCTGATAACCGCCTTTGTGTTAACTCTATTTCTGTGTCAACCACCCCTATGGCCCTCTGCAACATTTTATCTATGGAGGTTGGGGGCAATGACGAAGTGTTTGTAGTTTTGGCTCTGGCGGGCCCTGCCCTTTTCCCCATTGTGTATCCTGGTGCCGTGCTTACACCCCACTCCCACCGCACTAGTTCTCAACACCCTAGGCCAAACAGGTAGTGGATACTATCCTCTGTTGGGTCTAGGGATAGCTGGGTACAACAAGGGGAAACAGGTGGCGCCCGTCTCCTAGTTCACCACATATTGACACAACAACCAAACTTGTCCTTGCTTGCTCATATACTCCACCAGCATCCGCAGTTTGAGGTCCTCTATTTTTAGTTTTATGTGCGGATATAGTTTAAGTAAGTCAAATGGAAAATGCTGGGCCCCCTCTGGTACAGTGCTTGTTTGGAGATTTAGTGTAGGCTGCAGTTCGCTTAGACTCCAATACCCAAGAAGCGAGAAACATGTAAAGACAACAATTCACCCGTACAGAGGCTGGGTGGGTGCTTCAATGAGCAGCACCCCTTGTAAAGTAGAAGCCTTACCCGCTGGTGGTGCAGGTGCGGATGGTGCTGCAGCTAAGGGGGGTGGCCCAGCCCTGCCTCTACCTGGCGATGACGGGCGCAGCCCGCGTGCGACCCGCGCTGCAGAAGGCTGGCTCGCCTTTTCTCGCGCCTCCGGGTGCCGTGATGACGTCGTTAGCTGGCGTCCAGCACTGCCTGCTGGGCTTTGGAGTCCCTGGGCCGTTCCCTTCATGGCGGGACCTTGGTGATTTTAGGTCGGAGAGCCGTTCCCCTCACGGCTGGCGAAGAGTGAGGAGAAAAGGGGAGATGCCGTTCCCCTCACGGCCTGGCTTGAATAGAGGTGAGCGCGTGTACTATATTTGTTGTGATGATAATTTGTCTGATGTTTTATGGGTGTAGTTCCGAAGTAAACCCACAAGTTGAGGCTGCCGGCTCCGGCCGCGCACCTCAAAGAAAGGGGAGAGGTCAGGTGACCGCGCTCGCGGTCAGCGTCAAGGAAAGTACTTGCGGCTCCTGCCGCGCTCAGAATCTCACTCGTGGCTTCTGCCGCGGTAGGGAAATGTTTTGCGGCTCCTACCCCGTTGGGAATCACGCTCGCGGCTTCTGCCGTGGTAGGGAAATGTTCAGCGGCTCCTGCCGCTTCAGGGAATGGCCCACGGCTTCTGCCACGGTAGGGAAATGTTCAGCGGCTCCTGCCGCTTCAGGGAATGGCCCACGGCTTCTGCCACGTTAGCAAAATGTTTTGGCGGCTCCTGCCGCTTACGGGAGGTTCTCGCGGCTCCTGCCGCTCACGGGAGGTTCTCGCGGCTCCTGCCGCTCACAGGAGGTTCTCGCGGCTCCTGCCGCTCACGCGAGGTTCTCGCGGCTCCTGCCGCGATAGAGGGACTCTCATATATATACTTATATATATATTCACTGAAAAAACCATAGGTTTTAGGGACAGTTATAGTTAGTTGGACATTTCACTCGTACAAAACCCGTTAAATTCCCCCGTTATAGTTAGTTCAGCTAACTATAACTCGCGCCCCACAATGCACTGCTGATGACGTCACATATTACATCACTCATGACATGGTCAGTGACATCACTGATGACATCACTGATGACATCTCAAATGACATCACTGATGACATCATCCACGTGATAATCTCATGCACCTCCTCACACCCTAATATAACCTTTGATACACCCACTCTAAATTACAGACTGCCATTCGCAAAACCATAGACACTCCAACACCAATAACTACATACCCACTCACTGATTCTTAGGTCTACGCACACATCCACTCACTCACCCGTACAGTCACTCATACTTATGGTCACTCAGTACAGGACTATCATATGCACTCATACTCCTATATAGACACTCAAACACCGCCACTCATCCATAGAGGTACTCACACACCTAGTCAGTCATGCAAATAATTAAACACACTACCATTTCTTCACCTATACAGTTATACACACACCAGCTCACTTAATCATACAAATACTAGCACATTGTTACGCTCTTATACAATCACTGATACAAGCACACACTCATCCATACAGCCACTATCACAATCACTCACTCTCGCTTATAGCTATTTATATACTCCAACACACATATATACTGCCTTTCACATATGTAGTTACTCACACATGTACCACTGGGACATACATTCACTCACTAACACACTCTTACACACACTTACCCACCCATACAGTCTATCACAGATGCACTCTTGAAACCATCCACCCAGTGAATCACCCACTCACACATCTATGCACAGAGTCGCACACACCCCACCCACACAAACACTCAGGCACCCATACAGATACTCAGACAACCAATCAATAACTCATATAGACACTCATGTAGCTATTCACAAACCCATGCAGCCACTTACACAGCAACAGACAGACGGATACAGACATTCACCCAGTTTAGTCACTAACCCATGCATTCAGTAAGATACGTTAAATCACTCACTTATAGAGTCAGTCACGCACCTACTAAATCATCCATACAGACACTTACACACCCACTCATTCTTCAATACGTCTTTTCCTATATATATTAAAAATATTTCAACTTTACAGAAACACACAGTCACTGGATGATGTCATCAGTGATGTCATTTGAGATGTCATCAGTGATGTCATCAGTGATGTCACTGACCATGTCATGAGTGATGTAATATGTGACGTCATCAGCAGTGCATTGCGGGGCGCGAGTTATAGTTAGCTGAACTAACTATAACGGGGGAATTTCACGGGTTTTGTACGAGTGAAATGTCCAACTAACTATAACTGTCCCTAAAACCTATGGTTTTTTCAGTGAATTTCAAAGGTTTTTTAAATGCTAATTTGTAACTATAACATATCTGAAACCTATGGTTTTTTCAGTGAATTTCAAAGGTTTTTAAATGCTAATTCCTAACTATAACATGTCTGAAACCTACGGTTTTTTCAGTGAATTTCAAAGGTTTTGTAAATGACAATTTTTAAATGTATTAATTGTTATATAAATTTTTTCATACTGATTTATTACATTTTTAGATTTTTTTTTTACATATTTTATTTTTTAAATTACATTGTAATTACATTATACATTACATTACAAAAATACTTTCTCAGAATGAATTACTTTAGTTTAAATACTTTGCACATAGGCAATAGACTTTTAAGTACAGTAGTTACAGTTGTTGCAATGGGCACCACATTTTCAAACACAATGCAACATTCAGCTCAATGTGAATTTCTAGTTAAATGCAATTAGTTACTTTATGGATTACTTTTCTAACCACAGGACTGGATTCTAGATTCAGTCCTGGTACATCTCCTGTTAACAGTTGAGTAAAAGCGTTTTGGTTACAGTCGTGATTTTTAAGGAATATTATTGTATTTTAAAAGTTGACACTTAGAAACTTTTTCTCATAGAATCACCAATGTTATCCTATGGAAGGAAATTCACTTAGCAGGTAAAAACTGTTATCGTTACTTTTTCTTACTCAGTGTTGGATCCTGGATCCAGCACTGGTGCATCTCCTGTAAACAGTTGAAAGAATGCGTTTAAGTCATACAGGCGATTTTTAAGGAATATTTGTAGTTTGTGAAAATCGACACTTTGAAACTTTTCTGCTGAAAACCAGACAATGGATTCCTATGGAAGAAAATACAAGTTACTGGTAAGTACGGTTAAAATTACTTTTCAGGACCAGTACTGGGCAGAAAGATGCAGCACTGAGGTATCTCCTGATAACAGGTGAGTAAATCGAAATTCGTATTTCGGCTGATTTTAGAGGAATATTTGTATGTTTCAAAAATCAACACTTAGAAACTTTTTCAGCAAAAAGCAGGCAATGATATCCTATGGAAGGAAATTCAAGTTACTGGTAAGTACGGTTAAAATTACTTTTGAGGATCAGTACTGGGCTGAAAGATGCAGCACTGAGGTCTCTCCTGATAACAGGTGAGTAAATCCGAATTCGTATTTCGGCTGATTTTAGAGGAATATTTTAAAGTTCCAAAACTCCACACTTAGAAGAATTTCCAAGTGAAACCAGTCAATGTTAGCCTATGGAAGGAAATTCAAGTTACTGGTAAGTACGGTTAAAATTACTTTTCAGGACCAGTACTGGGCTGAAAGATACAGCACTGAGGTCTCTCCTGATAACAGGTGAGTAAATCGGAATTCGTATTTCGGCTGATTTTAGAGGAATATTTTAAAGTTCCAAAACTCCACACTTAGAAGAATTTCCAAGTGAAACCAGTCAATGTTAGCCTATGGAAGGAAATTCAAGTTACTGGTAAGTACGGTTAAAATTACTTTTCAGGATTAGTACTGGGCTGAAAGATGCAGCACTGAGGTCTCTCCTGATAACAGGTGAGTAAATCAGAATTCGTATTTCGGCTGATTTTAGAGGAATATTTGCACAATGGTGAAGGGAGGGGCGGGGCCTGAGGTGACATCTGTGCAAACGCGCCCTGTGGCGCGTTTTAAGTAGGGGGATTAAGTCCCCTTGAATCATGAGGGTCCCTACGGGCCAACTAGCCCACCAGGAACCTCCAGTATGCGCCAGGGGCTGCGTTGCAGAGACGTGTAGAGAGGCCACACCCCTTTTACAACACTCTGCAACGCAGCTCCGTGGCGCTCACTGGACGTACCTGGTGGGCTAGTTGGCCCCCAGGGACCCTCAGGATTGAAGGGGATTTAATTCCCCATCTTAAAACGCGCCACGGGGCCTGTTTGCACACATGTCACCTGAAGCCCCGCCCTCTCCTTCACCACTGTGCAAACACGCCCCATGGCGCGTTTTAAGTTGGGGGATTAAGTCCCCTTGAATCCTGAGGGTCCCCGGAGTCCAACTAGCCCACCATATACCTCCAAAAGCGCCACAGAGCTGCGTTGCAGAGAGGTGTAAATAGGGGCATGGCCTCTGTACACCTCTCTGCAAGGCAGCCCCCTGGCGCATACTGGAGGTTCCTGGTGGGCTAGTTGGCCCTCAGGGACCCCCAGTATTCAAGGGGAATTCGTTCCCCCACTGCAAACGCGCCAGGGGGCGCGTTTGCAGAGTGGTGAAGGAAGGGGGCGGGGCCTGCGGGCCCGATCGTTTTTTTTTTTTTGTCCCCTGAAGGGGGGCTGTGTGGCCCCCCTTCCTTTTTCATGTTTTTGGGCCCTGGGGACCCCATCCCCCAGGGCCTTACCCCTTTTTTTGTAATTAAAATTAAAAAAACAAAAACGGGAAGGGGGCCGCGTGGCCCCCCTTCCCTGGGCCTGTATTGGCCCCGGGGACCCCATCCCCCGGGGCATGGCCTTTTTTATTTTTTATTTGGAGGGGGGCTGCGTGGCCCCCCTCCTCAGGCCATTTAAGGCCCCGGGGACCCCATCCCCCGGGGCCGGCCTTTCCATTTTTTTTTTATTATTATTTTTTTATTTTTTGGGGAGGGGGGCCGCGTGGCCCCCCTCCCGGGCCACTACTTGCCCCGGGGACCCCATCCCCCGGGGCTGGCCCTCTCCATTGGGGACTGTGGGGGGTCCCCAATCCCCCCACAGTCCCGCCGGCTCCCGCGTCCCTTGGGAGCCGGCATTGCTTTACACATGGGGACAGCTAACATGCTGCTCCCCATGTGGAAAAGCAATCGGCTTTGGATATTGGAAGAGAGAGCAGGTTTCCCTGCTCTCTCTTCCAATATCCAAAGCAAGTTTGCAATGGCAGGACGGGAGCCGCGAGGCTCCCGTCCTGCCATAGCAAACTACAGTGTCCCGGGGGTAGGCACCCCGGGACACTGCAGGAGCCGGCCCTGGGGGGTGGCGGTCCCCAGGGCCATCAAGGGCTCCAGGAGGGGGGCCGCGCGGCCCCCCTCCCTTAAATTGCACAGCCCCGGGGAGGTGGTGGTCCCCGGGGCTATGGGGGTCCGTAATGGACCCCCACATTTATTTTGTAAGTGCCCCGGGAGGTGGTGGTCCCCGGGCGTGTGGGGGCTGGAGCCCCCACACCTTATTTAACTATAAAAAGAAGCCCCGGGGGTGGCGGTTCCCGGGGCTGCGGGAGGGCAGAAGAGCCCTCCTGCACCATTTTTTATATAAAGCCCCGGGGGGTGGCGGTCCCCGGGGCTTGGGGGCCCTTTGAGGCCCCCACACATAAAATTAACCCCCCACCATGCCCCCGGGACTTGGGCCACCCGGGGGCAAATGCAATCGAAGCGCGGAGACCGCGCTTCAATTTTTTTTTTCAGCAGGATTCGCGCACCCTGAGCGCATCCTGCCGATTTTTAAAAAAAGTTTTTTTTTTTTTGCCCAGGGGCTCCTTGTGGGACCCCCTGAGCAAACCTAGGGAGTCAGGGTGTTTCTACCCTGCCCCCTTTGTGCGCTTTGCGCACTTGTTTCTGTCCCTCGGTTCTACCGAGGGACAAAATAGCTGCCAACATTTCCTGAATCGGAATGTTGACAGCCAGCTGACAGCCAATTAACATGCAGCTCGTGATCGGGAGGGTACGCGGACCCTACTCGGCCATAGATATCACTATCTTTTTACTTTTGATTTTCTCAGCAACTACTGAACGGATTTACACAATTTAACAAAAGGGTTCTTTCTGAACCAAGAACTACCTCTTTGCCAAATTTGGTGTAATTCCGTTCAGCAGTTCAGGCTGTAGCCGTGTCTAAAGTTTCCTATGGAAAATTGCATGGGGAAAACGCGTTTTGGGACCCCCCTTTTTCTCGGCCCCCGCTTGACGAATCCCCCGAGACTTTCAGGGTAGGAGCGGACCGGAGCGGGCCACAAAGTTTGAAAATTTTGCGAAGATACGTCAACCGGCAAGAGAGTTATTTCAAATAGAATGTCGCGGATTTCCTATGGATAATAGGTTGTAACTATAACTATCTACTGGCGACCGCCAGTAGATAATAAGTATAATATACTTATACAGGAGTCGATTATAGCATGCCCCATCCTGTCACCGCGACAAGAATGCTCTGCGCTTCCGCCGGGCAATCTCCTGTCTCGAAGGCTGCTTTTATTGGCAGTTTTACCGTATTGGCTTCCAGACCACATGGTGACCATTTACTGCAAACTGACCTGTCCGCGAGACTGCTTCCTCTGATTATTCCAGCCTTGACCCTCTTCTCTCTTATTGGTAAATCAAAATCCGAGTTATCTGCACCACCATTAATGGAATTCTTTTCATATTTTAAGGCTTTTCTTTGTGAGAGAATTGAGGTAAATTCATTTTACTATTCCCATCAGGTGTACCTCACCACTGCCACATTTGCCTCATAATAATACATTAGGACACAGATTCTGTCTTAAATCACTACAGCCTTTATCCAACATTTCTCTACAGGGTCACAAATGATTTTTAACCCTACATCACCATCCTTGTATCTCATTTAGCCTTGATACAGTTAAAAACAATAGAGGCTTGCTTATCTCCCAAAGCGGTGTCAATTTAGGGGCTTCTCACACAGACATTAACTAGACCTTCCTTCTCTTGTCTTCCCATCACCTCTATCTTTAGAAGTTTCATTGTCCCCCATATTCTTGAAAATAAAACAACATTCTATCAATAGCCCCAAAGTAAGACCGGCTATAGGTCTAACTAGACAACTTTCTGTGTATATTCCTAACCCCAAAACTCAACCCCCCTCCATATATTGCCAAACCTAGTTGGGGACCGCCAGCCCCTTTATCCGAGCACCACTCACGGTTTTCCACGGTCTGCCACTTACCCCAATGAATTTGATTCAAACTTGTTTTGTATAATAGTTTGTATAATACTCTGTTTTGTATAATAATTAGTATAATACCCGCAATTACCGTCTTCGTTACTGCCCATTAAAATATGAGTTTATACTTCATTTACCTACTGCCCTTATTTCAGCGCTAGATCTCCTCCAGTACTATGAAAGGGGTTACTAATACTATACAGAAACTCCATTTAGGTTCAGTACTCTGGGGGAACTCAGTTCTTGTAGAAAACTTTACTCAAGTATCTACTGCATTTTTTGCTATAGAAATTTCTTGCTCTCCATTTATAACTATGATCAGTAAGTTTATTTCACTTTAAAATTCGTTTTTTCAGCTCCAAAAATAACTTATCTCACGATTTATGCTCTAGCTCACGAATGAGACACTTCTTTAAGTTGACTAGCACAACTGCAGTGACAGTAGTGTGGCCACTGTTTGCGAGTGATGATTTTAATGCTTGAAAAGACAATTGTTTATCATATATATGTGTTGATTAATGTTGTAGCCCTGAGGAAGCCCCAAGTCTGTGCGCATTAGTGGGGCGAAACACGTGTTGGTTGTGTAATGCACCTTTCGCCTCTCCTCCTATGGTAGCCAATAGGAGTATTCGTTCTGACCTAGAACACGGACAATGACAGCATCTGACATCAAACACAGCTGTTGTGCCATGCTACTTTACTGCCAATGAGCATTTATGTTACTTAAGCACGGACAATATATACATTCATGATAGCTTAAGGTGTATAACTTACAAAAAACACAACTGGACTAGATGTTTACTTTGACTGGTGCTTTGCACCAATGAGAGGAACAATATATAGAAGACATTATTCTATTTTGTTAATTAGTGTCAGCACCCCAGCATTCCTTTCATCTAGTCATTTCTGGGCTTGAGGGCTCTACCCGGGCACTAGAAAAGGAATGAAGGTGTTCAGTGACACAGCATTCCGGTTTGTTTGTAAAGACTTTAAGAAATGTGGAAATGTAAAGAAATGAAAGGCATAAGAGACTTGACTTACTGGCAGCTGCAGTTGTGGCATCTGTAGTGTTTTGTCCAACTGTGGAGATAAGAAGTTATGATTAGTTTCAGGGGAGCTGGAACACATTTCAGGGGGGGGGGGGGTGCTGCCATCAGTGTGACATCACAGAAGTTCTAGGGATAATGAAAAACCCAAGCATCCCACAAAGAGCAATTATAGAAAAATGAGCCACGCCTGTTCAGCTGCAGAGTGGTGATGGTGTGGTATGTAGCTGGCAGTGCATTGTGGGGGTGGGGCTGTGGGGGGACACTGACTGAAAATATATTATTAACACATTGTGTGGCAGCACACTGGCATTTACAGACAGCACATTTACCATTGAAATGGCCACTACATTTCCACAGGCATACCGTTGTACTAATAAAACTGTACAACACACCCACGATCATGTGTGGAAATTGGGTCTCAGCAAATATTTATCATGTGCTCATTACCCGGGAAATGAGTAAGGAAAGTGTGTTCATTTTGTTTTAATCCTATTACAATATTTGTTTCCGTCATACATCAGAATTACAAAAACTGTGCTTCATTCGTCCTTTCCTAACTGCTGATATGTTTTGAAATATTTGTAAAGTTAATTTACGGGTATTTAACTTGTGTTGTTTTAAAAGATGACGTCCTACAGCCTTTCCTTTCACAGCCCCTGTACCCCAGCAATGTTGTCACATACTTCACTTTACAATATTCTCTCAGTTTGCAGTCAGAGAAAGAAATGTTAAAAACAATCTCCATTTTGAAAGAATAAGCAGCATTTTGTGTGAAGACATGGCCTGACATTTGACCTCTAGCTTTAAATGCACAGTAAATGTGACAAGATTCAAACAATATTTAAAGGCATTTTTATTGCTCACTCATCTTCTGAAATCCCACATTGTGTGTTTTGGGGATGTTGCGGGACTCCCCTGCACCCCTACCTCTAGCGCCTATGAGAGCATTACATCTTTGTAGTTGGGCTTGAACCTGTGACCAGAAAGAGCAGATGTGCAGGCTCCAACAAAATTTAACAAAACTCCTAATGTGAACAAAATAGAGGCTATAGGGCTGTGCTAAGTTGAGTAGTTTGAAGAAATTATAAAACAAAATATCCTTTTATAGCGGAATCTGACTAGTGCTTCACTTTTTGTGCTCAGCACGTCCCTCACAAAACAAGTTTCACAAAATACCATCAGGAGACTGGTTCAAGCAGGAAATATCTCTCGGCGAGACATGTTTTATGCCAACCCATCTCCAGCTGGTATCTCAAGAGTTTTTTGCACATTATCCATGCATACCTAAAAAAGTTACCTGAAATCGCAGAGTTTTGGGAATTTCATGAGTTTTGCCCTAGCTTCTTATGTCCTTCTGCAGCTCGACTCTTTGCACAAGAGAGGTTGTGTGAGAGCACTAGAGGCGGAGACAGCCTCAGCTGCAGTCTGTAAAGATGACTCCACATTACTGTGTATTAGGAGTCCTTATTAGTGTAAGTTCATGCTCCATCACACTACGAGAGGGTGACAAGGCACACATTGAGTTAACCTCCTCTCTTGTCAGTCCCAGCGTATGACCTGTCAACATTGTAGAACGTACAGCTGATGACAATAACAGATTGTTGATGGCACCCTATACAGTGTCCTACAAGTTACACATGTAAATACCTACCATCGTAACACAGGCCTTCCTACTTCCACTACAGAGATGATCATGATGTATCTGTAGAGCTCCCTCTAGAGGGCAGTACCTGGTTGAGCAGCATTTCTTTCTGCTTCCTCTGCCCACAAGCCCCGCACAAAAGTTATAAAAAAAACTCCAGCGACATTCTATGTCTTACAGGTGGTCAAACAATAGCCCCCGCAGTGCGGGTCAGTCCTGAGCTCCAGGGGCCCCCATCCAGCACTGTGCATGGGCGGGCTTGAGAACTCCTGACTGGGTCCAGAACTTTGTGGGGGCCTCCTTGTAATATGTAGGGTGTCCCTCTCAAGTTTTGTAACACCACTGGGTCTTGCCACTAGAGGGCAGAGGCTGACGTGGCTCCAGTGGTTGCTTCTGTCCACTAGGGACGGGGTGGTTGTAGATCAACAGTGTTTCCTCTTTCCAATACATTACAGATCATGAACTAGCTGCAGGTCTCCGTCTAGAGTTCAGCGTGTAGCCTAGTTGCAGTTCTCCCTCCCTCCAATAGGTGGCAGAGCATGCCGGAACGCATAATGATATTCCTGAAAGGAAACTCTCATGTATCCAAATACATATTTATTTTCAATAAAGTAGTTGAGAAGTGACTCCTTTTTTTTTTTAATTTTATTTTTATTTTGTGCAAATCATTATAAAAAAAGCAAAATAACCGTGGTTAGCAAATTCCAAACTTAACACAAAGCTTTTGAAAAGATGCACATTTTTTTTTTGTTTTTTAACCAACATCCCCCCCACCCCTGCCACCCCTTCCACCCTGAACACCCGCCCCCCCCCCGGGGTTGAACAAAATCTAAATTAAATTAAATCAAACATAAGAATCACAATCAGTTGGCCTAATACCTCTTGAGCCATGACCTCAACGGAGCCCAAATTTGTAATCCTTTGGAACGAGCCCTCAGCCCCCTTTTTAAATAAATTGCTTTCTCAAAATGATAATTTGCCAATAATCGGGACTGCCATTGATGAAAACCAGGGGGTATTGCATCTAGCCTGGCTAGATGAGAAGTGACTCCTTGATGGGAGTCTTGCCACCCCTCATGGTGGTCTACTGGGCTGTTTCCCAGGTCTCATGGGGCAGATATTTTATATTTAGTAATGTTTCACTTTCTAGTAATATCAGAATGCCCACAGTCAATGTGACAGAGCTACTTGCGTCCTATTTACTTTGTGTGTTGATTAGGGTGGTGGCAGTCGACCACTGGTCATCAGTGAGGACACCTAGCATATCTGGATCAGCCGTGAGGGTCATTGCAAGGACCAAGTAACGTATTTGGACCAGAACTGGGTCATAGGTCAAAAGATATAGTCCCGAACTGTGGAATTTTGATTCTGAAAGGAACTAGCTGAGTCTGAAACATCCAGATATTGATTCCTTCGAAAGCATGATTGAGTTCTGGCAGAACTGTGTCTGCACTGAATCAGGTCTGAATGAGTTTTCACTGATGCTTCTGGGATTGCTAAGACGGACTGAAAACTAGGAACGTGGGTAAATGTTTGTGCCTCTTACAGTCTGGCATGATAAAGGCAGGCTCAGCCGGAAATTTGGCACAGGCGGGCTCTGCCTCACTCTCACCATCCTATCAGAGGTAGTGACCTATTGAGAAGTCTCCAGAGTTCTCAGTAAATCATTTAAAATCTGCAGTTTGCTTTATTCAATAAAAAACAGACCACGACCCTGGTGATGGTGTGGGGAGTATTTCAGTGCATAATTTTAACACCTAACTTCAATTTTTAAAATCTTTGTTTTCCACTGCCTTCCATCCACGAGATTTTAGCCCTGGCTGTCCACTCTGGAATCTGTATACCCAGTATACTAGTAAAGCTATTTTATGTTTCAGGGCAGAACACCTGATAAATGCAGCTATAATTAGCAAGCACAAAAGCCATGTTACTGTGACGTCCGAGGCTACTAAAATAATAATATGTTGCAGCAGATCCCCTGTTACCGCACACAACACGCACACCCCTGCTGTGTAGTCTTTAATTGATTGATACATTGAAACCCTTGTCTGTCTCATAGAAAACCAACATATCAATCAATCAATCAGGGGTTTGTTAAAGCACGACTACTCACCCGTAAGGGTCTCAAGGCGCTAGGGGTGGGGGGGGGTGCAGGTTCCATCCATCAAGGAGGGGGTCTGTCGAAGAGCCAGGTTTTGACGTTTCTTGCGAAGATGGGGAGCGATGTTGTCTGTCTGAGGTGGAGCGGTAGGGCGTTCCATGCTTTGGCCGCGAGGAAGGAGAAGGAGCGGCCTCCCGATCTGGTCTTTCTGGTGCGGGGGACGACGGCGTAGGAGAGCTGGGCTGATCGTAGGGTCCTTTGGGGTGCGTGGAATTTGAGTCGGCTGTTCAGGTATGCTGGTCCGGAGCCGTGGAGGGCCTTGTGTGCGTGGGTGAGCATCTTGAAGGTGATTCTCGCCTCGACAGGGAGCCAGTGGAGTGTGCGCAGGTGCTGGGAAATGTGGCAGTGTTTTGGCAGGTTGAGGACCAGTCTTGCGGCGGCGTTCTGGATGTTCTGTAGCTTGCGGGTGAGGTTTTTGTTTATTCCGGCGTAGAGTGCGTTGCCGTAGTCGAGTCTGCTGGTGACCAGGGCGTGAGTGACGGTCTTTCGGTGTTCGAGGGGATCCATTTGAAGGTCTTACGAAGGAGGCGGAGGGTGTGGAAGCAGGAAGACGAGACAGAGTTGATCTGGCGGTCCATTTTGAGCTCGGAGTCCAGGATGATTCCCAGGTTGCGTGCGTGGTCCGTGGGGGTTGGCGGGTTTCCGAGAGCGGGGGGCCACCAGGTGTCGCTCCAGGCATCGGGGTTTGGGCCCATGATGAGTACTTCTGTTTTGTTGGTGTTTAGTTGTAGGCAGCTGTTTTTCATCCATTTGGCGACGGCTTCCATGCCATCTCGAAACATCATTCTACACTCGCTGCCAGGAGTCCTTCTCACACAGCACAGCGCAATCTGGCACTTACATGGAACTTCATGTCTGCCTGCATATACGGAAACGGTAGGTTTCTTGACAGACTGTGTGTCAAATAAAGATGCGCAAAGGCACCACATTAAAATGGTTAATCTTGGAAAGAAATATGTTTGATTAACCAGAAGATGGTGTATATATAGTTTAGAGGGTGCGATGGATACCACAATCGTGGCCAAGGGGCAGGGATCTGCTATCACACATCGGTTAGGTTAACATGAGTCCAGGCGTGCAGGTGTTGCTGGCTTCTGTCAGGCTCATTCTCCGCACATTTTAGTGTTATTTCGAAAGAAGCTGCGGCATGAAAAACATGTCTATCAGATCGCATTCTACAAATTTCAAGTGTGGTTTTGTAAAAATCGATGCCTTTTTACAAAACTGCTTATTTCTCGATTTGAAATTGCGAAATCCCGGAGTCCTATTCGATCCAAAAGTGTGGGACAACTAAGATCAACTTGGCACCTCTCCGATTAAGTCGACAGATGAGACCTCTATAATTCCGGTCGTCTCCATCTTCTGAAAATAAAGACCCCGTGGTGAGCATTTGCCCCACTTGGGTCAATTTCAATTTAATTTTGATTCTTAATGTGTCTCAAAAGTAGCTCTTCTACAGGAGTCCACTATGAGTCTGGACCTTATGATTAGGTCCCCTATTTATCAGGGTCATCAGTTCACAAAAGAGCTTATGTCCTGAAGATGGTCTTACAGATGTTTTCACTATAAAGACCGAAACGTCGACACTCAAACCCATTTTCTTTGTCATTAGTGTTTTAGGAGAGTTTCATTGTATAGTCAATGATGTTGTTCCTATTCAATATGTGAAATGGGTTATGGCAGACAGAAAGATCTCTTTGATAGAATGTTCTTTTCAGTTACTTTTGCCTTTTTTGTGAATTGTAGGGTGTACCATTTTTACAACCTTTTGTATAAAGTTTGACCTTTTAAAGTAGACACCTGTGTAGTATTGTCTCTTTAACTGAATGTACTTCAGTTCTGCGATTGATTCGTTGTCTAATCAAACAATTTCTTTTTCACATTTATTTGTATCGAGTCACTAATCGGGGCTTAGCCCCTTCGCTGCTAGGCCTCCCCCCGTGCTAAGCCATTTTTTGGCTATTTGGGATAGTTTGCGCTTAGGCCCCTGTAACTTTTTGGCCACATAAGGTATCCATGCCAAATTTACGTCCTCTTCTTCCAACATCATGGGGATTCTAAAGGTACCCAGGGTTTGTCTATTCCCCTGGGGGGGACCCAGAAATTAGCCAAAATAAAGCTAAACTTTGTTTTTTTGGGAAAAAATTGGAAAAAGTGCTGCAAATGAAAGCGTCTGGTTTTTTCCCTGCAAATGGTATCAACAAAGAGTTTGTGGGGCTGAAATCACCATTTTCCCAGCTTTCAGGGACTGACAGACTTTTGTCAGAAAGCCAACATTTTTTACACAGTTTTGGCATTTTACTGGGACATAGCCTATTTTTGTTATTTTTTGTAGTTTTAACCTTTTTCCAGTTAATTGTAGAAATGGGTATGAAAGCAATAATGGATCCTGGAAAGCTATACATTTTAGAAAAGTAGACAAATTTCTGAATTTAGCAAGGGGTCATTTGTGTAGATCCTTCAAGGTTTCTTTATAGAAACTAACGTTTGAAAATAGGAAAATTTGAAAATGAGTTGAAAAAAACAGCCATTTGTGCCAACGTTTTCACCTGTAACTTCTTCTAATTATGACAGATATTTGAAAGCAATATACCCTTACATCCACTGGACCTTTCTGGTTGTGGGGATATATAGGACTTGTAGGGTCACTAAGAACCTGACGAACCCAGAGCCAATAACTGAGCAGCGTCTTGCAATGGTTTTTCATTATGTATTGGGTATATAGCAATTCATTTAGGAAAATATATACAGTGAAAAATCGGGATGAAAGACACCTATGTATTTCTGAAATTGGAAAAAAATATAGAGTTTAGAAACAGTAGCTATTTGCACATTTCCGAAATTGTGAGTACCCATACTAGCATGAGAATTATAGGACATTTTTCAAAGTGACTTCTTTTTTACACATTGTTTTTCATTTGGAAGGCAGAAATGCATCAAAAGTCAATAGGTAATAACAGTTGCTCTACAATTCTGTGTTACCCTAAGTCTCCCGATAGAAATGGTACCTCACTTGTGTGGGTAGGCCTAGTGCCCGTGACAGGAAATGGCTCAAAAACGCAACGTGGACACACTTCATTATTACAGTGAAAACTGACCCTTTTTTTGCAAAGTGCCTAGCTGTAGATTTTGAACCCTAGCTCTGCCGGCAACTATGGAAACCTAGCAAACCTATACAATTTTAAAAACTAGCCACCCAGGGGGATCCAGGATGGGGTGAGTTGTCTGGCTCTCACCAGGTTCTGTTACCCAGAATCCCTTGCAAACCTCAAACTTTGTAAAAAAAACACATTTTCCTCACATTTCTGTGGTGGAAAGTTCTGGAATCTGCGTGGATCCACAAATTTCCTACCACCCAGCGTTCCCTCAGGTCTCCCGATAAAAATGGTACCTCACTTGTGTGGGTGGGTCAAGTACCGGCGACAGGCAAGGTCCCAAAACTTATTGAGGAGACATCAAAATTACCTATCCCAAAACAACCTGGTTTTGCAAGGGGGGTCACCTGGGTTTTTGGCCCTGGGCTCAGCGGCCATCTTGGGAAACTACCAAACCCACACATTTCTGAAAACTAGACACCTGGGGGAGTCCAGCGAGGTATGGCTTGCATGGATCCCCCAACGTTTTCCTACCCAGAATCCCCTGCAAACCTCAAATCTATAGTTTTCAGAAATGTGTGGGTTTGGTAGGTTTCCCTAGATGGCCGCCAAGCCCGGGACCAAAACGCACGTGACCCCACTTGCAAAAGCAGATCGTTTTGTGATAGGTAATTTTGATGTCTCCACAATATGTTTTGGGCCCTTGCCTGTTGCGGGTACTTGACCCACCCACAAGAGTGAGGTACCATTTTTATCGGGAGACCTGGGAGAACGCTGAGTGGTAGGAAATTTGTGTCAGCCTGGTGATCCTACAACTTTCCCACACAGCCATCTAGGGAAACCTACCAAACCTACATATTTCTGAAAAGTAGAGACCCGGGGGAGTCCAGGGAGGTATGGCTTGCGTGGATCCTCCAACGTTTCCGAACCCAGAATCCCCTGCAAACCTCAAATTTTGCAGAAAAAAAAAAAAAATTCTCAAATTTCTGTGAGGGAAAGTTGTAGGATCACCGGGCTGAGACAAATTTCCTACCACCCAGCATTCCCCCCGGTCTCCCGATAAAAATGGTACTTCACTTGTGTGGGTAGGCATAGTGGCTGCAACAGGAAATGGCCCAAATTGTACTGTGGAGACTTCAAAATTACCTATCATAAAACTACCTGGTTTTGCAGGGGGGGGGGACCTGGTTTTTTGGCCCCGGGTTGGCAGTCATCTAGGGAATCCTACCAAACCCACACATTTCTGAAAACTAGACACCCTAGGGAGTCCAATGAGGTATGGCTTGCCTGGATCCCCCAACGTTTTCCTACCCAGAATCCCCTGCAAACCTCAAATTTAGCTGAAAAAAAATCACTTTTTCTATACATTTTTGCGTGGTATCACCGTGCCGGCACAAATGTTCTACCACCCAGCATTCTTCTTGTTCTCCTGAGTCTATGTGAGAGCTATTGGCTTTGCCAATGTGTTTTAGCCATGTTGTTCGCCAGGGTGCCTTCTGTTCAATATGGTTAAAAGAAGTGGCATAAAGTGGAGTTCCATAGAGTGGCGTACTCTGTCGTAGAGTGGAGTAGAGTATTGTATAGTGGTGTAGCGTAGAGTGAAGTAGTGTCGTAGAGTGGAGTGGAGTAGAGTGTCGTAGTGGCATAGAGTACAGATGAGTGGGGTGTCATAGCGTGGAGTGGCGTAGAATGGAGTGGCATCGGGTGGTGTGGAGTAGAGTTTAGAAAAGTGGCGTCGGTATAGAGTGGAGTGGCATATAGTGGCATAGAGTGCAGTGGTGTAGAGTGAAATGTTGTTTAGTGGTGTAGAGTGTAGTGGAGTAGCGTGGGAGGAGTAGAGTGGCGTAGAGTGCAGTGGCTTGGAGTGGAGTAGAGAGTCATAGAGTGGAGTGGCGCAGCATGGAACAGAGTGTTATAGAGTGGAGTGTCGAAGGCTTGAATGGCGTAGAGTAGAGTGGAGTGTGGTAGAGTAGAGTGTGGTAGAGTGGAGCGTCAGTGTAAGGGGTGTAGAATGGCCTGGGAGATGTGGTCTGCATGGGGGTCCTCCACTCAGTGCTCCCTTAGTCCAGATTGACCCCCGGTTTTCTCTTCCCTACTATGGGTACCTCTTTCTCTCTCCATTTTACAGCATACAGGCACTTTGTCCACATGCAGTCGGTGAATACCAGTGGGCGAATCAACAAAATCTACAAGGAGAGCTGAGCCAGAGTCAAGCCGTAGGTGAGCCAGGGGTCTGGCATTAATATAAACTGATAATTTTACACATGAACTCAATTCATGCACCCCCTTCTACCTCGATGACAATGACACTACTGACCTAGGACGTAAGTCAGTTGTCAGGAGCACCTTACACGTGGCCTTGATTCAATTTTATTGTCTATTAAATCTGTAAGGAGCATATCGAACCAGGTATGCATCCCTCATAGGGCAATAAAGGAATCCTCAGCGAATACCTCGCTAAAAACCACACATTTTATGAGGCCAGCGCAAACTCAAAAACCCTCCTGCTTCAAACCTCTGATCTTGGTCTGTTCCTGGTTGCATCAGTCATTTAGTGGTGGTTTTTGGGGTAGTGCTCTAACTGCTAAACCCATGTTCAGTGCGGGTTATCTAAATTGCCCATCTGAGTGTCTGCTCAGCAGGCACACCATAGGAAGGCCAAAGGAAAGCCTGCCTGTGACAGTCTGCACCCCAGAAACTGACTCGACACCATCCACTCTGGGTCTGCTCTCAGCAGAAGGTCTTATTCCAAAGAAGATCTTCCACTGCTGTCCTCCTCACATACCATTCCCTCCACGTCCGTCTTCCCTGTCCCAGTCCTTACACATGAGATGTTATCTCCAAACTGCAGAACATATTCCCTGGCAAACAAAATAATTTCCCCAAGATGGCTGCCATTCCCCAGAAATCCCATAAAGGGGAAACATTGACATCACTTCCTGTCGAAATACCAAGCAGAATACAAACACAACAGAAAGCAAAATATAATCAATCCCACCTCCGTGAGGGAGGGCGGGAACCAGGACTTTGTCAGGAAAGACCAGGACTCAGAGTAATGAAGATTGCCGGTAAGTAACTGGGGCTTTCTTCTGGGTAAGCTAAGCCATTCTGTTACTCACAATGCTGACAGCCACTGGAATTTAAACTGAAATGGCTGCAGCTCTTCTTAATGCCTGAACACCTGAAAAAACACTTGTTTAAAGACTTAGCTGGTCCACCGGCATTTTAGTAGTAGTAGCTGTGCGCTTTATAAGTCCTTCTATTCAGTTATTCATTCATTCAACTACACCCCCGGATGAAACACTCTACATTCACACATTATTTTATTAGTAAATATGCTTTAGGTGTTTTTTATAACTGGAACTTTGAACAAAGTCATCTCTGGCCATATTCACTGCTTGATTTGTAAAAAATATAGGTGCCAGGGTCCAGGTCAGGAGATCACTGCAGCTTGCACCACCCGCTGCCCTGCTACCTCGGCCAATCGCAATACAAATACAACGTCTTAGCATCACACTCCGACAAGTGTGACAATTCCATATATTCCTAAAAAATTATAAGAAAGGCTTGGTCGGCAGGTCTTGGTAATTTTTTAGGTTTACTGAATGAATAAACAACTGTTGTTGTCCTCATCTCTAAGTTAGACAAGCAGCACCAGCATTTGGCAGACTGTCACAAGTGTTGGTGTTGACAATTAAATGCCAGTGCTGAGCACTGGAAATCACCGGCTCAAATTAACCACTGATCACTGATGTTCCTGTAGGTTACAGAATACTTCGTTATGATCAACCCAATAAAGTGAACTTTAGGGAGCAGGTCAATAATATGTCTTTGAGCCTGACAAATCTTTTTCTTTTCCCCCTACAGTCTTCTCTACAATTTCCAGCGTGTTGGTTTATCACCCTACTGACTGTCCAATGTCATTATCATAAGTTTTTGTAGACTGTGGGGCCGATTCCGATCTCGGCCGGTAGGACACTTTACCCCGCATGCTTTTACTCCGCATGCCATTACCTCGCATTTTTACACCGCAAAAACTTTCACAACGCAGGGCTTTACAACGCAATCCATTACAACGCATTCCCCATTCCAGCGCAATTACTATTCTAACTCCAGGGAGGGCGTTACTTTGGGGAATGCGTTGTAACAGTTTGTGGTGTAAAAAATGCGGGGTAATGGCATGCGGAGTAATGCATGCATTGTAAAGAATGTTTCCCCCTACTGACTGTCCAACGTCATTCTCACAAGTTTTTGTAGACTATATGTCTGTCTTTATTGTTGACTCCTGTAAGTTCTTACTACTGGGTGATTGTAAGATCTGGATGAAGTCTAATCCTTGGCATCTATCTATATACCTAACTTAAGTCTCACACGAATCATTTCAACATCCGCCTATTCTGCTTTTTTCTAAAAATGTATTTTAAATAGCGCGAACTTGACCCGGTATTGGGTATCCGAGCGCTTTACATAGCACCAGTTACATTACATGAGAACACATTAATTTTTGTTAGGCACGGGGAGATTAAGTGATTTGCCCAGAATCACAGGATGTTCAGCGTCATTGCCGAGACTCGAACCCGGTTCCCCAGATTCGAGGTCGACCGCCCTAGCCGTTAGGCCAACTATGCCCACTATCAGCCTTGTGTTTGCCTTCAGCAGATGTCTTGAAATTTTTTCTGATCACACATCACTTATGTTCACCACTATATATAAAAATGTAGATGTTGTTCCTGCTGTTTGTTTTTCAACATTTCATCACACCAGATCTGATGTTGCATCTGATCCCCTGGATAAATCTGATTCTCCAATGATCCCTGGTCAGCCAACGTGTTCCACCAGAAAGCCCCATACATAGGAAAGGCCTTTTGTCATCATCTTAATTCATCCTTCAACAGTGCCATTGGTCTTCTTGATTGGAAAGACATGTTTCTACTGTATTGCTGTAAAAAAAATTGCTAGATCCTTCTATTCCACCTAATTTTCGTCCATTATCAATTCTATGTTTTGGATCTAAAGTTGCAGCTCATGAATTTATTTATGATAAGTCTTTTCTCCATGTTTTCTTGAGCTAGGTTTGGACCTCACCATGGCACGGAAGTTCCCCTGGTTGCTGTGATCCGGGGATGGTGCAGGGCTGTGCTCCTTGTTTCCTCCTCACCCGCCCTAGGACCATATCTCACATCATCTGCGTTTGCTCTACTGGCTTCTGGTGGAGAAATGTTTTTTATTCCAAAGCCTTTGTATTGGTTTTAAAGATCTGCACAATTTGGGCCAAACATCTATCAAATAATTGTTCACTTCCTCCTCTCTTCAGCAACTTTACAGCCATTCTCTGGTCAATTCCTCAAATTTCCTCAGATACCAAAATCACAACAAGGCTTCAGATCCCTTGCCTTTCAGGGGCCACCAAGTGAAACTCTCTTCATTTTCTTTAACAAAGACAGGCCAAGCAGACTACTTTGAGAAAGCAGCTTAAAACTTGGCTGTTCTCTCAGTAGTTTGTGACACACGTTAGCGATTTTAACACTCACAAACCCCTGCCTTGCAGAAAAGCAAATCCTTAAAGCATTCCTTCTCAGGAAGTGATCCCAGACTGTGGTAATCCAAAGTACCTGACATCAGAAAACGCCATGCTATGAATCATTAAAAATCAGCTAAAAATCTGGGGGCAGATCTACAAGAAACTAACGCAGCACGGTGCCGCAAGTCATTTTGCTGCGCCGCGCTGCATTAGTTTCGAAGCACAAGGATGCGACATATTTACAACAATATGTTGCATCTCTGTGCTTTCCCCTGCGCTAGCGCACAAACTGCTGCCATGTGCCGGCGCAGGCACCCTTGCACCATGGTGCAAGGATGCCTGCGTCGTGGGGAGATTGTTTTTGTGCAGGAAGGGGCACATTCCTGCACAAAAACAATCTATTGAGGTGATTTCCTCTTCCAATGTGTGCTGTAGAATGCAGCACGCATTAAAAGAGGAGAGAAACGAGGAGAAATGAAAACATTTCTCCTCGTTGCACCTCGCTACGCCACCCCTAGAGTGGCATAGCATTCTGACGCATTTCCAGATATACGTTTTTTCGTAAATCTGGAAATGCATCAGTGGACATGGGTGTTGCGTGGGAACACCGACAGCAACACCCATGTCACGCCCCTAACACGCAAAGTGTTGCGTGAACAGGGGCGATATTTACAAGCACAGGTTAAGTCATGAAGGGTGACTTTACCTGTTCTTGTAAATATCACTTAGCAGGCTGCGCCACCGGTGCGTCACGCAACGTGATGCACCGGCGGCGCAAGGGGCTTGTAAATCTGCCCCCTGCTGTTCCAGCACCATTTCCAGATATTACTGGTGCAGGTGCCTGGAAGCAGAGGACTACAGTAATCATGTACACTGCTATAAGAAGTGCTATGGCTGAGGCATGGACTGCTCCCCAGTGGTGTAACATTAGCCCCCGCAGCCCATGTGGTGTGGGAGCCCCCTGAGCTCCATTGGACCCTTCCGGCACTGTTCATGCGCGGAGTACCCCTGGCTTGAGATCTCATGTCTGGTTCAGCTGGGCTTCCATGTACTTTGCAGGGGGGCCCTGTCAAGTTTTGTTACGCCATTGAAGCTCCCCTATTCCAGAACAAAAATTGAACATTTGTTCATTGTGTTTTCTAGTCTTTACTACAGTTCAATGATGCCCAACCATACGGAATCTTCCTCTGTTTTAAAGAACTTATGTCTGAACATACTGCTACCAGATGACCTTCCTTCTCGACCATCGACTACTAATCTCAATCAATCAATCAGGGGCTTGTATATCGTGGCTACTCACCCGTGATGGTCTCAAGGAGCTGGGGGGCTGCTGGTAGCACTCGGTGGAGGATCATTCAAAGAGCCTGGTCTTGAGGTCCTTCTTGAATTGGGTCAGCAACGAGGATTGCCTGAGGAGGAGGGGCAGGGTGTTCCAGGTCTTGGTGGCGAGGTAGGAGAATGAACTTCTTCCGGTTCTGGTCTTGTGGATCCTGGGGACGGAGGCTAGGGCAAGTTGGGTGTAGCGGAGTTGTCTGGCGGGTACGTGGAATGCAAGGCAGTGGTTCAGGTATGCTGGTCCTTCGTCGTGTAGAGCTTTGTAGGCGTTTACTTTGTGATAGCATTTCACAGATGCTCCACACATATAAGTGTAAAGATTCCCAAAGTAAATCTATTTTATGTCTTTACACCACGTCTCATAATTGTATTTTTTAGGAGTAAAAATTCTATTGCAGAAGCACATCAAACAATGCAAATGAACAGAACGTTAGCGGCTGTTGTTTACAGCGTGTTCCTTTAACACTTTTTTAGTATGAAATGCTCCATTGCTTCCGAAATGGTCATGAAGATGCCTTCAGCACTTTCATTTAGAACAAAATGACAGATTGAAATTTCTTTTATTTTTTTTCAATTGGTGTTAATTTTGTATTACTACACAAAATGATATTACGTGAATTTTGCACACCCCTGCATACTGAACCCTACTGGGATCTCAGATGCAGCCAGTGTTTGATCATTTCTTCAGTTATTTAAATATAGGTATGATAACTGGACTCTTTGATTGTGCTGACGTCATCAAACTGTCAAAGCTCTGAAATCACAGTTGCTGGCTGTACACAGCTCGATGGCACCTAATGTATTCACCTTGAAAGTATAAGATGTCAAGTTTAATTTTCAGGATTTACAGTTGTTGTTGGCAAGTAACATACTACTCTAGTTGTAAAGGTGTGTTAACCAGTTAACCGTTCTTACCTGCCATGTGAAGATGTAGAACCAGAAGCAGGATGAGGCCTGCCAAGGGAAATTCTGATCTATGCCCTTCCGACGCCATGACTCCTGAAACCCTTGCTTGGCTGCCTAAAAATCCACACTCCACAAATAACTTCAAAAATGTATGCACAAGTAAGTTGGGTGTTTTGTGCTACCTTTATATATGCATCTATATGTCTGTATACACACCAGGGGGAGGAAGCAAAAGACACACAATTGATGGACGGAATGCAGAACAAATCAAAACATTCACCCCCAGTCAAGGGATCCGGGTTAAATCCATCATTCTTTTGCTCACCATGCCATCCCAGTTTAGACCTGGCCATATGCAAATCAGTCTTGACCCTGTGCCTCATGGGAACAGTCCAACCCAAACGACCAAGCCAGGTCCTCCCTGGACCGGAAACTAACATCCTAGGACCGGTTTCAGGGTTTCAACCCTCATCAGCCAGGATAGCTTGAATCCAGTGGCACAGTGAGACCGGGACCCACGTTTGGGCATACCCGGCGCACTTAGGGCGAGGAAGTAAAAGACACACAATTGATGGACGGACTGCAGAACAAATAAAAACATTCACCCCCAGTCAAGAGATCTGGGTTAAATCAATAAATCTTTTGCTCACCATGCCACCCCAGTTTAGACCTGGCCATATGCAAATCAGTCTAGACCCTGTGAGTCATGGGAACAGTCCAGTCCAAACTGCCTTCCCTGGTCCTTCCTGAACCAGAAACAAGCATCCTAGGACCGATTTCGGGGTTTCACCCCTCATCAGCCAGGATAGCTTGAATCCAGTGGCACAGTGAGCCCAGGACCCACGTCTGGGCATACCCGGCGCACTTAGGGCGTTGAAGCAAAAGACACACAATTGATGGACGGAAGGCAGAACAAATCCAACCATTCACCCCTTGTCAAGAGATCTGGGTTAAATCCATCATTCTTTTGCTCACCATGCCACCCCAGTTTAGACATGGCCATACGCAAATCAGTCTTGACCCTGTGCCTCATGGGAACAGTCCAGCTCAAACTGCCAAGCCAGGTCCTCCCTGGACCGGAAAGAAGCATCCTAGGACCTGTTTTGGGGTTTTACCCCTCATCAGCCAGGATAACTTGAATCCAGTGGCACAGTGAGCCCGGGACCCCCGTCTGGGCATACCCGGCGCACTTAGGGCGAGGAAGCAAAAGACACACAATTGATGGATGGAATGCAGAACAAATCAAAACATTCATCCCCAGTCAAGCGATCTGGGTTAAATCCATCATTCTTTTGCTCACCATGCCACCCCAGTTTAGACCTGGCCATATGAAAATCAGTCTTGACCCTGTGCCTCAGGGGAACAGTCCAGCCCGAACTGCCAAGCCAGGTCCTCCCTGGAACGGAAACAAGCATCCTAGGACCGGTTTCGGGGTTTCATCCCTCATCAGCCAGGATAGCTTGACTCCAGTGTCACAGTGAGCCCGGGACCCACATCTGGGTATACCCGGTGCACTTAGGGCGAGGAAGCAAAAAAGACACAATTGATGGATGGAATTCAGAACAAATCAAAACATTCACCCCCTGTCAAGAGATCTGGGTTAAATCCATCATTCTTTTGCTCACCATGCCACCCTAGTTAAGACCTAGCCATATGCAAATCCGCCTTGACCCTGTGCCTCATGGGAACAGTACAGCCCAAACTGCCAAGCCAAGTCCTCCCTGGACCGGAAACAAGCATCCTAGGACCAGTTTCAGGGCTTCACCCCTCATCAGCCAGGATAGCTTGAATACAGTGGCACAGTGAGCCCAGGACCCACATTGGGCATACTCGGCACACTTAGGGCGAGGAAGCAAAAGACATACAATTGATGGATGAAATGTAGAATAAATCAAAACATTCACCCCCAGTCAAGAGATCTGGATTAAACCCAGAGCCTTGTGACTGGGGTGAATGTTTGCATTGTTCAGAATTCCGTCCATCAATTGTTTCTTTTTGCACTTGTCGCCCTAAGTGGGAAGGGTATGCCCAGACGTGGGCCCCGTGCTCACTGCGCCACTGGATTCAAGCTAGCCTGGCTGATGGCCCCAGGATGCTTATTTCCGGTCCCGGGAGGACCTGGCTTGGCAGGTCAGGCTGGACTGTTCCCATAAGGAACAGGGTCAAGACTGATTTGCATATGGCTGGGTCCAAATTGGGGTGGCGTGTTGAGCAAAAGAATGATGGATTAAACCCAGATCCTTGTGACTGGGGGTATATGTTTGCATTGTCCAGCATTAAATCCATCGATTGTTTCTTTTTGCATTTGTCACCCTAAGTGGGAAGGATATGCCCAGACGTGGGTCCTGTGCTCACTGCGCCACTGGATTCAAGCTAGCCTGGCTGATGAGGGGTGATGCCCCGAAACTGGTCCCAGGATGCTTGTTTCCAGTCCAGGGAGGACCTGCCTTGCCAGTTCAGGCTGGACTGTTCCCCTAAGGAACAGGGTCAAGACTGATTTTCATATGGCTGGGTCCAAACTTGGGTGGCGTAGTGAGCAAAAGAATGATGGATTAAACCCAGATCCTTGTGACTGGGGGTGAATGTTTGCATTGTTCAGCATTCCATCCATCAATTGTTTCTTTTTGCATTTGTCGCCCTAAGTGGGAAGGGCATGCCCAGACGTGGGTCCCGTGCTCACTGCACCACTGGATTCAAGCTAGCCTTGCTGATGAGGGGTGATGCCCCGAAACCGGTCCCAGGATGCTTGCTTCCGGTCCAGGGAGGACCTGGCTTGGCAGTTCAGGCTGGACTGTTCCCATAAGGAACAGGGTCAAGACTGATTTGCATATGGCTGGGTCCAAACTGGCGTGGCGTGGTGAGCAAAAGAACGATGGATTCAACCCGGACCCGTGTGACTGGGGGTGAATGTTTGCATTGTTCATCATTCCGTCCATCAATTGTTTCTTTTTGCATTTGTCACCCTAAGTGGGAAGGGTATGCCCAGACGTTGGTTCCATGCTCACTGCGCCACTGGATTCAAGCTAGCCTGGCTGATGAGGGGTGATGCCTCGAAACCGGTCCCAGGATGCTTGTTTCCAGTCCAGGGAGGACTTGGCTTGGCAGTTCAGGCTGGATTGTTCCCATAAGGATCAGGGTCAAGACTGATTTGCATATGGCTGTGTCCAAAGTGGGGTGCCGTGGTGAGCAAAAGAACTATGGATTAAACCCAGATCCTTGTGACTGGGGTTGATTGTTTGCATTGTTCAGCATTCCGTCCATCAATTGTTTCTTTTTGCATTTGTATACACACCAGGCAATCATCCCTGACACACCCTCATTGTCTTTAAGTTCATGGGAGTGGCTCTCAGTGCTGGCACAGACTACACTCACTCATTGCCTGAAAAGTCAATTATTGAAATTGAGAGCACCAAAATAGAAGCTTTGGGATGTGATGTATGAGTGTAAAAATGTTGTTTGAAACTGGAATGCTGTGAGTAAGTACGACCCGAAGTCAGATGAAATATGAAAGTCATCTGATGCACAGATATCCAAGAAAAGAACATTAAAACAGACTTTTAAATCATGTGGAGTTAAAACATCATTTAATAACTTACATAAATCACTATAAATTGGTGTTCTTAATACAGATTTACTTTAACACAATTTCACAAACAGCTGCTTAATAATGACCACTTCCTCAAAGAAAAACATCAACAATAAGACACATTCTACATTCAAACTATGGATTATAAAATTCCATTACAGAAACAATCAATACTGACAAAACTTCTAGATAAACCCAATCCAGAATAAAAATCAGGTCCACACTTAGGTGAAAAAAACACTCCAGATAAGTATGACCAATAAAAAGAAATATTCCATACATAAACGATGAATAACAAAACACGATTCAAGTTGAACTTGTTCAATCATAAAACTTTACTCTAAAAGCATCCCATTAGCAATTAAGCAGTTTTTCCAGGTAAAAACAATTACCACCAAAACATTGTTCTAGATTTAATTTTAGACAATAAAATGCAAGTTCAGATGCAAGCAGTCAACTGTAGATTGTTTCTCTATACCACTGTCAAGCTTTAATACCATTCTAGAAGCACGCTAGAACAATCAAATATATTCTTCATAATCTGATACCCAATAAAACAACATTCCAGATACAATTGTTCGACCATAAAAATATAAATATAGAAGCTATTGGTCAAAATCGCCATTTATAATCTGATAACCAATAAAACAACATCCCAGATACAATAGTTCAACCATAAAAATATCATTATAGAAACTATTGGTCAAAATCGACATTTTAAAAAAACAATGAAAAATTATAGTTTATTCAGTGAATAATAAAATTCCATCCCAGTTGCAATCATTGTAGCATTAGGTATACAACTAATCAACAATAAATACCATTCCAGACACCAATGTTGAACAATAATACATCATTCCATAAAAATTGTTTTAGTAATAAAATTATGTCACATATTAGAGTCAATAATAAACGTCTTTCCTGACAATCAATCAATCAATCAATCACAGAATTTGTAAAGCGCACTACTTACCCGCGTGGGTCTCAAGGCACTGGGGGAGAAAAAAGGGGGGGGGTGCTGCTACTGGTCGAACAACCAGGTCTTGAGTAGCCTCCTGAAGGTCAGCAGGACTTGGGTCTGTCGTAGGCTTAGTGGAAGGGTGTTCCAGGTCTTGGCGGCGAGGTGGGAGAAGGATCTGCCGCCGGTGGTGGTTCTTCGAATGCGAGGGACGGTGGCGAGGGAGAGGTCGGCGGAGCGGAGTTGGCGGTTGGGGACGTAGAAGAGGAGTCGTCTGTTGAGGTAGGCTGGGCCAGTCTTGTGGAGTGCCTTGTGTGCGTGGATGAGGAGTTTGAAGGAGATTCTCCTGTCGACGGGGAGCCAGTGCAGGTTCCTCAGGTGGGGGGTGATGTGGCTGTGGCGTGGTACATCGAGGATCAGGCGTGCGGAGGCGTTTTGTATGCGTTGCAGTCGCTTGATGAGCTTGGCCGGGGCTCCCGCGTAGAGGGCGTTCCCATAGTCGAGTCTGCTGCTGACGAGGGCCTGGGTGACTGTTCTTCTCGTGTCTGTCGGGATCCACCTGTAGATCTTGCGAAGCATGCGGAGGGTGTTGAAGCAGGAGGATGAGACTGCGTTGACTTGCTTGGCCATGGAGAGCGTTGAGTCGAGGATGACTCCCAGGTTGCGTGCGTGGTCGGTGGGTGTCGGGGTTGCTCCCAGCGTCGTTGGCCACCAGGAGTCGTCCCAGGCTGAGGGGTTGGAGCCGAGGATGAGGACCTCTGTCTTCTCCGTGTTCAGTTTTAGTCGGCTGATCTTCATCCAATCGGCGACGGCCTTCATCCCTTCATGGAGGTTGGATTTGGCGGCGAGGGGGTCCTTGGTGAGGAGAGGATCAGTTGAGTGTCGTCGGCGTAGGAGATTATGTTGAGGTCGTGCTGTCTGGCGATGCGTGCGAGCGGGGCCATGTAGATGTTGAACAGTGTTGGGCTGAGGGACGATCCCTGGGGTACGCCGCAGATGATCTCGGAGGCTTCGGATCGGAATGGTGGGAGGCGGACTCTCTGGGTTCTGCCGGCGAGGAAGGAGGTGGCCCATTCCAGGGCTTTGTCTCAGATCCCTGCGTCGTGGAGGCGTGCGCGTAGAGTGCGGTGGCAGACAGTGTCGAAGGCGGCGGAGAGGTCCAGCAGGATGAGGGCTGCGGTCTCACCGTTGTCCAGCAGGATCCTGATGTTGTCGGTGGCGGCGATGAGGGCAGTCTCAGTGCTGTGGTTGCTGCGGAACCCCGATTGGGATGGGTCCAGGATGCTGTTTTCTTCGAGGTATCGGGTTAGCTGCTTGTTGACGATCTTCTCGATGACCTTGGCTGGGAACGGAAGCAGGGAGATGGGCCGGAAGTTCTTGAGGTCTCTCGGGTCTGCCTTGGGTTTTTTGAGTAGGGCGTTGATCTCTGCGTGTTTCCAGCTCTCTGGGAAGGTCGCGGTCTCGAAGGAGAGATTGATGATGTTGCACAGGTGGGGTGCGATGGAGCTGCTGGCTTTGTTGAAGATGTGGTGCGGGAAAGGGTCTGACGGGGAGCCGGAGTGTATTGTGCTCATGGTCTTGATGGTGTCCTGAACAATAAAATACCTCCACAGAAACAATTAACAATGAGGAAAATTCTGCAAAGAACCATTAAACAATACAACACTCTTCTAGATAAAATGTTGGACAATAAAAGAGAATTGGTGACACAGTCATCAATGTACAAATAACTATAGAAAGATATAGTTCACAACAAAAACCGTTTTGGATAAATCTAACTATTAAAACCCATTATATATACACCTTCTCATCAATAAAATGTGAGTAGATACAACTTTTCAACAATCAAAAAAATAGTTCAAGTTCATCTGCTTAATAATAAACACTACTTCAAGTACAACCAGTCATATGAAGCATTTTTCTGAACACACCTCTACACCTCTACAACTCTAAATCACCATTCCAAACTGAACTGTTCAGTATCAAAACAACAGTCAATGTTCTGTTGTTCCAAAATAAAACACCATTGCAGACTCAACTGTTCAACAACCAAATGCCAATCTAGGTTATAAATGAAAACAAACAGCAACTCAGACATTGTTTAACTATGAAGCATGTTTTAAGACACAGATGTTCAATCATAAAAACCATTCCAGATAAGAACATTAAAGCACTATTCTAGATAAAAAAGAATAAAAATGAGCCATCACTCCAGATATTCTGTCCAAATGTAAACAACATCCCAAATATTCTGTTAAATATTGAAATACCATTCAAGATGAAGTTCTCTCACAATAAACCACTTTCCAGATGCAACTGTTCACCGATAAAATATTGTTCTAGAGTCAAATGTTCAGCAGTAAGAGACAGTTCCAGAAGCAATCATTCAAAATGAAATAGTGGTTTAGATATAGCGGTCCAACAATAATGTAACATTCTCAATATAACCTTTCAATAGTAAAATATAACACTGAATTTAACAGTTTATCATTCCAAACACAGTTGTACAATAATCATAGGCAGATACAACTATTCATAACAAAACACCATTCCTCATACACCTATTCATCAACAAAACTTAATGTAACATGCAACTCTAAAAAAATAAAATACAGTTCCTAGTACATCCATAATTCTTCTTTCCACTCAGACAAGTTCCAACCTTTCTGTCTCTGACACCAATCTCACTGAAATAGCAGATGTTCTGAGACGTTACTTGGACCATTTCCCTCTTGCCATGTGCACTGTTCCAAAAAGCAACTTTCAGCTTTGTCCTGTCAGAATTTGTTTGTGTCTCTTCAGTGAAGAGATGTGTGATCTCCTTGATTGTGATGACTTCTGTAAACCCTCCTACAACTTTGATCACTCCAATCACAACCTTGCATTACACTTTCCTATTGCCCTTCAACATAGATCACAATGCACCATTCTCTCTTTAAGAAAAGTAAATCATTAAAACTACTTTCACATGCCACTGTAGCCTATAATTCATGACACCATTTCCCAGAGCAGCCTTTTAATCTCCTTGGTGTCTTCTCCACAACTTTGGACCAACAGCAAAACTCTAATCCAAAGTGGCTAAATCTGTTGTCAATCTCAACCATGAAATCTTAGGGGCTCATTAAGATGGCGGAACGATAGCCACCGCCGGGCCGGTGGTGGCGATCGTTCCGCCATCACAATATGATTTACCCACCGCCATATTAGGATGGCGGTGGGTATCGCGGCGGACGCAAAGTCCGTCCGCCGCTTTTCCGCCGGTGGCAATCGCACTGATTGCCTGGCGGACGGAAAAGGGCCACTAATATGGTGGCGGTGCCTAGCAGGCACCGTCCGCCATATTAGGATGTGCTTGTGTAGAGGCCTTTCCATGACGGCGATGCCGCCATGGAAAGGCTGGCAGGGATTGGGTTTGGGGGCCTGTTGCGGGCCCCCCTTGTGGGGAGGGGGGTGTCGCTGCACTGGCATGCACCAAGTGGCAGGCACTGCATGGTGCCAGCCACGTGGTGCAGGGAAATGCGGTGCAAGCACCTTTAACATTGCGGACAGTGCTGAAGCCAGCAGCACCGCCCGCAATGTTAAAGGCCCAGGATGCGCCCGCCAGTATGGCGGGCGCATCCTAATCGCAGTGGTGTGACCGCCGCATGTCTGGCGGGCGGTCCCAATCACCGCTACGGTGGCGGGCGGACCAAGTCCGCCCGCCATCGTAATCAGCCCCTTAGTCTTGAGCGCGAGTTGGAGTAATGTCCTCTTCACAAAACAATATGGATATGGTACTTCTTGTGTAGTTGACTATTTAATTTGACTGTGATGGTAGGTCTGGTGGAGGGTTTGCAGTGTTGGACTGGCACATGGGGCATGTTAGCACTCTGGCAGTGCTTCAGTGCCCAACAGACTAGTACTACATTGAGGGCTTGCTGCTAAATCTTGCTTCATTGGAAATAGCTTCCTGTTGACCCGCACTCCTCTTTCGAATGATAGAATCAAGAAATCAAATCTTTCGATTCTCCCCATCAGATTTAACTGTGATCTACCACTTCCTTCAGCAATGATGGAACACATTATGTCCAAGCTAATCTTTTTTTATTGCATTCTTTTCCTATTTTATTTGAATTTTTTCTGGGGTTATTCGAAAAAGCGCATCTGCCAACATAGTCACCTTTATCTTACTATGCAACTAACTTGTCCAACAGTCTTTTAAACCTACATATTAAACTCTTCATTCTTGATTTAATTATCTCTAAAAAGTCTTTCTCCTCTTCAATTTCCAAATCTACGTTGATTTGTATGATTATTTTCATACACTTTTCCCCTGATATTTACATAAGGCAAAACATTTGATCAAACTGAAAAAGATATAATATTGACATCATCACCTTGGCACTAACACCCTTCAAGAATGTACACCATATCTTGTGTAAGTACGTTTGTAAGTGAGAGTAAGAAACGATAAGTGTGAGTACGTTTCTGTGTCAGTAAGTGAGTGGGAATGAACATGAGTAAGAATGAGCAAGTGAGAGAGAGTGTGTTAAAGTAAGTGCGGGGGAAGAGAGTGAATGAGAGAGGAAGTAAGTCTGAGTGAGACGGTGATAATGTGAGTGAAGCAGAGTGTGTTTGTTTACATGTTTAAAATTGTGTGTCTTCCGCTTGCCAGGGCATACTAAATATAATTCTGTTTATGGAGGTACCGTGGAACATGCTGCAACTCCGCATTAGAGATAATTCTTGGTATAAGGAAGGTCACGCATGGCAAAATGCAGATCCTGACATACTATAATTTATTCTTGTCATGGGACATGGTAAATGCTCAAACTGGTATGCTAGAGGATATTTTTGGTATGGGGCACCTATGCCAAAATGCTGCTACTGGGACATTGGAGGTAATTCATGGCAAACAGGAGAGCTCCCAAGGCAATATGTAGACCCAGAAATAATGAAAGTTACACCTGACTTAAGAGGACAGCTATGGCAAAATACTGGTGCCAGCATGCTGGAGGTAATTCTTTTTCTCAGAAGAGGGCAGCCAGGAATATTGGGGCTGAGAGGGCAGGTTGGAGGAAGCAAACCATGATAAAATGCTGGCTCTGAAATACTGGAGGTAATTTTTGACATATGCGTCACCGGGGTATTTGGGAAGTATCAATGGAAAAATTCTGGTACTGGAATATTGTACATAATTCGTGGCTTAAGAGGATATCCATAAGGAAATGTTGATGTTGACACCTGAAGGTAATTCTTAAGATATAGGGAACTCTCAAGGCAAATTTAATTAAAAAAGGGATGCACTCCTGTTAGTGCTACACCCCATAGCTTTCAAAGATCACCAACCGCAGGTGCATGTAGAACTAATCTAGTTCTCTTGCACCACATATCTTTCTGCAGTGACTTAAAATTGTCCAAGTCTCACCACTACTGAAGAAACACTCAGAGGATGCTGCAGATTTCAATAACTTCCCTGCGGTCTCTGGAATTTCCTTCCTTCTTAAAGTCATTGAATGGGGTGTAGACTCACAAAATAAGCATGTGTGTTACAATAACACCTTTCATGACTTCTAGTCCTGCTTTAGAACAGGATGCAGCAATAATACCTCTTTGTTTCAAGATGGGCTATATATTCTTGACAGTGTTTATGCCTGCAGGTGCCATGGTTTATCAGTTGCTTTCAATACCATCATCTGTTCAACCCTAATTAATACCATCATAGAGCATGTGGGCATAATACTTGATCATGGTGGTATGACAGCCTTAAATTTACTCATCTCTCCATTACTGTTAACACTGTTTGTCACCCGTTGCAGAGGCTACCTGTAGGAGCCAAACAGTAATCATGCCGCCTTTCAGATCGCCCACCGCGACGTTAGTCTGTGATGTTCCTCGGGGTTGTCTTTGAGTCCAGCTCTTTTTAATTTTTATGTGACCCCTCTTGCAGAACTTATCAGGAACCACCAATTCTCATATATGTACTGTTCAGATAATACTTGATTGCATTAGGAACTGATGGTAACTGAGATTTTGCGCAGGGAAAATTTCTATTATGATGGAAAGCAGTGGCAATCTGGAGGTCGTTTAACTGCTTGAAGCTGAGCTCAGACAAGATGCAGTGCTTATTCTTGGTGGATCCCCTTCACTTTCAGCTTATAGTTGGTGGCCTGCTGAACTCGGCACAAACTCCGCCCCGTCCATTCTATAACAAATCTAGGAATCACCATGGAAGATACCCTTTCATCTAATCCACCATTTGATAAAGTAACGTCTTCTTACTTTTGTCACTTAAAATGAAGAGAAAAGGTTGGCTTTCCTCCCATCTTTGGCCCATTTCCCCATCATTTGAGCACTGTTGTATTCCCACTTGGACTACATCAACGTTTTATATGTGGGTCTACCCTACTATCAATTTCCAAGGCTTCAGAAGGTGCAGAACTGTGCTGCTTGTTTGTTGTCATCCACCCCATGTCCTTATTTCCAATCATCTACGTTTGCTCCACTGGTTTCCGGTGGAGAAATATTTTTCATTCAAAAGCGTTTACACAATTCAGGTCCTGCATTTATCAAACAAATGTTCACTCCATGCTTCTCATGGAGAAGTTTACGGCCATCCTCTTCTCAATTCTTCACTGTTTCTGAGATTACAAAATCACAACAATGTGGTAGATCCTTTGCCCTTCAGGTGCCACAAAGTGGAACTCTCTTATTTTTCATTTAGGAAGCCAGACCAAGCTGACAGCTTTTAGAGAGCAGCTTAAAAGTTGGTCATTCACTCAGTAGTTTGTGTAACTATTTGCTGGTATCCTGCTACCGCTGGGACACCTCTTGGGTATTTGCACATTTAGAAATTCTATAAATAAAGAAATAAAGAAACCCCAGCCGGACATAAAAACAAATCCTTAAAGCAATACTTCTCTGGAAGTGCTCCCAGAGTGAGGTAATCCAAAGTACCTGAACTTCAAAAACTCTATCCTATGAATCATTAAAAATGAATGTAAAACCTGCATTACAGCAGCATTTGCAGCCCAGCTATTACTGGTGCAGATGACTGGAAGCAGAGGACTGCAGTAATAATATAGACTGCTATAAGAACTGCTCTTGCTATGGTAGGAGCAGCTCCCCTAGTCCAGCCTAAAGATTCAACATTTGTTAATTGTGCTTTCTAGTCTTTACAACAGTTCAAGGGCGCCTGATCATACAGAACCTTCCTCTGTTTTATAGGAACATGTCTGTACATACTTCTTACAGATGACCATCATTCTCGGCCGTCGTCTACAGATCTTTAATTTGTGATAACATTTCACAGATATGCCACATATATATGTGTAATGATTGGCAAAATCATTCTATGCTATGCCTTTACGCCATGTCACATAATTGTATAAAAAGCCATGTCACATAATAGTATAAAATGAACCCCTCTTGTTCATGACACTTTTTTTACACAATTTGTTTTGAAAAATAGCTGTGAAGACGCATTTAGCAGTAAAATTTGGAGCAAAGTGACAGATTGTCATTTCTTTTTTATTTTTTGGTAATTTTGTAGTACTGCTAAAAATTAAATCACATGAATTTTGCACACCCTTACAATCTGGACCCTACTGGGACCTCAGACACATCCTCATCATTTCATCAGTTATTTAAGTAAATACATTAGTTACTGGACTCTTTGATTGTGCTGACATCAAACTCCCAAAGCTTTGAAATTACAGTGTCAGCTGTACCAAGCTCAATGGCACCTGATGTATCCACCTTGAAAGGATGATAGGCTAAGTTTGATTGTCAGGATTTACAATTGTTGCTGGCTAGTAATGCACTATTCTAGTTGCAAAGGCATGTTAACCAGTTAAGCGTTCTTACCAGTGGTGTGAAAACGTAGAACCAGCAGCAGGATGATGCCCGCCAAAGGGACTTCCGTTCCAAGCCGTCCCCGGGACATGACACACTTTGAAATTCCTTCCTTGGCTGCCTCAAAATCCACACTCCACAAATAGCTTGACCAGCAACTAAAGAAATGTATCCACAAGTGAGTGTGGTGTTTGGTGCCACCAATATATATGCTTATATGTTTGTACACACTCCAGGCGATCATCCCTGACACACCCGCATTGTCTCTAAGTCCATGGGAGTGGCTCTGAGTGTTGGCGCAGAGTGCAGTCACTCATTTTCTGAAAAGTCAATTATTGAAATTGACGGCACCAAAATAGAAGATTTGGGATGTGATGAATGAGTGGAAAAATGTTGTTTGAAAATGGAATGCTTTAAGTAAGAAGGACTCGATGTCTCATCAAAGGCGAGAATTGCTTGACGCAGTATCCGAAAACAGACTTTAGAATACATGAGATAAAACATGTTTTAATAACTTGCATAAGTCACCATAAAAGAGTATTCCAGATACAGATCCATTAACACAATTTCACAAACAATTCTTTAATAATAAATCACTGTTTCAAAGAAAAACAACAACAGTGAGACAGACTCCTTTTTCAACCTCTGAGATATAAAACACCATTAGAGAAACAAACATTACTAACACAACTTCTAGCTACAGCCAATCCAGCATAAACATCAGGTCTACATTAGGTGGAAAAAAGTATTTCAGAAAACTATCAACAATAACAAGAAATATTCCAGATACAGATTTTCATTAACACAATTTCGCAAACACTTGTTTAATAATGAATGACTGTTACAAAGAAAAACATCAACAGTAAGACAGATCCCAGATTCAACGTATGAACTATAAAACACCATTACAGAGACAAACTTATAGATATAGTCAGTCTAGAATAAAAATGAGGTCTATACATGATTCCAGTTGAAATTGATCAATCATAAAACAACATTTCAAGAGCAGGCAGTTACTAATTAAGCAGTGTTCCAGGAAAAAGCAATTACCAGCAATGCATCATTCCATGTTCAATGTTAGACAATACAGTGCAAGCAGTCAATTTTAAATAGATCCCATATACCACTCTCGAACTCATTCCAGAAACATGCTGTGACAATAAAATACATTCAAACACAAAGAGATGATGGACGGAGTGCTGACACTTTCCAGACACTCACCCCCCAGTCACAGATCTGGGTTGAATCCATCATCGTTCTTTAGCTAACTTCGCCACCCCAGTTAAGACCCAGCTGTATGCAAATGAGTCTTCACCCTGTGCAACATGGGAACAGTCCAACCCGAACTGCAAAGCCAGGCCTTCACTGGACAGGAAACAAGCATCCTGGGATCGGTTTCGGGGTAACAGCCCTCATCAGCCAGGCTAGCTTGAATCCAGTGGCAAAGTGAGCAAGGGGCCCACGTCTGGGCATACCCTGCCAACTTAGGGCGAACAAAGCAAACACAAGGAGATAGATGGACGGAGCGCTGAAACTTTGCAGACACTCACCCCCAGTCACAGATCTGGGTTGAATCCATCATCATTCTTTACCTCACTTTGCCACCCCAGTTCAGACCCAGCAATATACAAATCAGTCTTGACCCTGTGCCATCATGGGAACAGTCCAGCCCGAACTGCAAAGCCAGGTCTTCACTGGACCGGAAACAAGCATCCTGGGATCGGTTTCTGGGCTAACAGCCCTCACCAGCCAGGCTAGCTTGAATCCAGTGGCAAAGTGAGCAAGGGACCCACGTCTGGGCATACCCTGCCAACTTAGGGCGAACAAAGCAAACACAAGGAGATGATGGACGGAGCGCTGAAACTTTTCAGACACTCACCCCCAGTCACAGATCTGGGTTGAATCCATCATCATTCTTTACCTCACTTCGCCACCTCAGTTCAGACCCAGCTATATGCAAATCAGTCTTGACCCTGTGCATCATGGGAACAGTCCAGCCCGAACTGCCAAGCCAGGACTTCACTGGACTGGAAACAAGCATCCTGGGATCGGTTTCTGGGTAACAGCCCTCATCAGCCAGGCTAGCTTGAATCCAGTGGCAAAGTGAGCAAGGGACCCACGTCTGTGCATACCCTGCCAACTTAGGTGCGAACAAAGCAAACACAAGGAGATGATGGATGGCGCGCTGAAACCTTTCAAACACTCACCCCCAGTCACAGATATGGGTTGAATCCATCATCGTTCTTTAGCTCACTTCGCCACCACAGTTCAGACCCAGCTTTATGCAAATCAGTCTTGACCATGTGCCTCATGAGAACAGTCCAGCCCGAACTGCCAAGCCAGGTCTTCACTGGACCGGATACAAGCATCCTGGGACCGGTTTCGGGCTAACAGCCCTCATCAGCCAGGCTAGATTGAATCCAGTGGCAAAGTGAGCAAGGGACCCACGTCTGGGCATACCCTGTCAACTTAGGGCATACAAAGCAAACACAAGGAGATGATGGACGGAGCGCTGAAACTTTCAGACACTCACCTCCAGTCACAGATCTGGGTTGAATCAATCATCGTTCTTTAGCTCACTTTGCCACCACAGTTCAGACCCAGCTATATGCTAATCAGTCTTGACCCTGTGCCTCATAGGAACAGTCCAGCCCGAACTGCCAAGCCAGGCCTTTACTGGACAGGAAACAAGCATCCAGGGATCGGTTTGCGGGCTATCACCCCTCATCAGCCAGGCTAGCTTGAATCCAGTGGCAAAGTGAGCAAGGGACCCACGTCTGGGCATACCCTGCCAACTTAGGGCGAACAAAGCAAACACAAGAAGATGATGGACGGAGCGCTGAAACTTTTCAGACACTCACCCCCAGTCACAGATCTGGGTTGAATCCATCATCATTCTTTACCTCACTTCGCCACCACAGTTCAGACCCAGCTATATGCAAATCAGTCTTGACCCTGTGCCTCATGGGAACAGTCCAGCCCGAACTGCAAAGCCAGGTCTTCACTGGACTGGAAACAAGCATCCTGGGACCGGTTTCGGGGTAACACCCCTCATCAGCCAGGCTAGCTTGAATCCAGTGGCAAAGTGAGCAAGGGACCCACGTCTGGGCATACCCTGCCAACTTAGGGCAAACAAAGCAAACACAAGGAGATGATGGACGGAGCGCAGAAACTTTTCAGACACTCACCCCCAGTCACAGATCTGGGTTGAATCCATCATCGTCTTTAGCTCACTTTGCCACCCCAGTTCAGACCCAGCTATATGCAAATCAGTCTTGACCCTGTGCCTCATGGGAACAGTCCAGCCCGAACTGCCAAGCCAGGTCTTCACTGGACCGGAAACAAGCATCCTGGGATCCGGTTTCGGGCTAACAGCCCTCATCAGCCAGGCTAGCTTGAATCCAGTGGCAAAGTGAGCAATGGACCCACGTCTGGGCATACCCTGCCAACTTCGGGTGAACAAAGCAAACACAAGGAGATGATGGACGGAGCGCTGAAACTTTTCAGACACTCACCCTCAGTCACAGATCTGGGTTGAATCCATCATCGTTCTTTAGCTCACTTCGCTACCCCAGTTCAGACCCAGCTATATGCAAATCAGTCTTGACCCTGTGCCTCATGGGAACAGTCCAGCCCGAACTGCCAAGCCAGGTCTTCACTGGACCGGAAACAAGCATCCTGGGACCAGTTTCAGGGCTAACAGCCCTCATCAGCCAGGCTAGCTTGAATCCAGTGGCAAAGTGAGCAAGGGGCCGCATCTGGGCATACCCTGCCAACTTAGGGCGAACAAAGCAAACATAATGAGATGATGGACGGAGCGCTGAAACTTTTCAGACACTCACCCCCAGTCACAGATCTGGGTTGAATCCATCATCGTTCTTTAGCTCACTTTGCCACCCCAGTTCAGACACAGCTATATGCAAATCAGTCTTGACCCTGTGCCATCATGGGAACAGTCCAGCCCGAACTGCCAAGCCAGGTCTTCACTGGACCGGAAACAAGCATCCTGGGATCGGTTTCGGGGCTAACAGCCCTCATCAGCCAGGCTAGCTTGAATCCAGTGGCAAAGTGAGCAAGGGACCCACAGTCTGGGCATACCCTACCAACTTAGGGCAAACAAAGCAAACACAAGGAGATGATGGATGGAGCGCTGAAACTTTTCAGACACTCACCCCCAGTCACAGATCTGGGTTGAATCCATCATCGTTCTTTAGCTCACTTCGCCACCCCAGTTCAGACCCAGCTATATGCAAATCAGTCTTGACCCTGTGCCTCATGGGAACAGTCCAGCCCGAACTGCCAAGCCAGGTCTTCACTGGACCGGAAACAAGCATCCTGGGACCAGTTTCGGGCTAACATCCCTCATCAGCCAGGCTAGCTTGAATCCAGTGGCAAAGTGAGCAAGGGACCCACATCTGGGCATACCCTGCCAACTTAGGGCGAACAAAGCAAACACAAGGAGATGATGGACGGAGCGCTGAAACCTTTCAGACACTCACCCCCAGTCACAGATCTGGGTTGAATCCATCATCGTTCTTTAGCTCACTTTGCCACCCCAGTTCAGACACAGCTATATGCAAATCAGTCTTGACCCTGTGCCTCATGGGAATCAGTCCAGCCCGAACTGCCAAGCCATGTCTTCACCTGGACCGGAAACAAGCATCCTGGGACCGGTTTCAGGCTAACAGCCCTCATCAGCCAGGCTAGCTTGAATCCCGTGGCAAAGTGAGCAAGGGACCCACGTCTGGGCATACCCTGCCAACTTAGGGCAAACAAAGCAAACACAAGGAGATGATGGACGGAGCGCTGAAACTTTTCAGACACTCGCCCCCAGTCACAGATCTGGGTTGAATCCATCATCGTTCTTTAGCTCACTTTGCCACCCCAGTTCAGACACAGCTAGATACAAATCAGTCTTCACCCTGTGCCTCATGGGAACAGTCCAGTCCGAACTGCCAAGCCATGTCTTCCCTGGACCGGAAACAAGCATCCTGGGACCGGTTTCGGGCTAACTGCCCACATCAGCCAGGCTAGCTTGAATCCAGTGGCAAAGTGAGCAAGGGACCCACGTCTGGGCATACCCTGCCAACTTAGGGCGAACAAAGCAAACACAAGGAGATGATGGACGGAGCGCTGAAACTTTTCAGACACTCTCCCCCAGTCACAGATCTGGGTTGAATCCATCATCGTTCTTTAGCTCACTTTGCCACCCCAGTTCAGACACAGCTATATACAAATCAGTCTTGACCCTGTGCCTCATGGGAACAGTCCAGCCCGAACTGCCAAGCCATGTCTTCCCTGGACCGGAAACAAGCATCCTGGGACCGGTTTCGGGCTAACAGCCCTCATCAGCCAGGCTAGCTTGAATCCAGTGGCAAAGTGAGCAAGGGACCCACGTCTGGGCATACCCTGCCAACTTAGGGCGAACAAAGCAAACACAAGGAGATGATGGACGGAGCGCTGAAACTTTTCTGGACACTCACCCCCAGTCACAGATCTGGGTTGAATCCATCATCGTTCTTTAGCTCACTTTGCCACCCCAGTTCAGACACAGCTATATGCAAATCAGTCTTGACCCTGTGCCTCATTGTTAACAATCCAGCCCGAACTGCAAAGCCATGTCTTCCCTGGACCGGAAACAAGCATCCTGGGACTGGTTTCGGGCTAACAGCCCTCATCAGCCAGGCTAGCTTGAATCCAGTGGCAAAGTGAGCAAGGGACCCACGTCTGCGCATACCCTGCCAACTTAGGGCGAACAAAGCAAACACAAGGAGATGATGGACGGAGCGCTGAAACTTTTCAGACACTCACCCCCAGTCACAGATCTGGGTTGAATCCATCATCGTTCTTTAGCTCACTTTGCCACCCCAGTTCAGACACAGCTATATGCAAATCAGTCTTGACCCTGTGCCTCATGGGAACAGTCCAGCTCGAACTGCCAAGCCATGTCTTCCCTGGACCGGAAACAAGCATCCTGGGACCGGTTTCGGGCTAACAGCCCTCATCAGCCAGGCTAGCTTGAATCCAGTGGCAAAGTGAGCAAGGGACCCACGTCTGGGCATACCCTGCCAACTTAGGGCGAACAAAGCAAACACAAGGAGATGATGGACGGAGCGCTGAAACTTTTCAGACACTCACCCCCAGTCACAGATCTGGGTTGAATCCATCATCGTTCTTTAGCTCACTTTGCCACCCCAGTTCAGACACAGCTATATGCAAATCAGTCTTGACCCTGTGCCTCATGGGAACAGTCCAGCCCGAACTGCCAAGCCATGTCTTCACTGGACCGGAAACAAGCATCCTGGGACCGGTTTCAGGCTAACAGCCCTCATCAGCCAGGCTAGCTTGAATCCAGTGGCAAAGTGAGCAAGGGACCCAGGTCTGGGCATACCCTGCCAACTTAGGGCAAACAAAGCAAACACAAGGAGATGATGGACGAAATGCAGAACAAATCAAAACATTCACCCCCAGTCAAGAGATCTGGGTTAAATCCATCATTCTTTTGCTCACCATGCCACCCCAGTTTAGACCTGGCCATATGCAAATCAGTCTTGACCCTGTGCCTCATGGGAACAGTCCAGCCCGAACTGCCAAGCCAGGTCCTCCCTGGACCGGAAACAAGCATCCTGGGACCGGTTTCAGGGCATCACCCTTCTTCAGCCAGGCTAGCTTGAATCCAGTGGCAAAGTGAGCAAAGGACCCACGTCTGGGCATACCCTGCCAACTTTTGGTGAACAAAGCAAACACAAGGAGATGATGGACGGAGCGCTGAAACTTTTCAGACAATCACCCTCAGTCACAGATCTAGGTTGAATCCATCATCGGTGTTTAGCTCACTTTGCTACCCCAGTTCAGACACAGCTATATGAAAATCAGTCTTGACCCTGTGCCTCATGGGAACAGTCCAGCCCGAACTGCCAAGCCATGTCTTCCCTGGACCGGAAACAAGCATCCTGGGACAAGTTTCGGGCTAACAGCCCTCATCAGCCAGGCTAGCTTGAATCCAGTGGCAAAGTGAGCAAGGGGCCGCATCTGGGCATACCCTGCCAACTTAGGGCGAACAAAGCAAACACAAGGAGATGATGGATGGAGCGCTGAAACTTTTCAGACACTCACCCCCAGTCACAGATCTGGGTTGAATCCATCATCGTTCTTTAGCTCACTTTGCCACCCCAGTTCAGACACAGCCATATGCAAATCAGTCTTGACCCTGTGCCTCATGGGAACAGTCCAGCCCGAACTGCCAAGCCATGTCTTCCCTGGAACGGAAACAAGCATCCTGGGAACGGTTTCAGGCTAAGAGCCCTCATCAGCCAGGCTAGCTTGAATCCAGTGGCAAAGTGAGCAAGGGACCCACGTCTGGGCATACCCTGCCAACTTAGGGCAAACAAAGTAAACATAAGGAGATGATGGACGGAGCGCTGAAACTTTCCAGACACTCACCCCAGTCACAGATCTGGGTTGAATCCATCATTGTTCTTTAGCTCACTTTGCCACCCCAATTCAGACACAGCTATATGCAAATCAGTCTTGACCCTGTGCCTCATGGGAACAGTCCAGCCCGAACTGCTAAGCCATGTCTTCCCTGGAGCGGAAACAAGCATCCTGGGACCAGTTTCGGGCTAACTGCCCACATCAGCCAGGCTAGCTTGAATCCAGTGGCAAAGTGAGCAAGGGACCCACGTCTGGGCATACCCTGTCAACTTAGGGCGAACAAAGCAAACACAAGGAGATGATGGACGGAGCGCTGAAACTTTTCAGACACTCACCCCCAGTCACAGATCTGGGTTGAATCCATCATCGTTCTTTAGCTCACTTTGCCACCCCAGTTCAGACACAGCTATATGCAAATCAGTCTTGACCCTGTGCCACATGGGAACAGTCCAGCCCGAACTGCCAAGCCATGTCTTCCCTGGACCGGAAACAAGCATCCTGGGACCGGTTTCGGGCTAACAGCCCTCATCAGCCAGGCTAGCTTGAATCCAGTGGCAGAGTGAGCAAGCGACCCACGTCTGGGCATACCCTGCCAAATTAGGGTGAACAAAGCAAACACAAGGAGATGATGGACGGAGCGCTGAAACCTTTCAGACACTCACCCCCAGTCACAGATCTGGGTTGAATCCATCATCGTTCTTTAGCTCACTTTGCCACCCGAGTTCAGACACAGCTATATGCAAATCAGTCTTGACGCTATGCCTCATGGGAACAGTCCAGCACGAACTGCCAAGCCATGTCTTCCCTGGACCGGAAACAGGCATCCTGGGACCGGTTTCGGGCTAACAGCCCTCATCAGCCAGGCTAGCTTGAATCCAGTGGCAAAGTGAGCAAGGGACCCACGTCTGGGCGTACCCTGCCAACTTAGGGCGAACAAAGTAAACACAAGGAGATGATGGACGGAGCGCTGAAACTTTTCAGACACTCACCCCCAGTCACAGATCTGGGTTGAATCCATCATCGTTCTTTAGCTCACTTTGCCACCCCAGTTCAGACACAGCTATATGCAAATCAGTCTTGACCCTGTGCCTCATGGTAACAGTCCAGCCCGAACTGCCAAGCCATGTCTTCCCTGGACAGGAAACAAGCATCCTGGTACCGGTTTCGGGCTAACAGCCCTCATCAGCCAGGCTAGCTTGAATCCAGTGGCAAAGTGAGCAAGGGACCCACGTCTGGGCATACCCTGCCAACTTAGGGCGAACAAAGCAAACACAAGGAGATGATGGACGGAGCGCTGAAACTTTTCAGACACTCACCCCCAGTCACAGATCTGGGTTGAATCCATCATCGTTCTTTAGCTCACTTTGCCACCCCAGTTCAGACACAGCTATATGCAAATCAGTCTTGACCCTGTGCCTCATGGGAACAGTCCAGCCCGAACTGCCAAGCCATGTCTTCCCTGGACCGGAAACAAGCATCCTGGGACCGGTTTCGGGCTAACAGCCCTCATCAGCCAGGCTAGCTTGAATCCAGTGGCAAAGTGAGCAAGGGACCCACGTCTGGGCATACCCTGCCAACTTAGGGCAAACAAAGCAAACACAAGGAGATGATGGACGGAGCGCTGAAACTTTTCAGACACTCACCCCCAGTCACAGATCTGGGTTGAATCCATCATCGTTCTTTAGCTCACTTTGCCACCCCAGTTCAGACACAGCTATATGCAAATCAGTCTTGACCCTGTGCCTCATGGGAACAGTCCAGCCCGAACTGCCAAGCCATGTCTTCCTGGACCGGAAACAAGCATCCTGGGACCGGTTTCGGGCTAACAGCCCTCATCAGCCAGGCTAGCTTGCATCCAGTGGCAAAGTGAGCAAAGGACCCACGTCTGGGCATACCCTGCCAACTTTTGGTGAACAAAGCAAACACAAGGAGATGATGGACGGAGCGCTGAAACTTTTCAGACAATCACCCCCAGTCACATATCTAGGTTGAATCCATCATCGGTGTTTAGCTCACTTTGCTACCCCAGTTCAGACACAGCTATATGCAAATCAGTCTTGACCCTGTGCCTCATGGGAACAGTCCAGCCCGAACTGCCAAGCCATGTCTTCCCTGGACCGGAAACAAGCATCCTGGGACAAGTTTCGGGCTAACAGCCCTCATCAGCCAGGCTAGCTTGAATCCAGTGGCAAAGTGAGCAAGGGGCCCGCATCTGGGCATACCCTGCCAACTTAGGGCGAACAAAGCAAACACAAGGAGATGATGGATGGAGCGCTGAAACTTTTCAGACACTCACCCCCAGTCACAGATCTGGGTTGAATCCATCATCGTTCTTTAGCTCACTTTGCCTCCCCAGTTCAGACACAGCTATATGCAAATCAGTCTTGACCCAGTGCCTCATGGGAACAGTCCAGCCCGAACTGCCAAGCCATGTCTTCCCTGGACCGGAAACAAGCATCCTGGGACCGGTTTCGGGCTAACAGCCCTCATCAGCCAGGCTAGCTTGAATCCAGTGGCAAAGTGAGCAAGGGACCCACGTCTGGGCATACCCTGCCAACTTAGGGCGAACAAAGCAAACACAAGGAGATGATGGACGGAGCGCTGAAACTTTTCAGACACTCACCCCAGTCACAGATCTGGGTTGAATCCATCATTGTTCTTTAGCTCACTTTGCCACCCCAATTCAGACACAGCTATATGCAAATCAGTTTTGACCCTGTGCCTCATGGGAACAGTCCAGCCCGAACTGCCAAGCCATGTCTTCCCTGGACCGGAAACAAGCATCCTGGGACCGGTTTTGGCTAACAGACCTCATCAGCCAGGCTAGCTTGAATCCAGTGGCACAGTGAGCAAGCGACCCACAACTGGGCATACCCTGCCAAATTAGGGCGAACAAAGCAAACACAAGGAGATGATGGACGGAGCGCTGAACCCTTTCAGACACTCACCCCCAGTCACAGATCTGGGTTGAATCCATCATCGTTCTTTAGCTCACTTTGCCACCCCAGTTCAGACACAGCTATATGCAAATCAGTCTTGACCCTGTGCCTCATGGGAACAGTCCAGCCCGAACTGCCAAGCCATGTCTTCCCTGGACCGGAAACAAGCATCCTGGGACCGGTTTCGGGCTAACAGCCCTCATCAGCCAGGCTAGCTTGAATCCTGTGAAAAAGTGAGCAGGGGACCCACGTCTGGGCATACCCTGCCAACTTAGGGCAAACAAAGCAAACACAAGGAGATGATGGACGGAGCGCTGAAACTTTTCAGACACTCACCCCCAGTCACAGATCTGGGTTGAATCCATCATCGTTCTTTAGCTCACTTTGCCACCCCAGTTCAGACACAGCTATATGCAAATCAGTCTTGACCCTGTGCCTCATGGGAACAGTCCAGCCCGAACTGCCAAGCCATGTCTTCCCTGGACCGGAAACAAGCATCCTGGGACCGGTTTCGGGCTAACAGCCCACATCAGCCAGGCTAGCTTGAATCCAGTGGCAAAGTGAGCAAGGGACCCACGTCTGGGCATACCCTGCCAACTTAGGGCGAACAAAGCAAACACAAGGAGATGATGGACGGAGCGCTGAAACTTTTCAGACACTCACCCCCAGTCACAGATCTGGGTTGAATCCATCATCGTTCTTTAGCTCACTTTGCCACCCCAGTTCAGACACAGCTATATGCAAATCAGTCTTGACCCTGTGCCTCATGGGAACAGTCCAGCCCGAACTGCCAAGCCATGTCTTCCCTGGACCGGAAACAAGCATCCTGGGACCGGTTTCGGGCTAACTGCCCTCATCAGCCAGGCTAGCTTAAATCCAGTGGCAAAGTGAGCAAGGTACCCACGTCTGGGCATACCCTGCCAACTTAGGGTGAACAAAGCAAACACAAGGAGATGATGGACGGAGCACTGAAACTTTTCAGACACTCACCCCCAGTCACAGATCTGGGTTGAATCCATCATCGTTCTTTAGCTCACTTTGCCACCCCAGTTCAGACACAGCTATATGCAAATCAGTCTTGACCCTGTGCCTCATGGGAACAGTCCAGCCCGAACTGCCAAGCCATGTCTTCCCTGGACCGGAAACAAGCATCCTGGGACCGGTTTCGGGCTAACAGCCCTCATCAGCCAGGCTAGCTTGA